>JAUIMM010000013.1:3320000-3920000 GCA_031769625.1 Taudactylus pleione | reverse complement strand
AATAAATATACAGTTATACCGTCACTGGCACTAAATGCTATAGATATCGTCTTTTACAGGGTCGCAAAAAATGTAACTACGATTCCACCAATCTTTTCCGGTCCTCATTCTGTCTAAGATCAGTATCAAATTCCACAATAGGGTGAGGAACAGGGACAGATGTTATGGGAGACACTATAGTACTGTTAAACATGGGGGCATTTATTATAGGTTTGCTGTGTATCGTGACTCCTCTAGATTATTAGCGCAGACCTGAAACGCCACAAATGTGTGTACGTAACGAAATCATGAACGGCCGGAGTGACTTTTATTTGGAATCGGGTAATAATCTAGAGGGGATTCACACAGCCTGGCTTCACCGTGCGAGTTACAGAACACTCTCCCTTTCATAGGAACTATACATTGGTATTTGTAGCATGAAACCGTGAAAAGAGGGGGAAACAACTAACATACTGTATAGTACATGCACAGTAACTGGCTGAGAGATATGTTACTCCCATCAGTACAATTTCCTGTTCTGGTAATTAGACAAATACATGTCATGAGTCATAACTTAGGGGCCTATTTACTAAGCTGTTATAAAGTGAATGGAGGTAAGGTACCAGCCAATCAGCTCCTAACTGCCATCTCACAGGCTGTGGGCCTGATTCAGAGCTGAACGCTCTGACCAGAGAGCTCGCTCTGAATCAGGGCCGTCCCAGCTAAATTTGGAGCGGCCTCCTGGCCGCTCGCATAGCTGTGAGTGACCACCCACAGCTTATGCGAGCGGCTAAAAAGATGGTCGCGATGGTCAAAGACCATCGCGACCATCAGGCTTGCGACGAGACCCTGCGGTAGGGTCTCGCTTCCGCAAGCCCAGGAGTGATTTTGGCTCTATCAGAGCCAAAATCACTCCCACTGACATCATTACTGATGTCAGTGGGGCCGGACTCAGACGGTAGGCGTTCCCATGGGAACGCCTCCGTCTGGCAGGCACGCCCACCAAAGGGGGCGTGCTGTCAATCAACATCGACAGCACGCCCCCTTTGGTGCGAGACCCGGAGTGACGGAGAGCCCGTCGCTATCCGGGTCTCGCGCATGCGCACGACGGAGCTCCCTCCGTCGTGCACATGCGCAGTGGGGCAACATCGACCCGTTTGCGAGCGTCCTTTGCTCGCGAACGGGTCTGACTGACTCCCTGTGTTTGAAAAATGACAGTTGGGAGCTGATTGGCTGGCACCTTATCACTTTCCACTCTGTCTCCTAACACTGCTTAGTAACTAGACCCCTTAATCATCTAATATTGAGACCAAATTTCTCTTGTCTCCGGAGAAGTTAATGTGCGTGTTTAAACGCAATCCCTTAAGTTATAACATATTTTCTTGTAGAATCAAGCGCCCGTGTTATCCCACTTACACATTCTATTTCTCCGTCTCCCCAATTTCTAGGGTGCTATGGCGTCTAAGTACTAAAGCCTTGGAGAGAGATAAAGTGGACGGAGGAACAGTCCCAACCAATCAGCTTCTGTCACTTTACAGGCTGTGTTTGAAAAATAACAGGAGCTGATTGGTTGGTACTTTCTCTCTAAGGCTGGGTACACACGTAAAGATTTTCTGTCCAACCATCCAACTAGTTGATTGT
The DNA here is from genome assembly GCA_031769625.1 of Taudactylus pleione. NCBI lineage: Eukaryota > Metazoa > Chordata > Amphibia > Anura > Myobatrachidae > Taudactylus > Taudactylus pleione. Next base: position 3,918,380 of record JAUIMM010000013.1, on the reverse strand, counting down.
TTGGAATGAAAATCTGGTAACGTATGGGAGTAACTGATGATCAGCAATTTGCTCCTAAATGCCAGAAAACATGAAAATGGCCGTCAGACAAGTTTGTTAAATGTTTGATCTAAACACATAGTTGCCGACTTTCTGGCTGCTCCTTCCGGGAGGGAGCAGCCAGAACTTTCTGGCTGCTCCTTCCGGGAGGGAGCAGCCAGATCGGCAGGGCAGCAGGGGGCGTGGCCGAAAAAGGGTGTGTGTCCAGACGGGTGCCAATCGGTTGTAGGCGTCACAGGGACTGGGTCACGCGATTGCGTCATTTTGTCCCCGCTCCCGCTACACAATGCGGATAATACAGGCATTGTGAGGCAGGGAGCGGGGCCAGAATGACGCGAACCGCGTCACTGGCTTCCCTCGCAGCGGGGGTCACGAGTAAATTGCGGGGGATGTCGGGGGCGGATCAGCGGCCGCCGGGAGGCTTGCCTGCCTTTCCGGGGGGGCGGGAGCTGCACCCGATTATCGGGAGGCTCCCGCCCAAATCGGGAGGGTAGGCAACCCTGTCTAAACAATTTGCTCAAACAGTTTTTGTCCATTTTCCGGTGTTTGGGAGCAAATTGCTGATCATCAGTTACTCCCATACGTTACCAGATTTTCATTCCAACCAATCAACTAGTTGGATGGTTGGACAGAAAATCTTTACGTGTGTACCCAGCCTTAGTACATAGACCCATTTGTCACATGGGTTCCGGACTATAGATAGACAGTAAAAAGGTCGACAATGTCTAGATAGACATCAGATGTTAGACAGTCAATAGGTTGACAGGGACAATAGGTCGACACACTAAAGGTCGACAGGTACAAATGGTTGACACGGACAAAAGGTCGACACAAAAAAATGGTCGACACGTGATTGTTTGTAAGGGTTAGGCACTTACCCCGACAGTTTCACTGCTAACTTTCCTAGTTATCTAGATAATCTAACTTTCTGCATACTCCATACATTTGGAATAAGGAAGCAAAATACCTGTCAGTTCCAGATTAGTAACGTGGCTGATAGCGGGATTATATATTCTAATTAACAGCTTCCTTTTTAGTCTATTGATAACCATAGGATCATCTTTACTTCCAAATCTGGTAATTACTTAATCCTTGTGCATAATCATAGCATCCTATGTGCAGGGCTGTGTTAGCAAATGCAGAATATAGACTGGCTCCTGCAGAAGCGTTATACAGACTATGGACCTTATTCGGACCCGCTCGCAAGCGCTGAGCGCTCGCAAGCGGGTCGATGTTTAGGCCCTGCGCATGCGCAGCGGCCGCACTGCGCGTGCGCAAGCCCGGAGCGAAAGAGAAATTCTCTCGCTCCGGAGCTCACTACAAAAGGGGCGGCTGTCGATGGTGATTGGGCCGGGGGGGGGGGTGGTTTCACAAATGGAGGCGTTCCTTAAGAAACGCCTGCCGTTTTGTGGGCGGCCGTACTGACATCAGCAGTGATGTCAGTGGGGAGCTTCCTGCTCGATCAGAGCAGGAAGCTTCCTGGGGCTTGCGGTTGCCGACAACCAACCTTAGGGTCTTGTTGCAAGCCTCAATGGTCGCAATAGTCTTGACCATCGTGACTATCAACCTGGCCGGTCGCTAAAGTTGTGGGTGGTAACCCACAGCTTAGCTGGCGACCAGGAGGCCGCACTTCAACAGCCAAGCGGCCGCCCTCATTCAGAGCGACCGCTCGCATTCTGCGAGCGCCTCTTAATGCGGGCCTATATCCCACTAGGATGCATCCAAATGAAGCCAGACAATTGGCTAAAAGAAGGTGCAAAGGGGTTGATGATGTATAGAGCAGTGAAAATACTGGAGAAGTGGACCAATGGAGCTGTTGCCCATAGCAACCAATCAGCTTTGAGGTAGCATTTATCAGGTACATTGTATAAGATGATAGGTAGAAGCAGGTTGGCTGCTATGGGTAACACCTTCACGTGTCTTTACACTGTTTGATACATATACCCTACAGTCAGTTTTCTGGAGATTTTTGGCACATAAATGTCATTCTGTAAAAACACGATCCCTTCCTATTTGTAAACACATCTCCCTTGAGAGAGAAAGAGGATTCCAGATACTATAACCGGCAGGGGGGACTTTGGCTTAGTCTCAGCTATGTCCAGACACAGGATACTCGTCTGGGTGAAGCCCAGGAGGTAAATTTACTAAGATGGGAGTTCTATTAAGAAGTGATGTTGCCCATAGCGACCAATCAGATTCTACTTCTCATTTATCTAGCACCTTCTAGAAGATAATACCTGGAATCTGATTGGTTGCTATGGGCAACATCACTTTTTAATAGAACTCCCATCTTAGTAAATTTACCCCTTGGTGTTTTCTTGCACAGCGATGCCTGGTTCCAGGTATTCAGTCTTCGGCACTTGACAGCTGTGTGACTGGTCAGCAGTACCTGATATTGGCCTTTGCAACTGGTTGCCAGGGAGGATTCCCTTTGATGTGCATTCACATATTCCAAATCCCTTGGATGGATGAAATTACAAAGTTGATTTGGTTCTCTAGGAAACACAACTTAGACCTATGAATAGAAATCTTGATACATTTCATTAGGGTATTGCAATAGTTCAGGTCATCTGAAAGGCCCCAATGACCAAGCTCCGTAAGGCTTATGGTGCCTACACACGTACAGATATTTCTTCAGATCTGAACGATAACGATTTTAAAAATCGTTCATATCTGAAGGGAAATCTGACATGTGAGCCTGCAACGATGAATGATGTGCGTTCCCGATGGTCAGATAACGATATCTGACATCTGATGTGTTTGCAGGCAGTTTTGGTTGACTTCAGTAATTTTAATGCAGTAAAAAATCATTCAATCGTTCATAATTGTTTGTAAAATCGTTCAATCGTTCATCTGTCAAATCTGACCGTCTGTATGCACCATTAGCCTACATCGTCACCAGATGGCATTAGCCCATTGTTCCCTAAGGGCTACAATACAGAAAATACTTTTGGAGAGGAATCCTGTGAATCCCTCTCCGGTAAGTCCTGGCCCTGTATTCACATCAGGTCTGCTCTGTCCGAACCCGGAAGTGACTGCTTAATCGATAACTACACTTATTATACACAGGGGGCATGGATCTGCGCTAATAATGGTTGTTGTGTTACCCTATAGACTATATTGTTATATTATGTACACAGACAAGATATATGGTGCAGAAAAGTGTTGATTATTCTGTATGAGTCACAGTGCTCCAGATATAGATATTAGTAGGTACATCGGCTATATAGTGCGTATAAATAGGTAAAAATTATTCCGCTGTTCCACCCTTTCATAGGTCCAGATGTTTGAAAGGGATGAATGCCCACGTAGACGCAGGGTGTAGGTATTTTGTACGGGTCTGGCATTGGTACATATGTGTGGTGTCTCGGGAGGCCGGCGTCCTGTGCCCCCGCTATTCACCGTACTTTCGCCGACATGGGCTTTGTTTTGAGCCAGTGTCCCAGCAAAAGACTTGCTAAATTCCCCCAATAAAACATTTAGAGGTCTATTTACTAAGCAGTGTTATGAGACAGAGTGAAAAGTGATAAGTCTGTGATAAGGTACCAGCCAATCAGCTCCCAACTGTCATTTTTCAAACACAGCCTGTGAGATGGCAGTTGGGAGCTGATTGGCTGGTACCTTATCACTTTCTTATCACTTTTCACTCTGGGCCTGATTCAGAGCCGCTCGTAAGCGGCCGCTCGTTCGTTTCGAGCGATGTTCGCACATCTGCGCATGTGTATGGGTTGTAATGCGCATGCGCCAACCAGTCAGTGCGGTCGGAAATCGTGTGCTCGCAAAATAGCGAATGCCTGCTAATTTGAGTGACAGGATGAGGCGTTTGTGGGTGGTAACAGAGTAAGGTGCTTGAAAACGGTGGCGTGGAGATCCGAACGCAGGCGTGCCAAACGGTCAAAACGGGCGTTTTAAGGGTGTGCATAATTAACAAAGCAGCGTCATCGACCACGTCACTTGGGTGTCTTTTAGCCTGAACTGCTCGCATGATTGCGGTAGGAAAATGCTATCACAAGAATAGCGAGCAGTTCATACGCCTTTCGATGTACTCGATTAATCTAATAAATAGCGGAGATGACGTATGATGCGAGCGGCCAGGGGGCGTCTTTACAAAATAGCGAGCGCATGTTTTGTTCGCTCGTTCAGACATAGAGGCGTCAACAGACCGCAAAGAGCGAGCGCTTAATTTAAATATCCGGCCCCTTTTTTCAGAACGACCGTCCGCAAATAGCGTCCGGCTCTGAATCAGGCCCTCTATCTCCTAACACTGCTTAGTAAATAGACCCCTATATATTGCTGCAATATGTATCAAGCTCTTTCCCGAGCTTGATACATTGGGAATTGTGTCAAACAACAGTTTTTGGAAGTTAAAACACATCTTAGTGTTAATAGATCCCGCCCTCAGGATTTCAGTATGCATAATGTAAAGCAAGCTTTGAGTTGGTAGCACTTGAGTAACAACTCCTGTGGCAGGAAGCGGTATACCCCATGCCACACTGCAACCGGGCCGCGAAGGCATAGGGGCTGATTCTCACTCAGATGCACCTACGCCATAGCGGCCTACTTACTATCTTACGCTAACGCAAGAATCCGCCTGTGTATGCGAACAGCCGTACGTTTGCATGCAAAATGCTGCCCCGGACGGAATTGCAAAGCATCACGCCACCTGTGCATTACTTATGTGAGCTGCGTTGTCCAATGCAGCATCGGATAATCTGCGGGAACATCACCCGGCTAAGGTAACCCATGGGGTCCCGCAGCCGGCCGCCGCAGATGAGAGGAGAAGCCAGGAGATCTCCATCAGCTGACGGAGATCCTGGCTTCTTCCCTCCCCCCAACGGCGTCGTCACGACTTCTTTTCGGGAAACGGAGGCCATCGCCGGCCCCTCTCCGCCCCCAAACGGCAACAGACTGTCAATCAATGACAGTCTGCTGCCAGTCTACATGCGCAGAACGGTTCAGGTGGCTGCGCAGATTCCTGATCATCGGGAATCTGCGTTCAGCAGTGCACTAGCGAGGACCTACTGTATATACCTTTTTTATACTCCATGTACACATCACTGGAAATCATTATCTGATTAGGTTCATATAAGGGATTGTACTTTATCTTTCTCCAAGCTTTGATTAATCTCCCATCACTTATTTTATTTTCTCAAAACAGTAGTCACTACATATTTCTCTGTTTCTTTTTGGGGTCCCCCTGATCCAGAAATGTATCCAAAGTCCACCACAAATAATTGACCGGAGATTGATCATAATTGACCGGAGATTGATCAGACCATGGGATGGCACCTGTCCACATAATAATGCACCTCGAACTTAGATGCCAGCAACTGAAAGCCGGAGGGGTGTTCAGCAGAGTTCAAAGTCTGACTCAATATTTACCTTAGGAAAAATTTGTAACCACTTATCATACACCATACATATAGAATTGGGGTACGCGCCCTACGTAACATGGGGTCTGTACTATAGCATTGTTACCTGATTGCCCTTTCGGATAGGAGAGGGCATTGATCAATCAACATGTATCCAACCCTTTCTAGGGAGCCATTTGTAGAGGTGAGGTTATCAATGGGGGCTCTACCATGCGGCCCCTAGGTCGCCGTGCTGAGTGAGAATTCCTCTTCTTCCCTGGTGATCCGATCCAACCCATGGGTATCAGATAAGCCAGTCTGACAACAAGCCTGCCACAGCCTTGTTAGAATATTAAGTGATCCATGGTGCCATCTTCTCCATCCTCTGCCAATTGAGCCCTTGCCCATTAGCACCTCGTCTACTTCGTCTGTGCATTCCGATAAAGCGCCCATTGGCCGAATAAAGGCCTTCCTACGAGCACTCATGTAAGAAGTGACGACCGAGGCCTTACACACACCGATCTTCCTTATTGGGCCAAAAGACAACGGTGCCTTGGACCGACTGCCCAGTGCCTTGAGAGCCCGAGCTGATGCATGAAGGGTGGGCGACTGCATATGTGGCATGAATGAATCACACACCCGTGGCATAGGTCTGACTTAAACCCTGGTGGTATTGCCACCAGGCCACCGTAACCCCTGTATCATGTATGGATGTATTTAAAAAGTGGTAAGCAGCAGGGCAAAGGATTTCACCTAACGTCCAAGATTTTTTGGCGCTTGGTCCTTGGCCCACTGGTCTGGCAACACTGTATGACCTTTGCCACAAAACCTTTAAATGCAGGCAGCAAAGTAACAGTGTATAACAGTGTAGACATCTTCCCCTCTCCAGATTTTATCTTTCACTGCTGCCGCTCAACTTTAGCCCATTGGAGACTCCATATATATATGTATACATATATACAGAATCTTCCCAATGGTTGTCATAGGGCATCTGAGCTGATAACAGTCATTTTGATAGCAAAATATACATTTGCAATTAGCCTTGCTACAACACAGTAGATATAACATAGGTCATCTTGCGTACGAATGAAGGTAGCCAAAAAAATTATTTTACCGCCGCTGTCACAGGACATGGCTACTGCCGCCCATACCCGCCGGTAGCTGCCACTGGTCCTTGAAATGTAAACAAACAACCTAAACCTGGTAAAAAAAAAAAAAAAAAAAGCCTGAGTTAGTTTTTTTGTGGGGTATAATAAATAGGTTTAATAAATAGATCCTTATATCAATAAAGTACCGGCCAATCAGCTCCTAACTTCCATGTCACAGGCTGTGTTTGAAAAATGACAGTTAAGAGCTGGCAGGCTGGTACTTTATCTCCATCCAAGGCTTAGTAAATATACCCAAAAGTACCAGCCAATCAGCTCCTAACTGTCATTTTTCAAAGTGATAAGGTGCCAGCCAATCAGCTCCTAACTGTCATCTCACAGGCTGTGTTTGAAAAATGACAGTTGGGAGCTGATTGGCTGGCACCTTATCACTTTTCACTCTGTCTCCTGACACTGCTTAGTAAATAGACCCCTAAGTGAGAGATCTCTGAATAGACCTCAGCGGTAGCTGTTAGCATTTTTCCTGACTGCGCACCTCGGTGACTTCTCACCCTACAAGGTGCTGCAGACATCTGCTACATTTATAGAATAGTTTTCCCAGAGCTGAGCACACACTCCAGACGGATGTGGTTTTGTTGTGAACACAGCCAGGGAGAAGTCTGGGGAGTCAATTTCTACCTTGACGCAGCTGAGGTCCAGTGTGAGAAGCAGCATCCCGGGACAGTGGCTGTGGAATGCCCAGAATTTGGGAGAGAGGTGAGATGTTTGCCATGGACACACACTCCAGAGGGCTGGGACGTACAACGCAGCTGGGGGCTGACTCAGCAAACTTCGGGACAGACCTAAGTGTGTAAAAGTTTGCGACTGGAGTTGTCTTTGAAAAGGGCGGACAGAACGCAGGCTCGTTACCGGTTCTGTTTTACATTCGTTGTAACTAAAGAATTATGACCCTGGGAACTTTTCCCCAACAAGGCCAACGCTCATGTCTATCGCCCATAAAATTTGTTTTTTTCCAGCAATAAAATTTGATCACTGGGTAATTGACTGAATGACCTTTTCCTACGAAATCATTTCGATATTTTGGCTCGTGTTCCAAGTCTTTGCTGTTGTCGCCTGTACAGTGTCGGCTGTGGATATAGGGAAGCTACGGAAGTGAGGAAGATAGACCCCAAATCTGACATATTCTGCAAATAATCTCAACACTAACATGTCATTGGACTGGACTCTTGGTTGCCACCTCCTCTTTGTGGGAGATGTATCAAACCTTTTAAAGACGACAGGTGGAGAAGTTGCACATATCAACCAATCAGCTTCTAGCTAACATTTATCTAGTACATTCCATGAAAAGATAGCTATAATCTGATTGGATGCTATGGTCAACAACTATAATTGTCCTCTTTAGAAGGCTTGATACGATACATGTCCCCCTTTTAATATTATGTTCTCTCTTTGTGAATCTTGTCAGTCATGCTGCGTCTTGGGGGAACGGCGAGGAGAGGGCGACCTGCACAAACGCAGTATAGATCCTGTGCATGCGCAGGTCTCACGCAATCGGAGTAGTGCGCAAACCATCGGATTTGCGTACTACTCTGAATCAGAGGCTACAACAGTAGGAATTCTGCAGGGACGGGCTAGGAGTCTATGTAGGTATGACCATCGGCAGGTTAACCTTGTATGATATGAAACCATCGACAGCAATCCATTGATGGTTTCACCCATTAATGGTTATCCATGCTCTATTGCTCACTGGGCAGTGGGCCAATCAGAGGCAGGGGGGGGAGGGGCCTCTGTGACCACGTCAGGGGACGGAGCTAAGGCCCTCATTCAGAGCCGCACGCTATTTGCGGTCGTTCGTTTAAAATCAAGGGGTGGCTATTTAAATGATCCGTACGCACATTGCAGTGTGGTCACACCTCTAAGTCTGAACGAACGAGCAAAACATACGCTCGTTTATTTGGTAAAAACGCCCCCTGGCCGCACGCATCCTACGTCATGTCCGCTATTTATTAGATGAATCGAGTACATCGACCAGCGTATGAACTGCTCGCTATTCTTGTGGTTGGTGTTTGCTACCACAAATTTGCGTGCAGTTCTGGCTATAAAATAACCCAGTGACGTGATCAATGACGCTGCTGTTTTAAATATACACACCCATAAAACGCCCGTTTTGACCTTTAAGCACGCCTGCGTTCGGATCTCCACTCCCCATTTTCAAGCACCTTCCCCTGTTACCACCCACATACGCCTCATTCTGTCACTCAAAATAGCAGGCACTCGCTATATAGCGTACAAAGGATTTTCGGCCGCACTGACTGGTTCGCGCATGCGTACTAAAAAGCGTACGCATGCGCAGATGTGCAAACATCGCTCGGAACGAGCGTACTGCCGCTAACGAGCGGCTCTGAATGAGGGCCTAAGTTCCGTGTAATAGCGCCAGGGAGAAAAAAACAATGGGGGGTGAGGGGGCTCTGTGCCATCGATGGCATGGCACTATCTAATCTTTGCCATCAATAGCAAAACCATCATCCATCAGTGGGTAACGATCGATGTTTGTTAACCATTGATGGTCGATGGCCATCAAAAAGTCTACTTCAGCGGGGAAAGACTAAAGGATTACCACTTGTCTGGCCCTAAAGGATAACCCATTTAACCTTATGTCACATCCCAGAATTAACCCATGAGTGGCTCTCCAGCTGCCTGGTACATCTGGCACAACATGGCCATCCACTAGACCCCACAAGGACCTTAGCTAGCTGTTTGCGCCGCTTCTTCTGGTCTCCAGGTGAAAATAGCTCTCATATGACCTAAGCTAGCAATATCTGCGGTATCTACCCGGTGACAGGTAAGTCGATGGTGACTGACAGCACGCCCCCTTTGGTGGGAGTGCCGGGGGCGTGCCTGCCAGACGTAGGCGTTCCCAAGGGAACGCCTACCGTCTGAAGCCGGCCCCGCTGACATCACTAGTGATGTCAGTGGGAGTGATTTTGGCTCTGATAGAGCCAAAATCACTCCTGGCTTTGCGGTTGAAAAACCCAACCGCAGGCTTTTGCTCGCAGTTTCGATGGTCGCGATGGTCAAGACCAACGCGACCATCATCCTGCACGCTCGTATATGCTGTGGGTGGTGACCCACAGCTATATGAGCGTCCAGGAGGACGCTCCATATTAATGGAGGTGGGCCCTGATTCAGAGCGAGCGCTCTGGTCAGAGCGTCCGGCTCTGAATCAGGGTCATTATTCCATAATGTCATTAAAATAGCTGCTGCAATGCAAAGCGTTACACTTAACTTCGGACCTTTGTCAAGGTGACTTTCTGCAAGGTCACATGTTCAAACGGGATTTAGTTATGAGATGTCTCAATACCGACATCCGAATCCCGACAAGGGACTTAAGATAGGCGCCCCCAATGCCGGAACGCCGAAGGACGCCAGCCAGAACGAGGTAAGTTTGGGGCGCACTTAGCGTTAGCCGCGGTTGGAGGGATAGGTTTAGGGAGCGTAGCGGGGTTAGGGTTAGGTTTTTGGTGGGGGGGTTAGGGTAGGCAACCCTAGGGGGGAGGTTAGGGTTAGGCACTTAGGGGGGGAGGTTAGCTGCTGGGACTTCATACCCAAACCGTTCAAGCATGATATAAAAAAAATGTGTGACAAGGAAATTGTCAGAATTATAGACTCTTACATTTTATTTTATATATATATATATTTTATAGAGTAGTATAGAAGATGCGCCCCAAAGAAAACAAATAACGAACTGTTCACTTCACTTAAATGTATTAAAAAAGTCCAATATATAATAAGCTCGTAATCCAATTGTCAGTATTATAAATTATTGGAAGAGATGGATCCTGCGGCCGACTTGTCCACTTTATGGACACTAAAAACTTTAGTGTGGCTCTTCTCCCATACGACTGGATTTTCTTATATGGAATGCGGTCAATTGACCGATGCCTGGGATGCCGACTGCCGGGATCCCTACGCCAGAATCCCGACCAGCTGGAGATGCCGATGCTGGAATACCGACAGCCGGCATCCCGAACATAAGTACAGCGGGGCCAGGTAGCTGTTAGCAGCAGGGGGGAAGGGGGGGGTGTTTAGGTTTAGGAGCCCCGGGGGGACTTATGCTTAAGCTGTAGGAGGGGGGAGGTTAGGCTACAGACAGGGGGAGTTAGTGTTAGGTGTGCGGGAAGGGGGGGGTTAGGGTTAGGAACCACCAGGGGGAGGTTAGGGCTAGGCATCCCCTGGGTAGGTTAGGTTAGGCACCCCAAGGGAGGGTTAGGGTGGGGTGAGGGTTTGGGTACTTACCAGCCGTAGTCGGGCTGCCGGCGTCGGGGATTCTAATCGGCGGCTGAAATACCCAACGAGAGAGAGAGAGAGCGGGATGCACTAACGTTGGAAATGCGGTCAAACCCCCGAAAATGCAGTTTTCAGAGGTCTGATCGCATTTCTCATATGCACCAAGCCCTGGAATACACTACGAGAGAGCGAGAGAGAGAGAGAGAGAGAGAGAGAGACTTCCAAACAAACCTATGCTCCTGCATCACTGATTAGATCATTAATTACCAATTGTCACAACTGGTTTCAACCTACCCCTGGAAATTGTTAGAAACGCTCAGTAGCAACGGAACAAAACACATGAGAGTTGGAATGTGATAGGCTACACCGCCCTCCTAAATGCCCCTCTAAATATGTGAGATTTTGTTATAGACAATCTGCCAAGCGTAAACTGTTATTCCGGTACGTTACTGAATTTGTATTTCGTACCATTTAGCAGTCACTTGGGGTCGGACGCTGACAGAAAATAACAGCTGCCAAAACGTGCGCCAGAACCATGCCGAGAGGATAGAGTTTCACGTTGCTAGTTAGTAAAGAGACATCGCGCAGAAGGGTGGGAGAGAGAGAGGACAAGGCAGGAATTCCCTCGTCAGATCTGTGGCCCGGGGGTGAAGTGGGGGTCCTGGGGGAAGCAGGATATGTTATGTGTAATGACCCTTCTCTTTCAGAACAGTTGGTTGAGTGGAACATGTTTCTGGAAAGTACTGAAAGACCCATGCAGAGATATTATTCAATAACGTAGCGTGTCAGTCTAGTTTTCCCCCGTTCTCCACCGCGATTCTGCTTCTATATTATCTTTTTGTTCCGCTTAATCTGTATCTAAACTTTCAGCCAAGAAAATGTGCTGTCAAAGTGGTTTTGCTCGGAAAGACTTTGCGAAGACGGGAAGCACAAATGCTGTGTTGTGCGGTCACCGCGCTTTGTATGTTACACATGTACCTTGGCGGGAGTAAGCCGCTGCGTCCTTGCTGGCGGCAGGAGAGCCCTCTGCGTGTCTGAAGACCCGCTACGCCTGCGGTGGGTTAGACTTACTCAGAAGGCTGATGGCCGTCTGATATGCGTTCCATGTTTCCGATTATGTGCGTGAGCGGTGGATGCGAGATGCTTTCAGTGGGTGTCTCTAAGCACTGGACGGTGGGTGAGGTCATTAGTATATATTCGCAATTGTGATCCGCGAGAGACCGCAGCTGCGATGGGAATCAGGCACCAGTACTGTGCCAGGAGACTGCAATCACTCCTAGACAGGACGGCAAACAAGATTAATATTTGACTATAACAGACATGGTAATCCAGTCATTATCTAGAATATGGGGCTTATTTATTAAGCTTCAGTTGCGGGAACCCCCTGCAAAATGTAAGAATACACAGTATTTAAGATGGAATGACCACAAAGCAACCTCAATAGGTTTCTGTGGAGGATGCTATGCTTACCAAGCTCCTAAATGTGGATTTTACTGGAGAGGGATCCTCCAGATCCCTCTCCCTCTGCCCTTGATGAAGCCTGCATCGGCCACCGTAAGCTAACACTCTACTTCCAGCTCTTTGCCAGGTCGGGCTCTTCTCAGGGCCCGTCTACCGCAAAGACCATATTGCTAAATTCTCGTGACAATCTTAATTTTCATGTTTCAGTTATTTTATCAGGTCCGCATTTTTAATGTGGATTGTCATAAATATGGCCCCTGTGACTATACAATCTTAAACAGCATTGGGGAGTGTGGGGACATCATCTAATCAGACTGCAACAATTAATATGTTCAGGGCTGGCTCTACCACTAGCCGACCCTAGGTAGATGTCTACAGGAGGATACCAGGCTTTAGGGAGCAGCTACAGTACTTAATGAGTAATGTAATATAATATAACCCATTCAAGGTCTTTATTTCCACCATGGAGCCCCCTCTCTGGGTCTGATTCAGAGCCGGACGCTATTTGCGCTCGCTCGTTCAGAAAAAGGGGGTGGCTATTTAAATTAACCGTTCACTCTTTGCGGTCTGTTCACGCCTCTATGTCTGAACGAGCGAACAAAACATGGAGTCGTTATTTTGAAAAATACACCCCCTGGCCGCTCGCATCATACGTCATGTCCGCTATTAGATTAATCGAGTACATCGAACGGCGTCTGAACTGCTCGCTATTCTTGTGGTTGGTTTTTCCGACCGCAATCATGCCAGCAGTTCTGGCTAAAAGACACCCAACTGACGTGGTCAATGACGCTGCTGTATTAATTATGCACTCCCTTAAAACGCCCGTTTTGACCTTTTGGCACGCCTGCGTTCGGATCTCCACTCCCCGTTTTCAAGCACCTTCCCCTGTTACCACCCACATACACCTCCTCCTGTCACTCAAAATAGCAGGCATTCGCTATTTAGCGAGCACACGATTTTCGGCCGCACTGACTGGTACGCGCATGCGTATTACAATCCGTACGCATCCACAGATGTGCGAACATCGCTCGGAACGAACGAGCGGCCGCTTACGAGCGGCTCTGAATGAAGCCCTCTATGCACCGGCTGCTGATATGGTAATGTCTAAATCCCCTTCACGGAGAGGACCCTGACGTCATCAGCCAGTGTCCAGCGTCATGTGCTGATATGGAGGGGCAGCAGCTGGCCGCTACTTACCTGCTCTTCCATGTTGGTTATGGGCTGAGAGTGTGGCACCGAGCGAAGATGTCACAGCCATGCTCCCAAAAGGAAACCATGCCACTTCCATCTCTCTCCATGGTAACAAGCAGGAGCGTCTTAACAGAGGAGGGGGCCGTGTGCACTCCCCGTGCGGGGGCCCCTCCTCTCCCCCGGTGGCCGGCAGCCGACTGACGCGGCTGGCCAGCCACCGGAACATTAGTAGACACCGGGCGCTACAGTGTGCCCAGAGTCTACTGCGCTGAACGCAGGAAACATGGCTGCGGCGGCCATTTTCCGGCGTTCTGTAGACTCTGGGCACTAGAGTGTGCCCGGAGTCTACTGCGCATGAGTAGAACACAGGAAAAATGGCCGTGGCAGCCATTTTCCCGTGTTCTGAGCAGCGCCGACACCCGACGCGGGACCACGGACAGGTAAGTTAAAAAAATAAGGGTGGAGGGTATGCGGTGTGGGGCCCCCTTGGACCCGGGGACCCGTGTGCCCCGCACACACTGCAGCCATTATAGATACGCCACTGGTAAGAAGGGGTGTCCAGGGATCATACCTTGGCCTGACTGAGACCCACCAATGCTTTGCAGAGGCACAGGGTGAATTTTGCCTCTCATAGCTGCACAATTCCCCCAATATACTTTCACTGAGACACAGAACCCCAGGATCGCTGCTGCTGGAAATGTCCTTTCATTCATCTGTTTTCACTGTAACTGGCTCCAAGGAGTTTAGGCATCTCCCAAACAAGAGTTCAGGACTCTGGACACTCACCTCCATCTGGAGTTCTGCAAACGCTGCTACAGCCAGGAGGTACTCCCAGCGCTGAGCATTTGTCATTGCTGAGCTTTTCCCACACGGTTTCATTCATTTCATGGGAAATGAGTAACGATTTATGACAGAGGGCAGAGACTAGCCACCAATCAGATTTTAGCTATCATTTCGTACAATGTAGTAAGGGCCCGATTGGACGCAAATCCCGTCGTGATATGCAATTCCGTATGCGAAAATTTGCTAATGTCTCAGGCGCCATTTTGTGCGCTAAGATGCCCACCTCCGGGGTCTGACATCCGCTGCTCACGGACAAAATCGCAAACATCAGAAACAGCATTCGCACATCGGCCACACATCTGAGCGAGCTTATGACGTCTCAGACAGAGCGACTCTCCTAAACGCCGGAGCCTCTGCAGCTGTGAACAAAACTGCAGAGCCTCACTAGAACACGCCCAGAAAACGGTCCCGACACGCCTGAATTTTTCTAACCCCTCCCCAGTTACCTCCCCCAAACCCTGACTACCTGTCACTCACTTTATGAAAAAAACATCTCTGCGACCGCAATCGCTAAACCATCGCCACGCATGCGCTGTGCGCTTTGCGGCTTTGACTCATGCACAGTGGCAAAAAAAATATTCTATTGTATCCAACATCGACATGTATGATGCATCGCTGGATCATATAAATGATATGAAGAACCTTCATAGGAAATCCGCAGCATAACCCAGAAAACAACCTCATCAAACACTCGGTCCCGTCCAGTTCTGGGTACCTTGAAGAACTTCCTTGTCTTTAGGCAACCTTACAAATGAGAGCACACCTGCACCCGCCTAGTTTTACTACAGGTATGAGCAGCAGGGCTCGTTGGAACAATTCCCTATACACCTTACAAGAGGAAGTTTACTGGGAAACCCTTTATTTTACTGTTGATATAGAAGTTACAAGTCTGTATGTAGATAAATTTCGGGAGAAGTGTGATGCATCATGTCCTACAGGCTCTCTTACACCCATAAAGGATTTTGCAATGACCCCGGGCATTTCTCGCGCACACGGCTGTGTTTGGTCATCCTCGTGGTATTTGGAAATGTGCATAGAATTTGACAATATATGCAAATCACTGATCACTTCCTCACAACTTGTACTGCAGAAATGTTCCTATATTCCACAGTTTGGCACGCGCCATTTTGCTGAGCATGAAAAATAAAATATAACGCCTGCTGTATATATGGAATAAATGGTCAAATCTAGTAATTGATGTGGGGGAGGGAGCTCCCCTGAGTTACCTGTGAATAGCGACACTCCCCTGCAGATCTCACCTCACTGATTGGTTGGAAGTTTTTTACTCACTAAATATCACATTTTAGGATATTAAGGGGTCCATTCATTCTGCATCCCCCGATAATTAATAATCTAACTAGCTGTGAGGGAATCGGTATGAATTACCGCTGGACCCCTGGCCGGCGGTTCAAATCCCGACAGTGGCTGGCCGACAGAGGAGGAAATCCCGATCGTCCCTAGGTAAGTATAAACTAACCTATTTTTCCCCCCTAACCCTCCTTTAGGCTGCCTAACCCTAACCTCCCCCCCTGTGGCTAAGCCTAATCCCCCCTCTAAGTGCCTAAACCTAACCTCCCCCTTCCCCGCTGCCTGAACCTAAGTCCTCCAGGGGGTGCCTAACCCTAACCCTCCCTCCCCCTAGCCTAACCCTAACCTCCCGGGGGGGGGTGCCTAACCCTAATTCCCCCCGGGTGCCCTAAACCTAACCCTCCACCCCCCGTGGCTGTCCGCTGCGGAGTCCAGCATCCGCTCGATCGGGATGCCGGGCGCCAGCCTTCCGGCGTCGGTAAAATGACAGGCGTCTACATTTAGACGCCTGTCATTCGTCCCTCGTCGGGATTAAATTGTCTGGAAGCCGGCGGTCGGCATTCCGTCCGCCGGCTTCCTAAACGTATACCAGCTGTGAGTAGCAGCTGTGGATATAGCGCCACTGGAGCAATTCAACATTGCTCCGGTGTGGGGACAGCTACTCTGAAAAGCAGCTGTCCCCGCGATCAATAACACTGCTACTTCTGTAACAGCTTTACTTACCTTTCCCAGTCACCGGCTTCTGCGCATGTGTGACCTGGGGTCACACAAATGCGCAAAGCCGTTGGGGAGGCAGTGAGGAGGTGGTGTAGGGATCCGCCCAGATCCCTCTTCACATTCCCGGAACTCCTTCCCACATGAAGGAGCGGGGCTACGAGAAGAAACGCCATCTGAAGATGGCGCTTATTCTCCCAGGCAATCTCTGACAACTTTAAGTTTTCGAAGTTTGCTCATTAACAGATGGTCCTATCAGACTCCTGATGATGAATGGCCCGTTAATTTAAATATGCGGAATCTAGCGTTTCCTCATGTGTAACGGGACATTTTCATTGTGATGAATAGGCCCCTGAGTCTTCTGCATTTTATTATCATGTAGAGTGCAGTCCTGTTTTTCTGGCCCATTGCAGTGTGCCCGGGGGAAAATAGGATTTTATCTTGTTTAGATGAGCCCCTCCCTAACACACATCTGCCGTAAGCAATTCACTAATTGAGCAACTTGCATCTTGTGTATCACTGTTTCGATATGAATAAAGTATCTGCCACATGAAGTAAGAACAATAGGGCAAGTTTATGAATAAGTGATGCACACAATCCATCTTCCTCTGACTGTCAAAGTGGCAGTGCCCACCGGGTGGCACAGTGATTCATGCGCTTGCATTGTACTATTATGCCCGCCCTCTATTTAGTAATTGAATAAATATTCTACTGTATATAGTCTTATGTACAGTATAGTCTGCTGACTGTTTTACAAGCAGTAGGAATCTGTGCTTTCTAAAATAAGAGGTAAAGTAAAAATAAAGGAAAAAACATTGTTAAACTTGAAAAAATTTGTTTTAAACAATTCTAAAATTGGGATAATTAAATATACCTTACTGTATATAACTGTAAATGGAATGACCACTGGCCCTGATTCAGAGCCGGACGCTCTGACAGAGCGCTCGCTCTAAATCAGGGCCGGCCTTCTTAATTTTTAGAGCGGCCTCCTGGCCGCTCATATAGCTGTGGGTGGTCACCCACAGCTATAGCGAGCGGCCAAGAAGATGGTCGCGATGGTCAAGACCATCGCGACTATCGGGCTTGCAACAAGACCCTTGTGGTAGGGTCTCGTTGCCGCAAGCCCTGGAGTGCTTTCGGCTCTATCAGAGCCGAGAGCACTTCCACTGACATCACTTGTGATGTCAGTGGGGCCGGCCCAAGACGGTAGGCGTTCCCATGGGAACGCCTCCGTCTGGGCAGCCATGCCCCCGGCACACCCACCAAAGGGGGCGTGCTGTCACTCACCATCGACAGCACGCCCCCTTTGTAGCAAGACCCGGAGCGACGGCTTGCCCGTCGCTATCCGGGTCTCGCACATGCGCACCACGGAGCCGCTTCTGTCATGCGCATGCACACTGGGCCAACATCGACCTGCTTGCGAGCGCTCAGCGCTCGCGCGCGGGTCCGAATCAGGCCCACTGGGTCTGATTCAGAGCCGGACGCTATTTGCGCTCGCTCGTTCAGAAAAAGGAGGTGGCTATTTAAATTAACCGTTCGCTCTTTGCGGTCTGTTGACGCCTCTATGTCTGAACGAGCGAACAAAACATGCGGTCGTTATTTTGAGAAAAACGCCCCCTGGCCGCTCGCATCATACGTCATGTCCGCTATTTATTAGATTGATCGAATACATTGAAAGGCGAATGAACTGCTCGCTATTCTTGTGGTTGGTTTTTCCTACCGCAATCATGCGAACAGTTCTGGCTAAAAGACACCCCACTGACGTGGTCGATGACGCTGCTTTGTTAATTATGCACACCCTTAAAACGCCCGTTTTGACCTTTAGGCACGCCGGCGTTCTGATCTCCACTCCCCGTTTTCAAGCACCTTCCCCTGTTACCACCCACATATGCCTCATTCTGTCACTCAAATTAGCAGGCATTCGCTATTTTGCGAGCACACAATTTACAGCCGCACTGACTGATTCGCGCATGCCTATTACAACCCGTACGCATGCGCAGATGTGCGAACATCGCTCGGAACGAACGAGCGGCTGCTTACGAGCGGCTCTGAATGAAGCCCACTGTTCCTTCCATTTGCCAGTTACAGCTATCTCAAGTAGCTGCCTGCTCCCATTTTCTATCCAACCAGACAGCAGAACTAAGTCTCGTACCACTTCTTTTATCCAGCACCATCATCAATACTGTCCAATGGAAATGACTGTTTATTATTATTATTATAATTATTACTATTATTATTATTATTATTATGAAATTGTGAATTCCTTTATTTTTAAAAGATATATTATTGTGCCATTGTGTCCTTATTTTTGTTGCTATCTTAGGCCCTCATTCAGAGCCGTACGCTCTGAGCAGAGCGCACGCTCTGCATGAGGGCCGGGCTCCATTTTCATGGAGCGTCCTCCTGGACGCTCGTATAGCTGTGGGTCACCACCCACAGGCTATACGAGCGTGCATTTTGATGGGCGCGATGGTCGTGACCATCACGACCATCGAAATTGCGAGCCGGAGCCTGCGGTTGAGGTTTTCAACCGCAAGCTCCGGAGTGATTTTGGCTCTATCAGAGCCAAAATCACTCCCACTGACATCACTAGTGATGTCAGTGGGCCGGCTTCTGACGGGAGGCGTTCCCGTGGGAACGCCCCCGTCAGGGAGGCACGCCCCCGGCACGCCCACCAAAGGGGGCGTGCTGTCAATCAACATTGACAGCACGCCCCCTTTGATCGGACACAACGAGCGAAGGAAAGTCCTTCACTCGTCGTGTCTGGCGCATGCGCACGACGGAGCTCCCTCCGTCGTGCGCATGCTCAGTGCAGATCATCGACCCACTTGCGAGCGGACAGCCGCTCGCGAGTGGGTCTGAATCAGGTCCTTAGTCATGTCGAATGTGGCACTTATTGTCATATTAGAAAATAAAAATATTTTCTTATATCTTTAGTCTATGCTACATGAGCGATATCGTCTAGCGTTTGCCCTGCAGTGTCGGGCTCAATGTCGACTAAATCGTTCAGTGACGGCACCCTCCCTCATCCCCGTACTTGCAGAACCTGACGATATCGTCAGGTTACCCTGCAAGTACGGGCCATGAAAGATGTCATCAACGACCAGCGGGAGCGCGCATAGCTGGTCGTTGACAGCATACCCACTAGACGATATTGCAGAGATGATCAACGATATCGTTACCGTTCAAATCGTCCAATTTATCGTCTAGTGGATACGCGCCTTAACCTCTTACATTGTCAGATTTTCTAAGGCTTTACTGTTACTGCCTGTGATGACCCGTTGATGACATAATTATTTCACATGAGTAATGGAGTTCCCTAATAACTGACTCCGGAGAAACTGGCAGCCCCGAGAGTGTACTGGTATTACTGGGTGTGCGAATGAGTGATTGCATGATAACAGATTCTAAAAATAAGCCACAGATAATGAAGCTGCTCTGAGGGATGGCTCCCGAACGTGGAATAATGTGTCATTCACATGCACAACTCACCCACCAAAGACATTTAAATGAAATCAATGAATGTAATGCTTCAGGGGTGATGAAACGACAAATGGAGCTCAGAGCTGACTAACAGCCTGACTAATCGCTTGCAGAGTGACGTACTGGCGGCCGCACTGAAATCACAGGGTCATGTTCAGGTAACTGTAAAAATGGTTCCGCACAGTGTAAATAGAAGTAAAGTACAAAAAGACATTCAATCATACAAAAAGGTTTATTAGTAAATTCCTCCTACACCAGTTAGTAAATGTCTGATGTCCATTTGACATTTAGGGAAATCCTAATTATTATACATTTATTCCATAGGCGACCTAAGCTACTGCCTGGAACCTAGTAGACACCAAATTACCATAACCCATTTCTATTGTTTTTATGTTTTTAATTTTTTTGGATGAATTGAAGGGACCCAACCCAGTATCTTGCATAAAGGCCCCATGGTGTATTAATCTGGCTCTGTCTGTTACTCTGTAATGAACTATTGTCCTGCCAGGGCCTGAAGATGACTTTGGAAGCTAAATGTACCCAACACTGGGCCTGATTCAGACCCGCTCGCGAGCGCATAGCGCTCGCAAGCGGGTCGATGGCGGGGTACTGTGCACATGCGGCTCGCGCCGCGCAAGCCCCGGAGCGAGAGAGACATTCTCCGGGACTCACTACAAAAGGGGCGGCTGTCAATGTTGATTGACAGCTTGCCCCGTTTTGTAGGCGGGGAGGGGGAGTGGCTACACAAATGGAGGCGCTCCCGAAGGAACGCCTGCCGTTTGTGGGAGGCACCACTGACATCACCAGTGATGTCAGTGGAGAGCTTCCTGCTCTGTTAGACCCTTCCACAAGGGTCTCGTCGCAAGCCCCGATGGTTGCGATGGTCACCTTGCCGCTACAAAAAAAAAAAACGCCCTGATTCAGAGCGAGCGCTCTGATAGAGCGTCCGGCTCTGAATCAGGGCCACTGTGTCACAACTGGGATGCGTTCGGCATCCTGGCGGTCGTAATGCCAAAACTTACAGTACTGGCGCCAGAAAACCGATGCCTGTCAGAATCCCGGTATCAGCATCCTGACCGCCAGGATGCCGAAGGTAAGTAGCAGGGTTTTGGGTTCAGGGGTTAGGGTTAGGCACTAGGGGGAGGGTTAGGTTTAGGGTGCAGGGAGGGGAAGGTTAGATTTGGGCACTAGGGGGGGAGGTTTGGGTTACGCACCAAAGAGGGAGGGTTAGGGTAGGGAGAGGGGGAGAGTTAGTATACCGACCAACAAGTGTCAGGATTCTGACCTCCAGGAACCCGACTGTCGGTATTTCATACCGATCCCACAACAACTGGCTATGAACTATTCACCTCCCACTGTCAATGTCCATAGACGCTGAAATACCGATTGGTGCAGTCTTTTGTGAGCGGTTGAGCGTCTGTGTACACAAATACTTTCACCGCCGCGCCCCCGACACATAAGACGGCCCATCTGCGCTAAGCCACTTCCCTGTCACCGCCCAAGAAAGCCCATAACTTCTCCAAGACATTTCTAATACCCTGCGCCTTGCTGGACACTGCGTCATTGTGAGCGCACTCTGTGTAACGCAGGCGCTATACAAGTTTTTTTTTAGGGAGTTTCACACACGCGCAGTAGCAAAAAAAAAAAAATCGCTCAACCAGGTGACCATCGGAACTGAATAAGCCCCAAAGCCTCTGATTATAGCCCTATCTACAGGCTGGTAGATAATAATCCTGATTACAATTACAGACAGACTCTTATAAACGATGCGCATCAGAGAACGTGACATCTCCACCTAAAAGTGAAAACCAAAACCAGCGAGCGAACGAATCTGCTTCCAATGTTCTGACAATCAAATCATTTCATTGTTTTTTCTCTTAAACAAGAAAACATTGAGGAATGAATTACTGTAACGTGACCGTTCTCATGAGTTTGCAGGTTGACGTGTAGAAATTGAGTTACCATATGGACCTGGTCTGAGCTAAGACAATGCGCTGACAACCGAAGCCTTAGATAACACAATATTCCATTTATAATCTGCTTTTCTGTCCTGACCTGAGGCTACTTTACGTTCAGTCTATACATTCCTATAGCGGTAAGGTCATTGGGGGTGTCTTGCGGGTGGATCTTGCGCATTTGTGCGTTACGCGTGCTCTGTAACTGAGTTAAGCGTACGCAGAAATCCGTCTGATTTCAGACTGATCCCTTGCACCAGGGGTTAAGGACAGGTGCACGTTGTGCGCTGATAGCGACGCCGATGACAGCTATGAAAAGAAGCGCATGTGGCTGGGGCCAGTGCGGGCGCAAAAATGCGTGCAACTCAGCATATGGGCAACAATCGGCATTTAGGGCCCGACTACGATGGTTGGAGATCTGCGCACGTGCAAGATCTGCGTTGCTCGTGTGCAGGTCTCTTTCTGCAACTACGGTCGCAGTGCCACTAGGCCTCACCATGATTGGCATGCTGCGGCCGTTTGGTGGTGGGGAATGGGCGGCCTTCGTTTTGCTGGGAGTGGCGAGACCAGCGTCTGCATCATCCAACGCAGGTTTACCGGTGTCTGCTATGGAACTGAGACGGTCATTCTGAGTGGCCTTCGGCTGACTCAGATGGCCGAGGCCGTGACTTATGGTCTTTATGGGGATCTGATGCTGCGTTTTTGGATGCAGTTCCCAGTTCTGCGATGCCGGCAGTGGGCGTCTTTGGTCCTCAGACACCTCCTGCAGCATTAGCGCAGTTTCGCTTCTCTGAGTCAGGCCCAGAGTTCTGTGCATGCAATACAAGTGCAATGGCGGCCGACGCGCGTGCAACTCTAAATCAGCCCCATTGGGCTTAGAAATAGGTTTTGCTTCTTTGTGTGGACTGATTTCTTAGTTACTATCCGGGTTTGTCACGTCACGGTCTTTTCTATGTAAGCGCCGCAGTCCATTAAAGGTGTTATCTCGAGTACTTAGAACTGAGGAGCTCATTCAGTCCCGCTCGCTAAGATGCAAACGCTCGCTGCTGCCGATGGTATGCATTGTGTATGCATCGCAGTGCACGTGCGCATACCTTAGCAAAAGTTCACAATGCGTTCGCTCGCTGCACAGACAGCCCAGCAGAGTGAGTGACAGGAGAAGCCGTTTGTAGGTGGTAACAGGGGCTGGCCATTAAAACGGGGGAGTGGAGGTGCAAACGCAGGCGTGCCTGAGTATCTCAACAGCGTTTTAGAGGTGCGCATAATTATAATACAGCATCATAGTATACATCACCTGGCTTGTTTTACACTGAAGTGCTCGCAGTGCTTGTGGCAGGGTATGGTCAACCTCAAGCGCTGCGATAGCATCCGATGTTACCCAATGTACCGATGGTTGCATACACTTCCTGGACATGACGTGCACAAGTGGGCATCTTAAGATAGGTTAGTGGGTATCTGCATACACTATGTGATCGCTCTCTAAGAATTCTGGGCGTGCAAATGCATTGCTGTGCGGTATTAATGTCTACGCAATTTGAATACACATCGTGTGAGCGATCACATCTAGCAAGCTGCTCTGAATCAGCTCCTAAGCCCCTAAGTCAGAGACCCAGCATGAACTGACTAAACCTTATTACAAGGGGGTCCTGACAGAGATGGGCGCTGCTGCATCCGCTCTTGCGGCTGCTCATCCTTCCCCCGGTCCAGTAACAATCATCTGAATGAGAAATCACTGAGGCACCCACCTTCCACATCTCCATGTGCGGTAACACCGCCGGTGATTCATGAGACGCCACCATCACGAGCACCATTAACGCCTGCACTTTCTCCGCCTGAACATGTCCTCTGCGGCTGCGGCTCTGTGTCTGGGAACGCAGCGGATTTCACTGACTTGCCCTTAACACTCCCATAATACGCCCGTAAGACGGACCACCACCCGGGCACCGCTCGGGAATGCCCACTACATTGTCAGCACATTTCTGAAACCGATGCGTCTCCCGTGCACCTCAAACGCAACTTCGTACGCAGGCTCTGTATGCACAGTAACTGGGCGCATACTCGGTGCAACATAGGCGCATGCACAGAATATAAAAATTACTCCACTGGGTCCGACATCGGGGTATGCAGTCGGGAAGCCGGCGGACCTAATCCCGACAGCCGGCTTCCCAACTGTCATATCCCGACAAGGGACTAAAGAAAGGCGTCGATATGCCGACACCTGTCATTAGACATACGCCGGGAGACCGACACCCGGCATCCCGATCGAAGGGACGCCGGACACCAAGCGCGGATAGCCGCGGGGGGTTAGGAGGGTTAGTTTTAGGGTTCCCGGGGGGGACTTAGGGTTAGGCCCCCCTCGGGAGATTAGGTTTAGACTAGGGGAAGGGGGGGTTAGCGTTAGGCAGCCCCGGGGGGGACTTAGGGTTAGGCACCCCCCGGGAGGTTAGGTTTAGGCTTTGGGAAGGGGGGTTAGCGATAGGCACCCCCGGGGGGGACTTAGGTTTAGGCGGTGGGGAAGGGGGGTTAGGTTTAGGCACTTAGAGGGGGGATTAGGGTTAGGCACTGGGGGGATTAGGGTTAGGCACCCCTAAGGAGGGTTAGGGGGGGAATTAGGTTAGTATATACTTACCTTTGACGATCGGGATTTCCTCCTCTGCCCGGATGCCGCCGTCGGGATTCCAACCGCCGGGCATGGCGACATCGGCAGTGCGTGCACTTCAGGCCCATAATCTGGGAATGCTGGTAGGACAACATTTTGGCGACTTGTTCTTTCATTAGAACACGTGATTGCAGAAGATGTGATTTTTTTCTGATTCCCAATTGGCTGTTGGGAGATTAGTATTCCCGTGTCCAGAATCAAGATCCGAAGCCAACGCTTTTAAATGAGAGGATTTCTACAATGAGTATCAGTGCGCCAATAGCGGCATGACCTCACCCCCGACATGGCATGACCAAAACCCTTCTTGCGACCAAAAACTCTGGAAGCCCAATGCTGTTCTAGATGTTATTTAACAGTACAGAATGATGTTCCATGATGTCGTTTAATTGCAGCCCCAAATTTGTTGAGTGACAATTAGTTTTCCAGAAATTTGGCTACTTCCTCCTACAAAGTCATGTTTATGTTGTTGATAACCCCTTCTGAGCCCCCGAGGCAGGCAGCCAATTCCTCAAATCATCTTCCTGCACTGTCACGTCAGCCCCCCGCAGGAATATATATAAGTGCAACTGTTACTGTACTTGGGGGCCGTTGCATAGTGAGCTCTTGTTTTGTACACACAGACCAGACAGGTGCTGACTGTTGGCGATTCTCATCGTAACCGTGCACTGTTTTGAAAGGACAACAATAAGGGTGATGGGGGCTGTATAGAAGAATATAACGTATGTTTATGCTACTCTCAGAGATTGGTTTGGGATAGAAATGTAGGAATGTCAGTCATACTACCAGTCTCCAGGGGAATCCAGTTCTTAAACTGTGTTATACTACTAGGAGGCAGAAGTGTCAGTACTCCTGACAGTAAGAAGCAGAGTGAGATAGCCGCAAGTTCTCATCCGGTTATACACTAAGGAGAAGACACTAAGGTCAAGACCATCGCGACCATCCGTCTTGCGACGAGACCCTGCGGTAGGGTCTCGCTGCCGCACACCCAGGAGTGCTTTTGGCTCTATCAGAGCCAAAAGCACTCCCACTGACATCACTAGTGATGTCAGTGGGGCCGGCTCCAGACGGAAGGCGTTCCCATGGGAACGCCTCCGTCTGGGCAGCAATGCCCCTGGCACGCCCACCAAAGGGGGCGTGCTGTCAGTCACCATCGACAGCACGCCCCCTTTGGTGCGAGACCCATAGCGACAGCTCCCATCCGGTTATACAGTAAGGAGCAGATTCAGATAGCCACAAGCTCCCATCCGGTTATACAGTAAGGAACAGATTCAGATAGCCGCAAGCTCCCATCCAGTTTTACAGTAAGGAGCAGATTCAGATAGCCGTAAGCTCCTATCTGGATATACAGTAAGGAGCAGATTCATATAGCCGCAAGCTCCCATCCGGATATACAGTAAGGAACAGATTCATATAGCCGCAAGCTCCCATCCGGTTTTACAGTAAGGAACAGAATCATATAGCCGCAAGCTCCCATCCGGTTTTACAGTAAGGAACAGATTCATATAGCCGCAAGCTCCCATCCAGTTATACAGTAAGGAGCAGATTCATATAGTCGCAAGCTCCGATCCCATAAAACAGTCATAAAAACATTGCTTATTTCTGCTCACAAATCAGCGAAATGCCAGTATAAATAAGCGATACTTCACCACCCTACCATCCTGCGGCTAATTGAGTTGAATCTGAAAACAGATGGATCTCTGCATAGACAACACTCAGTGTAGCCAGTAATTCTATTTCATATATATCTAGACTGTAGGGATGACTCAGGCGGACGAACACTCCGTCTATTGGCGTTTGCCCATCTGTGATTTTATGGTACGAAACTTTGAGACGCCCACTCTCAACGTCCGTAGGCGCTGAAATCACAAGTGGTTATGTCTTTAGAGACGCCATCGGTTACTCCATCAAAACTTGTACCAGCCCTATGGCAGGTGCAATTTCTCCGGCCGTGTACGGCCTCCAACGTGAGTGGTTGACCGTCTGTGTACGCAACACGGCCGCGACAGTCTCATAACACGGACCATTTCCGTGCTTGCGCTCAGCCGACTCCCCATCATTGCCCATCACTTTTCCAAGACATTTCTGATACGCTGCATCTCGATCGCACCAGCGCCTTTGTGAGTGCGCTCTGTGGAACGCATGTGCCATACGAGTTTACATTGATTTAGCACCAAATCGCTCAATTACTTGAACATCGTCCTTGTGTGTAGTTCTGTATCAGGCCCTCTTTGATTTACACCTGCTGGCTGGTTGCTTCATCATAAAATGCGCTTGTTGGAACCAGGAAGAATGTCACCTCCTTCCGTTCAAAATTAGGCCCATTGACCATCCCTAGAACAGAAGACTTTAGTGAGAGAGACTGGACTAGAGATGCTGGTACTCTGGGCCTGATTCAGAGCCGATCGTAAGCGGCCGCTCGTTCGCTCCGAGCGATGTTCGCACATCTGCGCATGCGTATGGGTTTTAGTACGCATGCGCGAACCAGTCAGTGTGATCGAAAATCGTGTGCTCACAAAATAGCGAATGCCAGCTAATTTGAGTGACAGGATGAGGCGTTTGTGGGTGGTAACAGGGGAAGGTGCTTGAAAAAGGGGAGTGGAGATCCGAACGCAGGCGTGCTTAAAGGTCAAAACAGGCGTTTTAAGGGTGTGCATAATTAACAAAGCAGCGTCATCGACCACATCAGTTGGGTGCCTTTTAGCCAGAACTGTTCGCATGATTGCGGTAGGAAAATCCAACCACAAGCACTGCAAGCAGTTCAGACGCCTTTCGATGTACTCGATTAATCAAATAAATAGCGGAGATGACGTATGATGCGAGCGGCCAGGGGGCGTTTTTTCCAAAATAGTGAGCGCATGTTTCGTTCGCTCGTTCAGACATAGAGGCGTCAACAGACCGCAAAGAGCGACCGCTTAATTTAAATAGCCAGCCCCTTTTTCTGAACGAGCGTCCGCAAATAGCGTCCGGCTCTGAATCAGGCCCTCTGGCCAATGGGAATCAGCAAAGACTCTTAACTGATTGTAGTGTGGACCCCTTAGAAGCCCTAAGATAATATTACCAAGCAACGTCATCTCTTCTCAGCACTGGGATCTTATGTTCGCACTATCCTCTGCCAGACAGACCAGAAACACAATGCTTTGGTGCTATTTATAAAGTGAACTGTACATCCAATACGTGCCGCATACTGAAATAGCGAACATACTGCTGCCTGTATTTATCTGCTCTCCTGAATAGCTCTATGACCATCCTTCACATACACTGATCATGCCAGGCGCTCGCACAGAGAGCAGCAAAGCAGCCACCCGCGTATAGCCAATAAAGGCGTCCCTTGCTTCAATGAGTTAGTCAGCACAGGAGCCATGGTCACACGTTCATACACCCAGCTGTACAACGCCAGGCCCACGACTAGGAGGGCAGCTGAGGCAGCTGCCGCAGGGCACGTGTTTTGGGGGCACATTTTTTTTGCTGTAAAATTTTAATTGGGCTATTGAAGAGCTAATAATGATTAGTACATCAGCCACCCATCCCCATCACCATTCCGTTACTGCTGGGGGCCTGATTCAGAGCCGCACGCTCGCAGCTGACAGGGGCTGGCTATTCAAATTCCTCGCTCGCACGGCAGACCATAAGGACGCCCTCTATGTCTCAGCGAGCGAGAAAAATTTGATCGCATTTTATTGAAATACCGCCCCTTGCCGCTCGCAGCTAACGTCATCTCCAGGAAGTGTTTAAAGCCATCGTTAACATCGAGAGCCATCGGAAGCACACGCACTGCTTGTGGTAGACCTTACCCTACCGCAAGCAGTGCGAGTGCTTCTTGTCAAATTCCACCTACTGCCGCGTCATATGACGAACCCATGATAATTATGGACGCCCTTAAAACGCTGTTTTGACGGTCAGACACGCCTGCATTAGCAGCACCACTCCCCCGTTCACAAGTACCTTCCCCTGTTACCACCCCCAAACACCACTATCTGTCACTCAAAGTAGCGCTCACTCATTGTTTAATGGGCGCACGATTTCCCATCGCACAGACTGCTTCACGCATGCGTATTTAGAACCGTATGCATTCGCGGACGGGAGAAAATCGCTCAGAGCAAGCGAGGGGCCTTTTACGTGCGGATCTGAATCAAGCCCTGACTCCCATGAAAAAAATTAGACACTTTTAAGTAGGGATGTGCAGGCTCGGATAGGTTCGAGTTTGCACGTGGAGTTCGGATTTTTCCCTCCAAAAAAACGGAACTCAGAACGAGGCAAAACGTCATCTTACATGGACGAACATCATCATTCCTGGACAAAAGACCAGGAATGATGATGTTCGTCCATGTAAGATGACGTTTTGCCTCGTTCTGAGTTCCGTTTTTTTGGAGGGAAAAATCCGAACTCCACGTGCAAACTCGAACCTATCCGAGCCTGCACATCCCTACTTTTAAGGAGTTGGGTCATTTTGGAGGTGGTACGGACGGATATTGGTAGATGGGAGACTCGGCCCATGATGACTGCAATGTGTTACATTATGTTAGTAAATAATAAAATATACTTTAATGAACGAGGAGGGTGGAGCAACCTCATTTAGGAGTGTAGGAGTAGTGGATCCTGAGGTAGAAGGTACTGGGCTACCACCATGTGGTTGATCCAGAAGTTATTTCATATATACCGACATGAGGTCAGTACCTAGTGTACTTAACATCCAAGGACACTAAGGCCCTCATTCAGAGCCGCTCGCTATTTGCGGTCGTTCGTTTTCTAAAAAGGGGTGGCTATTCAAATGAACCGTTCGCACTTTGCGGTCTGTTCACGCGTCTAAGTCTGAACGAGCGAGCAAAACATGTGATCGTAAATTTGAAAAATACGCCCCCTGGCCGCTCGCACCATACGTCATGTCCGCTATTTATTAGATTAATCGAGTACATCAAACAGCGTCTGAACTGCTCGCTATTCTTGTGGCTGGTTTTTTCAACCACTATTTTGCGAGCAGTTCTGAGTTAAAAAAAACCAAGTGACGTGGTCAATGACGCTGCTGGATTAATTATGCACTCCCTTAAAACGCCCGTTTTGACCTTTAAGCACGCCTGCGTTCTGAATTACACTCCCCGTTTTCAAGCACCTTCCCCTGTTACCACCCACAAACGCCTCCTCCTGTCACTCAAAATAGCAGGAATTCGCTATTTTGCAAACACACGATTTTCGGCCGCACTGACTGGTTCGCGCATGCGTATTAAAATCCGTACGCATGCGCAGATGAGCGAACATCGCTCATAACGAACGAGCGGCCGCTTACGAGCGGCTCTGAATGAGGGCCTAACATCCAAGAACACTAACATCCAAGGACACTCGCAGGTTTCATCCCCTGTGTCTCCTGTTGCCATTCTGCCCCCCTGGCCCCTGCATCACCTGTTGTCATATATATAATTATTCATCATGTATTGGATACATATTAACTTCCAGGTATGTCTTTTTCAGTATCTAAAACTTTGTCAAATATTTGGTTCAGGCTCTGGATACAGAGCCGGGAGAGTTTATAAACCTTGGAAATCTTGGTGACAGACTTTATAAACTGAGCTTGGACTATGCTCTCCGTAATAATAGCATTATCTTCTATAATTATCCTGAATACCTGTAAATTAATATCACAGTTATCTCTCTGTATAAAAACCTACGGACAATGACCTCCCATTTCAGCCCCTTTAGAAGTTGCCCCCCCCCCCCTTCTGTGTTTACATTCCCCCTATACAAGGTGCATTTCACTTCCAAAGTGACCTTGATTGAATTTTTTGGCCATGTAGACAATGTAGCAAGATCCATAACAGTCTTACAAAGCAGTGTTAGGAGACAGAGTGAAAAGTGATAAGAAAGTGATAAGGTGCCAGCCAATCAGCTCCCAACTGTCATTTTTCAAACACAGCCTGTGAGATGACAGTTGGGAGCTGATTGGCTGGCACCTTATCACTTTCTTATCACTTTTCACTCTGGGCCTGATTTAGAGCCGCTCGTAAGCCGATGTTCGCACAACTGCGCATGCATATGGATTTTAATACGCATGCGGGAACCAGTCAGTGCGGCCGCAAATAGTGTGCTCGCTAAATAGCGAATGCCTGCTATTTTGAGTGACAGAATGAGGCATTTGTGGGTGGTAACAGGGGAAGGTGCTTGAAAACGGTGAGTGGAGATCAGAACGCAGGCGTGCCTAAAGGTCAAAACGGGCGTTTTAAGGGTGTGCATAATTACTAAAGCAGCGTCATCGACCATGTCACTTGGTTGTTTTATAGTTAGAACTGCTCGCATGATTGTGGTAGGAAAAACCAACCACAAGAATAGTGAGCAGTTCATACGCCGTCCGATGTACTCGATTAATCTAATAAATAGCGGACGTGACGTAAGATGCGAGCGGCCAGGGGGGCGTTTTTTCAAAATTACGTTTGCATGTTTTGTTCGCTCGTTCAGACATAGAGGCGTCAACAGAACGCAAAGAGCGAACGGTTAATTTAAATAGCCAGCCCCTTTTTCTGGACGAGCGAGCGCAAATAGCGTCCGGCTCTGAATCAGGCCCACTGTCTCCTAACACTGCTTAGTAAATAGACCACTTAGACAGCCTGCAGTTCTTGAGTTCTAGGCAATTCCCATCAAGGCTTGCTAGCCACATCACCTGGACAGGTTATCTACCTCTGACATAGGGGATGGACCCTCATTGTCTCAGTTTTCCCAGGTGCTCTCCATGTATAACCCACCATTGTCAGATGGTTTGGTCGCCCCTTCCCCGTGCTTCGTACTGATGAAAATGTCACTGTCTGCTAGTACATTCTGGCAACTGCGTCATTAGACTTTGTGATATTTTTAAGCTGTCTATTTTAAAAGTCCCCATGGATTGCTCTTCCCATTGCCGGCCGTGTATCCGTCACTAAATACGTTTTAAATATACCCTCCAGGTTTATTGTCTATCATTTCTGCGTATAGTAATATGAAGCTACCGCCCTTGGACCCTGCGACACAGCGTTCATAGAATTAAAGGGCCTGACTTAGGGATAGACGCAGTGGTGATATTTACGCAGGTGAATGATTATCGTAAGATGCGCGTGTTTCTAAGTCACACTGCGCATGCATCAAGGTACATTACTCGCAGCGGCTATTGACAGTCAGAGGGCGTTTGTGAGATGTAAGGAGGACTGACGGCAAAGATCGCGAGCGTGGTACGACCGTTTTTTGGGGCGTGTCACAGCCTGTATCTGCAATCCCGTATGCAGTGAAAGGCGTCTCAGTTCCCGCGCCCATTCTGCGCAGCCATAGAGTTACCCAGAACTGCGATGAACGAATGATCTGCGAGCAATGCTGCGTCGTTGCACGTGGATGCAAAGCCGCAGGTGGGCGCATCAATGCAATCCTCTGTGCCTGCGACATTTGCACATTCTCGCACAGCGGCCGTGTACGGGATCGCAGCAGCGATGGCATTAGCCCGCATCGCAGAATCAGTCCCGAGGTCTCCGGGCCCTACGCCCGCTCCTGGCGTAGTATGAACCTCGGCTGCCTTGTTTGCAGATACTGTAGTTTAAGCGTTGCTAAGCGCAGGTCGGGATGTTTGCATTACGGATGATTAACATGCTTGTAGTTTCCTATGGCAGATTCCTTTCAAGGCTCCTAAGACAAAACTTTATAGCCGGCTGCTATTTTTGCTCCTAGAAGCTGCCTGTGTGGTACTTTATTCTCTGTAACCTTTTTATTTTTGTTCTACGCCTCTCATGCCATCCCTCATCCCTTCACGATCTGCGCTCCGAGCCTGTGTCCGCACCCTCTGTCGCCAGCAATGCAGAACGACATTGCAACGTGAGCAGTATTAGTGACAGGCCCGTCAGCAGGGCTCTGAGATGGCACTTGGTGTAGCTGTGTGTATTGACCCTTGTATTTACTTTTAGAGAGTCTCCAGCGTAGGGACTAAAAGAAGCCGGCGAAATAGTTTCTTATTTTGGCCTCAAAGAGAGAGGCAAAGATGACAAGACAAAAAAACGAGACATCCATTGGAGCCTCCGAATAACTATCTTGGCCCTTAACTGTTACGCACCTGAGTAAAATGACAACCCAAGGTCACTCAGCTAAAGCTCTAGCTGGGCCCTGGATCTGCGTTATCCCTCCTTGGTATGCACCACCACAGGGTGATCTTCCAGCAACCTTCTTAGGAACAGTCTCTGCCGGTCAGATTCGGATTGGTGTCGGCATTCTGAGTGCGGCATCCCGACAGCCAAGATTTCAATTTCCTCCCGACTCATGGTATTCACCTCACATACACTATGTAGACAAGAGTCATTGGAGTCCCCCAGGTCCAGCTGGTTTGTCATGGGTCCACTAGTTGTAACGTAATCGGTATGTAATGCCAGCAGCTAAACACTGACAGTGGCAGCCCGGCGGATCGAAATCCTGAAGGTAAGTACCCTAACCCTTCCCTCTCCCCCCCAACCCTCCCTAAGGAGTGCCTAACCCTACCCCTCCCCCCATGTGCCTAATCATAACCTACCCCATTAGTGCCTAAACCTAACCCTCCCAGGGGGGTGCCTAACCCTAACCCCCCCTAGTGGTGCCTAAGCCTAAACCCCCCTTCCCTTAACCCTCCTGGGGGGTGCCTAACCCTAAGTCCCCCAGAGGTCCCAAAACCTAACCCCCCCCCCCACCTCCCACAACTAGACGCTAAGACACCCGGCATACCTTTGTTCGGTATCGGGATTCCATAGTGGGGCTAATGATAGGTGTTGGGATTTCGATGACTATCTTTAGTCCCATGTCGGGGTCTAAGTGTCGGGATATATGCGGGCGGGATAGCGCCCGCCGGGATCCTGACTGCAACCCGTTGTAACGCATGGTCACATTAACTCTGAGAAGTAAAGTATAGAGAAGTTCTCGATAACTCTGTGCTCCCTACATTGTGGCAGTTCTACGGAAACCACAAATGTTGGCATACTGAAAATTCGGTAACCTGGATGGGCTGGCCAGCTCAGAGTCCATTGAGAACCACTGGGATGAATTGGAGCGATGGCTGAGTTCTAGGCCGACTCGCCCTTCTTCAGTGTCACAGTTGGTCACTGTACATAAGGCAGAATGACAGAAGATACCGCCTGCTGCTGTCCAGGAACTTATGGCCAGTTTGCCAGGAAAGGTGTCTGCAGTAATCACTGCACGTGGTGACCTACACAGTACTGACGTCACTAACATCTCAGTGATCTATTTGCTGTCAGTGTCCAATCACTTTTGTCTGCATAGTGTAGTATTAATAACTTGACCTACTGTAACAGCTACAGATATCCAGGCCATGTTAGCTTGTGCCAACTTAACCTGCACTTGGTGAAGGTTAGACCTAAATATCAACGTCTAATAGAATTAGAGAAAAGTTCTCTCCTAAAAGTTCTGTCACATTAATAGCGTAGAGATGCTACCCAAGTGACTCAGGGGAGGACCCTAATGACAAGAGCTTAGAGCTGATATGGCGAGGGCCCCCGAGCCGTACTGTGGGGCCGGGGTGTTAGATTGGGGATGTGATGCCAATGGCAGGGTGTGGCTAGGCCCACTTGTTAAAACCTGTTGTTAAAGTACCATGCAGCGCAATTCTCCGTCCTTCCATGACTGGCCCTGCACCCCGCTGGGCTTCACTCACAAGATAGTGATATGCTCTCTTTATGATCTGACATGCTACGCAGAACCGTAACTAGACTTTTTTGGTGCCCTGTGCCAGAAAGAGCATTGGCGCCCCCCTCATTATTCAAAGGGACATAATGCTCCCAAATAAGGGCCATGGCTTCATGGGGAAGGGCCAGGGAAGAGATAGGAGAGGCCAGGAGATGCTGGGGATAAATAGGGACATAATATAGTGCACCTGAGAGAGGGCCATGGCCTCATGGGGAAGGGCCAGGGAAGAGATAGGAGAGGCCAAGAGATGCTGGGGATGAAATAAGAGGAAGCTACAAGCAAGAATGATAATAAACAGATATTTCACAGGCCCAAACAGCGCACTCTGACCTGTGGTGCCCTGTGCGATGGCACCAGCCGCACTACCCTAGATACGGCCCTGAAGCTACGAACAAGGTTTTATCACCTTTTAGATTACCAAGCACCCCCTTACACCTGTACATGTATTAAAAAATAACCCTCTCATTT
The DNA here is from genome assembly GCA_031769625.1 of Taudactylus pleione. Classification (NCBI taxonomy): domain Eukaryota; kingdom Metazoa; phylum Chordata; class Amphibia; order Anura; family Myobatrachidae; genus Taudactylus; species Taudactylus pleione. The sequence continues at coordinate 3,883,849 of JAUIMM010000013.1, read as the reverse complement.
TTGTAAGATGTAGTTTCCTATACCTGGGAAAATTGTTATGTTCAATTGAAATCAACAGACAAAAGCAGCTCATTAGTTTGCCTGAAGTTCCCTCTGACACATCTGTTAATGTTTAAATCGGGTAAGACTGAAATGTCTGTTGTATTATTACATGTTATATGATATTATATCTGTCTTGTGATCCAGGCGTGCATTCCGTCAGAGTACGCACTGTACCTAGGTGTAGAGATAAGTGACGTCCACAACTGCCCCCTGTAATAATGGCCTTGTTCCGCGTTTGAGCAGGTAACTCGCGCATTTTGCCCTGGAGAAATTTGACCTTTGTCATTCCCAGTCATAGCTCAATCACGCCACACAGCAGAATTACATGTAAGGCAGAAGCAGAGACTTTGGGCCCTATTTTTCGTAAGGTAGAAGCAGAGACTTTGGGCCCTATTTTTCGTTTTTAATGCGCATGTGATAATCTTTTTATGCCTAAATACGCGACGTGAACATTTATATGTTCACCTGAACCTAGAAAGAATCTCTTGCCGGGAGAAGGGCTCCGATAAGACCCCATCCCGTCAAAGGACTGGAATTGGAGTGATGAAATACTCTACCACTCTGCTTCCTGGCTTGTAGGTTCCCTCTCCGGTACAATTTGCAAAGTAGTAAACCACAGGCTTCTGTAGACGCGGCCGGGACCAAGATCAGGAATGCCTTGTAATCCAAAGTTTGGTAAATCCAACTGTCCCCATACAACCTATGGGGGATGCTTAGCGGTCGGAAATGGAGAGGCTGCGGAAGATATTGGAGATAACTGTCGCGGTTCCTCCATGCTAAATCCCGGGAAGATTCTTAACATTTGCAGGTACCTCCAGAAAACAGCTTCCCCGGTATACATCTGTGCGTCCGAATGTACAAGGCACTCACGGCATTTATAGACGCTGCAATACAGCCTGTTGCATCTTTAGACACGCCATCGCTCGTACCAAACTTCCACCAGCCCCATGGTACGTGCAATTTTTCCATCTGGGTTTGGCCTCTCAAAGGTGTGTGCGAGTGATGACGAAGCACAGGGCACAGAGTCCTGGCAGCGGCCCTGTTGCAGCCCTTACTTGGGAGCCTCAGAGCCAGCACTAGCCAAATTAGTGCCCTAGGCAAGATTTTGGGTGGTGCCCCCCCTCCCCGTGTGATTCTGAAAGGGGGTGTGGCCTAATGGAAGGGGTCATCATCTAGCACAGCACCACCTATCCCAACACAGCACAGTGTCGGCACCCACCCTCACCCACCACCCCTATCCCAGCAGAGCACCCCTCACCCCAGCTGTGAAGACCACAGCACCCCGGCCCTCTCCCAGTTAAAAACTTACTTTACTTGAGCGCAGCCTGCAGAGCCGCCTTACTCAAGGTACAGCAAGCCGCGGGCAGCGGACCCACTTTTCCAGTCTCAGGCTGGCAGGCCACATCTATGTGTGATGATTGCTGGAGGCGGAGCCCAGAGCCGTAAGGTGTGACTCCCTACTCCGAGCTCTGCAAAGGCCCATGGTGTAGCAGCGTCTATTTACTTATAGTCCTTAATGAGCCTCTGCCCTTGCGCAGAAGCTCATTCGGATTGAATGACACCCCAGAGCCGGCCCAGCCCTAACCACTAGCCATCGCCCAGATGCCCCACTCCTGCAAACTGTCGCTGGCTGTTTGCTGCTGCCAGGCCCAATTAGATCTCACCTGACAGTAGCAGCTGCCAGAGTCTTTGCCCAGCCGGCAGCAGGTGCCCCAGCCATGCCTGCACCAAATGTCCACCGATCCTAGGCGAGCTTGGAGGCCCCTAGGCATTCCAAATGCCCTAGGTATTTGCTTAGTTTGTCTATGCCTAGGGTTGGCTCTGGGGAGCCTCCACGGAATGGCCGGGAGGCTGCTGAAAAGTGGGCAAGTTTCCTAGAGGTTGGAGCCACCCGAAACCGTGGTCGCCCTCTTTCCCAGTGAAGTGGGCAGTACAGGTGTCCAATTTGCTTTGGATCGCATCATTTTGGCTCTGCCCGCCGCTCCACAGTGCCGGTGATCGCAGCATCGTAAAGTGGAGGGGTGGAGCTACTATGACGCAATCGTAATGTGGCTTGCAGGGTGCCTGCTACTTCCTACAGCTAATGGCCCCGCCCATAGGTGTGACATCATGATGTAATGAATTTAGGGGGCGGAGCCGGCACAGGGCGGCATAAAGTCATGATTCGGCGATGTAGGAGGAATCCAGCAACGACAGCACAGACGGTGTAATGGTTAGCATTACTACCTCACAGCACTGAGGTCGTGGGTTCAATTCCCACCACGGCCCTACCTGTGTGGAGTTTGTATATTCTCCTTGGGCTTGCGTGGATTTCCTCCGGGTGCTCCGGTTTCCTCCCACACTCCAAAAATATACTGGTAGGTGTATTGACTCCCAACAAAATTAACCCTCGGGTGTGTGTTTACATGCGGTAGGGAATATGGAGTGTAAGCTCCAGTGGGGCAGGGACTGATGTGAATTGACAAACGTTCTCTGTACAACGCTGCGGAATATGTGTGCGCTATATAAATGACTGGTAAAAAATAAATAGAAGGGACCTGAAATGTTTCCAAATCACATGGCAAAATTTAGCAGGGGACGTTCAGAAACCACCCAAGGCTTTGCGACACCAGAAATATTTTTGGCCCCCTGGGAAGAGACCCAGATACCTCACAGGGAGAGTAGAAATTTGTTTGTCCAAAGACGAGTAAATTATTGCCCTCATTGCAGGTAAAAATAAAAGTGGGTGGGGAGGGGGGACGTGTTTGTGATCCTACACAGTGATCCTTTCATCTCAGATGTACCAGCCAAGCTGACGAGCTCTTCATCACCCTCCGGGCACAGCTCACCAGGGAGCCCGAGTGGGCAATGTTGAGACTAACCCACAAGACAAATTATTGACATAGCAGTTGCTGGGTCAGATCTTTACAGCCAGGCTGAGCAGCGCCAGTGGTCCAGTCTCCTGTGTATACACTTGAAGGTCACCTCTGGTGATTGTAAATACACAAACGCTCTGTCAACGCAGCGCTAAGACTCAGGGTTGTTTGTAGAGGCCGTGTGATCGTTCGCTGATAATTGACCATCCCTCACTTTCGGTATGCTCTCTGCAGCAGAGCGGAGGTTTCTCACAGCTGCCTAGCAACCCCCGGGACTGGGCCTTCAAACACCTTTCAGCAGCTATTTTGCAAATGTCATAACTTCGCCGTGACAAAGGGCAGAGAGCGAAAGAGCCGCGCATTGCAGGCCGCTGGGGAATTATTGGCCTTGTAACTGTTGGCTACAACAATGCACTGTTCCTCCTCTCTAATTGTTCTCACTCAAATAATCTTTACTCCCATTCCCCCCATGCTGCGTTTGTTTCTAGAGATGCACTAAGGTATCCAGCCAGCGGGCAGAGGTTATCGCGCTAATCTCCCAGGACCTTATTTGTCCATATTAGTGATAAATGGCTCAGTGATTAGAGAGGCCACCAGCAATGACTGGGTGGGAAGACGATGACGGCAGAAATACCAGCAAACATTGTTGGGAGCTTCGTAATGAAACCTATCTTATTATAGAGTTGGTGCTTTGCAAATAGTGACTGAAGCTGTAGGACAGCGGTTGATACGTCTACAGGGTTACAGGGGCGTATCTATAATGGGTACAGGGTGGGCGGGGCACACGGGCTCCTGGGTCCAGGGGGGCCCCGCTCCGCACACCCTTGCACCCATAGCATACTTACCTCTCCGGAGTCCCACGTCGGAGCAGGGGTCCGACGCTCTAAAAACGACTGGAAAATGGCCGCCACGGCCATTTTTCCGTCGTTTGCGCATGCGCAGTACAGGGAAAAAATGGACACCGTGGCCATTTTCCCGGTGACCTGTGCATACTCTATAGACTCTGGGCGCACTCTAGTGCCCAGAGTCTATAACTCCGGCGCTCGCCGCGCACAGCTCAGAGCGCTGCCGGCCAGAGAGGAGGTGGCCATGTTGGAGACTGCACACGGGCCCCCTCTTCTCTAGAAACGCCTTCAGGGTTCGGTATGGAGGCCAGTAGTCGGGATGCCGGCAGTCAAAACACAGACAGCGGTATCCCAATGATCAGAATCCCGATAGGGGCTCCGTAAGTATCCTAACCCTCCCCCCTTCACGCCCCAACCCTCCCTTCCTAGATCCTAACCCTCCCCCCCGCACCCTAACCTTCCCCTACCCCTCCCCATTAGTGCCAAAACCTAACCCCCCCCCCCCCCGCGGGGCTTAAACCTAACCCCCCAGTCTGCAGCCTAACCCTAATATCCTCCCCGCACACACACCACAGCCTCCCCTCTTCCCGGTGATGGCTAAACAGTTGCCGGCATTCGGGTTTCCAGTGTCGGCATCTCAACTGATGTCGGCATTCTGGCATCTGTGTTCTGGCTGCAGGTCGGGATTCCAGTGCCAGGTTTTTGACAGCTGGCATCCCGTACAGCGGCAAATTAACTACATCCCCGTCTACTTGATGCGTCACGATCCAGGTGTCTTTGGATCCCCATTTCTTTTTTCCTGCCAGTGTGATTTGCGTATTAACCATTAGAGCTTAACGCATTGATTTAATGAACTAATAAACCTATCCTGTCCTTCCAGCTCATAGCTGACAGCCTGGCGCGAACTTGTCGCATTGCTTCATCACTAGGCGAACACCATTTTTATTGTACAGTATATCCTCTGTTAGGCAGATGCCGATGTCCGTCATCGAGGCTGAAAACGATACACAGAGGGGCCTGATTTCAGTACGGATGGCAATTTGCGTTCGCAGCGGCGAATTCGCATGGTACGCAGCTGCTAGATTATGCTAACGCATGCCAAAGCGCAGCCAACATAACGACGCCCACTTCTGCTTTCTCACATCCATCCGATGTCACTGCTTAAACATCGGTTCCATCTACGCACACCTCATCCAGTCACGGAGCATTTACACAGAGACACAGCTAGTCTCCTCGCACTCAGGGCCTGATTCAGAGCCGCTCGTAAGCGGCTGCTCATTCGCTCTGAGTGATGTTCGCACAACTGCACATGCGTATGGGTCGTAATAATGCGACTGCACAAACCGGCCATTGCGGTCGGAAATCGAACGCTCGCAAAACAGCGAGGGGCTGCTAATTTGATTGACAGAATGTACCGTTTGTGGGTGGTAACAGGGGAAGGTGCTTGAAAACGAGGAGTGGAGATCCGAACGCAGGTGTGCCAAACGGTCAAAAGGGCGTTTAATGGGAGTGCATAATTAGTAAAGCAGCGTCATCGACCACGTCACTTGGTTGTCTTTTAGCCTGAACTGCTCGCAGTGATAGCGGGAAGAAAAAGCTACCACAAGCACTGCGAGCAGTTAAGATGCCTTTCGATGATCCCGATTAATCAAATAAATACCGGAGATGACGTGTGATGCGAACGCCAAAGGGGCGTCTTTACAAAATAGCGAGCGCATTTTTTGTTCGCTCGCTCAGACATAGAGGCGTCAACAAACCGCAATGAGCGAGCGCTCAATTTAAATAGCCCAGCCCCTCTTTTGGAACAACCGTCCGCAAATAGCGTCCGGGTCTGAATCAGGTCCTCAGAGCGCTCTCATGCTACGTATGCAACCGCAGTGGCTCATTTAACCACGCCCAGAAACTGTCAACGGACAGGCACGCCTGCGTTGTTGCGACCACTCCCCCATCGCCACCCCCAAACGCTGACAGCCTTACTCTGCGATGGATTCCTCTGTGTGTCCATAATCGTAGTGCGATCTCGATTGGGTCTATGAACCAGTAGTCCCTTTGGCGTCCTTCTGCGCATGCACAGAAGGACGCGTGTGCCACGGGGGTGCTAGGAGCGATCCAATTGGTCCCCTCTCACAACACTCTCACGATAGAAGCTCATAAGCAATCAGGAGATGGCGTTATCCACCGCAACAAAGTGATGCATATGAGAAATGCTGTCAATCCCGCGCTTTCGCGGTTTGACCGCATTTCTACCATTTCTGCATCCCGCCCATGGTCTTATTTTTTTACTCTTTACCCACAATGAGAGACACATGGAGACCCCTCCAGTGGTTGACAGGGGGGAGGAGGAGTGCCCAGAACGAAGCAGGACTGACTGGAACGAGGATCGGCTGGAATCTGGACCATGCGCAGAGTATTTTAGTGGATGCCGAGTGAACCCAGGCCCCGGGGTCATCCAGATTCCAGCCAATCCTCCGTCGTTCGTCAGCGCAGACAGGCTCTGAAAAACAGCGCTGCCTGCATTAATAACACTACCGATCGCCAACGACCAGGAACATTTTAAATACAATTACAAAACCACAGAACACCTCGGCGGACGTCAACGCAAATAAAACAGTCGTTGATAAATGTGGCCCTGAGACAAGCCCGGAAAATAGTCGACGACGCGGCTGCGATTGAATCGCCACTCCCCCTGTTGCCGCAACAAACGGTCCTTGCCTGTCAGTCACTTTGCAAAAAAATTTACTGCGAGCGTCAATGGTAATTAAACTAACAGAGCACCAGATATTAGTAATATTGATCAAGGGGGCAATAATAAAAAAAAATATTGATTAAGGGCATCTCATTGTTTTTCCTTAAACCCTTGTACACAGCAGGCAGAGGACCAGGATGGGTTGGATTCGGTATGATTTACCGCCGGACCCATGCCCGGCGGTTGGAATCCCGACGGCGGCATCCCGGCAGAGGAGGAAATCCCAATCATCCCCAGGTAAGTATATACTAACCTATTTCTACCCCCTAACCCTCCCTTAGGGGTGCCTAACCCTAACCTTCCCACCCCAGTGCCTAACCCTAATCCCCCCTCTAAGTACCTAAACCTATCCCCCCCTTCCCCTAGCCTAACCCTAACCTCCCGGGGGGGTACCTAAACCTAATCCCCCCTCTAAGTGCCTAAACCTAACCCCCCCTTCCCCACCGCCTAACCTAAGTCCCCTCCGTGGGTGCCTAATGCTAACCCCCCCTTCCCCTAGCCTAAACCTAATCTCCCAGGGGGGGCCTAACCCTAAGTACCCCCCGAGAACCCTAAACCTAAAAGCGGCTATCCACGCTCGGTGCCCGGCGTCCCTTCGATTGGGATGCCGGGCGTCGGGCTCCTGGCGTATGTCTAATGACAGGCGTCGGCATATCGACGCCTGTTAGACCCTTGCCGGGATATGACAGTCGGGAAGCCGGCTGTCGGGATTAGGTCCGCCGGCTTCCCGACTGCATACCGGATGGGTTCAAAAGCTACATTCACCCGGTCATCCCTGGGTGAGGGGATAAGCAGGAGGGACACCTAGAGAATGATGTCGGTTTTCACTAAACCAGTGGTTTGGGCTAAACCGCTAGCGATGGAGGCGTTTCAAAGCCGCAGTGTACATCTTAAGCCTCCAAACTTCAGGTAATAAATTTGTCCATCGATATATTGTCCCTCTTGACTTTTGTTTCCTGGTTTATTGGTCCTGCTTAACCCAAAGTTATCTCTAGGGGGCGCCAAAGACAGACTGCTCTAATACCCCTTTCAGATATACAACCTGGGAAATTTCCTGCTCAGACCCGGGAATTTCTCATGTGCAAATTCCCGGGTATTTGGTCGAGACCCCCCTTTCACACTACAGTGTCTACCCGGGAAATTCCCAGGTAGACCCCTTTCAGACAAGAGCAGGGTTTTTCTGCTTACCTGCCTCTCCTCTGCCGTCTGCTCCTCCTAGCCTATCCCCTCTCTGGCTGATGATGATGATGATGATGTCATCATTCAGCAGCCAAAAGCCGGCCAATCGTAATGCAGTTGTTTTTTTTTATTATAATTTTTTTAACATTTATTTTAATTCCCTGGTGGTCCAGTGGGAGTGCGGGTGGCCCGCTGTGGCACAGCCGGCCGGTGCTGTGGGTGGTGAGCAGCAGCGCTGAGCGTCCTATAGGACGCTCTGTGCTGTCAGCAACATGAAAAAGCTGTTTGGTGCTCCCCGGGAGTAGTAAATTCCCGGGAAGCACCATTCAGACAGAAGAAGGGTAATTTCCTGGTGACTTAGGCCCTCATTCAGAGCCGCTCGCTAGCGGCCGTACGCTCGTTCCGAGCGATGTTCGCACATCTGCGCATGCGTACGGTTTTTAGTATGCATGCGCGAACCAGTCAGTGCGGCCGAAAATCGTTTGTACGCTATATAGCGAGTGCCTGCTATTTTGAGTGACAGAATGAGGCGTATGTGGGTGGTAACAGGGGAAGGTGCTTGTAAACGGGGGAGTGGAATTCGAACGCAGGCGTGCTTAAAGGTCAAAACGGGCGTTTTAAGGGAGTGCATAATTAATACAGCAGCGTCATTGACCACGTCACTTGGTTTTTTTAAACTCAGAACTGCTCGCAAAATAGCGGTTGAAAAAACCAACCACAAGAATAGCGAGCAGTTCATACACTGGTCGATGTACTCAATTAATCTAATAAATAGCGGACATGACGTATGGTGCGAGCGGCCAGGGGGCGTTTTTAACAAATAAACGAGCGTATGTTTTGCTTGCTCGTTCTGACTTAGAGGTGTGAACAGACTGCAATTTGCGAACGGATCATTTGAATAGCCACCCCTTGTTTTTGAACGAACGACCGTAAATAGCGAACGGCTCTGAATCAGGCCCTTAAGTCCCAGGAAAAACCCTGGTCGATTGCAGGGGCGGCTACCCGGGAACGTGTTCCCGGGTAGGTACCTTTCACACAGACATGAGACCTGGGAATTTTGGCCGAGGCAGGCCAAAATCCCGGGAATCTCAGTGTGTCTGAAAGGGGTATTACAGTATGCTAAGTCTTATGGTTGCATGCAAGTCTGTGGAAATATATAATGGGCCTCCTGCCGCAGCGTAACTGTTTCTTTATGCGTATACAGCAGCTGATGAGATTCGTACAGAGACGTATTAAGAGTCACAGCATCGGTCGCACCATCTGACACAGCATCGGTCGCACCATCTGACACAACATCGGTCGCACCATCTGAGATTTTTACTAGCCCTATCTCCATCTAAAATGCAGAATTTATCAATTGTTAGAACCAAAATGAAATGTGAGCAGGTTTGACCATGTCTGTGCACCTTGTTCAAGCTATTACACACATATGAGTGAGCTGGTTTTGTACACAATGCAAATTTTTTTAAATTTTTTTTTAAATATAATTTTTTTTTTGTTAGCGGACTAGGGGGGTCATTCAGACCCGCTCGCAAGCGGGTCGATGTTCTCCACTGCGCATGCGCACGACGGAGGGAGCTCCATCGTGCGCATGCGCGGGACCCGGCGAGCGACGGGCTCACCATCGCTCCGGGTCTCGCACCAAAGGGGGCGTGCTGTCGATGTTGATTGACAGCACGCCCCCTTTGGTGGGCGTGCCGGGGGCGTGCCTGCCAGACGGAGGCGTTCCCATGGGAACGCCTACCCTCTCAAGCCGGCCCCACTGACATCACTAGTGATGTCAGTGGGAGTGCTTTTGGCTCTGATAGAGCCAAAATCACTCCAGGGCTTGCGGCAGCGAGACCCTACCGCAGGGTCTCCGTCGCAAGCCCGATGGTCGCGATGGTCAAGACCATCGTGACCATCATCATGGACGCTCGCTATAGCTGTGGGTGGTCACCCACAGCTATGCGAGCGTCCATGAGGACGCTCCAAAAAAAGGTAGGAGGGCCCTGATTCAGAGCGAGCGCTCTGGTCAGAGCGTTCAGCTCTAAATCAGGCCCTAGGGATGGACCTCGACGGGTTCACCATCGATGGCACCGTCAGTACCTTCTATTGATGGCCGCAAACATCGACAGAAAAACCAGTGGTTTCAACCATCGGTGATCGCAGAGACCCAACAGGGGGTGGAGCTATACAACATGCATAGAAGAAACATACCGTGTCACTACTGCAAACATGGTGAAGAAACATCGGAACTCCAGCACTAATGGTAGAACATCAACCATCGGAAGCAACCCACTGATGTTTGCTAAACATCGATGGTCATTGTGCATTGCCCATGGCGGACAGCAAACATATAGCCTGAACAGCAATGCTAATCTGGGGCAGCAAACTAACAAACACAGCAATGTTTTGTCATTTCATTTAAAATATAATAAAAAAATTATATGCGAAAAAAAACAAATTTAAACGGAAAAGATCAAAAGGGAACAACGAACCTTGAACACAAAGCGTGAGCGGGAAATGCAAACCGCGAATTTAAAATCCACTGTTCAAATTAAGGTCTATTGATGGCTGTACGTCGATCATTACTGCGGCCATTGCATGGCTTTACTCGAAAACCTATGGGATTAGCACTGGTGCAGGGATCACAGGCGCCCTGTGTGAGCCCTGCCCCTGAACTAATGATGTCAATCGAGGGGGCGAAAGAAAGGGGAGAGCTCTCTGAAAGCTCCACCCACAAGAGGGTGAATGCCTGGATCATCCTTTGCATGCTCCGATCAGTATTGAAGCAGAGCTACTTGCCACAGAGTGCTGGTCCAGCGATGGTAGGGATGGCCATTGACCATCGAAGATTCATAATTATTGATGGTTTATGGCCGATGCCGAATGCTTTTACCATCGATGGGGGAGAACCGGATGGTTTCCCTCCATCAATGGCACAGCGTAAACAATTTTTTTTTTTTACAAGATGCCGGGACACAGAGCATAGCTCCACCTCCGACACCCAGGGCCATCTCTTCCATTGGGCTTGTTGGGCAGTTGCCCAAAGGCCCGAAGCTTGTAGGGGCCCGCCAACCCGCCCCCCAGCAGCTGCGGCCAATTGGTAAATTTGTGATATTTTTATAAGCCAGCCGCCGGTGCACTGTATTCTGATTTTTTTTCCCGAGAATGGGTGGATAGGGGCCCCAGTGCATTGCATTGCCCAGGGCCCACACTGTTGTTAAGACAACCCTGCGCAACACCTGCGTAACCATCGATGGTAACCAGACCAATGGCCATCCCTAAGTGACGGTGCTGCCTCCAGGACCCTGCGTCCTGCGTGACGGCAACCCCCCCACCGCCCCACCCTTTGGCCCTGTAATTGATTACAGCATACATTATGACAAAATGACTCTATGCAGCATGTCTGTGCACGCGTGACCTTTACATGACCAGTCTGGTAATCCCGTTTGTATTACGATGCACGGCCAAGTTTAACTGCACCTCGGCCCAGGACCCAGGTCAAGTGATTGACACTTTGCTCTTGTCTCTCGATGCCTCAGGCCCTCATTCCAGGACCCCCAACTCTGTAAAGATCTGGCCTGCGACGTCAGAGGAGAGTTGGGTTACAGTGTCGGGCTTCTGAGAGCCATTCCTTCTGTGCATTCGCCTTCAGACCGCAGTTGACATTGGCAGTAGAGTCAGACAGGCTGACAGGACTGACGCCCCTATCCGAGGCGATATGGGACAGCCCTCGCAGCAACCTGTTAGATCTGACAGCAGATTGACGGTGAGAGAGGGGGGGGGTGGCAGGAGGTGCGCTGGGGGAATAGTCTGTTAACCTGTTAGGTGCAACTCTCGGATCACTGACGTATTTCGATTGAAAAAAAAAAAATCTTAGCAAGTAACTGTAGTGCTCTATGGAAAAGATCCAAAGTGCATACCTCCCAGCCGTCCCGATTTCAGCGCGGACAGTCCCGTTTTTCGGGCACTGTCCCGCTGTCTCACCCACTGGCCACAGTGTCCTGCAAGCGGTTCCTGTGTAATTTTTTGCATAATTTAGCCCCGCCCCCTCCATACGGCAATTATGCTGCGATTCCCGCCAATGATCTCCCCATCCTGTGGGATGAGGGAGATCCGGATACTCTTTCGGGGATGAGAGGGGCAACCCGAAAATTCGTGAGCCTCCCACAACAACCGGGAGCGTAGGAAAGTATGACCCAGGTTCATCTCTTGCCTTATTGCACATTCACAGTCCTCTCAAATACACCCTTTTTTTCACACCAGTGAGGTCTTTAGTTCGATTCTCACCAAGGCCCTATATGTGTGGAGTCTGTATGTTCTCCACGTGTATGTGTGTGTTTATTCCAGATGCTCCGGTTTCCTCCTACAATCAAAAAAAATCCTGGAACTGTAGGTTACTGGGCTTCTAACAACAACAAAAAATTACCCTAGGCTGGGTGGGCAATAAGCTTCCCCCTTTCCCCCCCAGCTGTTGTAGAACTACACGTCCCAGCATGCCCTGCTTAGTTATATGGCCATGCTAAAACTGTTGCAGAGCATGCTGGAATGTGTAGTTCATCACCTGCTGGAGGGCCGCTCATTACCCACCCCTGGACCGTGTAATGTGTGTACATGTGGTAGGGAACATTGGCCCTCATTCAGAGCCGCTCGTTAGCGGCAGTACGCTCGTTCCGAGCGATGTTTGCACATCTGCGCATGCGTACGGTTTTTAGTACGCATGCGCGAACCAGTCAGTGCGGCCGAAAATCGTTTGTACGCTATATAGCGAGTGCCTGCTATTTTGAGTGACAGAATGAGGCGTATGTGGGTGGTAACAGGGGAAGGTGCTTGAAAATGGGGAGTGGAGATCCGAACGCAGGCGTGCTTAAAGGTCAAAACGGGCGTTTTATGGGTGTGTATATTTAAAACAGCAGCGTCATTGACCACGTCACTGGGTTATTTTATAGCCAGAACTGCTCGCAAATTTGTGGTAGCAAACACCAACCACAAGAATAGCGAGCAGTTCATACGCTGGTCGATGTACTCGATTAATCTAATAAATAGCGGACATGACGTATGGTGCGAGCGGCCAGGGGGCGTTTTTAACAAATAAACGAGCGTATGTTTTGCTCGTTCGTTCAGACTTAGAGGTGTGAACAGACTGCAATGTGCGTACGGATCATTTGAATAGCCACCCCTTGTTTTTAAACGAACGACCGCAAATAGCGAACGGCTCTGAATGAGGGCCATTGATTGTAACTCCACTGGAGCAGGAACTGATCTGACTGCCTAAATATTCTTTGTGAAGCCCTGCGTAATATGTGTGTGCTATATAAATAACTGGTAATAGATAAATAATAAATGTTTATATGCATATCGTTACTAATAATAATTATAACAACAACAATAACAGCAGCAACAATATAATTGTGCACTCCAAAATTATTATTCTTTTCCCAAAATGGTTGTTGTATTGCATTTCTCCACTAGAGGGCAGGCTTGTACTATTATCATTCTATTCAGAATAGTCCCATCTTGCTGAATATGTGGAATAAGGTTTAGAGCAGTGATTCCCATCTCCAGACCTCAGGGCACGGCTAACAGTGCATGTTTTACAGATCTCAGCATCACAAGTGAACAATTCGCTCCACCCGTGGATGTTTTAAAATGTGTCAGCCAGTAATGAACACACCTGTGCACCAACTAGGAGATCTGGAAAACATGCGCTGTTAGTGGTCCCTGGGAACTGGAGTTGGGAAACACTGGTCTAGCATGACACACACAACTTATTAAATCCTAGGCTTGGCGGGAACAGATCACTTATGTTTCCCGAGCACTTTTCAAATGGAACTAAACCCAGAAAAAAGGATTTTGCTGTGTTGTCGTGGAAGATGAGCTCTACTTTCGTGTATTTTATGATTGTCAGATCAGTATGTCTGAAAAAGAGAAGTATCTTGAATTTGCTCACTGCACGCTGCCATATTTCTATGAAAGTCCATTCCATTCTCCTAGTATACATATACTACGCAGTACTGTGAGAGATCTTATCGTGGCAGCAACATATCAGCAAATGCTGGGCTTGAAGAAATATCACTGTACACTGGGTATAATTACTCTTTATTAAGACTTTAGTAGTTGACATGAAACTTTCTGGAAGTTGTTCCATTTTCCCTGGAAAAAGAGTTTTAGCCTTATGGTTTAACTGTATTCAATAAATCATAAGGCATCAATTATTCTGCACCATCATCCAAGTTAACACTTATTATAATGAGTGGGAGAGGCCATGCTGCCGAACACGTTTATGCAAAATGAATACAGAGCCCTTGATTTCTATAGAAGAACACTGCCACCTAGTGGGCAAATATCCCTTTTATAAAACCTTTAACTGAGTTTCTCCAAGATGATAACTCCCATCATTTGGCTCACTGATTAGAGTGTATTATTATACTGTAATCATAGACATACATTAATGTGATATACAGCATTTATATATGTTTTGCCAGAGCTTCTGTAATAACTAAAGGTTTTAATTAAGACTTGAATGAAAGAAAATCATTCAGATGGAAACAGTTCCATCTTCAGGTGAATGTGAGAATTACTAAACACATTTACTTGTATTCAATTGCACATTTTAACCTAACAAAGCCTGCACAGATCATAGTGGCTGGAGAGACACTGTGGGGCTGGATGGAAAGATACTGTGGGGCTGGCTGGAGAGATACTTTGGGGCTGGCTGGAGAGACAATGTGGAGCTGGCTGGAAACACACTGGGGCTGGCTGGAGACACACTGTGGGGCTGGCTGGAGACACACTGTGGGGCTGGCTGGAGGCACACTGGGGCTGGCTGGAGAGATGCTGTTGGCCTGGTTGGAGACACAAGGTGGGGTTGGTAAGACAAAAGGGGGCTGGCTGAAGAGACAAGGAGGGGACTGGAGAGACACGGGTTGCTGTAAAAATACTGTGGGGCTGGAGAGATACTGGAGCTGGCAGGGGAGACACTGTGGGGCTGGCTGGAGAGACACTGTGGGGCTGGCTGGAAACACAAATTGTGGGGCTGGCTGGAGACACTGTGGAGCTTACTGGAGAGATGCTGTGGGCCTGGTTGGAGACACATTGTGGGGCTGGTAAGACAGAAGGGGGCTGGCTGAAGAGCATAATCAGCCCCAAGATCAATGACCCCCAAAAATATAACCAACCCCAGGCTCCATGAGCCAGTCCTGGTTCTAATAATACAGGGAAAAAAATTGCATGAGGTTCCTCCGTATTTTTAAAACCAGCACCGGGCTCAAACTAGCCGGAGTGTAATGCCACAGCCAGGGGACCACGTGGCTCACAGCCAATCTGCAGCCCCTTACTCTAGAGCAGCCTCTGATTGGTTGGCGGCCTGGCAAGTGAAGGAACCCACAAGGTCATTTGCCGGGGAAGAAATGTATGTGGAAACACATCTCATCAATGTTCAAACTAGTCCGAGGCTGGTTATGCTTTTGGGGGGCAGGAACAATCACATACACCATCGGAAAACAGGATCCCGTCAAACAGGGGAGCTTAGCAAATTTCTGTACTTCTTTAAATTAAAAAAAACCCTCTGTACGATCGTTCCTGCCCGTGCTTAATCTTGGACAAACACGATTGTTAATAAACTTACCCCTTCAAGTTACTAAGTGTTATCATGTGAAGTCGTCCAAATCCATCCAGTGGAAAGCCCGGAACAGGCTCCTGGGTCAAAGTGGCTCCTGGGTCAAAGTTCTGCCCAGCGCACACCAACGGGTGGTCCGACCAGGACCCTAACCCCCCTAAAACCTGACCAACTGGACCACCTCACGTTGGTTTCATCCCAATCGGTGCCGGGGATGTCCGAATGCATAACCAGACAGACAGACAAACAAAAAAACAAACAGACCAATGAATTTTATATATATGATTTGTATAGTTTTATATATTATATGATAGATTGACATGTTATAATAACACACACCCCCACAGCCCAAACTTTGACAATGTTTACTTTTTTAAATTGGTTTACGCACTAATTGATGCCCCACAAGTAGATGCAATACTAACAGTAACTTCCGTACTCTGGACAAGTCTACAAGTGCTTTTTCTATTTGTATCTGACATTATTACACTGATTAATTACTGTTTCTGGAACTAATTATAAGAATAAAATCTAAACCAACAACAAAAAAAGAGGCTGGTACTGCGCAGTGCGCACCATTGAGCACCTTAAAGTACTGGTATCCTATTACCTTCAGTAGCCCTTTTTACCATCTGGATGCAGCAAACAGTGCAAATCACCACCTCAAAGACATGCTGGAAGCCTGGGGTCACCATACTATGCAGAGAGCATCCCAGTGACTTATACCTTACAGAGACCATCTTAATGATCGTCATACAGTACAGAGAGCAACCTAGTGACCAATATACATTACACAATGCATCCTAATGACTGACAAACAATACAGAGAGCATCCTACAGGCCACTAAACATTATAGAGGACATCCTAATGACCGCCACACATGAAAGGAGCATCCTAGTGATCGCTGTACACTACAGAGTACATCCTAATTACCGCCAAACATTACAGATGGCTTCCTACTGCCATATATTACAGAGAGCATCCCAGTAACCTTTATACTAAATAGATTGCTGAACATCCTAGTGACACCTCTGAAGCCTCCTGACCCCGTGGGGCAGTAATGTTACCACTGTGCCACCGTGCTGCCCACATAAATCCCAATATAAACCTTTCTCTCTCTAAATTAAAAAGAATCTGCTGTTTTCAGAAAAAGTTCTTTTTTTATAAAGACAAACTAAACGTATGATTTGTGTTATTTCCATAAGCACAGTCTCTTTTTTTAAATATATGACAAAGCCACGTCAGTCGTTGGCGGCTGTGAAAGGGTTAATGCCGACCATATACTATACAGTGTATCAGTGTAGCGCTGTCCTTATCTGGCCCCTGCCTCCTGTCCTAAATACTTTTCCTGCTGAAACGCATCCAGCTGGGCACTGCGGGAGAACGTGACGTTTGCTTCTAAAACCTTCCAAGCATGGTTGAAAATAGTTGCAATGAAATGCAAGCTGTGGTCATGTGGGTTACCCATTGGTGCTAGTCCTGAGATTTATTTCAAATATAAAATGTTTTGCTTTCTATTGGCTGCAAGAACACTCAGCAATGCCGTCACATCAGGATGCAAATGTATTTCTTCCCATTTACTAGTATATGTTTAAACATTTTTTTAATGTACGTTAGGCAGTATTTTATCTTGAACTTTTACTTGGAAGCCACAGACTGAGAGTTATATAGTGGGGGGTGCAGGGTCCCCCAGCAGCACAGAGTATGTCAGGAGATGAGTGATGTGTCAGTGAGGACAGGGCTGCATGTGACAGGGGCAGTGACATGATGTGAGGAGGGGAATGGGGGCAGCAGGAAGCCACAGCCTGAGAGTTATATAGTGGAGGGAGCAGGATCCCCAGCAGCACAGAGTATATCAGGAGGTGAGTGATGTGTTAGTGAGGACAGGGCTGCATGCAGGCCCGCTGAGAGTCGCGGCGGGCCCGGGTAATAGGGGGCGTGGCCTAATTACGGGAGGCGTGGTCACGCCCCCTTCCCGGGAAAAAAACAAAGATATGCAGTGCCGCGAAGCAGCACTGCGCGCTGGGGAGGGGGGCGCTCTGTGCCCCCTCAGCCCTGCTCAAAGCCAGGTGGGGCGCGATCAGTGTGATCGCTCCCCCCCACAGGCATAGGAGACTGCCGTGGCTGCTGCTCAGCAGCCACGAGCAGTCTCCACTGCAGCCCAGCACACGCTGTGTGCTGGGCTGCTTTGAGGGAGGGGGAGGGGGAGCGGCGCCGGACCCGGGCCCCCGCCAGGCCCCTCAGGAAGCCCGGGCCCCGGTGATCTGTACCCGCCCCCCCCCTCTCGGCGCCCCTGGCTGCAAGTGACACGGGCAGTGACATGATGTGAGGAGGGGAATGGAGGTAACAGGGAGCCACAGACTGAGAGTTATATAGTGGGAGGAGCAGGGTCCCCAGCAACACAGAGTATATCAGGAGATGAGTGATGTGTTAGTGAGGCCAGGGCAGTCACATGACGGCCTGATTCTGAGTCGGACTCAATGTCAATGTTGTATGCTCCTGCGCATCGTCAGCGACATCACCCGTTGGTTCCCGTTCCCACCGGGTCCCTTTGCTGACTAGGCCGATCCATACTAGACATTGTCATGTGTATACTGGTCTTAAGAAATGTCTTGAAAATGTATTAGGCGGCCCTGGCTGGTGACTGGAAGGTGACAGGGAGGTAGCTAAGCTAAGCAGACGCACAGAGATGGTCCGGCTATGGGCATGTTATGGGAGTGTCTATGGGAGTGTCTATGGGCGTGTTATGGGAGTGTCTATGGGCGTGTTATGGGAGTGTCTATGGGCATGTTATGGGCATGTTATGGGAGTGTCTATGGGAGTGTCTATGGGCGTGTTATGGGAGTGTCTATGGGAGTGTCTATGGGCGTGTTATGGGAGTGTCGCTGAAGTGGTCGCTTACACAGATGCTCGATTGTTCCTGGCCTCTTTTGGGCATCTGCAATGACTGGCTTGGGTGACTCCATGGTCACTCAGCCTGCCGAGGGCACATGCAGATGATCTGATGCCGCGTCCAAGGACACAGCTCAGATCAGTAATGCATGTAGAAGGCGTGACGCCTCTTGCTGCATTACCGGAGACTCTTACCGGTGTCTGGAGCGCGGCATATCCATGTGTGAAGAATGCGGAGCTGGGGGTGGGGCCTGCCGGGTCTAGTCATTAGGCCCCGCCCCTCGTGGAAATTTACCGTGATTATGCACATTTTAAATAGGGGGTGGGGCTAAATGACTCATAGATTTGTCTCATTAGACCCCGCCCCCCAGCTCTCTGAGGAAGTGGGCAGAATGCGGGAGAAGTGCCTACCCTTCCAAGGGTGCGGGGGGTTACCCAAAAAATCGTGAGCCTCTCGCAAAAACTGGGCTGGTAGGCATGTATGACCAGAGATCATGGTACAAACAGAAGGTGACAAGGTTCACAGTGTAGGGTGCAGCACAACAGGCTGCGTAATAATGACAAATATCATCACATACCTCCGTACATCCCCATTTTGGCAGGTTTATGGCTTTCATAGAACTTTCCATGTAGCAACATTGGAACGAAAAGGTTTATCAGAGAAATGCACCCAAGCTGTAGAATGGCCGCAGCTGCAGAGCGCCCTCCTCCCGTGAACAGGTGCCGCCGGCACCTGTTCTCGGCAGGGTCACACCGACCCTGTGTGGGGGCCCAGGGACAACCGCCCCTGTCGCCCCCCCTTAATCCGGCCCTGTCTGAGTGCATTTGGACGCTGTTGCAGGGGCGTGAATAAATGATCCACTGCGATGCCCTACACAGCCTGAGGCCCAATAGCGTGCTTGGTTATTAGCAATTCCTGAGTAAGGTCAGAGCCTGTGCAAGTGTGTGTGAGGCTGCGATGGTACTCACTGTTACCGATGGATTCACAGTCTTGCTAAACATTATGGATGTGTGTGAGGTAAAGTGGGCATCCTTATGTAGTGCTGCGACGGGATAGTGATTGCAATGGATCCTTAGTGAATAAGGCCCTCAGTTGTAAGTCTATATGATAGTAAAATTGATATTCATTATTTTACTAGGAAATGTGAATATTATGTTTGGGGGAGCCTGGTGATGTCAGTGATCCAAAGATATTTGATAGAACATAAATGGCTGATAGACTGCGTTTTCTCCAGTCATGTTGGTGCGATGGCTGTTTCTGTAAGACAATAAATTCCAGGACAGGTTCCCGGATAGGACTAGTCACTGTCACCACTGAGGATTATTCTGAGCTGACTAATGAGACAGAAGATCAGCGACACTACGCTCTCAGTTTCTTGGTACACAGTGCCTCCTAGTGGTTCAACAATTCAACCATTCGTTGACAAAGAGATCAACCCTGTATCCGTTGTTTATTGTGGATGAAACATTTCAGTCATTGGTTAAAGTCACAAAGGGGCCAATGCAAAGTTGCACTTAAGTCAGTCGAAATTGCTATCGCAGAGGGTGCACTGCACGGAACTAAGGGGCCCGGACGCTAAACTGCGCTCTCTCATAGCCATCAGGGGGCGGATATGCAAATGCAGCGATCGCACAGCCAGGCTAAAGGACACCCTCTATGTCTTAGAGAGCGACGGCAGAGCGAGCGCACGCCGGTGTAATGACGCCCACTTTTCTGTCTTAGCACACGTCATCTCCAGGAAGTGTCTGATTATTCAGTAACATCGAGAGCCATCGGAGCAGCACGCAGCCCTTGAATTAGCCCCTACCCAACCACAAGCACGGCCATCACTGCAGGCTGAATTATAACCAGGTGACATGTACAATGATGTTGATATGCTAATTATGCACGCGAAAAGAGCGCCGTTTTGACGCTCAGACACGCCTGCGTTCGCACATCCGCTTCCCCGTTTTCCCGGACCTTCCCCACAAACAGAGCTATCTGTCACTCAAAGGAACGGCCCGTCTGCGGGCTTCGAGCGAGCACTTCCCCATTGCACATACTGGTTCGCGCATGTGTATTTTGCCACATACGCATGTGCAGACAGGCGACAAACGCCCATACCAAGAGAACGCGGCTTAGCGTTCGGGTCTGAATATGCCCCTAAGGGCCTTATTTAGATTGGTTTGCAAGGCTGCGTTCGTACGCAGCCGGACGATTTTTGCGCTCCGCAAGTGCATGAACAGACCGCTGCAATCAGGAAGCGATCACAGCGAGCACGCAGTCCCATCTTATAGTGATTGGCAGGAAGTGACCATTTGGGGGTGGAGAGTGGGGGTGGTCGGCAGAACGCAGACATGCCTGTGCGTTTGTACGCCGTTACGGGGGCGTACATAATTAATCCCCTGCGATTGCATACGCTGGCAGAGGTCTAGATAGATGGTGACAGGAAGTTCAGCAGATTGTGAAGTAGGGTCAGGTCAACCACAACTGTGCGAATGGTACCTCTCTGTCTGCTTGTGGAAGTGGCCGCCATCACCATCAAGGTGCAAGAAACATGGTATGCTCACCTCTGCATAGTCCCAATCGCAATGGAGACTGGGCCTGATTCAGACCCGCTCGCGAGCGCTGAGCGCTCACAAGCGGGTCGATGTTGCTCAAGTGCGCATGCGCACAACGGAGGCGGCTCCGTCGTGGGCATGCGCGAGACCTTAACAACGATGGCCAAGCCGTCGTTATGGGTCTCGCACCAAAGGGGGCGTGCTGTCGATGGTGATAGGGGTTCATTTTTTGGGGGAGCCAATTAACCTACCAGAATATTTTTGGAGTGTGGGAGGAAACCGGAGCACCCAGAGGAAACCCACGCAAGCACAGGGAGAATATACAAATTCCACACAGGTAGGGCCGTGGTGGGAATTTATCCCATGACCTGTGAGGCAGTAATGATAACCATTACACCATCTGTGCGGTAGTTCCTCATAAATGTACGAGCACCACACACCACACACATGGAAACCACCAGGAAGCGGCAATATCAAAGTCTGCATGTGGCTGCCCCTGGACCGGCAAGGCTTACAATTGTTTGTGAGGCGTTTGGTAGGTGAGGGGGGAGGTCAGCCTATAGATGGGGTTTAGGGGAGGGTTGTCAGAGCCATTTTATGTTTCTAGTGTAGTGGACATTTTTTTCTTTTTTAAATCTGTGTAATTTCCACCAATCGTCCCTTGGGTTGCGTCAGTCGGTGTAGTTGCTGTTGGCTTTATCCGTGGTGGGAAAAAACGGTAGCAGTCACTATCTGCCTTTAAATCATTATGGGTTAGGCTGATTCTGTGCTAGTGGGGTCATCGGCAACATCGGTCCAGGTGGCCCTGTTGTTATGCCATTGGTGTGGGAGGTGGACACCTTGAGGGGTGGTGATGGGTTGGCAGTTGGTCTCCATCTAGGCCTCTGTGGCGTTGGTGCAGAGGGTGGCTTTGCTTAGTGGGGCCGTTCTTTCGTCGCCGCCATACTGCATCTGTCCTTTTTTCCCTCTTGCCCAATTAATTATTTACAGAGTTAATTATTTGATTCTAAAATAAAGCTGACCTTTATTTTGCCCATATATATGCCTCCTTGTTATTATTTTATTATAGATAAAGTTGTTTACCTCGCACTGGTAGGTGGCGGGCGCATAGGACACGAATAGGGCGTTTAAAGAGTCAGAGACACCAGATATAACTTTAATGAGATTAAATGATACGAGAATGGACCAGAAGTCTTTTTGTTTTATACAACCGGTGTGAGATAGCACAAAGACAGTCACATACAGTATGCTCCTTGCTGGAAGTGCTGGCATAGGAGATTATACAGCTTATCAGATCTGTTTTCCATCAATCACAGGATTTTCCAGAGGCAAGTGATATTAAACGAACGTTAATATAATCTTCTCAGCAGACACTGAGGCAGTATTCATACATCTGGAGAGAATAAGTATCTTATATATTCTGGGGACATTTGCAGGTACTGTGAAGCTCATTCAGAGCCGCTTGCTAGATGCAATCGCTCGCATCCAGCGTGTGCAAATTCAGCAAAGTGACGCCATGGCAGGTGCTCGCTCGGAAAGGCATTAGCACGCCCACTTTGGCTGTGTGAGCGATCGCTCTGTGTATGCAGACACCCATTAGCCTATGTTGAGACACCCACTAGCGCACGTCATCTCCAGGAAGTGTTTTAAAACATTGGTACGAGAACCATCGGAAGCGATCGCAGTGCTTGTGGTTGCCTTACCCTACCACAAGCACTGCGAGGACTTCAGTGTACAAAACAGGCATGTGACGTGTACTATGACGCTGCCTGTTATTATGCACGCCTTTGGAACGGCGTTGGAACACTCAGGCACGCCTGCGTTCGCATCTCCACTCCCCCGTTATTAGTGTCCTGCCCCTGTTACCACCCACAAACGGCCTCTCCTGTCACTCATTTCACTGGGCTGTCTTTGCTTGGCGAGCGAGCGGATTGCGATCGCACAGAGTAGTTCACGCACGCGCAGAACAAAGTGTGAGCATGCGCGTTTGCATACCATCGGGTTGCTTGCGAGCGGCTCTGAATCAGGTCCCATGACTGCAAAAAGGGTAAACCTTAGCAACCAATCACCTTGTGGCTTTCAGTGCTTTAGTGATGTTTAAAAAATTAAAGCAAACATTTGACTGGTCACTTGGGCTCCAATATCTTTTGGCAAAGTTTACCTGTGCGCCAGTTTTCAGGGATGCCTGTTTCCATATATACAGTATTTAAATTAAATACCTCATGTTTCTGGGTAGAGTATGAGCCTGACTGATTGTCACGTGATAGAATCCAACACCCACCGCTGCCACTGGCAAAACTATGGGGTCGTCCGGGTGGGCACAGAGCCACCCATTGGTGCAGTATAACAAGTATACTGATGGAAGCTGTCAGTGTAGTGCTGTCACAGACTGCGGAAGATTTGCTGCAGATGGGCCTCTCCATTCATCTCCCAGTGGCTGCAATATGTGAATAATTTAATATTTTTGCATCGCAGTTATTGTACAGATGGTATGACAAATGTTATCAGAATTTGGGAAAAAAGTATTCCACATATTTTTTATTTGTATGCTAGGGCTTGGCAATGGCCTTTTTCTGATCGCTGGCAAGAATGGCACAAACAACATCCTCCTCCTGAATTTGTTCATTTTTTTGTCCAACACATTTATCATCAACATCCTCATTAACGTCAGATACACAAATATCTCCCTCATCCTGTTGAACTTCCACTGTGGCACCCTGAATTTCTATGTCACCATCATAACTGTTACCACTACTTATCCTCACATTTATAGCAGAGGATGCAAAAATGGTGGAAGGAGGCTTCTCTAGGAATACAGGGCCCGATTCAGACCCGCTCGCTAGATGCGTTCGCACGCAGCCGTCAGCTGCCAAAGTATGCAAATCCCGCGATCGCGCTGCAAGACAATAGCACGCCCACTATGTCTTGGCGTACGATCGCGGTGTGTATTTAGATGCCCACCAGCCTGTCTTAAGATGTCCACTTCCTCTTAGTAATACATGTCATCTCCAGGAAGTGTATACAACAATCAGTAACATCGAGTAACATCGGACCCATACGCAGCACTTGTGCCTGACCATACCCTACCGCAGGAACTGCGAGTGCTTCAGTGTGTAATTCAGCCATGTGACATGTATAATGACGCTGCGTTTTAATTATGCACGCCTCTGAAACAGCTTCCAGATGCACAGACAGGCCTGCGTTCACACCACCACACCCCAGTTTCCATCTACCAACCCATGTCACCACCCGCAAACGGCTCATCCTGTCACTCATTCTAGCGAGGAGTCTAAACACAACCTTTTGTGAAAGGGTGACTAATTGTAAATATATATAACCTAGTACAAGTACAATGCATATTATGTATACACATACCAACATGCATAACATATAACACAGCAATAGTTTCCCCACTTGCTGTATATGATGATATAAGAACACTTTTATTCTGTTGTTTTCATTATAATTTATGTAAACTGCTGGTTTACTATCCAGACCATTCTCACATGTTGTGAATAATCTGACATTAGAAGCCTATTTGAGAGAGACCTGGATATGCAGAGTCAGGCTGTATGGTGAACAAGCCCTTTGTGGTGAAACACATGTCCAGTCAGTCACTCCCCACTGCAGGAGGGAGCAGCAGGGTGTCAGGCACAATCCTTCGGTCATTTTAACTCAGGTACTCTTCTTCGGGTGGGTCGTGACCTGGTCCGGTGGCGCATTCAGATTTCTGCGTTGCTTTCAGCAACAGACACTGCCTAACACCACATACAGATCGGTGTCCCCCACCTCTCCCTTATTTTCTATCACAGTTATTCCTGATCCCTCTCTCATCCAGGTGTCCGCTCATAGAAGACCGTGGACAGCAGAGGGGACCAGGTACTTGTACTCCGTACTTACTATTTAAATTTCTATGGGGTTATGTGACACAACATGATATTATCTGCCTATAGTATTTTATAATATTTAAGTATGTCATCCGGGATTGCTATCCTGATATAAATCGGTATCAGGTCATCTGGGATATTTACGCCTACAGGGTGGTCTTTGCTCTCCCCTTTTTTCAGAGTACTCTGCTAGCATTCATGTGTATATTTATATATTTTTTGGTTACATTGAGGTAGTACCCAACCCGGCAATAGGATTAAATAATTTGTTGCAAGCCGGGGATCATTTGCATATGTATTTGTGTTTGGCCATACATGGTATATGAATTTGGGATGATACTCAGCAGACGGAATTGGTATGAAATACCGTCGGCCGCATGGCCGGCGGTTCGATTCCCGTCAGCGGCAGCCCGACAGAAGCAGAGTGCGATGCAGAGGAAGCCCGACAGCGCTGGAAATCCCGATCGTGGATAGGTAAGTATCCACTAACCTAACCCCCCTAACCCTAACCCTCCTTAGGGGTGCCTAACCCTAACTCCCCCCCCCAAGTGCCTAACCCTAATACCGCTCTAAGTGCCTAACCCTAACCACCCCCTTCCCCGCTGCCTAAACCTAAGTCCCCCGGGGGGGTGCCTAACCCTCCCTCCCCCTAGCCTAACCCTAACCCTCCCGGGGGGGTGCCTAACCCTAAGTCCCCCCGGGAGCCCTAAACCTAACCCTCCCCCCCCCCCCCCGCGGCGTCCGGCATTTCACCCATGCCGGGATAAGACAGTCGGGTTCCCGATTGCCTCCCCAGCAGACACGCTATTATCACACTCAATGTATACATTTATCGCAAATGACCGAGTGGTTATTACATACAGTTCTAATTTATGAGTTATTTCTAATTATTATTTACAATTTTTATGTCATACGAACTGTACCTGACCCTGCTATTATAATATATTATGTACCCATCAGGAGCTATATGAGCCTGTGAATTCAAACAAGCATAGTCACCACATACTTTATGCTAATTCTTATAATAGATCTATTTTTAAAAGTTTATGAGATTAATTGCTAAGGGAGCTTGATTAGATATTTTATAAATGAGCACAACAAATCCCTATTCTTTTATTGGAAATATATTAAAAGCTAATTTTTAATTATACTAACAAATCATTTATGCACAAGAGTGCCCCACAAAGGAATCCCTATACTGATTGGGTTTTCCAATTGTTACTTTTTGAGTTCAAGAAACTGTAGCAGCCAGAGGAGACCAACATAAACATATAGAGAACATACAAACTCCATACATACCATAATCACTGTGCTGTTAGGCAGCAATGCTAACCACTGTGCCATCTTGCTGTATATTTGTTCTGTGCAAGTTCCCATGTGCCGGCCATGTTCCTATAGTGGATAATGGTGTAACGCAGTCTCTAATAACCACATATCAGCTCATTTAGCAATTGCGGGATCCATTCCGAAATCATCTGTATTTTTCTATTGCAGCACTAATATTGGTTTATGATTTTCATTGTCTCCCATGTTTGGCCTCCGCCCTGCTATTCGCATTGACGCGTCACGCTCCGTGCCGGCTCTCCCCTGTGTTTTCCTTCTCTTCTTTTCTCACAATGAAGAATGTTTTTGCTCTCGTGCTCCCTTCCCGCGGCACTTTACATTTAGCCCTGTGCGTAATATATCAATGTCCTGGAATAACACAAAAATGTGACTGACCTCACGTGTCGTAATAACAAACATAGGAACACTTTCGAAATATTATAAAATTACTATAAACAAAAAAATAAAATGAAAGGATTAGAAGTGAGACTCTAGCAACCAAATGTCCTCTTCATCATCATCGTCATAATCATCATCTTCTGTCTCCTCAGCAATTTAATTGTTCACCTCACCAAGTATTTCCAGAAAACCACCTTGTAGTCAGAGTTTGCCCATTATCATGGTGATGAGTCCAACACGGGCGCAGGGTGTACAGTGCCTATGTGCCCATGGGTCAGGGAAGTCCCTGCCAGCCTCATGGCTTGTCCTCCCTGCACCAATGCACCCATGGGGTGTTTCCATCACCAGCTTGTGCCACTGTCCGGCTCAATCTCTGCTGCAGTGGGAGATCTGGAGTTCCTGCACTGCTAGATCATGTGATGCGGCAGGTCCTTGCCATTGATTGGCTAGTAGTGCAAAGTGCGGAGTCCTTATCAGGCTATTGGAGGCTCCTCATCATGTGATCTGCTGCAAGGATCTACTATAGAGGGGAGAGAAATGTATAGTGCGCCTTTATTATCCACCAAAAAAAGGAGGGAAGGGGGTAAAGAGGGATTGAGGGGCAAATAAAGCAGGATTGGGAAGAAGATGAGGAGGGGTGAGCAGAGGGTTATGGGATGAATAACAGGTGGGTGTATGACAGGACCAAACCTAGGAGTGTGTGAGCAGTGCGGCACTATGGTTGGCACTGTCGCTACCCCAAAGCCCTTGCTTCTGGCTAGCAGACAGGACCGGATTAAGGACCTCATTCAGACCCGCTCGCAAGCAGGTCGATGGTGAGGGCCTGCGCACGCGCAGCGCTCGCACTGCGCGTGCGAAAGCCCTGAAGCGAGTGACAAATGCACTCGCTCCAGGGCTCGCTACAAAAGGGGCGGCTGTCAATGTTGATCGACAGCTCGCCCCGTTTTGTAGGCGGGGTGGGAGGGTGGCCGGACAAACGGAGGGGTTCCTGAAGGAACGCCTGCCATTTGTAGGCGGCCCTACTGACATCACCAGTGATGTCAGTAGGGAGCTTCCTGCTCTGTTAGAGCAGGAAGCTACCTGGAGCTTGCGGTAGATGAGACCCTACCGCAAGGTTCTCGTCGCAAGCCCCGATGGTCGCGATGGTCTCGACCATCGCGACCATCACCTAGTCACTCGCTAAAGCTGTGGGTGGTAAAGCTGATGATTCATAAACTGCTTAATCTGAATAAAGGTTATGCTAAAATGGAACCTCATAGCTATAAGAGTATACAGTATACAGGACATGCGTGCTACAGTAACCATAGACTGTACATATGGATGTGTGACATTAACCATAGACTGTACATATGAATGTGTTACAGTAACCATAGACTGTACATATGGATGTGTTATAGTAACCATAGACTGTACAGGTGAACATGTTACAGTAACCATAGACTGCACATATGGATGTGTGACATTAACCATAGACTGTACATATGGACGTGTTACAGAAACCATAGACTGTACATATGGATGTGTTACAGTAACCATAGACTGTACATATGGATGTGTGACAGTAACCATAGACTGTACATATGAATGTGTTACAGTAACCATAGACTGTACATATGGACGTGTTACAGAAACCATAGACTGTACATATGGATGTGTGACATTAACCATAGACTGTACATATGAATGTGTGACAGTAACCATAGACTGTACATATGGATGTGTGACATTAACCATAGACTGTACAGGTGAACATGTTACAGTAACCATAGACTGTACATATGGATGTGTGACAGTAACCATAGACTGTACATATGGATGTGTGACAGTAACCATAGACTGTACAGGTGAACGTGTTACAGTAACCATAGAAAGTACATATGGAGGTGTTACATGTAACCATAGAATGTACAGATCAATGTTTTACAGTAACCATAGACAGTACAGATGAACGTGTTACACTAACCATAGACTGTACATATGGATGTGTTATAGTAACCATAGACTGTACATATGAATGTGTTACAGTAACCATAGACTGTACATATGAATGTGTTATAGTAACCATAGACTGTACATATAAATGAGGTTACAGTAACCATAGAAAGTACATATGGAGGTGTTACAGTAACCATAGAATGTACAGATCAATGTTTTACAGTAACCATAGACAGTACAGATGAACGTGTTACACTAACCATAGACTGTACATATGGATGTGTTATAGTGACCATAGAATGTACAGATAAACATGTTACAGTAGCCATAGACTGTACAGATGAATGTGTTACAGTAACCATAGACTGTACATATAAATGAGGTTATAGTAACTATAGACTGTACATATGGACATGTTACACTAACCATAGACTGTCACTGTACATATGGATGTGTTACAGTAACTATAGACTGTACAGATGAACGTGTTACACTAACCATAGACTGTACATATGGACCTGCTTTCTGCTAATTGTGTATTACAACATGTGATCCCTGAGGCTACTACGAGTCAAAAAAAGAGATGACTAAACAACAATACAAGAATAAATCTGCCAAATCGCAAGATTCACCCAGCAAATGTTTTCCCAGCCACAGGAATGGGAGCTGCCAGATAAACCTCTTCCATAAGCGATATACCCAATTCAGGTAAATGTCAGATTATATACAGCTCCACCCTGATAAGTCAGGTATAATAAAACTGTGCCCATAGGGTACCGTAAATAAATTCTCTCCATCACTGCAAATCTCTCACTGCCTGGCACAAGTCACTGACTAACATCACTTCAAGCAGAAGCAGCATAATTAAAGGGGGTTCTCGCTATAATTTTGGGGTGGGGGGGGTGTTTGGAAAAGCGGAAAGGAATATGTCATGTGGAAAGTCTATCATAGAGTGAAGCTTCTAGCTCTCCTTCACTCCAACCTGCCCAAAGTTAAATCAATAGCACCCACATTCATACCTCCCAACAGTCTCAATTTTGGCGGGACAGTTCCGCTTTTCTGCATTGCACGTGGGTACAGCGTTTCCCGCATGACCACGTCCCAACCAAGAGGCCCCTTTTGGCCTGATCTTCAGTGTCCCAATTTACAGTGCCAAAAAGTTAGGAGGTACTATGCCCACAATTAAAAATTAGGCATCCCTACCTGCAGACAGCCCCAATATTCACACGTAATGGGCCTATTTACTCCCAACCGGCCCTGACATTCAATTAATAGTATTCGCATTTAATTAATAGACCTTTCTTGTGTTACCCTCTAATGCTTGACCACAGACTGGTGGTTTGTCATTTTTTGAGGGCGAGAATCTGGTAATCTAATTTTATGGACACGAAGCCCTCGGGTCACAGCAAGTAAGTGTTTTATGTGGCAGCTTCTGACTTATATAATTGTGTATGTACAGCCTGGGCGTATTATGTTGGTCATTCGGATGGTAGAATAAAGTACTCCCCCCCCCCCCCCCAATCATTTCTAGGTATGTTAGTGGTGCACAGCTCCATCCCCAGAAAGCTTTGTTGTCATTTCTAAATTGCTGGGTCCTAACCGCTGAATAAATAGTGCCCACCATTGTAGTAAATAAAACTTGAATTATGCGGTCTTTGATATAAAACCCATTACCAGCGCCACTTATTGGGGGACTGTAGCTTCCCATGAGGCCCTGAGGCTTGCAAGGGACGGGGGAGGGGGAGTTTTGTGGATTACGGATTCCTAAATGAGACTGAAGGTTTACCATTAAACATGAAGGAGAATAAACCACGAGGTGTTTCGGGTGCATTGCCCCTCCTGTAATGTGCTGGTGTCGTTTCCCCTTTAAGATTTCATACTTTAGTTATATAGGTCGCTGTCCTATAGGATTGGTTTGGGGGAGGAGTTTCTTGAATTTAGTTGCTGCTAGGCAGATTAACTGCCTCTTTGTTCCGGTTCCATCGGTCAGAGAAGTCTGCTTTGTCTGCTCCTTTATTTTAGAGTGCATTTGCCCTTTATTCTGTGATCTATTCCTATTCTATTCTGCTATTCTCTGGTCTTAGGCCCTGATTCAGAGCCGGACGCTATTTGCGGTCGTTCGTTCTAAAACAAGGGGTGGCTATTCAAATGAACCGTTCGCTAATTGCGGTCTGTTCACGCCTCCAAGTCTGAACGAGCGAGCAAAACTTGCGGTTGTGATTTTGAAAAATACGCCCCCTTGCCGCTCGCACCATACGTCATGTCCGCTATTTATTAGATTAATCGAGTACATCGAACAGCGTATGAACTGCTCGCTATTCTTGTGGCTGGTTTTTTCAACCGCTATTTTGCGAGCAGTTCTGAGTTAAAAAAAAACAAGTGACGTGGTCAATGACGCTGCTGTATTAATTATGCACACCCTTAAAATGCCCTTTTTGACCTTTAAGCACGCCTGCGATCTAATTCCACGCCCCATTTTCAAGCACCTTCCCCTGTTACCACCCACATATGCCTCCTTCTGTCACTCAAAATAGCAGGCATTCGCTATATAGCAAACAAACGATTTTCGGCCGCACTGACTGGTTCGCGCATGCGTATTAAAAACCGTACGCATGCGCAGATGTGCGAACATCGGTCAGAACGAACGAGCGGCCGCTTACGAGCGGCTCTGAATCAGGCCCTTTGTCTTTCCATCTTTCCTTTATTCTTTCTGTCTGTCCTGTCACAACTAGAGATAACAGTGCAGCCCCAGGTTTTCAGCCCCCTTGGATATTAGGTTGGTTGTCATCTTACTCGTGGCCAGTCCCCAGAGAGTGATTATCCCACCAGCCCGTTTTTCACTCCAGCTCTGGGGATCTTCCCACCAGAGCTGGCTCTGCTAGGCACCGCGGTTCTGCCCCCGTGCCTTCTCCCCGAGCCAGCCGGCCGCGGGTGGGTGCGCACACGCGCCCCGCGGCCGTTACCCATTCCCCCTCATGCGGCGGCTTGATGGGGCATATGCCGGACCCAACTGAGCACGCCCGCTCTCCCTCCGGCTCTCCCGCTCGTGACCGCTGCACTCCTGCTTTGTCCGGAGTGCGGTCGCGGCGGTCCGGGTGCCGCGCGCATGCGCAGTCAGCGCTTGCCGCCGGGGAGCAGCTGATTGATTTCAGCTCCCCGGTCATCAGGGCTCAGAGAACCGCGAATGTTGCGGCTGGCTCTAAGGGGACTTTAGGGTCCGGAGGTGCCCGTTATAAAGCCAGGGGGCATGTCCTAAGAGACCCTGGTGCTGTGGCTGCAGCATGTCCAGGGGGAGGGGTTATCAAGGGGGGCGTGGCTTGGCAGTTTCCAGGGGAATTGATCGCCCGTCGTCGGATGATGGCTCTTCTATCGGGGGTATTCCTGGTCAGCGAGCTCCTCTATTGTATAGCCAGGTAGTGGCGCTGGGTTTGGCTGGGAGACCTCAGACGGGGGGTGCTGCGGAGTCATCCGCTCCTCTGCTTCCGGTATGTGCCCGTGCCAACCCACTGCGCAGCGGTATCCCTATATTGGTTTCCCGCCTTCATAGTTACATGGTGGCGCCTGCGTCTCCTGTTCTAGCAAGTGGTCCTTTAGCCCCTCCGGCAGGGATGTCCGCCCCATCAGGGGGGCATGGTGTGGTTAGTTTATGTGGGAAAACGCCAAGTGTACTTTCTCCAGTGCGGCGGGCTAAGTGGACATTACTGTGTCGTTCACGTGTAGTTCCGCGGCGCCCTTCAGCGTTAGTGGAGTCAGGATTGACTTCTCGTAGCGTGACACACGGAGCTTCCGGAGCACCTTCTTCCGCCCAAGCGGACCCAGTGGCAGCGATTAAGGCAGTTACGGATTTGGTTGGCATGCTCCGGTCCCTGCAAGGGTCTGCGGCTCCCTCCCAGCCACCATTGGATAGTACAGACCAAGTCGGAAGCGCAACTTCTCTCACTTCCCAGTTAGCACCTTTTGGCTAGTACATTTTAGGGGCTTTGGGGGTTCACAATGTGGATGTTGGGAGTCTTTTGGGTGCTCCCTCTGCTGCCATTGACACCGTTGGGGGGCCTAACACTTCTAACCTGTCTCTCGCAGTTTCTATTCCTACAGAGGTGCCAGCTGTGGACTCCTTGGTCCAGCCTGTCGCAGGCGAAACTAGTGTGGTTCGCACTGAGGATACACAACCGGACCCTTCTGGTACAGCGGCAGTCGCTGCACAGCGTCGCAGGAGTGGAAGAGTCAGTTCATCCTCTTCTTCCAGTTCAGGTACAGAGAGTTCTGGGGAGCGGGGGGCTAAGAGGGCTAGGCATAGAAGGCATCGGTCCAGGCATACGGCTCGTAGGTCTCGATCCCCTAGTGGTAGCTAAGGCTCTCCATTGGTCCCTAGGGGTGGTGTAGTGCATTGCAATTATACGGCCCTGCTACGAGGTTTACGGGCTAGCGTTTGTGACCGCATTAAGTCAGGAAAATTCATTAACGTTTTTGCCTTGACCTCAAAGACTAGGAGGGATTTACGAGCGGCTAGGAAACTTGGAGAGGATACGTACTGTTCCTATTATAATTGGTTGGCGGGTTTTTATATTTTTATGGCTTGCTATATGGAAACTCGCCCGCAGGAACATATGAATTTGGTGCGTTATTTGCACTTAATTCATTCTATGTACCGGTCCACACGGGGGTCTTCATGGCGTGCGTACGATGTGGAATTTCGTCGTAAGCAATCAGGTGCGGCGACGATTGATTTTGGGTGTAAGGACATTGAAGTGTGGCTGGAAGTCACTCAACCGCCTTCGGTTGTCAGTTTTTTCGAGCGGATTGCGCAGGCCTATGCCCCCATTTCGGAGGGCCCCTCCCTCTCCCAATCCGGGTAGGTGTTATGCATTCAACGACTCCAGCTGTCCGGCGGGAGGCCGTTGTCGGTTTAAACATGCCTGTCTCCGATGTGGGGGTCCTCATCCAGCCAGAACCTGTAACCGATCCACAGCGGGGCAGCCTCCCGGTCGTCAGTCAGGGACGGCTGGTGCTAAGTAGAGCCCCAATCCCGGTTTGCCTGGGTCCATTGAAGGAATGGCTGGATAGGTATCCTCAGAGGACACAGGCAGAGTTTTTGTGGAGGGGTTTTCGCGACGGTTTCCGTTTGCCCATCTGTGGGGAGGTTTCATCTTCTGCACCTAAGAATTTGAAATCGGCCATTGCCCTGCCGCATGTCGTGCTCGAAAGAGTCAGGAAGGAGGTGGAGCTGGGTCATATGGCAGAACCCTTTCCTCTTCCTCCGTTAGCGGACCTAGGGCCTGATTCAGAGCCGGACGCTCTGACAAGAGCGCTCGCTCTGAATCAGGGCCGTCCTATCTAAAATTGGAGCGGCCTCCTGGCCGCTCGCATAGCTGTGGGTGACCACCCACAGCTTATGCGAGCGGCCAAAAAGATGGTCAAGACCATCGTGACCATCGGGCTTGCGACGAGACCCTTGCGGTAGGGTCTCGTTGGCCGCAAGCCCGGAGTGCTTTTGGCTATCAGAGCCAAAAACACTCCCACTGACATCACTAGTGATGTCAGTGGGGCCGGACCCAGACGGTAGGCGTTCCCATGGGAACGCCTCCGTCTGGCCAGGCACGCCCACCAAAGGGGGCGTGCTGTCACTCACCATCGACAGCACGCCCCCTTTGGTGCGAGACCCGGAGCGACGGCTTCCTCGTCGCTATCCGGGTCTCGCGCATGCGCACTACGGAGCAGCCTCTGTCGTGCGCATGCGCACTTGGGCAACATCGACCCGCTTGCGAACGCGTCTGAATCAGGCCCCTGGTTCTTTCTCCGGTGGGTGTGGTACCCAAGAAGGAACCTGGTAAATTCAGGCTGATCAACATCTCTTACCCTCAGGGAACCTCCGTCAATGATGCAATTCCTATGGAGTACCAGTTATTTGAATCGGCTCTTTCGATTGTTCGGGAGGCTGGGCCTGGGTCATTACTAGCCAAGATTGATGTTGTCAGCTTTCCGCTTACTCCCCCTTAATCCGGATTCATTCCAGTTTATGGGGTTTTGATTACCGGATGGTTACTTTCTACACAGACAAATGCTTGCCTATGGGCTGTTCGGTGTCATGTGCCTTTTTCGAGCATTTCAGCACATTCTTACATTGGTGTGTTGTGGCAGGCACGGGAGAGGTCGGGCTAGCACATTACCTTGACGATTTCCTTTGCGTTGAGCCTGCAGATTCCCCCCGCTGTGCCTCCCTCCTTTTCTCGGTGCGGGCTTTATTTGTCACATTAGGGGTTCCAATTGCGCATGATAAAACGGAGGGTCCTGCCACGCGTATTTCTTTCCTGCCACGCGTATTTCTTTCTTTCTATCGAGATTGATACTCAGGACTGTTGCTGCCGGCTGACATTTGACAAGTTGTTAAAATTGCGGTTGGCTATTGATATGGCGCTAGAATGTGGTAAGTTGTCTCTTCGCCTGACGCAATCGCTTTTGGGCCTGCTTAACTTTGCCTGCAGAGTTATGCCGATGGGGCAAATTTTTGCAGAAAATTGGAGAGAGCTACTTGCGGAGTGACGCGCCCTAATTTTTTCATTCGTTTTTCAGCTGAGATTAAGCGTGATTTTAGGACTTGGAAAGTTTTCCTTTTGCGTTTTAACGGTGTGCTTATTTGGCCCTCCCCTGAGTGTAGCAATGCCCAAGTGCAGCTCTTCACCGATGCTGCGGGGTCTACTGGTTTCGGCGCTTTCCTTGCCGGTTCTTGGTGCGCTGCATGGTGGCCGGCGGATTGGGTTAAGGAAGGCCTCACAAGGAACATGTTGTTGCTTGAGCTCTTCCCCATTGTGGTTGCTTTGGAGATTTGGGGGGAGCGCTTGGGTAATCGCTGCATAGTTTTTTGGTGCGACAACCTGGGTGTAGTGCAGGCGATTAACCGACAGAGTGCTTCTTCTCTGCCGGTTGTTTGTCTGTTATCTCGGCTTGTCCTGCGCTTCCTTAGCTCGAATATTCGTTTTGTGGCAAGGCATGTGCCTGGAATTGATCATTCTATTGCAGATGCGCTGTCACGTTTTCAATGGTTTCGATTTCGAGTCCTGGCCCCTCGAGCCCGATGCGCTGGTGACCCCTGTCCTCCTTATATTTGGCAGATCATCAGGCTGGCATGGAGGAGTTAGCGAAACAGGCCATAGCCCCGAAGACGCTATGCTGCTATCAGGCGGGATGGCTTGAATGGGAGCAATTCCGTGCTTCCTCGGCCCAGTCCGGTAAGAGCATGCATCAGGCGATGCTTGCTTTTGTTTGGTCTTGTTATCAAAGGGGGCGTTCCTTGGCTGTGGTAAAACATATATTGGCGGGGGTAGCTTACTTCTCTGCACTATACGGTCAGGTCGCTCCTTCAAAGAGCTTCCTTATATCGAAGGCTTTGAGTGGTTGGTCCAGGCTGTCTCCCTCGGCTACGGATGTTAGGCGTCCGATTGACCTCCCACTTTTAACACTGTTATTGCAGGCGACTTCGGTAGTTTGTTCTTCCAAGTTTGAATCCTTACTGTTTAAATTGAGTTTCGCCATGGCTTTTCATGGTGCGTTCCGTATTAGCGAGTTTGTTGCTCCATCCAAGCGAGTCGAGTCTCCTCTGCTGGCCACTGATGTTCAGGTGGAGAAGGAAGTGTTAGTTTGTCACCTGTGGCATTCCAAGACTGACCAGGCTGGTAAAGGGCGTTGGATCATGCTTCGGTCATGCACTGATTCCAGTATTTGCTCCGTTACCTTGGCACGCGCTTTCCTACTTGTCAGGCCGCTGGGAACGGGCGCTTGGTTGATGCATGAGGATGGGTCTCCGGTTACCAAATACCAGTTTGGTCAGGTCTTGAAGCGCTGCTTGTCGGCGGTTGGGTTGGCCTCAAGTGAGTTCGGCACTCATTCATTTCGCATAGGAACTGCTACTGTTGCGGCTTCCTCGGGTCGCTCAGATTCGGAGATTCATCTCTGGGTCGGTGGCGATCTCGGGCCTTTCGTCGATACATCCGTCCGGGTTTACTAGTTTCTTCTTCCTTGTAGCTAACCGGAGGCCTAACTACTCGCCGACATACTGCGGGAGTCCGTGAGGAATTTTATTTTCCCCCGATTTAATTGGCATTTTATTCAATATATAATGGCGTTATTAATTAGTTTAATCATGGGGGGTTTTATTTTTGCCTCAGGTCCGGTTGGCTACACTTATGTCCTTTGTCCGTCTTGTTGGTCTTTGTCTGAATGACTGAGTCAGTACGTTTTTTGACATTTTCATTCCTGACTTTTT
The DNA here is from genome assembly GCA_031769625.1 of Taudactylus pleione. Lineage (NCBI taxonomy): Eukaryota > Metazoa > Chordata > Amphibia > Anura > Myobatrachidae > Taudactylus > Taudactylus pleione. The sequence continues at coordinate 3,847,341 of JAUIMM010000013.1, read as the reverse complement.
TATTATTTTTCTAGGCATGGTGGAGTTACGACCAGTTTGGATTTGTGGGACATTCTTTTGTTTTTTGGGCGTCTAAATTTGTTTTGGCTTCTGATTTGGAGTGGTTTCCTACGGCATCATTGGTTTGTTGGCTCGGATTTCGCGGCATGCATTAATGGGCAGATTATTGGAAGCTTTGCAGAGATTTGGTATGCAAAAGTGTTGGTGGTGCATCTCGGGGGCAATGACCTCGGACATCGAACTGCTTTAGATCTGCGTTCAGTCATGATTAGAGACCTTCATTTTATTGCCGAGGTATGGCCATCTTGCAAAATAGTGTGGTCTGATATTGTCCAGAGACGTGTTTGAAGGGGTGCTGTATCTGTGGCACGGGTGGAGATTGCGAGGAAGAAAGTTAACGCGGCAGTGACGCGTTTTTTTGGTAGCCAATGGTAGCTATGTGGTGGAACACAATTTAATTAAATATACAGACGTCAACCTTTACCGGGCCGATGGGGTCCATCTTAGTTCTGCAGGGCTTGACAATTTTGTGGGGAATTTGTATAATTGTTTTGCTGACTTAGTTTGAGTGTTTGGAATTTTTTAGCTGCTTTTGGTGGTGGCGCATCGGTTTTGGCCTCGCTATGGCGGTAAAGAACAGTTGGTGGCTGGTTAAGGGTTAGTTTAGGTTAGTGGGTGCGCTCTCATTATCATGATGGGAAAGATAGCAGGCCAATTGTTCTGACCGGGAAGTGACTACACCGCCTGAACGGGTGGGGTTCTCTTATTGTGAGAGTTGAACACCAATGTTGGAGTGTGTGGTTCATTGTGTTTGTCATGTCCGTTCTTTAATGCCTCCACCAATTTCATTATGAATTGGTCAATAAAATTTGACATTATTTTAAAAAGCCAGCACTGTTGTCTGCCTCGTTAATTATTATTGTTAAGGTATTTCTGGTTAATATGTTTAGTATAAAGAACATGGGGGACAATGCACAGAATACACTGCTAGTGAGTTTATATATTTACTTGAGGAGGGCAGAGAACATCTATCAACTGTTTACTGGAACTGAGACATTATGTGCAGCAGCAGCTCCTACCCTCTTGGATTAGGGAGGGGGGTCTGCTGCTGCCGAAAGAGAGGAAGAGACAGTCCAGGCCGTATAGGTCCTGGTACCTGTGCAAGTGATCTGGCTGGCACCAGGACAGGCGCATGTGCACAAGCGGTGGTTGTGCCGCACATGAGCAAAACTCAGGCAACTAGGGACTGCATGGGCTGTAACCCCTAGAAGCCGGGAAAGGCAGAGGATTGTCTTCCCGCTGCAGAGCCGGCCCTAGCCAATTTGGTGCCCTAGGCAAAATTTGGTCTTGCGCCCCCTAACAGATAATCCCAGCACCAATCTAAGGCCCCCATTTATCAAAGAAGCATAACCCCTTTAGCGCTCGCTAAAGGGGTCATGCCATTTTTTCTGGATTTAACAAACAGCAGTAATCAAAGATTACCGCTGTTTGTAAAGCATCGCTCTCGCTATCTTTTCTGGCTTCAGCGAAACCTTCCAGGCAATGCCGGGTCCCCGTGTTATGCACATGCACAGACGGACCGTTGTGCATAACACCGGAGCCCCGTCACTGGCAGCGTTAGGCTGCCAGCAGTCCAGCGGAGGACCTGGCCGAGGAGGAGGACTTCACGGGACCTTGCTGGAGGGGTAAGTATTGGTGAATACCGGTAAATTTTTCGTTTGTATCACATTCATAGTATACTAAACGAAAAATTGTGCTGGTGCTTACCATCGGTGATAAATGGGGACCTAAGTGTTTATACATGGATACCAACGGTGAAAGGTGCAATAAAAAGCAGTGTGTGTGTGTATATGTGTGTATATATATATATATATATATGGCATGGGCGGCACTCCTCAGATTTCAAGTAATGTGTATGTGTGTATATATATATATATATATATATATATATTGTATATGTTGTATAGGTGCGGCACTCGGATAAAAAATGCAGCTACCAAAGCTCATCAACGTTTCACTATATAAAGGCAAACTGTCTTCAGGATATAGAAACAGTACAATCACTCACCTATATATACCCCATCACCATGTGTAAATCGCGGCATCCTGATTTCCCTGTCTGCACCATGCGGCGGTAGCGGATGACATCATCGGCGCACACCAGTGACACATACAAGCACCGTCACCTAGCAACCATATACAATGTAACAAAAACATAGCGATTGCAATAGATCATTCCTAAATTGATATATATTAAACAACTCAGCTACATAGTATATAAATACATATCTAAGCCAATCAGAGACTTATCACACGCTATTCGTAAAGACTGCGGCACAAGGACAGACGAAGAAGAACCAAAAGCAGCTGTGAAAAGAGCCATATTGACATTACTAACAACCATAATACACTGACATCAAAAATATGGTGTTACAGTCATTGGCCCTCATTCAGAGCCGCTCGTTAGCGGCAGTACGCTCGTTCCGAGCGATGTTTGCACATCTGCGCATGCGTACGGTTTTTAGTACGCATGCGCGAACCAGTCAGTGCGGCCGAAAATCGTTGGTACGCAATATAGCGAGTGCCTGCTATTTTGAATGACAGAATGAGGCGTATGTGGGTGGTAACAGGGGAAGGTGCTTGAAAATGGGGAGTGGAGATCCGAACGCAGGCGTGCTTAAAGGTCAAAACGGGCGTTTTATGGGTGTGCATATTTAAAACAGCAGCGTCATTGTTCACGTCACTGGGTTATTTTATAGCCAGAACTGCTCGCAAATTTGTGGTAGCAAACACCAACCACAAGAATAGCGAGCAGTTCATACGCTGGTCGATGTACTCGATTAATCTAATAAATAGCGGACATGACGTAGGATGCGAGCGGCCAGGGGGCGTTTTTAACAAATAAACGAGCGTATGTTTTGCTCGCTCGTTCAGACTTAGAGGTGTGAACAGACTGCAATGTGCGTACGGATCATTTGAATAGCCACCCCTTGTTTTAAAACGAACGACCGCAAATAGCGAACGGCTCTGAATGAGGGCCATTGTTCCCAACTAAATCCATTGCCCTATACATATATTTATAATATGATAAAAATAAATGATGGAATATCATTACATGTAACACAATTACGATAAACAGACATTTTTACAGAAACGAAAAAGAAGCAATCACCAGGTAAGATGAAACGGCCAGGAACCTGGAGGGAACTCAAGTCTACCTAGCACCCCTGGTGTCACATGTCACAAAAACCTAATTTAATCTAGGAGAAACCAGAAAAACTGATGTCTTCATTAAGGGCTTCATTCAGAGCCGCTCGTAAGCGGCAGTACGCTCGTTCCGAGCGATATTTGCACATCTGCGCATGCCTACGGTTTTTAGTACGCATGCGCGAACCAGTCAGTGCGGCCGAAAATTGTTTGTTCGCTATATAGCGAGTGCCTGCTATTTTGAGTGACAGAATGAGGCGTATGTGGGTGGTAACAGGGGAAGGTGCTTGAAAATGGGGAGTGGAGATCAGAACGCAGGCGTGCTTAAAGGTCAAAACGGGCGTTTTATGGGTGTGCATAATTAATACAGCAGCGTCATTGACCATGTCACTTGGTTGTTTTATAGCCAGAACTGCTCGCAAAATTGTGGTAGGAAAAACCAACCACAAGAATAGCGAGCAGTTCATACGCTGTTCGATGTACTCGATTAATCTAATTAATAGCGGACATGACGTATGATGCGAGCGGCCAGGGGGCGTTTTTAATAAATAAACGAGCGTATGTTTTGTTCGCTCGTTCGGACATGGAGGCGGCAACAGACCGCAAGGGGCGAACGGTTCATTTGAATAGCCACCCCTTTTTTTAAAACGAACGACCGCAAATAGCGAGCGGCTCTGAATGAAGCCCTAAGACCCTTAGGGGTATATTTACTAAGGTGCGGGTTTTTAGAAGTGGTTTTGTTGCCCATAGCAACCAATCATTCTAGCTATTACCTTCTAGAAGGTGCTAGATAAATCTTAAGTAGAATCTGATTGGTTGCTATGGGCAACAAAACCACTTCTAAAAACCCGCACCTTAGTAAATTTACCCCTTAGGGTGTAAAACACCCAATCTAACAATCCACTCGGCTTCTCGTTTGAGCAGAGCCGTACAACGATCACCACCCCGAGGGAGAGGAGGGATATGATCAATCATTCTGTACTTAAGGGCAGCTAATGTATGTTTACGTTCCAGAAAATGTCGGGCTACCGGTTGGTCACTTAGCCCACTGGCTAAGGCAATCCTGATAGAAGAACGATGAATTATGGTTGTTAGTAATGTCAATATGGCTCTTTTCACAGCTGCTTTTGGTTCTTCTTCGTCTGTCCTTGTGCCGCAGTCTTTACGAATAGCGTGTGATAAGTCCTATGATTGGCTTAGATATGTATTTATATACTATGTAGCTGAGTTGTTTAATATATATCAATTTAGGAATGATCTATTGCAATCGCTATGTTTTTGTTACATTGTATATGGTTGCTAGGTGACGGTGCTTGTATGTGTCACTGGTGTGCGCCGATGATGTCATCAGCTACCGCCGCATGGTGCAGACGGGGAAATCAGGACGCTGCGATTTACACATGGTGATGGGGTATATATAGGTGAGTGATTGTACTGTTTCTATATCCTGAAGACAGTTTGCCTTTATATACTGAAACGTTGGTGAGCTTTGGGATCTGCATTTTTTATCCGAGTGCCGCACTTATACAACATATACATGAACTTTCTGTGGGGGCACCGGTCCAAGGTAACAACATTTTTTTTTGTGAGTGCCGGATCTGAGCTCCGATCACGGCAGTATCTAGAGAGGGGGAAAGTAGCGTCGCGGAGAGGGGGGGGGGCAGCGTCGCGGAGAGGGGGGGCAGCGTCGCGGAGAGGGGGGGCAGCATTCCAGTTGCCCTAGGCATTTGCTTAGAATGCCTATGCCTAGGGCCGGCTCTGTCCCACTGGAAGCGCTCTCTGCTAATCGCAGCCAGGACTGGCAGTCCCATGGGGAGGAGACACCTCAGGGGGAGGAGACACCCCAGGGGGAGGAGACACCCCAGGGGGAGGAGACACCTCCCCCTGGGGCTGCCTGTCCTGTGCATGATTGGCGGGTAGCGCTTCCAATGGGAACCACCTCCAGTCACAGTGTAGCCAGTGCAGTCACGCCTGCAGCCCGAAGGTAAAATCCGCCACTGATTGTGCGTCGCAATGGAAACGCCCACTTGCAGCACCTTGCGACTGTGGAAATCTATCTTGATGCGTCTTTACACGCCACCGTCAGAACTTGCACCCGTCCTATCACAGATGCCGTGTCACAATCCTGGCTAGTTTTTACCTTTTGTGACTTACCTCTGCCAGCTGCTCCATGGATCTCTGGGTCTGATTCAGAGCCGGACGCTATTTGTGGACGGTCGTTCTGATAAAGGGGGTGGCTATTTAAATGAACCTCTTTGCGGTCTGTTCACGCCTCTATGTCTGAACGAGCGAACAAAACATGCGGTCGTTTTTTTAAAAATACACCCCCTGGCCGCTCGCACCATACGTCATATCCGCAATTTAATAGATTAATCGAGTACATCGAACAGCGTATGAACTGCTCACTATTCTTGTGGTTGGTTTTTCCTACCGCAATCTTGCGAGCAGTTCTGACTATAAAATAACCCAGTGACGTGGTCGATGACGCTGCTGTTATGCACACCCTTAAAATGCCCGTTTTGACCTTTAAGCACGCCTGCGTTCTGATCTCCACTCCCTGTTTTCAAGCACCTTCCCCTGTTACCACCCACATACGCCTCCTCCTGTCACTCAAAATAGCAGGCATTCGCTAATTAGCGAACAAACGATTTTTGGCCGCACTGACTGGTTCGCGCATGCGTATTACAATCCGTACGCATGCGCAGATGTGCGAACATCGCTCGGAACGAGCGAACGGCCGCTTACGAGCGGCTCTGAATGAAGCCCTGTGTTTGTAATTCCCCTGGGAGATCTGCTCTGGCTGAATCATGCTGGCTGTGACGTCTCTGTGTGTGCAGACTGCTCTCCTTCCCAAACTGATTAATCACCTGGACCCTGCTCTGTCTGTGAGCATTGCTAGTCTTAATTGGAATCACAGGTGTGGTCCTGATCTCAAGGGCTGCAGAGATGATTACTCCCTCTGCATGTTGTGCCTAGCTCCACTCAGAATGCCACTGCCAGACCACCTGTCTGTATCCACCAATCGCTGCCAGACTCTGGGTGTATAGATCCTCCTCTAATAGCACTCAGTGCTTGAACATCTCGTTACGTCCCGTGGTGTACAACTTGTGCTATAGCTGTACCTCTGAGTACCAGTATGTCCCAGGCTCCTGCTGGTTCCTAGACCAGTGCTATCCGTAAGCCTTCTGCGTTCAGCTATCCACGCTACCAGCCTCTCACCTACGGCTCCCAGGCCGCTCCAAGTAGCTTCCATGCTACCAGCTTCTACACACAGCTCCCAGGCCGCACCAAGTAGCTTCCACGCTACCATCTCTCACCCACGGCTCCCAGGCCGCACCAAGTAGCTTCCACGCTACCATCTCTCACCCACGGCTCCCAGGCCACACCAAGTAGCTTCCACGCTACCAGCTTCTCCACACGGCTCCCAGGCCGCACCAAGTAGCTTCCACGCTACCATCTCTCACCCATGGCTCCCAGGCCGCACCAAGTAGCTTCCACGCTACCATCTCTCACCTACGGCTCCCAAGCCGCTCCAAGTAGCTTCCATGCTACCAGCTTCTCCCACGGCTATCCAGCCGATCCACGTAGCCACCCAGCGATCCAGCATCTGCCCACGGCTATCCAGCCGCTCCACGTAGCCACCCAGCTACCAGCGTCTACCCACGGCTGTCCAGCCGCTCCACGTAGCCACCCAGCTACCAGCGTCTACCCACGGCTGTCCGGCCGCTCCACGTAGCCACCCAGCTACCAGCGTCTACCCACGTCTATCCGGCCGCTCCACGTAGCCACCCAGCTACCAGCGTCTACCCACGGCTATCCGGCCGCTCCACGTAGCCACCCAGCTACCAGCGTCTACCCACGGCTATCCGGCCGCTCCACGTAGCCACCCAGCTACCAGCGTCCACCAACGGCTATCCAGCTGCTCCACGTAGCCACCCAGCTACCAGCGTCCACCCACGGCTATCCGGCCGCTCCACGTAGCTACCCAGCTAACAGCGTCTACCCACGGCTATCCGGCCGCTCCACGTAGCCACCCAGCTACCAGCGTCTACCCACGGCTATCCGGCCGCTCCACGTAGCCACCCAGCTACCAGCGTCCACCCACGGCTATCCGGCCGCTCCACGTAGCCACCCAGCTACCAGCGTCCACCCACGGCTATCTGGCCACTCCACGTAGCCACCCAGCTACCAGCGTCCACCCACGGCTATCCAGCCGCTCCACATAGCTACCCAGCTACCAGCGTCTACCCACGGCTATCCGGCCGCTCCACGTAGCCACCCAGCTACCAGCGTCCACCCACGGCTATCCAGCCGCTCCACGTAGCCACCCAGCTACCAACGTCCACCCACGGCTTCCCAAGCCACAACAAGTAGCTTCCACGCTACCATCCGTCTGCAAGACCATCTACTAGAAACCCGACCAGCTCAGTCAGCCTTCCTGCCGGTCCCAGTCCGGTTCCCCCAAGTCCACTCACCTCACGGCTCATTAGCAGCACCAAGTAGCTTCCGTGCTACCTCCATCTGCAAGCTCGCCTACTGGTACCCCGACCAGCTCAGTCAGCCTACCTGCCGGTCCCAGTCCGGTTCCCCCAAGTCCACTCACCTCACAGCTCATTAGCTGCACCAAGTAGCTTCCGTGCTACCATCCATCTGCAAGCTCATCTACTGGTACCCCGACCAGCTCAGTCAGCCTTCCTGCCGGTCCCAGTCCGGTTCCCCCAAGTCCACTCACCTCACGGCTCATTAGCTGCACCAAGTAGCTTCCGTGCTACCATCCATCTGCAAGCTCATCTACTGGTACCCCGACCAGCTCAGTCAGCCCTCCTGCCGGTCCCAGTCCGGTTCCCCCAAGTCCACTCACCTCACGGCTCATTAGCTGCACCAAGTAGCTTCCGTGCTACCATCCATCTGCAAGCTCATCTACTGGTACCCCAACCAGCTCAGTCAGCCTACCTGCCGGTCCCAGTCCGGTTCCCCCAAGTCCACTCACCTCACGGCTCATTAGCTGCACCAAGTAGCTTCCGTGCTACCATCCATCTGCAAGCTCATCTACTGGTACCCCGACCAGCTCAGTCAGCCTTCCTGCCGGTCCCAGTCCGGTTCCCCCAAGTCCACTCACCTCACGGCTCATTAGCTGCACCAAGTAGCTTCCGTGCTACCATCCATCTGCAAGCTCATCTACTGGTACCCCGACCAGCTCAGTCAGCCCTCCTGCCGGTCCCAGTCCGGTTCCCCCAAGTCCACTCACCTCACGGCTCATTAGCTGCACCAAGTAGCTTCCGTGCTACCATCCATCAGCAAGCTCATCTACTGGTACCCCAACCAGCTCAGTCAGCCTACCTGCCGGTCCCAGTCCGGTTCCCCCAAGTCCACTCACCTCACGGCTCATTAGCTGCACCAAGTAGCTTCCGTGCTACCATCCATCTGCAAGCTCATCTACTGGTACCCCGACCAGCTCAGTCAGCCTTCCTGCCGGTCCCAGTCCGGTTCCCCCAAGTCCACTCACCTCACGGCTCATTAGCTGCACCAAGTAGCTTCCGTGCTACCATCCATCTGCAAGCTCATCTACTGGTACCCCGACCAGCTCAGTCAGCCTACCTGCCGGTCCCAGTCCGGTCCCTCCAAGTTCCTTCTGGTCTCACTCCAACGCTTCAAGTTTCCAGTTCCAGTCACTCATCACCAAAGGCAGTTCTCACTGCTACCCACTTCTTATATTAAAAGAGCTATTCATGTTATCCATGGTTCCAGTCCAGCTGGCCTCCAGTGATTCCAGTTCATCACCTGAGACAGGTAACTCACTAGCATCAACTGTGACATGCCGTTTCTCCAGGGGCGTATCTATAATGGGTGCAGGGTGTGCGCACACCCTGCACCCATACTTTGCAATACTTACCTCTCCGTCGTCCTGTGTCGGGTCTCCCAGCGCTGTTCAAACACCGGAAAATGGCCATCGCGGCCATTTTTCCGGCGTTTTGCGCATGCGCTGTGAGGAGATCTCCGGGAAAATGGTGTCCGCACCATTTCCCCGGCGATCTGTGCATGCGCAATAGACCCTGGGCACACTCTAGTGCCCAGAGTCTATTGATTCTGCGGTGGCCGGCCAGCCACCGGAGTGAGAGGAAGGGGTCAATGACGGGTGATGCACACGGCCTCCTCCTCTCTAAAGACACCCCTGTATCAATCGGCACATGTGCTGTACTTAGAAAATCCACCGACTACGTGACCATTGCGTGCGGTTAGCGTGCGACACAGAATCAGGCCCGATATTTATTATAAGAACACTGTGCAGATGCGTGGATTACTTTGGGAATGTTGTTTTTTTTTATCTCTTAAGGGAGAGCAAAGTATTTATTTCTGCAATTATAGAACCGGTGCTGAAGGTTATTATTACGCATACTTTTATTATGAGAGGTAATTTCAATAAATTCCACTACATCCGGCTGTTTCTCTTCAAGTTATTACAAGTAACAACGCCTACTTAAAATGATTTTTAAACACCCTCCCAAACCAAACTTTAAAACAAATAATATAAAATCTCACACAATAAGAATAAGGCTGGGTACACATCAGAAGATCCTGGATCACGGCCGACGGGACGGCAGATGTAACGATACATCGGTCGCCTGTATACACAGAACGATATACCGCGTGATATATCATTCAGGGGTCACATCCAGGAGCATGCTGCCGACTATCAGATCAGGTTGGGTACGAGATCCGGCGCTCGGGATCCCGGCGGTCAAGATCCGGATGCCGGCATCTCGACAGGGTTAGAATACCGACACCTGTCGTTTGGTATTCGAACCCTTCCCTTACCCCTCCCTACCCCCTAGCGCCCAACCCTAATCCTCACCCTTATGACTAATCCATTCCTAACCCCTAACCCTCCTGTCCTCGGGATGTCGGCGGAACGTGCAGCCGATAAATCTGCAGAAACTGCGTGATGTTATCATGTCGCCATGCTTTATGGACCAAGGAATGTTCCTGCACCATGGTGGCTCCCAGATGTACTAAGCTCTGGAAAGTGATAAATTAGAGAGTGATAAAGTACCAACCAATCAGCTCCTAACTGTAATTTTTCAAACACAGCCTGTACTATCACAGTTAGGAGCTGAGTGGCTGGGCGTTTTTCACTTTCCACTGTATCACTTTCCAGAGCTTAGTACATCTCTCCCCAAAGGTATTCAGGCTGTTCTGGGGATAAGGGGGGTCCTACCCAGTACTAGGACGGCGAATCGAAAAAAGAGGCCACTAAGTGTAAAATGGAGTCACTGATGTCTTAAAGTAACACATCGAGAGACAGGAATAATTATTTATATGTGCGTTAAAGCCTCTCACTTTTACCATAGTTTAGTCATGACGCTCATGTAGGGTGCTAGAAGGATATTGCATGTGTTAGTTGTTCCAAATGGAGGTGTGTAGAGGAGAGAGAAGCAGTGCCCGGGTGCTTCCAGCGGGCAGCAATGATGCAACTGGCAGCATTAGGGCATGAGTAATTAGCTGTAGGGCTTTCCTGTTCTTGTCAGGAATGTGTCTAGGTAAATGGTGATGCCAGTAAGGGAGGTGATTAAACGGTGAACTGAGGCCCAGATATTTTTGATATTTGGGCAGATCCACCAAATATGACTAAAAGTGCCCCTCTCTACACAGCCCCTCCAGCTCCGATCTGTGAGGTTCTGGTTTTGTTGTGGACCTGGGGTGGTAATAGGAGCAGACACTGAAGTAGGTTTAAAAGTAAATGTGGAGTTTTTAATGAGTGGCTTAACAGACATGAATGTGGTAAAACAGAAAGTCCGGGAATAGTACTAAAGTGCACTTGGGAGCTGTAGTGAGGCAAATAGGAAAAAGTCCAGTTAGTGACAGGCAATGGTAAATGTCCAGGTAGTGACTGGTTAATAGAAAATGTCCAGGTAGTGGCAGACAAGGGGAACTGTCCAGGTGGTGACTGATTAATGAGGAATGTAGACTGAGGAAGAAATATCCAGCAGAGTGTCAGTGGAGGCAAGGTGCAGGGTGTACAGCAGGACTCAGGTACTCAGGCACGGGGAAGGTAATGGAGGATGCAGGGTAGTCCAGCGGGGTTGGAGCAGACAAGCAGGCAGGCAGGTAGCGTATCACAGGTAACAGGTGGTGAGCACAGGGAACTCTCTCTCAGCTATGCTTGCTGGGAAACACGTTGCACTGGCAATGAAGTGAGGCTCTGAACCTCCCTAAATACCAAGTGCTGTGCCGTGACTGGCCAGAGAGAGCATGTGACAAACCAGAATTGGGCGAGCAAATCACATGGCCGGAGACAAGATGGCGGAGCCCATGCCAAACAGAACGGAAGCACTGCCAGGCCTCACCAGCCCAACGTGACAGCATGCCCGCGCAGAGCCACGCACAGCCAATCCCCTCGCCACACACCAGCACCACCGCCAGACGCCCCCCGCCACAGTGACCTCACAGGTAATACCCGTCGACCACCATGCCGAGAAACCCTGGTGGTGACACGATCAGTGTAGTGAGGGAAAATAGCATGAAGGCACCAAGTACCAGCAAAACATGCGTTTGTAATATATGTGTTCCCCTTAATTCTCTGGCAGCATCTGATAAACTCCTTTTCTTCTGGAGAATATTGGGGTCTATATCGGGAGCCAAACTGAGAGGAGTAAAAGTGGCGAAGCTGGAGGTATTAATAAAAACATTTAGAGAAAAGGCCAAATCTGTCCCTCAGGGTGGAGAACATTCTATCTAATCCAGGGAGCATAGGCTTTGAGGTCCTGGCCCGGGGGAAAGCCGGCATTATACCAAAGAGGAGACATGAGGGAAAGGTTATTAAGCAGCCCAAACACTCTGCCGCAGTAATCCCATAAAGAGAGGGTAAATCGAATGGTGGGAGGGGGTCGGGAGTAAGGGAGCCTCCGATTAGGTGAGACCCAGAAAAGAGAGTATGGAGAAAGGAATCATATGGAAACAGCTTCCAGATCCATTCAGTCGAAGAAGAGGATCCGTGTGACCCAAGGCAGCTTGAGCGAGATGAAAAAAAAAATAGTTCTGAAAACCTCCGTTCCGGGAGCGTTTACATGGGGAAGTGCACTCTGGGCCTCCGGCCTGCCAAGACGAATTGCGTAACCAAGAGTTGCAGATGGGTCAAGCAAAGGGAGGGAACACGAACAGGGAGAATTTGACAGAGGTAAAGGAAACAAGGGAGAATATTCATTATGACAGTGTTCAGACACGTCTGATCCAGACCAGGTCGCAAGGTCTCTTTTGATAGAGGCGTGCTTGCCGGCCTTTGGTCGGCAAAGTGGGGGGGCATAGAGATGCCGAAGTGGGCAATGCTGAGGGAGCGATTACCGGCATTGTAAAGTGAGGGGCGGGGCCAAGATGACACGATTCACCGCAAATCGTGTCAACAGCTGCCTGTACCGCCCACTTCACTCGAGAATTGGGCGGAGACAGATGGGGTTGGGGGTGGGCCCGGGAGACTTGGCTTCTCTTCCAGGCAGCCTGGAGCGCCATCCAATTTTTGGGAGCCTCCAGGTCGTTCCGTAGAATAGGCAAGTATGCGTAGAGGTAAGTAGCGGGAGGAAATCATAGTGAGGTGTAGCAGGGTGACATTTTTACAGCGCTGAGACATTTTGGTTCTAGGATTTGCGCTACACACGGAACCTCCCCCAGGGTTGGAATATTTGTCGCTGTCCTAAGGACAATTAGTTGATTACAGTTTTTGCTATTACATTTTCTCATAGTATGGGCTTACGGAATCTGATATATTTGTTTGCAGTGAATGCGGCACTAGCTTAGGCACGTCCTTGCTTCATATTATAATTTCTATGACAATTCATTATTTTATTTTTTTTTAATTCACATTTGGGTTTTACTAAATTAGTTTTTTGTTTTTTTTAATTCTATATGTGAGGTTAATTGTTAAGAGTAACACACTCGGCGCTCCTTATATGTGCCCTTGTGCATACTAGTTTGGCATGAAGACAAAAGACTCTCAGCTAAAACAATTGTAGAAGACAGGGATCTAATCTAAAGGCTGGGACTTGGGCCAAAGGAAGCGAGCACAGGGGTGCCCCAGCCTAACCTGTCAGTGCAACCTTCCACCGTGAGACCGTGAACACCTCCAAAAATGGAATGGTCCACAGTCACCAGTCTACTCAGGATGCTAGGGGGCATATACTGTATATAGAAAAGTGTGGGTTTTTAGAAGTAGAGATGTTGCCCGTAACAACCAATCAGATTCTAGCAATTAACATTTATCTAGCACCTTCTAGAAGATAAGTAGAACCTGATTGGTTGCTATGGGCAACACCTCCACTTCTAAAACTGTCACTTCAGGGGCGTTTCTAGAGGGGGCCCGTGTGCAGTCTCCGACACAGGCCCCCTCCTCTCCGCTCGGCAGCGCACTGAGCTGTGCGCGGCCAGCACCGGAGTTATAGACTCTGGGTACTAGAGTGTGCCCGAGTCTATAATGATTGCGCAGGTCACTGGGAAAATGGCCACGGCCATTTTCCAGTCGTTTTACAGCGCCGGACCCCCACGCCGACGTGGGACTCCGGAGAGGTAAGTAGTAATATGGGTGCAGGGTGTGGGGGCCCCCCTGGACCCAGGGGCCCGTGTTCCCCGCACCCATTATAGATATGCCCCTGTCTCACTTTAGTAAATATACCACCTAGGAGTGAAGAATTCCTGCAAAATAAAAACAAAGCCATAGTTATGTAACCTTAATCCTGCGTAGGGCTGTAACTAGGGGCTGTGTGTCCGGCATCTTCGCCATCCCACGGCCCTTTGCTTCTGGCTAGCAGGGTGCTTGGAATGGCACCCTGCAGCCAGTATCCCAACCTCAGTACTCCCTTGGTATTCTTTGGAAGCTCCGGGCATGCACAGCTGCTTCAGCCCCGCTCACTGTGTGACATCATGTGGAATGGCACCCTGCAGCCAGAATCTCTGCTGCGGTGCTGCCGGAAAAACCGTTAGACGCTCCAGACTGGCACCCTGAGTATGTGCAGCTGATCTGGAGCGTCCTAAGGATGTTCCAAGTTAGCGCTGAACTCGCCAGTGCTGCCAGCACGATATAAGGACATGAAGCGTCCGAATTCATGACGTCGGCGGTAAGGGAGCGGGACCGGCACAAGATGCATTTAAGCCCTGTTACGGCCTTGATTCTGTGTCCTTTACTTTGAAGAATTCTGACCTCTGAGTCTGCTCCGTGTTGGCAGAGAGACTAATACAGCTGAACTCACAGGTCAAGCAGGGCCGCCGACAGCTCTGCCGGGCCCCAATACTGGGAGGGGGCGTGACCAACTTGGGGAGGTGTGGCCAGATCCTCTTCTTACGAAAAAGAAAATACTTTTTTGTTAGATATTTGATTTCACATAACCAATGACCTACAATGTACAAATAATATATTGGGGTGTTCCCTAAAGTTATTGTCGTTGGTGGCGCTCGCCAAGGTTTAAATACTGAATTAACAGAAGACGTTTCTCTGCACAGGAGAAGAGAGACAAAGGAGTAAAACCTCTTATTGGGGGGCACTCTTGAAATAGAATGATCTTAAATGTAACTTTTATTAACAGTCTTGCTAAAAATGATCAGGGGTAATTGTATAAAATTATTCTGGAAGATAAAGAAATCTTCCTGTATGGTCTAAATCCTCCTCTATGTTGGATGGTTAATCATCCATAAAATGGGCTACATTAGTCCACTATGGGGTCTATTTACTAAGCAGGAGACAGAGTGATAAGTGATAAGGTGCCAGCCAATCAGCTCCCAACTGCCATCTCACAGGCTGTGTTTGAAAAATGACAGTTGGGAGCTGATTGGCTGGCACCTTATCACTTTTCACTCTGTCTCCTAACACTGCTTAGTAAATAGACCCCTATATATTGTAGATACAATGCAGGGTCGTAGCTAGGGTAGTGCGGCCAGTGCCATCGCAAAGGGCACCACAGGTCAGGGGGCACTGTTTGGGCCTGTCAAATTTCTGTTTATTATCAGTCTCACTTGTAGATTCCTCTTATTTCATCCCCAGCATCTCCTGGCATCCCCTATCTCTTCCCTGGCCCTTCCCCATGAGGCCATGGCCCTTTTTTGGGTGCATTATGTCCCTTTGAAAAATGAGGGGGGCGCCAATGCTCTTTCTGGCACAGGGCACCAAAAAGTCTAGTTACGGCTCTGGTACAATGCAGCTAGAAAATAGCTTACCAATGCTCCCACTAGTGTTGTGAATACCATAAAGCTTTTAGATGGCTAAAAAGTGCCGCTTAGGTGAAAAGAGATGGGTACGGGCTGCTGGCACTCGGAATCCCAGCAGCTAGAATCCCGATACCAGCGTCCTGACAGGGATAGGGTATCCTGAACCTCCCCCTCTCCCTACCCTAACCCTCCCTCCCCCGTGCCTAACCTTAACCCTCCCCCTAGTGCTAACGCTAACCCACCCCCTAACCCCACTACTTACCTTTGGGATTCCAGCGGTCGGGATATTGACGGCATCCCAGGCTAACATATTATTTAAAAAGTAAATACAAAATTAGCTACGTCTAATCTATTTTTTTTTTTTTTCGAAATTTTTTTATTGACAGATGAACAAAATACCAAATACAATGTCAGGTACAGATATTTGATATAAAATATCCAATAACAGACAAACAAATATAAATAGACTATATAGCAGAAAAGGGATGTAAACAAATATATAAGTCCCATATAAGAAATTTGGTCAAAAAGGCCAAAAGCATCAGTTAGAAAGGTATATCTGAACTTAGAACGTCCGATTGATACCATTCCGTTAAATCAAAGCATTTTCTTAATGCTTCTTTTAATACATCCGAAACTGTATGAACATAGGGGAGCCATGTTTCAAAAAAGGTTTTCGTCTGTTTTTGCTTGTGTAAAGAAACTTCTGTCCAATCCATAAAAAATAAAAAGGAAAATTTGGTGTAGAATAAATTTACGGGAAGGGGATCAGATGAGATCCATTGTGATAAAATGACTTTGTAAAATGTGGTTGCCCTCGGTCAGACCATCACTACTTCTACTGGAGTAAATACCCCAAAAGAACCATTCTTTAGTTATTTTAAATCTAATCTTCAAACAGTTAACAATATAGATCTGAAGGAACTTCCGGAACACTTGAACCTGAGGGCAATACCAAGAGCAGTGCATAATATCTGCCTCTGGAGTACCACATTTGTAGCAGTTAGAGTTTACCGCGTCTCCAATAATAAATTTTAATTTTGGGGTGAGGTATGCCCTGTGTAAAATTTTCTGGTGCATTTCGGTGTAAGAAGATGAGGGCAAAATTTCGAGTTTCGTATAGGCCTCTAGAATACTTTTCATAGAAATGGTCCGGGAAGTCTAACTTCCATTTTAGCAATCCCGTCGAACCAGTTTCTAAATTTAGAGTAGAACGTGACTTTGCATACATGGATGAGGTGGAGAGGGGGGGGTCTTTAGGTTTAAAAAAGTAACATTCTGTCTAGGGAGCAAAGCTGATCTAACCTTAAACCCTGTGATACTTTTTGAGCATAACTCACGGCTTGTAAGAAGGGAAATAGTGAGTGGTATTGGAAGAAGAGGGAAATTTAACCTGTCGCTGTGAGCAAGAAATAGGTGAAAGATCATCCGTGTTTAGGAACTGATATACATAGCATAGTCCTGCCGCGTACCACACTTTAAAGATTGAGGTTACATTTGGAATAAAGTTTGGGTTACCCCAAGCTATGTCTAATCTTTAGTAATATTACTAAACGTATAAGTGCCACGCCAATGCTCTGGCACAGGGCACCAAAAAGCCTAGTTACGGCTCTGTGCCTAAATCTACCCCTAGTGCCTAGACATAACCCCTAATCCAGTGGTTCTCAAACTCTGTCCTCAGGACCCCACACAGGTCAGGTTTTCCAGGTGCACAGGTGTATTCATTACTCACTGACACATTTTAAAAGATCCAGAGGTGGAGCTAATTATTTCACTTGTGGTTCTGTGAGGAGACCTGGAAAACATGCACTGTTTGGGGTCTTGAGGACCGAGTTTGAGAACCTGTGACCTAACCCTCCCCCTAATCCCACTATTTACCGTCGGGATGTTGGCGCCAAGATTCTGATTGCGCCTGCATTCTGAACATCTGGATTATGACTACATCCCATATAAAAGCTGGATTGTACTCACAACACTAGTGGGAACATTGATCAGCTATTTGCTAGCAAGAGGCGTATAGAGCCGGCTCGGGCCCAGGGGAATGGAGCGTGGCCTAAACGCGGGAGTCGTGGCCACGCCCCCATGGAAAACTTTTTGCTGCATGCTGGGAAGGTGTGTGCTGTGAGTCCTCCAGCCCAGTGCAAAGCCTTGGGGGGGTGGGATAGGTGTAATTGACCCCCCCCCCGGCAGAGGAGACTGCTACTGCTGCTGCTTAGTAGTGGTGAGCAGTCTCCCACTGCAGCCCGGAACACGCAGCTGTGAGGTAAGAGGGGGGGTTGTTATTGAACCCAGG
Source organism: Taudactylus pleione (assembly GCA_031769625.1). Taxonomy (NCBI): domain Eukaryota; kingdom Metazoa; phylum Chordata; class Amphibia; order Anura; family Myobatrachidae; genus Taudactylus; species Taudactylus pleione. Next base: position 3,829,655 of record JAUIMM010000013.1, on the reverse strand, counting down.
CCTGAGTTATTAGTTCCCCCTACCCCCTCCTCTCGGCGCCCCTGTTGCTAGCTGCATTGTACCCAGAATATATAGTGGACTAATGTAGCCCATTTAATGGTTGATGAAACATCCAACATAGAGGAGGATTTAGACCATACAGGAAGATTCATTTTTTTTATTTATCTTCCAGAATAATTTGATACAATTATCCCTGATAATTTTTAGCAAGACTGTTAATAACAGTTACATTTTAAAATAATTCTATTTCAAGAGTGCCCCCCCCCCCAAAGGTTTTACTCCTTTGTCTCTCTGCGTCTGTGCAGAGAAACGACTGCATGTGCCAGTCCCATATCAATTCGCATTATCGATACGGGACCTGTGATCAGTAGGACGGAGTGCATTTCATATGCAAGGAGTTAATTAAACACCCGAACCTGTGGGTGTCGGCCTCTGGATAAGAAGGGGCTAGTTGTTTAGTGAGGTAGTGTTGTGGGGTGGGGTTAGGTTTGGTTAGCCTATAGGATTGGGCAGGGGTGGGGTTAGGTTTGGTTAGCCTATAGGATTGGGCAGGGGTGGGGTTAGGTTTGGTTAGCCTATAGGATTGGGCAGGAGTGGGATTAGGTTTGGTTAGCCTATAGGATTGGGCAGGGGTGGGGTTAGGTTTGGTTAGCCTATAGGATTGGGCAGGGGTGGGGTTAGGTTTGGTTAGCCTATAGGATTGGCTATTTCAGAGCTGCAGCTTGGCAGCCGTTTCATAGAAATGTCTCTGATCGGCTGTTTCCCGCCCTCCCTCCCTTATTCATTGAGTTGTTTGGTGTCGGCTTTTCCTGTGGCGGGAAAGAACGGTAGCAGTCGCCATCTGTCTTTGGAGCTTGAGGTGCTCTCTCTTCCAAAACATGGCTTAGGCTGATTATACCCTACTGGGCAGGGGCGTCTTAAGAGAGGAGGGGGCCCGTGTGCACTCTCTGTGCGGGGCCCCCTCCTCTCTCCCCGGTGGCCGGCAGCCGACTGACGCGGCTAGCCAGATACGTTGGGCGTGGTAATGGGGCTGGCTGCTCGCCTCCCATTTGGAAGCTCGGTGTGAGTATGCAGTTGGTGATGTTGCATTGTGGGGTCGTTCCCTCAGCACCACCATACTTTGTCTTTATTCTTCTATTAGTTAGTTCAGTTATACTTTAAATAGTTGAATTAGTTTAAAAAGAAAAAATAAAGCTGACCTTCCTTTCCCCTTATACACTTCTGTGTCATTATTTCATGATGATTATGGTTGATGGTTTACCCTGCACTGTTAGGAGGGAACGCTCATCAGGCGATGGGGACTTTATAAGCAAGTGCACATAGTGGCATAGTGGGTGATTAAGAGGTGGAAGCAGGTAGACAATCTGAGGCGTTTTACCTCTGCGCATGCGTCCCGATGTTTACCTCCAGGAGACGTAGATCAAAATTACACCGAGATCCATGCAATTTCGACGGCCACATGGACCTGAGCAGGTGCAATGTCCGATGGTGTGTCGATAGTGCGACTTTGCACGCACATTAGCAGATTTGCACTGCAGCCGGTGGGCCTCTCAATAGCACGCCCATCTGCCGCGGCATTAGCATAAAGACGCAGTCGTTCCACCTATGATGGCGTTTCTGTGCTTCTCATCAAAATGACAGATGGGGCCGGCACTCTGATAAACTGACAGCGAATCACAATACACAGTGGTCCTAGCCCCCCTCCCATGACCTAATTATCCCCACACCTGGAGGAGCTGAGAATGAAGCATTGTTATACTGTATATGTACTATATAAAATACACTAGTGGGGTTGGGGGAATACATATGATGTATGATGGGAAGAGGGACTGATGACATGCAGATAGTGCCTGCACAGGACAATGGGGGGGGGCTGCACTGGTGTCAGAGTGTCAGTGAGAGACCACCTGTGAGGGGAGAGACAGCCATGATGTGAGGGTGCCTTTGTGTATTGTATGAAAGATATCTGGTTATATCGCCCCCTGAGAGCATAGGGGGGATCGCTGCAAGATGGCGGCCTGGCTACCGGGGAGCCCCCATGAGTAACTTTATCTACAGGTTACAGAGCAGTGGTGATGGTGCCCATGTAAAAGTGACTCCATATTGGAAGTGAACGCTGGCGCATATACGGCGCATGGCTGTAAAGGAATCCTCGTGAGCGTAACGCATTTACTACTATAGCATTTATATATTCCGAACCGTTAAGAATATCGTTCCGGCGGAGTAAGATCGCCGCGTTTACCCTCCTCTGAGGTGATTCGCCGGCGGAAGTTGGCGTGGTTATACTTGTAACCGTTATACTTATTGCGCTGGAGGAAGATGTCTTATAAAGTTATCGTTTCATTCATCACGAGATGGCCTGGCGCCCAACTTTCGTGATGGGAAATTCAATCAGCGTTGACGGCCGCGAGGTGCTGGCGTTCCGGCCGTTTCTCTGGCTCCTCACGGCCACCAACGTCGCAGATTTTTTTTTCTACGCACCCTACAGTAGTATGGATGCAATGCTGGGGTACCGTAATACTCCACCAGGTACCACGTGCTACGCAGCTGAGTATTTGGCTGCCCTTTCTGGGGGATGTAGTCAGGAAGCCGACGGTCTAAATGCCGACCGCCGGCTTCCCAACTGTCTAATCCCGGCAAGGTACTAATGACAGGCGTCAAAATCTCGACGCCTGTCATTAGACCTACACTGGGAGCCCGACGCACTGAATGAAGGTAAGCCGGACGCCGGGTGCGGACAGCCGCGAGGGGGGGAGGGTTAGGTTTTAGGGCTAGGGGATGGAGGGGGGGTTAGGGTATGGCACCCACGGGGGGGAGGTTAGGGGTAGGCACCCTCCCAGGAGACTTAGGTTTAAGCTGCAGGGAAGGGGGGATTAGGTTTAGGCACTTAGAGGGAGGTTAGGGTTAGGCACTTGGGGGAGAGGTTAGGCTTAGGCACCCCTTATAAGAGGGTAAGGGTAGGGAATTAGGTTAGCGATTCTCACCTAACTAGCAGTCGGGATCTTCACCTCTGCCGGGCTTTCACTGTCGGGATTTGAATAATACCTACTACACCCCTTTCAGGCCATGAATGCCATCCCCAAGCCATAGGCAGAGTAGAGGAGAGTCACCGTGGGGGGGGGGGGCACACTACACCTGGCACCCCAATAAGTGCGTCACAGCGTTAGAGGGTTCACAAGCATAGACAGGATTAGTAGCAGCCCCAATATACGGGGTGCTCCAATAATACCCACCCCCCTCCGCTGCTGCTGCCTTTCCATCCCCCTTACTGATATGCCAATTCTGCCGCCGCCAGACACAATCACGTTCCCAGCCTGATTTGCCTCTATATACCCACAAAATGCACCAAATATCTGTCACAGGCAGGCTGTGATTTCTGCTCTCAGTTGGCTGGTTTGCATTGGGCTTGGGAGTGGGAGGGAGGGAGGAGCATGTGTGGAAATGCAGAATACAGAGGGGAGGATACAGAATACAGGGGGGAGAGTACAGAATACAGGGGGGAGGGTACAGAATACAGGGGGGAGGGCCAGCCCAGTCCCCAGAGCCTGCAAGTGTTACACCAACTCTCCCCTAGCCCGCACCCCTAGTCTGCACTGTGACTGCACAGATGGTCTGTGAGTGGGGGGAGAGCTGGAGTCATCCTGCTCCTGTGTAACACTGAGGGGGCCGGCTGCACTCTGCAAAGTAAGTGCTTAATGTCACTAACCTTTCTTATTCTGTGTATTTATTTCCCTGCCTCTTCCTCGCTCTCTGTAATACTTATACTGTATATCTTTATGAGGGCGGTCATACATTCTAGTCCCCAATTATCCCTCTTATTATGTGTCATGATATCTATCCACAAAGCCCTCCTCTGGCTACCAAGGGTCCCTGTTTGTCTATCAGTATACAGGCAGATTTATCAAGCTAATTCTGTCCCTTATAAGGTGCCCACACACATACCGATATACTAACGATCCGACGATGTGTCCGATTTCCCTTGAGATTCTCCCCGGCAGCTCAGCACACGATCTGCACACGATCTGCTGTCCAATCTTCATACGATCTGCTGCAGCCAGACGTTTTCACAGTGCACCGTGTCCTAGATGGTCAGATCTGCCGTACGCCACGGCAGATCTGACGATGCGATGCACGACCTGTGGGGGCGCGCATCGCATCGTGATCGTGAGTGGGGACATTTTTTTACCCGATCTGTCGTTCCAATGTGTCGGAATCGGTCAGATCGAGAAAAAAAATCGCTATGTGTGTGGGCACCTTAAAGCATGTGGAAACAGCTTTAAGGATAGGATTAAGGGGTCTATGTACTAAGCCTTGGAGAGGCGATAAAGTGGACGGAGAAAGATACCAACCAATCAGCTCCTAACTGTCACTTTACAGGCTGTGTTTGAAAAATGACAGGAGCTGATTGGTTGGTACTTTATCTCCGTCCACTTTATTGAGACATAGTGGGCGTGTTATCGCCTTGCCGTGCAATCACCTGCCTACCCATATTTGCATACGCTGGGTGCGAGCGTACGCATCTAGCGAGCGGGTCTGAATCGCACCCACAGATCCCTAAGTATCACTAGTATTTACCAAGATAGAAAACTGGAGATATCGGCGTTACTGCCGGCTTTCCGGGCGCCAGTCATCGCGGGAGCCATTCCTCCATAGATCTTTATGGGGAGAGCGATAAGGGGCTGTTTAACAAGCTCCAACAAGCTTAACTTAGCCTTTCAGGGCTCATCTCTGTAAGGTGATGTCTCTGAAGATGTCCTCAGCCCGCTTATCTTATTAATAACAGTTATGAATATAGGGTCTCATTCAGCAAGGATCGTTGATGCGTTTGCGGCTGCAATCGCGCACGCAGTTCTGCTGGGAAAGTATGCTAATAACTGCAATCGTAAAGCACTCGCATGGCCAACATGCAGGAGCCCACTTCCCCTCTCGCACATCCGTAATACCTTGCCATCCAGCCAAAACGTCGGTAACATCGAAGTACATCGGAGCCACTCGCACATTTAATGCAGGTCTGACCCTACCACTAAATTGCTAACTTTCCTGCACGCAGTGAGAGCAAAGGCTGCGCATTGCATCTCAGTGGCTAATTAATGCACGCCCCTGCAACGGCGTTCAGATGCACTGGCACGCCGGCGTGTCTCCCTCCCTCCCCCCCCCCGTCCCATCACTACCACCAAACGGTACTTCCTGACAATCACTCTGCGATGGGTCTGCGTACTCGCTGCGAACACAGTCCCAATCGCAGTGAGGCATTCGCGCACGTGCACCATAATGCATACGCAACAGTTGATGGTCTGCATATGCTGTATCGCAATAGCGATCCTTGCTGAATGAGGCCCATAGTGCACGCATATTCCGCAGCGCTGTAGAGAGACTATGGGCCCCATTTACAAACGAAGTATAACCCCTTTGGCGCTCGCTAAAGGGGTTATACCTTCTTGCTGTATTTAGTAAACAGCGGTAATCTTAGATTACCGCTGTTTGTACAGCATCGCTCTCGCCATCTAAAAGATGGCGAGAGCGATGCGGGCCCAATTGCCGGCAATGGAGACCCAGCGGTGCCTTTCCGGCTTCAACGAAGCCTTCCAGGCACTGCCGGGTCTCCCTGTCATGCACATGCGCAGATGGACCGTCGCGCATGCGCATGACCCTGGAGCCCCGTTGCTGGCAGCGTTAGGCTGCCAGCAGCCCAGCAGAGGACCTCGCCGAAGACGAGGATTCCGCTGGACTTCGCAGGACCTCGCCGGAGGGGTAAGTATTACTAAATACCAGCGGAATTTTTGTTTATATCACAGTGATACTAAACGAAAATTCCAGCTGGTATTTCCCTTCGTTTGTAAATGGGGCCCTATGTCAGTCATTCACATCGACCTCTGTGGTGCTGACAATCATAGGGGGAGATGTATCAAAGCTTGAACAGAGATAAAGTGGAGAGAGATATGGGGTCTATTTACTAAGCCTTGGATGGAGATATAGTGAATGGAGATAAACTACCAGCCAATCAGCTCCTAACTGCCATGTCACAGGTTGTGTTTGAAAAATGACAGTTAGGAGCTGGCTGGCTGGCTGGCTGGCTGGCACTTTATCTCCATCCAAGGCTTAATAAATAGACCACAAAGTACCAAACAATCAGCTTCTAACTGACACGTTACAGGCTGTGTTTAAAAAATGACAGGATCTGATTGGTTGGTACTTTATCTCTCACCACTTTCTCTCTCTTCAGGCTTCGATACATCTCCCCCATACAGTAGATTGTCAGCACCACAGAGGCCGTTGTGAATGACTGATATATTCCCTACGGTATGCAGTCAGGAAGTCGACGGTCGAAATGCCGACTGCCGGCTTCCCGACTGTGCAATCCCGACAGGGGACTAATAGTTGTCGAAATCCCAACGCCTATCATTATCCCTACACCGGGAGATTATCCCATGCTAAACGAAGGTAAGCCGGGCGGCGGGGGTGATTTAGGTTAGGGGAGGGTTAGGTTAGGGGCTCCCGGGGGGGATTTAGGGTTAGGCACCTCCCCCACCCCCCGGGAGGGTTAGGGTTAGGCTAGGGGAAGGGGGGGTTAGGCCCCCCTGGGGGGAGGTTAGGGTTAGGCACCCCCCCCAGGGGGGAGGGTTAGGCTAGGGGAAGGGGGGGTTAGGCACCCCCGGGGGGAGGTTAGGGTTAGGCACCCCCCCCGGGAGGGTTAGATTTAGGCTGCGGGGACAGGGTGGTTAGGTTTAGGCACTTATGGGGGAGTTAGGGTTAGGCACTAGGGGGGGGGATAGGGTTAGGCACCCCTCAAGGGAGGGTTGGGGGGGGCGGAAGGATAGGTATAGTTACTTTACTTACCTATCGGGATCTTCACTGCTGCCGGTCTTCCGGCGTCGGGATTTGAACCGCCGGACATAGGTCCGGCGGTCATTCATACCGATCCCACTCCCTGCATACACTGGGGTTCATTTACTTTTTCATCAGAAGTCAATTAACCTACTAGTATGTTTTTGGAGGGTGGGAGTAAACGCATGCAAGCATGGGGAGATCATGCAAACTCCACACAGATAGTGCCTTGGTCAGGAATTAATTAAAGAATTGAACTCATGATCTCAGTGCTGTGATACTAGTAACCACAAAAGTACTACAATAATAATATGACCTCCGTGTCCTTGGCTGTGTTGTTTTATATTTTGGTTGCATACGCCTGCCAACGGATGAACACAAACACGTCCCTTTATAAGTGTACAAAGCACTACGGTGAGTGGAATTAGGCTCCTGTAACTTTATAATTAGGGAAAGGGATTAAACTTTAACAAAAATTCTTTTCGTTTTGAAAATACAGCCGGCTGCATAAATCCTGGGCTGGGGTGAGCAACGTTGCTAACCTTATCCTGCAACAGCCAGAAACCGCTCAATCCTGCAGTCGTCTGTGATTTTATAATACAAATAATTCATTATAAAGCCAGCGTTGTTTCTGTGTTGACATCAGAGCTAATACCTGATCATTTATTAACTGTTACTTATGTAGCACATACATACTACGCAGCGTTTTACAGATCACATTTAATCTTAAACCCCAATGTGTCTGTCCTAGGGGGTCTGAGATTCACTACCGATAGCAACTGCGATTACGTGCGCAGTCGGCCAATTGTTGCCTTCTGCACATGCGTATGCATCAAAGTGCATGAACCGGCCACTGCGATCGGAACTGCGATCGCAGTGACTATGCAGACCCATCGCAGAGTGATTGACAAGGAAGTGCCGTGTGTAGGAGGTGACAGGGGAGTGGTCGGTGAAATGCAGGCGTGCCAGTGCGTTTGAACGCTGTTACAGGGGCGTGCATAAATTATCCACTGCGATGCCGCACGCAGCTTGCGTATTCATAGCGTGCGACGAGGTTAGCAATTCCTGAGTCAGGACAGAGCTTGTGTGTGAGGCTGCGATGGTACTCACTGTTACAGATGGTCTCGCAGTCTTACGGATGTGTGTAAGGTAAGGTGGGCGCCTTTATGTAGTACTGCGACGGCATAGCGACTGCAATGGATTAGCATACTATCGCAGCGAGACTGCGTACGTAATTGCTGTTGCGGTCTGTAGCAAATCAGGCCCTGAGATGGGATTTCAATTTCTACTTATATTTTCAGTGCCGCGGATGATGGAATAAGTGACAAAATGAAGGAATAAAGCAAAAACATGTTGATGAATAGTCACCGTTAGAGCAAAGGTAAATGTCACTGAATATTAAAGTTTATTAAATACTAATGTGTATTATATATCGCATTAATTGCTCTGTATTTTTTTTTATTTACATTTAATTAATGTAGTTTAGGCCAGGGCTTGACAAATTTTTCTAAAATCTAGGAGCCAGGATGAAAGTGTAGGAGCCAGATCACCGTCCCCCCCAAAAAAATGACAGGAGTGAGTGAGGAGCACAGCTCTGTGTGTTATATAACTGTTATACATACTATACTAGTCCACAAAATGGTCACAGATGAATGGATACAGTAACATGGAGGCCCCCTCACTGCTCTGCACAGCTCCCCTGCTCCAACCTCCAGTAATAACGGACCACATTTCATATAAAATAATGGTGCCAGAAAGTACAACAGAACCCCCCTCCCCTCGTGGTCACACCACTATCCCTCTGAAGCCGCTCCGCAATCCCTGGCCACGCCTAGACCCTACTACCAGAGAGCTCAGTGCAGCCAGAGATGGGCGACAGTAGACAGCCGGGACATACAGACTGAGACAGACAGCATGGGTCAGAGTAGGACAGGAGGAGTTAGTGCAGGATGGGACGGACAGGAGGAGTCAGAGCAGGCCAGGACGGACACAGGCACAGCAGTCACCGCAGACGACACTCAGCACATGCACTCCTGTGCATAATATGAACACCGCAATACTATAGGCACAAATCTCCGCAGGAGCTGATGAGGATCTGCTTCGCCCCTCACTGCAAAATCTGGTAGCCAGGCAGCACAATCTAGTAGCCTTGGCGACCTGGCCCCTGGGGATTTGTCAAGCCCTGGTTTGGGCATTCGGCATAACTAATCACATGAAATGTTCAGAGCGGGTGCTGGATGGGTAACCTGGAGTAGGTCACGGGGCCATGTAATAGCCTACGAGATACAGGCAAGGACGCCATTTTGGCAAGTCTGACTGTATTTTTAAAGCAGCAATCACTTAAGGCAAAACCAACCCACCCGGCAGGGCTCTCTATGACCCTGCATGTGGCTGAAGTTTGGCTCTGTTGTAGGTAAGAAACAATTCTCACATATGGCCCTGCGCTGTTCTAGAAAAGCGGGCACTGCGGTATTACTTTGTGTGGATTGGTGGGTTCAACCAGTCAGATGATTATTTTCTAATTCCTGATAGGTGCAAATCTTTTTTTAAACCATAGCACAACCAATCAGCCATTTGCTTTTCTTGTCTGACTTGCACTAGACAGATAAAAGCTAAATGCTAATTGGTTGATTTGAATCCAGATTTGCACCTTTCAGCGATGTTAGTAAATGATCCCCTCAGGTATAACCAGGGAAGTTTGACGTTTTGCTTTGCCCTTTGTACTTTACCTGTACAGGCAGCCTTTTACCCATTACCTACAGCTCCTCGGCCGTGTTATTCACTGCTAGCTATAGAAAGGGGAGCGGATATTCCTTTCACTTCACTTTATAAGTCTACAGGTGCAAAATCAGGATAGGAATGAAATGTGCATTTTCCTTCCATGCTTATAGATGAGATAGATGTCAATTGTTGGGGTTCAGTCGTCCTTTGCTTACCTGTAGACCCTGCTCGTGGTACCGTACTAACATGGACAAGGAGGAAGAGGAGGAGAACCACACAAGTCGGTGCCGAGCTCTCGTCAGTGGCTCAAACCACGTCACCCCGACAGAACAGGCTCCAGAAGATACACGCGGGTGTCTACAGAGGTCGCCATGTCCTCTGCCGGATACATTCCTCCAGGAGGTGCGGAAGATCCTTGGATTGGCTGTACCAGCGGTAAGGACCAGATTGAGAACCAGCTTAATGATTGTATTAATTATACAGACACGATTCACAGGTTCTGAAGTTCAGGCAGAAAAGGGGGCTGGGAGAGCGTCAGCTGTAACACATTGCGGAATATTTATTCAACCAATTTTGGGGGGGAAATCCCCCGCAAAGTGTAAGTATCCCCTGGATGTCTGAGAGGGGTTCTGCAGCAGATATGGGGGATGTCTGCTGCGCCTCCCCTGTTTCCTATCACAATAGCGGCCCCCACAGTTATCTATGTGGGCCGCTATATTGGGAGATCTACCCCAAGATCCAGAGTGCAAAGCATCGGCAATAAGAAATTCTAATTGTCGGGGGCTAAAACCCGATATTCATTAAACGGTCCCCTCTGTAAGTTTGTTATGTTATATGATACATTGTTATTGCCCAGCAGTTGCTAAAGGTCGGCACAGCGATCCATTGCAATGTACAATATCAGGGGCTCTGTTAATTAATACGCCTCTAATCGGCAGCACCCCTTTTTTTTTTTTTTTAGCAATGCTGCTCTTCACAGTGATACATATTCAGGTAGCGTTGCTATTCGTCAGTTCTGTGATGTGCGGCGGTATCTCCCGCCTCAGTGGCGTCCTTCTCTCAGTAGCCTGCAGGTTAAAGCTTCCGGCGAAATGCGCATGGTTTGTCCGCCCTGATCATCGGTGCTCTGATTTCTCCTCCTTATCTTAATTAAGAGAATATTTTCCCTACATTCAAAATAACATTTTTGTAGACTTATTTTCCTAAATGAAACAAGTCTTACCGGCAGCTTTGTCCTTTGCAGTCTTCCAGTGGATGATTACCATGGGCACAACCTGTTTTTAGATCTTCAGATTCAGGACTAAAGAATTTCTACACAATTAATATAGAAAATATTCCTAATGTTCTGTAACTGTTGGCTCCACAAATTGTGTTGAACATCTCCCACCCTGCTCTACCAGGTGAGATCTAGGCACCCATTTATTACCAATCGCACCTGAAATGCGATCTGGGCATGACCGTACCTATGGGTGATGAGGCTGCCTGCGGGACTGGAGGGATTTCCCCATAGAAACCTATGGGGGATGAGGCTGCCTGCGGGACTGGAGGGATTTCCCCTTAGAAACCTATGGGCGATGAGGCTGCCTGCGGGACTGGAGGGATTTCCCCATAGAAACCTATGGGCGATGAGGCTACCTGCGGGACTGGAGGGATTTCCCCATAGAAACCTATGGGGGATGAGGCTGCCTGCGGGACTGGAGGAATTTCCCCATAGAAACCTATGGGGGATGAGGCTGCCTGCGGGACTGGAGGGATTTCCCCATAGAAACCTATGGGGGATGAGGCTGCCTGCGGGACTGGAGGGATTTCCCCATAGAAACCTATGGGCGATGAGGCTGCCTGCGGGACTGGAGGGATTTCCCCATAGAAACCTATGGGGGATGAGGCTGCCTGCGGGACTGGAGGGATTTCCCCATAGAAACCTATGGGGGATGAGGCTGCCTGCGGGACTGGAGGGATTTCCCCATAGAAACCTATGGGGGATGAGGCTGCCTGCGGGACTGGAGGGATTTCCCCATAGAAACCTATGGGTGATGAGGCTGCCTGCGGGACTGGAGGGATTTCCCCATAGAAACCTATGGGTGATGAGGCTGCCTGCGGGACTGGAGAGATTTCCCCATAGAAACCTATGGGTGATGAGGCTGCCTGCGGGACTGGAGAGATTTCCCCATAGAAACCTATGGGCGATGAGGCTGCCTGCGGGACTGGAGAGATTTCCCCATAGAAACCTATGGGCGATGAGGCTGCCTGCGGGACTGGAGGGATTTCCCCATAGAAACCTATGGGGGATGAGGCTGCCTGCGGGACTGGAGAGCTTTCCTCATAGAAACCTATGGGGGATGAGGCTGCCTGCGGGACTGGAGGGATTTCCCCATAGAAACCTATGGGGGATGAGGCTGCCTGCGGGACTGGAGGGATTTCCCCATAGAAACCTATGGGTGATGAGGCTGCCTGCGGGACTGGAGGGATTTCCCCATAGAAACCTATGGGGGATGAGGCTGCCTGCGGGACTGGAGAGCTTTCCCCATAGAAACCTATGGGGGATGAGGCTGCCTGCGGGACTGGAGAGATTTCCCCATAGAAACCTATGGGGGATGAGGCTGCCTGCGGGACTGGAGGGATTTCCCCATAGAAACCTATGGGGGATGAGGCTGCCTGCGGGACTGGAGGGATTTCCCCATAGAAACCTATGGGGGATGAGGCTGCCTGCGGGACTGGAGAGATTTCCCCATAGAAACCTATGGGCGATGAGGCTGCCTGCGAGACTGGAGAGATTTCCCCATAGAAACCTATGGGCGATGAGGCTGCCTGCGGGACTGGAGAGATTTCCCCATAGAAACCTATGGGGGATGAGGCTGCCTGCGGGACTGGAGAGATTTCCCCATAGAAACCTATGGGGGATGAGGCTGCCTGCGGGACTGGAGAGATTTCCCCATAGAAACCTATGGGTGACGAGGCTTTCAGCATGTCATGTAAAAGCAAAGGGGAGAGAAGGATTGAGTGGGGTGGAGGGGGGGGTAGTGTTACAATGCAGACAGAGCTTAAAGAGATATTCCAAAGCCTCTCTGCTCACTACATCATCATACGCCCCTTAGGGGCTTATTCAGAGTCCCACACTGCGTTTGCCGTAGTTGTGTCTGCGACTTTATGCTAATGCTAGTATCAGCCCTTCCCCTGGTGTACAGCCGCGTGTCTGAAAATGCGCAAAGGGCTGTGACGCCCACATTGTACGTCTGCAGCCGCAACTTGCACCAGCCCCACGCTAGAGGCAGAATCTCTGTCAGAATATGGCCTCCAATGTACGCGATACAGCGCATCTACTCCTGTGTCACACCTGCGACACTCCCATAACACGCCCATAAAAGGGAATATCTTTGTGCATCTGTAAAGGCACCTCCCAGTCACCGCCCACACATTCCTGCCAATCGCCCGTACACATGCTGCAGGGACGCGGCAGTGAGTGGCAGCTCAGTTGTGACGTCAGGCCCAACACAACGGGCGGACGATTGGTAAGTGTGTATGCACTTACCAGTCGTCAGATAGGCCAACCCGTCTACCTAGTATGCACCCAGCATTATTCTGCAAATTTGCTGCAATTCTTATCAGCAACCTCTGAGCTTTATAAATAAACAGTTATTGACAGTGAGCGTTTCCAATGCCAAGAAAACGGACTATTATCACACTCAGGGAACATGTCATCAAAGGTTTACAATGTACCCTTGGGCAACAACAACTACGGAGTCAGAACAGGACAGGGTGAATGACATTTATTTGCGGACGTTTAACACAGTGAATTCCGTAAATGCCTTAAAAAGTCATTGAAAAAAAAAAAGAAAATCAAAATGTAATTTGTAACATTTCATATAAATTTCAGTTGACCTTGATCCAAAGTAATTATATAACGCAGATGTCTATGAATTGTTTGCGACTTCTAATGACGGTTGCGTTCTCATTGTCTCCGCCCGGTGTGCGCAGGCTAACGCTGGTTCTCATCCTCCCCTTAGTTCCTGTCTCAGCTGATGACCTTCATGATCAGCGTGGTGAGCTCCATATTCTGTGGACACCTGGGGAAGGTGGAGCTGGACGCCGTCTCACTGGCGATCGCAGTAAGTTCTGTCTCTGATCTCCCCGAAGCTACAGGCAAATTATTATTATTATTACAGACTGTGGATGTTTTACCCTATAAACTTTTACCGACCAAATCCCCATCGTCCTCCCAGGGCCGAAACTAGGATATCTGTCACCCGGTGCAAGGCAGAAATTTTGCACCCCCTCCCCTCCCCTCCCGTACCTGGATTTTGTCCTTGCTCCTCCGTAAGGCAGTGCACTAGTCAGATGTCCCTGGTATAGTGACTTACATTATTCCACACACCAGAATGCCCATTACACATTATGCCACACACGGTAATGCCTATTACCAAACTGCCACTTACATATTTGCTCGACACCATTTTATGCCCCACAGTAAGGCTTCTAATTACTTTAAAATTACCTGCTCGTTGCCAGGAGGTTTCACGCTCGTTGCCATGGGGTTTATGCTTGTTGCCATGGGGTTTCACGGGAGAAGATGCAGCTTTCAGCATCTTCTCCCGACACTTGCGCTGGCCTAACAGACACTAGAGGTCCAGTAGGACCTCTAGTGTCTGTCTCCTCCTTGGCGACGGCCAAGCAGAGTACATGTGGATGGCTAGTCCGCATGGAATCTGCTGAAATTGGCCATTCAAAAATGGCCGCCGCCAAGGAGGAGACACACTAGAGGTCCAGTAAGGACCTCTAGCATCTGTCTCCTCCTAGGCGGCGGCCATTTTTGGATGGCCATTATCTGAATCTGCAGCCAAGCCACCGTGAGTCAGCCTTTTTTCACCCCCTGCATTTCCGGCACCCGGTGCGCATTCACCTCTAGCCCCCCCCGCTAGTTGCGGCCCTGGTCCTCCATTGTTTTCTAATGATGACTTGCCGACTATAAGCTTTGTAAGCCCCCTAGACTAATGCCGACATGCCAAGTCTGACATCGGAGGGAGAAACTGTACCTGACATAGGGCTGGTGCAAATTTCGATGGTGCAAATGATGTTGGCGTCTAAAGACGCGCCAATCTGTATTTCATCGTCCAGTGGGCGCCTCAGTAATTGTATATATGGACGCCGGGATATACACCAGGCAAGGCTTTGTAGCGCCATTTGCATTAAGTCGCTGACTTCCACCTCTGAACCGGGCCCATAGTGTTTATGGAGCCGATCAGAGCCGCACGCTAGTTGGTTACAAGTGCGGCTGCATTGCATGCACGGAAATAAATATGGATATTCATCCATATGTGGAGTTGCATATATATTCCGCACCGCAGAAGTCGCCATCACCACTATCAGCGCACACGCGCACTAGGGTTCCATAGCCTCTAACTAGTTCCCACCAATCTCACCGTAAATAACAAAAAAACTTATTTTATTCTTACATAAGGACCCCTAAGGGAGATGTATCAAGCAGTGAAAATAGTGGACAAGTGTCCCCATAGCAACCAATGAGCTTCGAGGTAGCATTTATCAAGTTCTGTTCTGTAAGATGATAGAAGTTGATAGGTTGCTATGGGAGACTTCTCCACTTTCCCACTCTTTACATTGCTTGATACATCTCCCTTATTGTCCCCCACCAGCATCTGCAGCAAGTAAGCTCTCACAGAGAAATTTCTTGAAATGAGATAAACAGGGAGTGTAGCAACAGCGAAGACTTTAATACATTAATAAAGTGAATATACTGGAGGGACAGCAGGTGGCGCTGTAACCTAAGCTATCACTGTCTAGTCTCTCTATGCTGCCGTGTTTCCTAGCTTTCTTGTCCACTTCTCCACTCTTTCAACTGCTTGATAAATCTTAAATTTCATCTAGGGAAATGCCATCGGTGGGGTGGCCATTGATGGTTACCATCGATGGGCTCATCGGTAATTACCATTGATGGCACACAAACCATCTATGGTGAACCATTGGGGTGAACCCCCTTGATGGTCACATCTGCTGTGGGCACACTGGGCCGCGGGCCAATTAAAAATGAATGCGGGGCTTAGCGGGTGCCGAAGGGGCTAAGCTCCGTCCTGCTACTAAAAAAAAAATCGGCTCCTGCTCATCCATTGATGTCAAGAACCATTGGTTTTCTGCCATCGATGGCAAAAGTAGTTGATATCAGCCTGCAACCATTTTTTTTTTTAAACATTGATGGTCGATGGCCATCTCTAATTTCATCCAATCAGCCACCTCTCTGCCAACTAGCAGACCGGCTGGAGTTCAGTGCTAAAGCATAAGTGCCTACAGTGCCCTCCAGAGATCCCAGCGCAGTAGGTGGTCCCAGGACTGGATGCCGCAATTTGCGGCAAATCACCCAATCTGCCCTGCCCGCTATTGCTCAATGACAGCAAGGGGCAGGACCGCAACAACATGATTCGTAGCATCACGCCCCCTGGTATGGGCAAGTATGTGCTGTAAGGCACTGCAGATAATACACCTGCAATAAATGTAAAAGCCAGAAAAGGTTCTTGCAGCGCCAGAGTTAGTGGGATCAGTGGGCCTTATTCAGACGCGGTCGCAAGCGCTGAGCGCTCACAACCAGGTCAATGGTGGCCCACAGCGCATGCACACGACGGAGCCGTCTCCGTTGTGCGCATGCGCGAGACCCGGCTAGCGACGGGCACTCCGTCGCTCCGGGTCTCACACCAAAGGGGGCGAGCTGTCGATGTTGAGTGACAGCTCGCCCCGTTTGGTGGGCGGGCTGGGGGGGTGGCTGCCCAAACAGAGGCGTTCCCATGAGAACACCTGCCGTTTGGGGTCGGCCCCACTGACATCACAAGTGATGAAAGTGGAGAGCTCCCGGCTCTGTTAGAGCCGAAAGCTCTCTGGGGCTTGCGATGGGCGAGACCCTACCACAAGGGTCTCGTCGCAAGCCCGATGGTCGCGATGGTCTTGACCATTGCGACAATCATCCTGGCCGCTCGCAATAGCTGTGGGTGGCTACCCACAGCTATGCGAGCGGCCAAGAGGCCGCTCCAAAAAAAAAGCCCGGCCCTGATTCAGAGCGAGCGGCTCTGAATCAGGCTCAGTGTCTCCAGTCATGAGTGTGCTGTGTGTGGACCCGCTGTGGTGCCCTAGAGCACCAATAGGCAGCGGCTGGCAGGGACTGTTGGCATATTGAAGTTCAGCAGCAACCAGACATTAACCTATTAACCTAACTCTAAACAAGTAACCCCGTCAATCTGTGCTCGTATATTGAATGTTCTATTTTTTTACAGAATATGGTGGTCTTTTGAATTATAGGTGGTGAATATTACTGGAGTGGCAGTAGGGTCAGGCCTGGCCGGAGCATGTGACACATTAATGTCACAGGTAAGTGCACACCTGGGTTACCTTTAATCAGTAAATTTAATGATAGTTATGAAAAACACAGCTAACATTTTTACCCGTCAGTAAGAAAAAAACAGAAGCTAGTAAAATAGTTAGACCGTCCGCAGCCATAAAAATATCACATGTTCTGTTGTGGCTCTTCGGCTGTTGCAGAACTACAATTCCCAGCGCGCCCTGCCACAACTGGAAAGCCTCCGCTTGCTCACCTCAGCACTAGACTGGATACTGTGGGTGGTGGTTACGCTACAGACGAATGAGTTTCTCTTTCAGAGCTACGGATCGCGCAATTTAAAGCTGGTGGGGATCGTCCTGCAGAGAGGGATCCTGATCTTGCTGCTGTTCTGTTTCCCCTGCTGGGCCCTGTTTGTGAACACGGAGCCCATCCTGCGCCTTTTCCGGCAGGACCCGGAGGTTTCCAGGTCGGGATGTCTATATGCTTGCCGTTCTCTCATTGCCACTGATGTGAGGTGTTACAAAGTGCACCACTATAATTCTATACACAAGAACAGAGGCCCTGATTCAGAGCCGCTCGCAGAAAGCGAGCACTCGCTTTGAATCAGAGCGGCCGCTTTTTTAAAAAAAAAACAGCCTCCTGGCCGCTCGCTAAGCTGTGGGTGACCACCCACAGCTTTTGCGAGTGGCCAGGCTATGGTCGCGACCATCGGGCTTGCGACGAGACCCTTGTGGTAGGGTCTTGTCTGCTGCAAGCCCCAGTGAGCTTCCGGCTCTAATAGAGCCGGAAGCTCACTGCTGACATCACTGGTGATGTCAGTAGGGCCGCCCACAAACGCCAGGCGTTCCTTCGGGAACTACTCTGTTTGGCCAGCCGCAACCCCCACCCCCCTCGCCTTCAAAACAGGGCGAGCTGTCGATCAACATCGACATTCGCCCCGTTTTGCTGCGAGCCCCGGAATGAGTGATTTCTCGCTCGCTCCGGGGCTTGCGCACGCACAGTGCCGTGCATGCGCACTGCCTGGCCATCGACCCGCTTGCGAACGCTTTGCGCTCGCGAGCGGGTCTGAATCAGGCCCAGAGTTCATTCAGCCTAAGATTTGCAATTGGGCTTCTTCCCTGCGCTACTAAGTACAGTACTGAGAACCTAGTCGGCTCCCACATGTGCCGATGGACATGGCACTGACTGGCAAAGCGGTAAGAATACTTTTACCCCTGCCAGCCAGTTTCGCCAGACAGTTGAGTATAACTCTGGAGATATTGGGCGGGTTGTACTAAGCATCGTATCCATGATCCACCTCTCATCGGGTACATACCGCGGTCGATTACCGCCGTATGTACTTGGAAATTCGATTTAAATCGCAAAGGCCAGCTCTCCCGATAAGAACTGTCCTTTTTGATGCCCTAAGATATTGGGACATCCGGGTTTAACACATGCGCAGAAGGACGCCAGCACCGCAGGGGAAGATGGGAGAGATCTGAAGATGGCGTTACCCAATAGAATTCCAGTGCTTAGTACATATGGGAAATGCGTTAAACTGCATTTTTTCACTTTAGTACATCCGCCCGTTTTCTTATTACATAGCGGCGATAAGTGATTTACTATCACTACGATAAGCGGCAATAAATAATCAATGCCATGCCATCGTCGCTTCTTCGTAAATAGGGTCCATGGTAATATTCACAGTATTGAGGCCTAAAAGGGTGGTGTACAGCCCCTAAAAATAACAGTCTATTCTTCTACTGTACTGTATAATACTGTCCTGTGATTATTATATTACAACACTGTCCACCTACAGCAGCAACTACTAATATCGCACTATCGAGATGCCGCGCTGTCACTGTACTGTCATACGGTACACCATGGACTTTAATGATAAAAAATGCTGGATCTATCTTGTTAGACCTAGACAGGTAACTTTTATTATTAATTTTCCTGCCTCCTAGTCCCTGCCGCCAATCTGCGGTCACCACCTCCGTCTGACCGCCTTGCTATGGGGTAAACCTGACCCGAGAGGCTTCAATGACAGCAGCTACTGACAATTAGGCCGTTCCTGTGACCTCATGATTTAGGGGTTCTATTTATCATTTGTGGCTATAACAGGTCATTGTGGCGTCACTGGCCAGTCTGAGACAGCGGACAGTACATGTTAAATAGGCTGCCCCACGTTTTACCCGGCAGTAGTTGGTGATGGCTATTTCCGCCGAGGGGCTTCTTAAATAGGAAGTGTTTGTGCCAGATTTGTCCTCCCTGGTTCGTAGCAACGAACTTTACTGGCCAGCAGTGAGGCCTGGCCCTACGGTCACATTTGTTGGGTCACAGCAGGAGTGCATCCTGTTAGTGGCAGATGAATTGCGCCACACTGTACGGCTCAGCACATTTTGTTCAGTAGTACAATGGCAGGACTATGATCTCGGTGCAAACTCTCTCAGCGGCAAATTAACCGTTTCTTTAACCACCTAACTGGCTAATATTTATTTCAAAATTTCAAAAATTTCTCAGAAATTGTCGGGGGGGGGGAGGGGGGTTGTGATTGAATTAGATCAAGAACATCTATTTATTTTATAACTTATCCAACATGATTTTATTTAACAAAAAAATAAATAAATAAATAAAAAAAATGTAAACACATAACATCAATATCCAGTTTCAGTGGGTTTTTTTAGTACTTGAATTAGATCAAGAACATCTATTTATTTTATAACTTATCCAACACGATTTTATTTAAAAAAAATAATTTAAAAAAATATATATATATAAATACATATAATTTTTTTTTTTTTTTTAAACATATAACATTAATATTCATTGTTACAATATCGGTCAACGATCAGACTATTGATGATCGGACCACTGCGACTTTGCATTTCCCCGACGTCTGCTCCTCTGAGATACACTGGGTGGCTGAGGTTCGTATGTTATGAAGTCATGTATTATTATCGAACAACTCAGGACAATGTACAGTCCCCCAAAAAAGCCAGTTTATAGTATTTATATATTTCTCTTTACAGATTAACTCAGATTTACGTCTTGATTTTCATTCCAGCCCTTCCGGTAAGTCTGTATTTCCCCCACGAATAATAAACCGTTAGTATTCATAATAAAACGCATCCCTGGTGTTTCTCTTTAAAGGGGGAGTTGTCTTTGTGCAACTTTAATTTACTGATTTCTGCATATTTTCCTGCCGCTTGCACTAAAGATATTACTTTATTTTTCTGTTTTATTGTCAGTTAATTCCAAAGCGTTTACACCACTGTCAGCGATTGATTTATTGATTACGGATGCCTATAAGTGATAACGTGTTTGTAGCTGATTTGATTCAGCCCATGGGTGTTTTATTGAGTGGCGATTATCACCTAACACCTGCCATCTCGCCCGCGGGATCTAACACCGCAAATATATTAAAGGCAAAACTCAGCATGTTGGGTTGGAAAATATACCCAGCACGCCAGGCTTTGAATGAAATTGCTGCTTTAGATCCCGCCGGCAAAATTGCAGAAAATTGTTGATAAGTAAACCCCAAATATCTTATTTTGTTTTAATTTAAACAAATAACTTATGTAACTGATATTTATCAACAATTAAAGGGATTATTTGGCAACCCAGTCAGCCGGGAAAGGGTGTTTATTTAAGTCACCCTTGGTTACAGCATAGAACTACTTGTAGGCACAATACGTACAACATTTACATAATACAATCATAGCGTGTGCAGAGTTTAGCAATTCCTAAATAAGGTCTGACCTACTGCAAATGTGCGTGAGGCTGTGATGGTACACGATTGTACCGATGTTTTTGCGGTTTTGCTAAACCTTACGGATGTGTGTGTAAGGTAAAGTGGGCGTCCTTATGTTGTACTACGGCGACATTGCGATCGCAATGAATTAGCATACTATCGCTGTTGAACTGCGTGCGTTTAAGCAACTGCGTTCCTTGCTGAATCAGGCCCAAAGTGTAGTCATATCCAAAATCCAAAGGTACTAAAATACAATAGGCATTACATACAAAGCTTTTAATAAGTAGCACAAAAGAGGCCATAACATATAAGGTATAGCTAATTTGATCTCTCCCTCTGGAGATCCTGGACCTCATTCAGAGGCGGTCGTTAGATGCAAGCGGTCGCACAGAATCAGGGCGGCCGCTTGCATCCTGAACGGCCGCCTCCTTGTCGATCGTTAAGCTGTGGGTTACCACCCACAGCTTAACGACCGACCAGGTTGATGGTCGCGATGGTGATCATCATCGGGGCTTACGACCAGACCCTAGGGTAGGGTCTGGGCACTCGTAAGCCCCAGGGAGCTTTCTGCTCTGATGGAGCAGGAAGCTACCCACTGACATCACTGATGATGTCAGTGCGACCGCCCACAAAACGGTGGGCGTTCGTAAAGGAACTCCTCCGTTTTGGAAACTACCCCCCCCCCCCCCCCCCGGCCCGCCTACCAAACGGTGGCAGCTGTCGATCAACATCGACAGCCGCCCCTTTGGTAACGAGCTTCCGAGCGACAGAGTTTCCGTGACTGTAGACAGTGGTCTACGGAGATTTTAGTCAGCCGATATAATCGGAGACCCTAATCTAATAACATACTGTACAATCTAATTATGTGATACAAATGTATATTTTATATAATTATAAACATTATCCCTGGTCCTACTCCTAATATTAATATCTGCTAACAGAACTACAAACCCTCTTTTAGATAACTTAAAACCTTATAGTATATTTGGAGACCTGACCCGAGCATTGTAAATTTACTAATGTAATACAAAAGTAATGTATATCTATAGACACCTGTAAATTATATCTGTAAATTGTGATGTAAACACTTTAATCACTGAGTTGTGATGAGACTTGTGTATTAAGCAGAATATTGCGCCCCCTACTGTCAGATTATTACAGAGATGAGAAATCCTTCTTAAGAGGACAAGTGAGGGTGTTACCCACAGGAACCAATCAGATTCTAACTATCATTTCTCTAGCACATGTTATAAAATGGTAGCTATAAGCTGATTGGTTGATGTGGGCATTACCTACAGTTGTCCTCTTTGATACATTGCCCCCTCAGTTCTTACTAATGCTGGGCATACACTGGGGTCTATTCACTAAGCCTTGGAGATAGATAAAATGAAGAAAGATACATTCCAGCCAATCAGCTCCTGTCAGTTTACAGGCTGTGTTGAAAAATGACAGTAAGGAGCTGATTGGCTGGTACTTTGTTTTCTCCATGACATATCTGCTTTCCTTACCTGGGGAGGAGACATTTCCCTGGTCCTCCCCTATAAAGGAACAGGGGAAATGTCGGCCGCGGCTGGGCATGCGCTGCCAGATGTGGCCGAACGATGATGGCATCAGTCGGACACGTTGGAAGATTTTTCATGCCCGACTGCGCGATCACCACTGATCAGTCTCGGACATACACTATGCAATTATCAGCCCAAGGCGCTAATAATCTGCGGATCAGGCCGATAATTACATAATGTGTCACTGCCGGCTTAACTAATGGTACCATGGAAAACTCTGGCTTGAGAAGCTCACAGCCCAGTAGTGTAATAGGAGACTCTTCCTCAGAACAGCGTTATGCTCTTTTCAAAGAATTCTGGGATAACCACTTTTGTAAATCCTCAGGGTACCAATATTTTCTGCATCATAGTTTTTTCTTTTTTCCTTTTAATTAGGCAGCATTTCTGTTCCAGCTACAGGCAAGATACTTGCAGAACCAGGTACTGGAGCACAGCCACAGATCAGTAATGTATTGCTGTATTTTATATGGTGAACATGTGCTACCAATACCTTTATTAGGTTAGGTATGGGAGCCCGACAGTCAGAATCCCGATGTCTGAAGGTAAGTAGGCTAACCCTCCACCTAACCCTCACCTCCCGGAGACTAACCCTGACCCTGTCCCCCCGTAGTCTAACCCTAACCCCCCCGCGCAGCCAAACGCTAACACTTGCCCCCCTGCAGCCTAACCTTAACCCTTCCCCTAGTGCCTATCCCTAACCCCTAAACCTCCCCCTAGCCCTAATACTTACCGGCGAGATGCTGGAGGTCGGGATTCTGGCCCCAGGACTCCAACTGATGTCGGGATTACGGCGCCTGTATTCTGGGCACTGGTATACCGACCGCCAGGATGGTAACTAAAGGAATATCTGTAGCTGCTGCTCCGAGTATGTACATGTATGTTTTGGTTTGAAGACCATTGCTTTCTCCGTTACATCACATACTTTTTGAATTGCCAGTTGTCACACTTCAACTATTTAATTGAAACACAGTAGATAAATCTTTTGTGACTGCTACGTGTTTTGTAACCAAATTAGCCACCAATCGTCCCAATTTCCACCGGCCAGACTCGATTTACCTCAGCCAGTGGTGTGACCTGCCAGGGATGGCGTACGCTCTCATAGTACATAGGCTTGGTCCATTGTGGTCAGTCAGATGCTGGGGGTTCAGCAGACGTGCGTCATTATCCTGGACTCATTATTCTTTCTACTTCTAGGGGATCATATTTCCTCAAGTATTAACGGGATTAACGGCAAATATCTTCAATGCACTAATTAACTACATCTTCCTGTACGTGCTGGGCCTGGGGGTGATGTAAGTATATTGTTATACCATGTGATCCTGTGGGAATTGGGCTCATTTAGAGTTTAACGCATTTTACAAATAAAAAAAAAAACACCACAGGTGTAAAATGCGTCCAACTTCAGGCAGAAATTTTCTTTTTAAGGGTCAGGAGTTATTCCAGTGGTTGCAGTATCCGGTGATTTTCATACTGAGAGCCGTATTCAATTTGAGGCGAAAAGTCCGGATCCGCGATACTTTTTCGCCGATGACGTCATTTTCGCCTGTTTTGCTTTTACCCCGTATTCAATTTGAAAGACTTTCCGCCTAGGCGGAGTCAATGCAATGTACTAGGCGGAAATGTTTCGCCTATGAATAGCAGGCGGAAAAAAGTGCAGAATTGGGGTTTTGGGGTGCAATGTTTCGGGAACCCCCCTGCAGCCTTCAGACAGTCCTCCCAAAGGTAAACTCTGTGAAAATTAAAAAAAAAAAACACTTAAGAACACCCCAAAAAATTACTTTGAATTTGGGGGCATAAAAAAAATGTTGGGCGACAAATATAAAAACTAGCGAATATGACTCTGGGGGGGGGTCCCCAAGTACGCCCCAAGTGTTTATTTGATTGCAGGTGATTGCGGAAGGTGGATTTTGCACAATTTTTTTTAACTTCGCTTTAGCAACTTTTAAATATGCTGACCCCCATTTTCAAGTACCCCAAATTTGCTGGGAATAGTTATTTTCTGTAAAAAATACTCCTGAATACTATTCTGCACCACGTATAGAAAAACGCTATTTAGCAGCTATTCAGCCCGTTTAAAAACACCAAATACCTTCAAGCCAAATCGGGGGGTACCATAGCTAACCCCCATGTCAGAGCATCTTTTTGGGGGTGTCAGGCTGATTTCCCCAAATCTGACAATACTTTGTGCTTGTTCAAGTTTCGCCGGGTCCCGTTTTCGCGTACTTTGAAAGTGAATACGGGGTAAAGCAGGCACATGCGCGATGCTTTTCCGCCTACAAAACAGGCGAAGTAGGCGAAAAAGTCTGGGCCGCGAAAAAGTATCGCGGCTCGGCTCAAATTGAATACGGCTCTGAGTGGAGTTACCATTAAAGCTGCATCTTTTGTATCCGACCATGAGTACTAGACACTAGTGATGTCTGTTGTTTCACTAACCACAGTACGTAATATCACTGACAATGGACAGAAGGTGGCTGGAAATGATGATGATAAGTTCCGTCTCTCCCCCCAGGGGTTCGGCGTTGGCCAATACTCTATCTCAGTATTCCGAGGCGATTCTGCTATTCGCTTACATCAGGTGGAAGAAGCTTCACGTAGAGACCTGGGGAGGTACCGATGTTACATATCAACAGATTCTGGGGAAATCACTTTACGGCTGAGGGGGTCTTACATTAGGAATGTATCTATTTCACTGAACCCGATGTCAGCGTTGAAATGTACTCACAAGGGCTGGTCCTGCAGTATCGGCAGCTAACCCACCAGATACGGGATTGCGCCCGCAGGTCGATAGCGGTCAACTTCCATCTACATTTAATGCTTATTATGGATTATTATTGAGCTCGTGATTCCACACAACGCAATATCGCAATAATCGCCCGATACGGTTGAACAATAATTTGTCACCTACATTTGTCCAGCATGATATCTGTCCCATCCCCCTGGTGAAAGCTGACATGTTTAGTGCTGTGTAGGGTTATGGGCGGGGAGATTTAATGTTGTCTCAGTTTCAATCACAAGCTTTTAGTTTTCAAGGCACCAGAACAGTATTCAGTGCCTGATTAACAGGGCAGATGGGGCTGTTACTCAGGGGCCAGCACACACCGGGGGGCCTAAAATAGCTACATCACCAACATGGGGGCACTGCGGCACAATATTAACTGGGGTTTCTATGTGGCATAATGATAATTGGGGGCACTCCATTGTGTTTAATACATATGTGGTGCTGGGAGTATTAGAATATTATACTTTTTTAATAACTACGTAATTACCAGCCTATCATATAGACAATATTATTGGTGGGGGCCCCCACAGGTTAGTTGCCCCTGGACCCCCACAAACCGTAATCCGGCCCTGATGCTATAAATAGATGGGTGCATTAACATCAGATGCTTGAGTGCTAGTGTGACTGTGGGGAACGTGCCCGCCCCTCTCTTAAAATGTCTCTTTACCTGTTTGTTATGCAGAGATTTGAAAAACTTGAATACTTTTTATTAGGTAAAGTGAACCTCATGACTAGAATAGATAGGTTTTATTGTTGTTTTTTTTAAATAAAAATGTCACATTTTTGGGTCAAGTTTCCCTTTAAAATTCAATTTGCATTTACCCCTATTCGTATGACATACAGCAGGCTGGAGCATTTTGACCAATGACGAGGCTTTTGTGCAAATATGAATCGGCCGCCATATTTTTCGCCTGAAAAACTGCTGCAGACTTTGGCGCAGTAGGAGTGGTTTTGGGGTGCATGGTGTGCAGTGTGAGCCCCCTTTTGACCCTGAGGCTCGTGTGCACCACGCACCCTGCACCTATTAACAGAACAGAGTTGGCTGCATTGCATTGTGGGGGAGATGTATCAAGCATTGGAGAGAGATAAAGTACCAACCAATCGGCTCCTGTCATTTTTCAAACACTGCCTCTAAGCTGACAGTTAGACATTAATTGGTTCATACTTTATCTCTTTCCGCCCTATAACCCTCCAAGACCTGATACATATCCCCCTGTCTCTTTTACCAGTGACTTCGATCACCTGATAGAATCACAGTATATAACGTCTCAATATATCACTTGTCTTGGATTCACTGATTGAGACCTAATTACTTTGGTCACCAGGGTGGTCCTCTGCCTGCTTCGAGGACTGGGGGTCTTTCATCCGGCTTGCAATACCCAGTATGCTTATGCTCTGTATCGAATGGTGGGCATTTGAAATTGGAATCATACTGTCAGGTTAGTTAACGGAACCAGCATTATATTTGTCTGTCTCTCCATGTTGTTCTGCCTTTATTAATGCTATTCTGGCCCTCATTCAGAGCCGTACGCTCTGAGCAGAGCGCACGCTCTGAATGAGGGCCGGGCTCCATTTTCATGGAGCGTCCTCCTGGACGCTCGTATAGCTGTGGGTCACCACCCACAGGCTATACGAGCGTGAATTGTGATGGTCGCGATGGTCGAGACCATCGCGACCATCGAATTTGCGAGCCGGAGCCTGCGGTTGAGGTTTTCAACCGCAAGCTCCGGAGTGATTTTGGCTCTATCAGAGCCCAAATCACTCCCACTGACATCACTAGTGATGTCAGTGGGCCGGTTTCTGACGGGAGGCGTTCCCGTGGGAACGCCCCCGTCAGGGAGGCACGCCCCCGGCACGCCCACCAAAGGGGGCGTGCTGTCAATCAACATTGACAGCACGCCCCCTTTGATCGGACACAACGAGCGAAGGACTTTCCTTCGCTCGTCGCGTCTGGCGCATGCGCACGACGGAGCTCCCTCCGTCGTGCGCATGCTCAGTCCATAACATCGACCCACTTGCGAGCGGACAGCCGCTCGCGAGTGGGTCTGAATCAGGCCCTCTGTCTCTTTGTGTGTCTCCTAATAAATTTATATATTGCTAAATGCGTGGGTAAACAGTGTATATTATTTTGAGCAAGTCTAATTGTTTTTACTGATTGGGCTCATTTACATATTGCAAAATGCGTGGGTCAACAGTGGATATTATTTTGAGCAAGTCTAATTGTTTCTATTGATAAAGTTAATTTACATATTGCAAATTGCATGGGTACACAGTGTATATATATTTTTTTTTTTCTTTCAAAAATGTTTTTATTGAAGTCAACAAATACACTCTGGTACACAAGTAAATATGACAAGAAACAATGACATAATTACAATTTATAGCATACAGTTCACTTGTGGTTTGAGGTAATAGACTTGCCACAATTTTCTCTTTTTACCGATCAATTGAAAATTAAACAGTAATATATTATAATGACTTCAACCATAATAGAAGAAATGAAGGGGGAAGAAAGTAGATGGGTGATGGGGGGGTGGGGGGGGGATAAGTATAAGAAGAGAGAGATGGGGAAAAAAAAAAAAAAAGGGAGAAAACAAATAAATAAAAAAAACAGAGAAGAAGAGGAAATAAAGTGGGGTGGGGGTTATGAGCCATGCACTCCCAGGGTCAATCCCTCACTACTCTACTTTTATTTATGTGGGGTTTTTTTTTTTGGGTTTTTTTGGTTTTCTCTTAAGCGTAAGTTATTGGGGGGTCTTGTAGCAGTATTCTAGTTTCATACCATTGTGTTGATTTGAAACACTGTTGTATTTGTCTTTTAATCTCAGGATTTAAAGCCTCAATAAAGCTTTCCCAAATTAAGAAGAATTGTTCTGCTTTCTTTTCCTTGTTGATAGAAGAGTTGACCCAATCCATTTTGAAAATATAAAATAATTTCTCTTTGAACATGGATAATGAAGGAGGGGTAGGAGCAATCCATTGTTGCAGGATACATTTTTTAGCTACAGCCGAAATAATTAATAATAATTTTTTACAACCCTTGGAAACTCTAGTTATTCACAGTGTATATTTTGAGTAATTCAGGACATGTAAACATCTTATGTAGATGTAGAGATTGTTGTTTTCAGAGAGGGGGGCTTAGCAGCTGGCCACTGAACTTGGAAGACCCCCTAAGTTTGCAGTCCCCATCCTTTGAAGCTCGTTTAATTATTTTGACCTGTGAGACGAAGGCTTGTTTTTCTATGTGGGTGCAATCCAAGGTCCATTCCAGTACCACTTTAACTTCCTAGTAATTTGATATTCCTGCAGTTACAGCTATTCTCAAATACATATCCATGGGCAGTATTTATCGATGTATAATGGTACAATCATACGAATGGTACAAGCATAGAATTTGATTAGAACCAGATTAGAACCACATGGTCCTTTTACAAGATGACTTGTTCCCTATGGATCCATATTTTAGCCGCTCTCATGAATTACACCTTTATGTTTGGACAACCTACATTCTAGAGTGTAATCTACAATAATACTTATTTTCCCTGTCCCCTAGGAATACTTGGTGTGGAAGATCTTGGGGCTCAGTCTATCATCTACCAGATGGCTTGTATCGTCTTTATGGTAACCGTCTAGTAAGGAGTGCCGCAGGTCTGGCTGTCTGGCGCTATTATAACAAACATATTTAGGAGTTGTATGCTAACATGAAACGCGTTGTGTGTTCTATAGATGTTACCCTAACAGAGAAGATACATTGCTCTAACAGAGAACATACTGTAAATCAGCCATGAAACATGTTATGATGTTTACAAAGGTTTCCCTACAGTAATAGAGAACATTTCAGTCATGAATTTAGTTATTCAGCTGTTACCCTAAGATTACCCATGAAACGCGTGGAATCTATTTGAGGCGCTGAAGAGAATAGCCAAAATATGTTTCTCATTAAGAAAACCTTTCACATAACAGTATATAACATTGTAGTCAAGACAATATAACGACAATGTATGACCAAAATAATGAGAAATTGGCAACTTTAAATTATTCAGTCTTGATTTATGCAAAACAAGCAGTCGATTAGAGTTTATGTGCGGAAAAGCGCCTAGTCATCCGCCCAGCACATTCATAGCTAAACATCCACATCGTATTATAATCCTGCCACCATCTTACCTCAAAAATCGTGCATTCATCTAAACACAGGTGCATGTACGGAAGGGAATGGTGACAGCACACAGCTGTGTTTTCACTGAATTTTTGTAAATGACCCTTATTGACTCCAATGGGTTCCGTCATGTAGCTCTTCTACAGTGAGTGATGTGAGATGGATGATGAGGGCAGCGTCACATCACTGAATAAATACGAAAGTCAGGTGTGGCATTTTTTTTGTCGACATGACAAAGTCGACATTGTATTAATTTTGGCATCTAGACAATGACCACATGGACACTGGCAAATGTCGACATTTTGAAAATGTCGACAAAACATCCCTGGTGGACTAGTGGTGACTTACCCGGGACAGCGGCTCCAGCAGTGTCTGTTGGGTCCAGCGGTGTTGTCATGTTGACTTCCGGCGGATCATGTGTGGCTTCAGGCGGTGAGTATTGCTGACCCTAACCCCTACCCTCCCCCTGGTGCTTACCCCTCCCCTCCCACAGCCTAACCCTAACCCTCCGCTGTCAGTCTGTGCAGAACGTCAGCGTTTACATATGGACAGTTCAAAAGTCGACATTCTGCAGATGCCGACATGTTCAGTTATGTCGGCATTGTGATGACATTTTGACTGCATCCCACGAAAGACAGACAGTACAGACTGTCACATTATACTGTGACAGTCTGAACTGTCTAATACGTTAGTAGTTGCTGGCGACAGGAAAACAAGCCGAGCAATTCCACGCCATCCTAACTATGTCCTAAGAGCCAGGATTGGTGACTTTTACTCATTCGCTGGGTACAGCCCAAGGGTTCAGCTTATCAAGCGGACTAATGTTGGGGTTTTTCTGTCCTGCAGGTGCCGCTGGGTTTCAGCGTTGCAGCCAGCGTCCTTGTAGGACAGGCGCTGGGGGCCGGTGACATTGCACAAGCCAAGAGGTCCATGGTTGCTGCCCTAATAATGACAGGTAAAACATTTACTAGTGTTTAGCAGGGAAAAATGTATAATTTGAATCAGCATAAGTCTGTATTTTACTGAAAATACTGCTCATTGTCTTGAGAATAGACATTATGGACCTCATTCAGAGGCGCTCGCAAAAAGCGAGCGCTGGCTCTGAATGAGGGCAGCCGCTTTTTTTTTTTTTTACCCTGGCCTCTCGCTAAGCTGTGGGTGACCACCCACAGCTTTTGCGAGTGGCCAGGTGATGGTTGCGATTATCGCGACCATCGGGCTTGCGACGAGACCCTTGTGGTAGGGTCTCGTCTGCCGCAAGCCCCAGTGAGCTTCCTGCTCAAATAGAGCCGGAAGCTCACTACTGACATCACGAGTGATGTCAGTAGGGCCGCCCACAAACTGCAGGCGTTCCTTCAGAAACGCCTCCGTTTGACCAGCACCCCCCCTCCCCGCCTACAAAATGGGGCGAGCTGTCGATCAACATCGACAGCCTCCCCGTTTGTAGCGAGCCCCGGAGCGAGTGAATTTCTCACTCGCTACGGGGCTTGCGCACGTGCGCGGCGCGTGCACAGTGCCCCACCACTGACCCGCTTGCGAGCGGGTCTGAATGAGGTCCTATGTTCTCAGTTGCACCTCGGGTAGGATAATGGTACAAGCCGGGATATCTATAAAGGCTGGATCTCAGCATTATAGCTGCAATTAGCAACCAATCCTCCAGAGCAACTAACGGGCTGTTTCTGGGTAGGGAGCAAAGCAATAAAAGCAGGTAACTTTGCAATTGGACCAAACCACGCTGCAATACAAGGGGGGCAAATACATTTATTATTTTGCATGTGGGGTAAATACCAGCTGCTTTTGCATGTAGCCCACAGATGCATCACAAGGGGGGTGCGGGCCACACCTGGCTGTCACCAGCCGAGGGGTGGCAGTAAAGTCCACCGCAGTGACAGGAGCCATGTGCTGCATTACGTGCAGCACTCGGCTCCTAGCACAGTGAGGGAGCCGGCACTTCACACAGGCTGGTGACCGAGGCCAGCCTGCACCTCCCGCACCCCCGGTGTGGAAAAAAACAGGGGTTCGGCCTGTGAGGCCACGCCCCCTTATTAGCACATAACCCCTCCCACATCTAATTCCCTCTGCACATCTTACATCTGCCCTATCTACAGGGCTACATGGTTTTACTATGGTGCAAACTAAGTTACTGGGTCTTTCTGGATTAGCTCTCAATTCACAATCTGCCCCTGTATGTAAGTTCTACAAAATGTAGTTTAAGAATGTGATTGGTTGATGTAGGTCACAACAACACCTCTCCTGTGCAACCGTTTTCATATATCCCCCCCCCTCTCCCCCCATTGTGTTAAAATGAAATATATTGTGCAGATCTCTTCCGCTGAATAAGAATGCAGATTTCCGGGCTTGTGATATATGGTTTGTTCATAACAGTAGTCTTCCATTTTGTCTAAGCACTGTTGCAAGGTGCTCACAATGAGATACCGCTCCTGATTGGCTGATTGCAACTCATCTGCGGAAAAAATGTGCTTCGGTACCATTGACGCACATCGATGGTGCCATCGGTACCATCGATGCACATCGGCCCGTCACGCACAATTACAGCAGGGCTGACCCGTTGCAGATTTTACAAGTCCCGTCGCACGCAGTGAGTACTCAGGGGGAGCGTGCAATCTCGGTGGCTAATTTATGCACGCCCATGTAACGGTGTTCCAACGGACAGGCACTCCGGTGTTTCTCCGACCACTCCCCCGTCACCACCCCCAAATGCTCACGGCCTGTCACTCGCTCTGCGATTGTTTCCTGTCTTCGAGCGTGACCGCAGTGCGATCGCCGTGCATGCGGAGTGCGACTCATACGCATGTGCAATGGCTAGCAATCGCTCAATATGCGTACGCAGTTGCAATTGCCATCCTTGTGGAATCAGGCCCTCTGTCTTTGAAGTGAAAGGGGTTATCAATTCAATCTCTATAGAGCAGTCCTGATGATTCATTTGTTTTTGATTTTTTTATTTTTTTTTCTTAGCACGGACCACGTGTTTTTTTTTTAGGGTGATTTCTTTGGGCAGTTGAGGTTGTGGTTTCTGTAACTGCAGGTTCGTGTATTTTTATGTTTGAAAATGGCGGCTTTTCTGAGATTTTATCTCTAATACGCAATATGATTTGCAACTCAATGAAAGAAAATCGTTGAAAAGGTGCCATTTAACAAAATTGCACTCCAGTACATTTGCCCATAAGTCTGCACATGCAGCCCTGTCCTCACTAACACATCACTCATCTCTGTGCTGCTGGGGACACTGCTCCTCCCACCGTATAACTCTGTGTGTGGCTTCCTGCTGCCCCCATTCCCCTCCTCACATCATGTCACTGCTCCTGTCACATGCAGCCCTGTCCTCACTAACACATCACTCATCTCCTGATATACTCTGTGCTGCGGGGGACCCTGCTCCTCCCACTATATAACTCTCAGTCTGTAGCTTCCTGCTGCCCCCATTCCCCTCCTCACATCATGTCACTGCCCCTGTCACATGCAGGCCTGTCCTCACTTACACATCACTCATCTCCTGATATACTCTGTGCTGCTGGGGACCCTGCTCCTTCCACTATATAACTCTCAGTCTGTGGCTTCCTGCTGCGTCCATTCCCCTCCTCACATCATGTCACTGCCCTGTCACATGCAGCTCTGTCCTCACTAACACATCACTCATCTCCTGATATACTCTGTGCTGCTGGGGACCCTGCTCCTCCCACTATATAACTCTGTCTGTGGCTTCCTGCTGCCTCCATTCCCCTCCACACATCATGTCACTGCCCCTGTCACATGTAGCCCTGTCCTCACTAACACATCACTCCTCTCCTGATATACTCTGTGCTGCTGGGGCCCCTGCTCCTCCCACTATATAACTCTCAGTCTGTGGCTTCCTGCTGCCTCCATTCCCCTCCTCACATCATGTCACTGCCCCTGTCACACGCAGCCCTGTCCTCACTAACACATCACTCATCTCCTGATATACTCTGTGCTGCTGGGGACCCTGCTCCTTCCCCTATATACCTCTCAGTCTGTGGCTTCCTGCTGCCTCCATTCCCCTCCTCACTGTGCAGTATGAAATTTCTGATGATCATGGCTACAGCTATGTCTCACCTCGCCTTCTGCCATGTTATTATTGTTGCAGAGATGTGTGCTCTGGCGTGTTGTATTCTGCTCGTCAGCCTGAAGGACGTGATCGCCTACATTTATACCTCGGAACAGTAAGTCGGCCATTTTTCAGGTTTCCATTTCTTAAAAGGATTGAGCTCTCTCCATTTGAGGCTTCAATGCAAATGCTCTGGCCTCTCACATGCTGACTATTTCCATGCACTCTTCCCAGCGGATAGGAAGCTCTGTGGGGCTACTTGAGCAAGCATTGGCCCTACTCAGTAGAAAGTGAGGGAGGGTGATTCTCCCTGCACCAGTCTGTGCTACAGGACAGGGCAATGCTGTGTTCTGCTGCTGCCCAAACCCATTACCTCAGAGAAAAACAGGGGTATTGGGAGAGTGGCTGCAGTTCTGTCACTGGGTTTGGGGACACAGTGCACCTCTCCAGGTACAAAGGGAGCGACAAGTGCAAGCTACGTACAACTGTAAACACAACCTCATGGCGTGCGTAGGTTTCAGTGCCACCATTTTGCACAAAGACGCACCTTTTACGTTTTACAAATGCAGTTACATGGCAGTGACCCCATAATAGGCAGGGTGGATGCTGTTTTATAGTTGGGCACCAAGGGGGAGATGTATTAACGGCGACATCGCCGATGCGGTACATCCCCCTTGATTTCGCGTACATACCGCGGTTCATTACCGCGGTATGTACCAAGGATTTCGCAAAGGACCGCTCTCTCGATGAGAGCTGTCCCTTGCGATGCTGCCGGGCAGAGGGACTTCCGGGTTTAACACCCAGAAGTCCTTCTGCGCATGCGCAGAAGGCCGCGGGGCCGCGGGGGCTCATGGGAGGGATCCGATCGGATCCCTCCCAGCCCCGAGCGTTGCGTTAAGAAGCCCATAGGCTTCTATTGGGTAACGCCACATTCAGGTGGCGTTACCTAGCGATGCGACTGCATTCTGCTGCTTAATACATACGGGGAATGCGGTAAAACCCCCGAAAACTGCATTTTCGGGGGTTTTACCGCATTTTTGCCGTTAATACATCTCCCCCCAAGTATCTAACAATGAGAATCAGGGCAGGAGGTTGCAAATCCATTAACTCAGACACAAAGGAGGGTCTCTTGGGCAGCAATAGTATAGACCAGGCCTGGCCAACCTGTGGCTCTCCAGCTGTTCAGACACTACAAGTCCCAGCATGCCTTGCCACAGTTTTGCTATTAGGGAATGCTAAAACTCTGGCAAGGCATGCTGGGACTTGTAGCTTCAAATATGCTGGAGAGCCACAGGTTGGCCAGGCCTGATATAGACGGACATCGAGGGGTGTAAAGATGGACACTTTGCTGGCCTGCCGGAGATTATAATGAAGTTAACTAGTGACATACGGATGAACGTATCTGCTCTTTCCATAGGGTTATAGTGAAACTGGTCAGCTACGTGCTTCCCGTCTACGCCGGAAGTCATCTCTTCGATGGATGTGTGGTGAGAATACCGCTAAAATATCCAAATCTGTTTTGCACTGTGACATTCCCAATAGCGATGGCGTGCGCAGTTCCAGGCTGCGCGTGCAAACCGTCCTTGTGCAAAGATATTTCTGGATCTGGCATACACTGTATATCATCCAGCATTCGAAATCCAGCCAGGCAATTTTACGAAGGCTTCTGAGCGTCGCACAAAAAAATGTGTAAAAAATTTTTTTTAATTGACATCATTATATTAGTACTGGTAGAGTGAAACCCAGTGTAATGTTATCACCATATCACGTCATAAGCCCCTTATATACCACATCTCATTTGTTTTTGTCTTTTGACCCAAAAGTCCCGCCAGGTCACCTTGGCGAAGTCGCCCGGCCTTTGCTAGAGCTCAAAGTTTGGATTAAAATCACTTTCCATTGCAACGTAGGGGAGTTTATCAAGTGTTATAGTGCTCTTAAGGGGTTTATACTATTTCGGCATCCAGCTTTACCAAGCAAGTCTCCTGTGAGTAGATGAATTTATTAACATTTGCTGTCCGGCCCCAAAGATTCATTTTTCTTGTTTCACATATTCCGACATTTTGGAACGTATTTTCCAGGGCTACTCACGAAGGGGCGGGATGCGGGATGCAGGCTCCGGTAAAAGTCCGGCTTGGCGAAGAGTAAGACTTAAAGCGGCAATCATTTGCAGCTTGCATGCAGCTCGGTTTTGCCTTTAAAATGATTGGTGCTTTAAAAATATGGGAACACGTGCATGATTCCCGCAGCGGCCCCCCAGGTGTAGGATAACTCCAACCTAAAATACAATTTAGCCAAAATCTCTCTCTCGCCCCAACTAACAGAACTGTGGACATTGATTGGCAATTACTGTACAGTCACTTATCAGAGCGTACCCCTGTCATAGCTACCAGGCCTCTTGCCCGAGGGCTGACAATCGGATAAAAATAGGAGGTTCACTCTGCCCTGTTTGGATTTGAAACGTTTCTCGTTGCCAATACCTGGAACAGGGGTGTGGCATAAACAGTCAACAGTATAAAGGTCAAAGTTCGATTTGGTTTTGAATGTCGACAGTAAGAAGTTTGACATGGCCATTAGGTCAACCGTCATTCTGTAGATATGCATGTAGATCAACAGTGTTAAATGGAAGTTATCTTTGAGGGACAGTGTTAAATGGTCGACAGTCAAAAGGTCGACATTTCACATGTCGACACATTATTTTATTTTAGCCTAAACCTAGCCCTAAAAATCATGGAAAAACAACACGTAGACATTTTAGTGTCAGCATATTCAATATAAACCTTTTGACGGTCAACCATTTTACCCTGTCGACATAAATACATGTCTACAGAATGATGGTCGATATAATGACCATGTTGACCTTTGTGCTGTTGACATTCAGAATGCGTCGAACGTCTGAATGTCGACCTTTTTTAATTGGAGACGTGTTGACTGGCAACCCCCGGAACAGAGGCAAATACATTTTGTGTGGTAGTCAGTTTATTTCAGCCCATGTACATAACTGGTTGTCATTCTAGGCCACGTGCGGAGGAATTCTACGTGGCACTGGAAAGCAGAAGGT
Organism: Taudactylus pleione; assembly: GCA_031769625.1. Classification (NCBI taxonomy): domain Eukaryota; kingdom Metazoa; phylum Chordata; class Amphibia; order Anura; family Myobatrachidae; genus Taudactylus; species Taudactylus pleione. Next base: position 3,793,401 of record JAUIMM010000013.1, on the reverse strand, counting down.
TGGAGCCATTTTTAATGCCGTTGGCTATTATGTTCTCGGCCTTCCCGTGGGAATCTCACTGATGTTTGCAGCTAAGATCGGCATAATAGGTAAGGTATTTCTCTGTTACTAATATGGATGTTCTGCAGAATAATGTGGCGCTAAAACCCTGTGACATGTGGGCCTGATTCAGAGCTGAACGCTCTGAGCAGAACGCTCGCTCTGAATCAGGGCCCTCCTCCATGAAAATGGAGCGTCCTCCTGGATGCTCGTATAGCTGTGGGTGACCACCCACAGCTATAGCGAGCGTCCATGATGATGGTCGCGATGGTCAAAGACCATCGGGCTTGCGACGAGACCCTGCGGTAGGGTCTCGCTGTCGCAAGCCCAGGAGTGATTTTGGCTCTATCACAGCCAAAGTCACTCCCACTGACATCATTACTGATGTCAGTGGGGCCGGACTCAGACGGTAGGCGTTCCCATGGGAACGGCTCCGTCTGGCCGCCACGCCCCCGGCACGCCCACCAAAGGGGGCGTGCTGTCAGTCACCATCGACAGCACGCCCCCTTTGGTGCGAGACCCCGAGCGACGTATTTCTCGGCGCTCGCCGGGTCTCGCGCATGCGCACGACGGAGCTCCCTCCGTCGTGCGCATGCGCAGTATCACAACATCGACCCGCTAGCGAGCGAAATTTGCTCGCGAGCGGGTCTGAATGACCCCCAGTATTCATACCTTTTAAAGGTGATAGATAGAAAACATGCATCTACTTACTTCACGTCGGCTTGTTTCCATGGTGATGTTGCTAATAAAGATTAGTTATTAACAACTAGCTGTCAAATGGCAGCAACAGTGTTTATCTGAGTTTTCAATAGCCAATTTCAGGCTGAAGTATTTTAAGTGTCAGGCATTTTTACAGTCATTTCTGTTTCCCGGAACGATTATTTCAATTGCGCAGTTTTATTTTTCACTGGATGAGTACAGTAGAGTATTGACGGGGATAAACTGTAGCTGGTGAATTTTGGACTTGGCGATTACTAGGAATGCTGAATTATCAGCGTGTTTGCCAATTCCGTTTCTGTGTGTTCCCAGATAACCCCTCGCTGTTTGTCCTCAGGGTTCTGGGTGGGAATTTTGCTCTGCGCATTTATACAAAGCATCACGTTCCTTGTCTTTGTATTTAAGATCGACTGGAACAAGTCATCGCAGGAGGTCAGTTTTCACTTATTTCTCTACGGCGTCTTAAAAGCAGTAAATAGACTATGGAGGGGCCCAGACTTACACCCTTCCTTCTATTTCAGGCGCAAGAACGAGCCAAAGAGAGGAGAACTAAGACGCAAGACCTCGACGGCAAGTCAGACACTTACCAGAGTGCAACCGCGACGGGTACGTGAGTCTCCCCCTCCCAGCACTACGGCCTGAGGTATCGTTGTTTAGGCATTTGTGGTTTGAGGGCCTGATTCAGAACCGGACAGTAATGCAATCGGAACGGCATACACTTAAGGATCGCAGTTGCTATAATATGCTAATACTTTCCAAAGCTTAACTGAGCATAGGGACGCCCCCTGCTGCCTTCTCATATCTGTACGACAACGACGTGCAACAGCATAAACATCGGTACCATCGACGCAGTCACGCAGCATGCAAGGCAAGTCTGACCAGCCGCAACCCTGCAGCTCTCCTAACACGCAGAGCGCTCTCATGCTGCGCAGGAAATTGCAGCGGCTAATTTATGCACGCCCACGAAACGGCGTTTAAACGGGCAGACACGCCTACGTTCTTCTAACCACCCCTCCAGCCCCAAACGCTGACTACCTGTCACTCACTTTGCGAGTGATTCCTATGTACCAGAGTAATCGCAGTGTAATCGCTGCACGTGCGCAGCACGTCATTCGCACATGCGCAATAGCTCATTTTGTGAAAATATTAGCATTGCGTCGTCTCTGAATCAGGTCGCGAGTACGGACAGACCCCCAGGTACTTAAAAGACAATAGTGCTGATACAAAATAAAAGTTCTTATTAGAAGCAAAGATCCAAAAAACTAAAATTATAACAAGAAAAAGCAAATCTTATCTTGCTGTGTGCAAGCTATTGTCCTCTGTTATCAGCTGCCTGGGGCTCAACCTTACAGTGTCAGATCCCTACCTGGACGTTGCACCCAAGCTGATGAACTTTTTAACATGGGTGCACTTTACCTGAACATAGATAATAGTGGCAAACGCAGGATTTCCAGAGGGGGGTTCCAAATGCTTAATTTTAGAGTGAGTGTGGCCTGTCAATGAAGAGGGCAGAATTAGTACTTATCCAGCTTTAATAAGCATCATACATAGTGTATTGTGTGTAATAATTCCAGCATATACAGGACCAGCGATCACAGTAACCCATTATATGTGTCATACATAGTGTATTGTGTGTCATAATTCCAGAATATACAGGACCAGTGATCACAGTAACCCATTATATGTGTCATACATAGTGTATTGTGTGTCATAATTCCAGCATATACAGGACCAGAGATCACAGTAACCCATTATATGTGTCATACATAGTGTATTGTGTGTCATAATTCCATCATATACAGGACCAGTGATCACAGTAACCCATTATATGTGTCATACATAGTGTATTGTGTGTCATAATTCCAGCATATACAGGACCAGCGATCACAGTAACCCATTATATGTGTCATACATAGTGTATTGTGTGTCATAATTCCAGCATATACAGGACCAGTGATCACAGTAACCCATTATATGTGTCATACATAGTGTATTGTGTGTCATAATTCCAGCATATACAGGACCAGCGATCACAGTAACCCATTATATGTGTCATACATAGTGTATTGTGTGTCATAATTCCAGCATATACAGGACCAGTGATCACAGTAACCCATTATATGTGTCATACATAGTGTATTGTGTGTCATAATTCCAGCATATACAGGACCAGTGATCACAGTAACCCATTATATGTGTCATACATAGTGTATTGTGTGTCATAATTCCAGCATATACAGGACCAGAGATCACAGTAACCCATTATATGTGTCATACATAGTGTATTGTGTGTCATAATTCCAGCATATACAGGACCAGAGATCACAGTAACCCATTATATGTGTCATACATAGTGTATTGTGTGTCATAATTCCAGCATATACAGGACCAGTGATCACAGTAACCCATTATATGTGTCATACATAGTGTATTGTGTGTCATAATTCCAGCATATACAGGACCAGCGATCACAGTAACCCATTATATGTGTCATACATAGTGTATTGTGTGTCATAATTCCAGCATATACAGGACCAGCGATCACAGTAACCCATTATATGTGTCATACATAGTGTATTGTGTGTCATAATCCCAGCATATACAGGACCAGCGATCACAGTAACCCATTATATGTGTCATACATAGTGTATTGTGTGTCATAATTCCAGCATATACAGGACCAGAGATCACAGTAACCCATTATATGTGTCATACATAGTGTATTGTGTGTCATAATTCCAGCATATACAGGACCAGCGATCACAGTATCCCATTATATGTGTCATACATAGTGTATTGTGTGTCATAATTCCAGCATATACAGGACCAGTGATCACAGTAACCCATTATATGTGTCATACATAGTGTATTGTGTGTCATAATTCCAGCATATACAGGACCAGCGATCACAGTAACCCATTATATGTGTCATACATAGTGTATTGTGTGTCATAATTCCAGCATATACAGGACCAGCGATCACAGTAACCCATTATATGTGTCATACATAGTGTATTGTGTGTCATAATCCCAGCATATACAGGACCAGCGATCACAGTAACCCATTATATGTGTCATACATAGTGTATTGTGTGTCATAATTCCAGCATATACAGGACCAGAGATCACAGTAACCCATTATATGTGTCATACATAGTGTATTGTGTGTCATAATTCCAGCATATACAGGACCAGCGATCACAGTATCCCATTATATATGTCATACATAGTGTATTGTGTGTCATAATTCCAGCATATACAGGACCAGTGATCACAGTAACCCATTATATGTGTCATACATAGTGTATTGTGTGTCATAATTCCAGCATATACAGGACCAGCGATCACAGTAACCCATTATATGTGTCATACATAGTGTATTGTGTGTCATAATTCCAGCATATACAGGACCAGCGATCACAGTAACCCATTATATGTGTCATACATAGTGTATTGTGTGTCATAATCCCAGCATATACAGGACCAGCGATCACAGTAACCCATTATATGTGTCATACATAGTGTATTGTGTGTCATAATTCCAGCATATACAGGACCAGAGATCACAGTAACCCATTATATGTGTCATACATAGTGTATTGTGTGTCATAATTCCAGCATATACAGGACCAGCGATCACAGTATCCCATTATATATGTCATACATAGTGTATTGTGTGTCATAATTCCAGCATATACAGGACCAGTGATCACAGTAACCCATTATATGTGTCATACATAGTGTATTGTGTGTCATAATTCCAGCATATACAGGACCAGCGATCACAGTAACCCATTATATGTGTCATACATAGTGTATTGTGTGTCATAATCCCAGCATATACAGGACCAGCGATCACAGTAACCCATTATATGTGTCATACATAGTGTATTGTGTGTCATAATTCCAGCATATACAGGACCAGCGATCACAGTAACCCATTATATATGTCATACATAGTGTATTGTGTGTCATAATTCCAGCATATACAGGACCAGTGATCACAGTAACCCATTATATGTGTCATACATAGTGTATTGTGTGTCATAATTCCAGCATATACAGGACCAGTGATCACAGTAACCCATTATATGTGTCATACATAGTGTATTGTGTGTCATAATTCCAGCATATACAGGACCAGAGATCACAGTAACCCATTATATGTGTCATACATAGTGTATTGTGTGTCATAATTCCAGCATATACAGGACCAGAGATCACAGTAACCCATTATATGTGTCATACATAGTGTATTGTGTGTCATAATTCCAGCATATACAGGACCAGTGATCACAGTAACCCATTATATGTGTCATACATAGTGTATTGTGTGTCATAATTCCAGCATATACAGGACCAGCGATCACAGTAACCCATTATATGTGTCATACATAGTGTATTGTGTGTCATAATTCCAGCATATACAGGACCAGCGATCACAGTAACCCATTATATGTGTCATACATAGTGTATTGTGTGTCATAATCCCAGCATATACAGGACCAGCGATCACAGTAACCCATTATATGTGTCATACATAGTGTATTGTGTGTCATAATTCCAGCATATACAGGACCAGAGATCACAGTAACCCATTATATGTGTCATACATAGTGTATTGTGTGTCATAATTCCAGCATATACAGGACCAGCGATCACAGTATCCCATTATATGTGTCATACATAGTGTATTGTGTGTCATAATTCCAGCATATACAGGACCAGTGATCACAGTAACCCATTATATGTGTCATACATAGTGTATTGTGTGTCATAATTCCAGCATATACAGGACCAGCGATCACAGTAACCCATTATATGTGTCATACATAGTGTATTGTGTGTCATAATTCCAGCATATACAGGACCAGCGATCACAGTAACCCATTATATGTGTCATACATAGTGTATTGTGTGTCATAATCCCAGCATATACAGGACCAGCGATCACAGTAACCCATTATATGTGTCATACATAGTGTATTGTGTGTCATAATTCCAGCATATACAGGACCAGAGATCACAGTAACCCATTATATGTGTCATACATAGTGTATTGTGTGTCATAATTCCAGCATATACAGGACCAGCGATCACAGTATCCCATTATATATGTCATACATAGTGTATTGTGTGTCATAATTCCAGCATATACAGGACCAGTGATCACAGTAACCCATTATATGTGTCATACATAGTGTATTGTGTGTCATAATTCCAGCATATACAGGACCAGAGATCACAGTAACCCATTATATGTGTCATACATAGTGTATTGTGTGTCATAATTCCAGCATATACAGGACCAGAGATCACAGTAACCCATTATATGCGTCATACATAGTGTATTGTGTGTCATAATTCCAGCATATACAGGACCAGCGATCACAGTAACCCATTATATATGTCATACATAGTGTATTGTGTGTCATAATTCCAGCATATACAGGACCAGCGATCACAGTAACCCATTATATGTGTCATACATAGTGTATTGTGTGTCATAATTCCAGCATATACAGGACCAGTGATCACAGTAACCCATTATATGTGTCATACATAGTGTATTGTGTGTCATAATTCCAGCATATACAGGATCAGTGATCACAGTAATTAGCCATTAGATGCGGCAGTAGGACCATCCTGCCTGAGCTGAACGTATTTAGTTTAGATGTAGGCACCATTCCAGGGCATGGGAGCAAGTCCGGGAGCCTGGAGGAGCAGCAGAAGAACCTAGGACTGCCCTGGACATGCTGTATATGTACATATTGGGCTCTATAGCAGTGCATCTCTAACAGAGCATGTTTTCCAGATCTTCTAGTTGGTGCACAGGTTATTTATTACTGGCTGATACATGTTAAAAGATCCACAGGTGGTGCTAATTATTTCATTTGTGATACTGAGAAGAACATACAGCACTAGTAACATTCTATTATATTACTATTTCTATTGTGGTCATGGTGTGGGCTGGGGAGGGGGGTTTCCAGGCAGACGGAACCCCCCCCCTGCGTTTGCCTATGCGCCGGGTACACGCTGCCCCTCCAACAGCTCCAGGGGGGCGGGATGGAATGGACAGAGGGGGCGGAGCAGCAAGGGAGCAGGGCGAGGGCTGGACTGGAGACGGCAGGGGGCAAACCTTGGTGACCTGGCATACACTGGGTCCCTTTACTGGTAGGTAGATAGATATATGTAGATGTCAGTAGTGAGCCTCCTTTATCAAGTCAATTATTTGTTTTTGTGGTCAATATTTACCAAATGATGGGGATGGGGCTCTGCAGGCCTGTGCGTCCACCGTGGTTTGTAAGCAAGAAATAGCTACGAATAAGACGAGGATAAAATGGATTATGTCTATGCAGTTATGTTTCTTGTGGTAATTGTCACTATGCAGCCGGCCCTGCACTGGCCCTTACTGCCGAATTCCCCCTTACTCTGACCTTACACGGCAGTGGCGGGCAGCCTGACATGTGCCCTCTAACATTCAGAGCGGCTGCACGTCTCCTTTAATCCCAGAAGTCAGTTAAAATCGCACATTGACATACAAAATGCTCCGCATACAGCTCTGCATCACCCCCTATGGGGCTTATGTAATAGCCTGTGAGGAGCAGGCTCTGGCGACATTTCAGGAATCTGTCTGTAGTTTTAAAGTGGCAGTCATTTACAGGCAAAACCAGGTAGGCTGCATTCTCAGTGATGTCACTGGTTCCTAGTGACTGGATAGGCTGCATTCTCAGTGATGTCACTGGTTCCTAGTGAATGGATAGGCTGCATTCTCAGTGATGTCACTGGTTCCTAGTGACTGGATAGACTTAATTCTTATACCACTGGTCCATAGTGAATTGATTGGTTGAAGTCTCAGTGATGTCACTGGTTCCTAGTGAATGGATAGGCTGCATTCTCAGTGATGTCACTGGTTCCTAGTGAATGGATAGGCTGCATTCTCAGTGATGTCACTGGTTCCTAGTGACTGGATAGACTGCAATCTCAGTGACGTCACTGCTTCCTAGTGACTGGATAGGCTTCATTCTCAGTGATGTCACTGGTTCCTAGTGACTGGATAGACTTCATTCTTATACCACTGGTCCATAGTGAATTGATTGGTTGAAGTCTCAGTAATGTCACTGGTTCCTAGTGAATGGATAGGCTGCATTCTCAGTGATGTCACTGGCTCCTAGTGACTGGATAGACTTCATTCTTATACCACTGGTCCATAGTGAATTGATTGGTTGAAGTCTCAGTGATGTCACTGGTTTCTAGTGAATGGATAGGCTGCATTCTCAGTGATGTCACTGATTCCTAGTGAATTGAGACTGCATTCTTAATTATATTACTGTCCATAGTGAATTGATTGGTTGCAGTCTCAGTGATGTCACTGGCTCCTAGTGACTGGATAGGCTGCATTCTCAGTGATGTCACTGGTCACTAGTGACTGGATAGGCTGCATTCTCGGTGATGTCACTGGTTCCTAGTGACTGGATAGGCTGCATTCTCAGTGATGTCACTGGTCATTAGTGAATGGATAGGCTGCAATCTCAGTGATGTCATTGGTTCCTAGTGAATGTATAGGCTGTATTCTCAGTGATGTTACTGGTTCCTAGTGACTAGATAGACTTCATTCTTAATTATATCACTGGTCCATAGTGAATTGATTGGTTGCAGTCTCAGTGATGTCACTGGTTCCTAGTGACTGGATAGGCTGCATTCTCAGTGATGTTACTGATTCCTAGTGAATTGAGACTGCATTCTTAATTATATCACTGTCCATAGTGAATTGATTGGTTGCAGTCTCAGTGATGTCACTGGTTTCTAGTGATTGCATAGGCTGCATTCTCAGTGATGTCATTGGTTCCTAGTGAAAGGATAGGCTGCATTCTCAATGATGTCACTGGTCACTACTGAATGGACAGGGCTGCATTCTCAGTGATGTCACTGGTTCCTAGTGAATGGATAGGCTGCATTCTCAGTGATGTTACTGGTTCCTAGTTACTAGATAGACTGCATTCTTATATCACTGGTCCATAGAGAATTGATTGGTTGCAGTCAGTGATGTCACTGCTTCCTAGTGATTTCATTGGTTGCTTTGCAGTGATTTTATTGGTTCTTAGTGAATTGATAGACTGCATCCACAGGCACATTACCTGCCTCGGCCACACAAGAGCTGCCTCCACTGCATATAAGAAAATATAAAACACTTTTAGGTGTTTATTTGATTGCAGATGATTCCCCCTTAGTGCTGATACAATGGCGTGGGAGCAACAGCAATGACACATCAGATCACTCGCGGTACGGCACGATATTGCAGATTTTTATACGTAATGTGATCTTGGGGTCTAACAAAATTGCACCATATGCACAAACTTACTCGTGGGGATCACTGCTTTGCTCCTAATTTAATCTGTTCTTACGAATCATAAGACTCGGAATTAGGGGGAAAATTTCCCTAAACCCTTATCGTCTGCCAAATGTTCCGTAGTAGTTTCACCACATTTGCTCCACCGCTGTAATATATACTACGGATGGTTATACTGATGTTCTCTCAAATCTGTTTTTGTTTTTTTTTACAGGAGACCCAGAAGAGTCCACTAGGGTGATACTCATGACCCCAGGCAACAGCCAAAGGCCAGACCCTTCTGAGGATGAGGCCCACCTGGGCGAGGTCACACATCAGAACAAACTTTTATACAAGAGGAAGCTGATCGTGCACCGATCTCTGCTCCTTATTGGTGCTATTACTATATTAATGGTTGGGATATTAATAAGGCTCAACGTTTGAACACCAGAAAGGAGGCAATGACATCATATTTACATTACGTATAATGAGAGAGACAGCGTCCGTGATGAAGAATTTAAGTTGATCCAACTTGTTTACCAATCTGGTAATGACATTGGCACGGATTGGTGGGAATCAGGACCAGCCCCGAGACTAACGCAGCAAGCGCAGATGACGTCCAACAGAAATGTACGCGCTATTATCTTTTTACGGCTTATTTAATCTATTTATTTATAATGAAAATAAATCACTAGCCAGCTCCAATATTTATATGGGAAGAGGAGGAGAATGATAAATAACAATTATAGATCTTTAGCTGAACTGCTGAACTGAATGGAAAGCGCTAAAACCAAAATAAATAGAAATCGCTAAAGTTCTAGTGGATTTGTTAATAACAAATATATTGTACAACGTTACACTTACAGTAAAGAGAGAGGGTGATCGTGTTTTGAGAATTTATAAGGGCTGCTCTCCGCCACAATATAGACTTAACCGAGATCTTGTGAACTCACCACGCGTTTCGCGGACATATCCTCTTAGACAGGCTACTGTAACATAAGCCTCATTCTTAGGGTGAGATTGACCTCTTAAGGTCTCTGATAAACAGAATGTATCCTACTGACACCACTGACCAGTCCAGAGGTAACCAGCCGGAGGCCCTTATGCCATGCGCCAATGTAATCGCCATATTAAGCACTGAACCAGCTGGCCAATGTCAGGCCACCTTCTGCGTATAGTTCAGTAGAAAAGTGTAGCACTAATATAAGTGCTTAACGAAATAAGTGGCTATTTCCGGCTAAGCATGTTAATTAGTATCTAAGCTAATGAAAATAATGGCAGCTAAGTGAAGATATGTTTCGGTTACGTCTTTGGCTGTGATCCATACTTGCCAGATGTCGCAGTTGTACTGCTGTGTTGAGCTAGAGTACTGGTGAATACTGCATTAAGGGCCAGTGCGGTGATGACTGTCTAGTTACAGTTGCTACGAGAAGGATTACTGTATAGACCATATCAATTTTGACTTTTTCTCTTAGCTAGTTCATGTTTGCTCATGTTTGCGAACCGTGGTAGGATGCACAATGACGCACGACCTGCAAAGCCCCATCCCCTCCATGTGGTGAATGTTCCTTTGGCAATTCCTCATTTTCACTAAAGGGTAGATTATGATGTGCAGTGCACAAGGGCACGCAAGCCAGGGGGTGCTGTGCCACCCACCCTGCATACAGATATACAAGTGTCGCATATCAAATTAATCAGTGCAGTATCGTCCGTCTTAGTCGCACTGCATTGCAACTAAGACGCATGTTCAGATCAAAAAGACGCTTGGCGCAAGCAGAGTCGCTTGGTACCTGGCAGGTCAATTACGCCAGGCAGCTCGCGCCGTGTGGTGTGTTTATTGAGGCTAGATGTATGAGGTCACATGATCTGTACCTTTTAATTATATGAAAACTACAAGATGATGTCTGTACAGTAGCTGCCGGTCTGAGGATGTACCTGTATTTTTTGGTCTGGAAGAACATTACTACTTACGGGACCTGGCGCGCCGATAGGGGTTTTTTGGTGCAACTGCAGCAATAGTGTTTAAGGACACTTCTGTACCCATGAAACCAATTATGCCAAGTGGACATTTAAATAATAGGTCTTAGGGTTATTAAGAACCAATCCTCTTGAACCCTTAGATCTAGTTAGAGTGCTCATTTTCATTCCGGCCGAGGAGACAAGTACCGGTTATACTCACTTAGTATATACGATAACTAATGTAACCAGGATAGTGCTGCAACACTGACTGCGCACATGCTGGTTGGGATGTGGACAATGAGCATTCGGAACCTAAATTGTGCGTGTGCTATCCATGTCTTTCACTGGCAAAATTAATTATAAACCTAGTACTGTAGATGGTTAATAACTTGCCAGGGTCATTGGACGGTTGTCACTCTAGTCGCCCTTCAATGCGTAGAACACTTCTAAGTAGCAGCAGATGAAATGGTTACGCAGACACTGACCGTGACTGATGTGAAGTGTTATACGGCGCTTTGAGCTATTAAATGAAATATGCAATTAGATAGAGGTTTAACCTATTTGGGTTTGTGATCAGGAGGTCGACAGTGAGGATTTCCCCCATTAAGTTGGCCTCACATTCCAGTATCACTGGTGACCTTGTCAATGTCTACCTCCAGTACCTGTCCCTCCACTTGAAATATGGGCTAAATAATAAACCAATAACTCTCCAGTACAGAGAATCACAGCAGTTCTATTAGTTCTGAAGGTGTGCTCCTGCTGTATATTAGTTCTGAAGGTGTGCTCCTGCTGTATATTAGTTATGAAGGTGTGTTCCTGCTGTATATTAGTTCTGAAGGTGTGCTCCTGCTGTATATTAGTTCTGAAGGTGTGCTCCTGCTGTATATTAGTTCTGAAGGTGTGCTCCTGCTGTATATTAGCTCTGAATGTGTGTTCCTGCTGTATATTAGCTCTGAAGGTGTGTTCCTGCTGTATATTAGCTCTGAAGGTGTGTTCCTGCTGTATTTTAGCTCTGAAGGTGTGTTCCTGCTGTATATTAGTTCTGAAGGTGTGTTCCTGCTGTATTTTAGCTCTGAAGGTGTGTTCCTGCTGTATATTAGCTCTGAAGGTGTGTTCCTGCTGTATATTAGTTCTGAAGGTGTGTTCCTGCTGTATATTAGTTCTGAAGGTGTGTTCCTGCTGTATATTAGCTCTGAAGGTGTGTTCCTGCTGTATTTTAGCTCTGAAGGTGTGTTCCTGCTGTACGTCTGTCACTCTCTCCATGAGGTGTCACCAGTGTAAGCGAAAGATTATACAGTATTTCTCACTGTCGTATCCCTCGAACATAAAATGTAACTGTGGCATTTAGCATCTCCTTATGGCATGTATATACTCCTAGAGGTACATTTACTAAGAATCGTGTCTGGTCGAGAGTGCAATCACAGGTGTTTGGCCATTTTTACAACGCACAAATTTAAAGTCAAATTCAGGTGAGAAACTTTGAAGCTCCCTGGAAAACACAGGTGAAAACATAAATAGAAATAAATTCACCATTGGCCAAACTTGCAGGTACTTTCCATAGACAGGAGTACAACACTGGAATTTACCAAGAATTGGGATCATAATCACGTGTGTAATTTAAGAAAACTCTGTCCAAAATAGAAGCCTTATGTAGACTACCCCCTGAGCTACGAGTTTAACATAATAATGCACAGATAAGTGTGACACGTGTACTGTATGTTTTTGCCTCTAATTAAGGAAATAAAGGGTCAAAAAATTAGAAGAAAAAAACGGCGTGGGGTTCCACCTATTTTTAAAACCAGCCCCGGGCTCAGGGCCCGATTCAGACCCGTTCGCTAGGCTGCGTTCGCACGCTGCTCAGTGCCAGATTAAGGTCCACATGGGCCTGGAGCTGAAATTTATGAAGGGCCTATTGCGTGCCTAGCAAGAAGGGGCTGTTAGTGATGTGGGGTGTGTGACCAGTATTATGGAGGTGTGGCCTGTACTGTACGGTGTGACTAGCACCTACCTTCTGAAACCTAACTTACCCTCCCAATTTCGCTTATATCGATAGTGTAGTGTGAGAGGCTACAAAGGAACAAAGGTAAAACACTCCTTGTTAACATGTCCGTAATATGACAAAAAAGAAAAATGGCACTTAATAATGGCGTAAATGTGAAACCCCTCTACTAAAGAGCATACGGGTCACTTAGTGATGTCATGAATTTGAAAACTCTCTATATGGCTATAAGGGCATATTTATTAAAATGGGATGCAGTCATAATACAGACTGCAGGAATTCCGTTGTTTAGAATGCCGACGCCGGAATCCCGACACTTGTCAGAATACCAGCGCTGGCCTCCTGACCGCCAGGATCCTGAAGGTAAGTAACGGGGTTAGAGTGAGGGTTAGGGGTTAGGCAGTAGGGGGAGAGTTAGGGGTTAGGCAGTAAGGGGAAGGGTTAGAGTTAGGCATTAAGGGTGGAGGGTTAGATTTAAGATGCGGGAAGGGGGGGAGGCTAGGTGTAGGCACCAGGGAGAAAGAGTCAGGGCTGGGGTAGGGAGAGGGGGAGAGTTAGGATACCGACCAAAAGGTGTCAATATCCTAGTCTGCCCCATAAAATTAAAAATCCATATTGACGCAAAATGACCGTGATCACTTTACTTATATCTACTGACCGTCCTGAGGCTACTGCAACTTTCCAGCTGTACAATGTGGCAAAAGCTGCAAATCGCTTTTTAGCAGGATAGCCCCACAGCAGGTAATGGGCTGACGCCTTCTGAAGATGGCATTAGCCCTAGCAAGCAATATCTGCAAAGCTTCACTTTGTGGATTTTTTAAATACCCTTCTCATAAAAAACTATGTGAATAGCTGCTGTGGGAACCGACGGACAGAAAGCAGGAGATATCTCTAATATCTCCTGCTTTCCTCTAGGATACATCAGAAGGAAACTTAATTCTGCCCTTAAACATGTAAAAACAGCACTTTCACATATTTTAAGGGCAGAATTGGTTAATATACTATAATATAAAATCAGTCATGTTGGCACTCACTGAAACTGGCAGAAATAACTTTACTGGGTGACTTTCAAATGATGCAACTTCATAAGTAATACAATGCACGCCGGCACTCCAGGAACATAAATGGAGACTCAGGGCCTGATTCAGACCCGCTTGCAAGCGGGTTGATGGTGACCCAGTGTGCACTGCGCGAGCCCCAGAGCGAGTGCAAAAAGCACTCGCTCCGCGGCTCATTACAAAAGGGGCGGCTGTCGATGTTGATCGACAGCTCACCCCGTTTTGTAGGCGTGGCCAGGGGGTGGCTTCACAAACTGAGGCGTTCCCAAGCGAACGCCTGCTGTTTGTGGGTGGCCCTACTGACATCACCATTGATATCAGTGGGAGAGCTTCTGGCTCTAATAGACCCGGAAGCTCTCTGGGGCTTGCGGCGACGAGACTACCACAAGGGTCTCGTCACAAGCTAGATGGTCGCGAAGGTCTTGACCATCGCGACCATCATCCTGGCCGCTCGCAATAGCTGTGTGTGGTCACCCACAGCTATGCGAGTGGCCTCCAAAAAAAAACAAAAAACAAAAACGCCCAGATTCAGAGCGAACGCTCTTTCAGAGTGCCCGGCTCTGAGTCATGGCCTCAGCACAGCATTTTCAGATGTTTCAACATTTTAAAGCCCTTTATTTAGCGCATTACTCAAGAATAGCAGTTTGCTAGATTTATACATATACACACAAATATCTTTCTGTGGCACTCTGGGACTCCTGTTTTGCCCATAACGCTCTTTTTACTCTAAGTTCCAGAGTGCTGCCAAAAGATATCTGTTTTTTGTATGCTACGTGCATATAGTTCAAGTGCTGGAAATTGTACATTTGTATCTGTGTGTGTATGTGTCTGTCTATATTACTATATATATATATATATCTATAAATGTATATACACACACAAGTATGGGAGCAGGAGGAAGGTGGGTGGAGCCAGGGCATCACAGAGCTGTGATCGGGGGAGGGGGTGTCGGGTAGGAGCCAGAATGGGGGAGCTGGGGGCTGGACAGAACTGTTGGGGAGGGGGAGCCAGAGTCGCAACGACAAAGGGTAGGGAGATCAGGATGGTGCTGCGATGAGGGGGGAACACAGATGAAAGGAGGAGGGGTCAGTAAGAGAGAAGGCAGAGCCAAGCATATATATCGTACATATATATTTAAATACATAAATACACATACTGTGTGTGTATATGTGTGTGTGTGTATATATATATATTATACACATTTACCACAACAAGTAAAAACATAAAAAACTATAATCAGTGAAATCTTCAGTCAGTTAGTGGCAGAATGAGCATACCTTTTTCCAGGGCACTGCAGGACACGGACAACTAGTTCAAGACCATCAGCTGCAGCAGCAGCCAATATGCTGTCCCCGATCATCATAAACAGCCTGAAGGGCTGCTAGTTAGCTCAGCCTCAGTCACAACAATCACCAGACTGCCGACTTCCCGGAGCTGAGCTTGGCCGCGGCCCGCGGCACTACAACAGCAGCTATTCTGCACGGTGGTGGGGCGGCGCTTGTATCACACGGCATGACATCATGGCGCAGGGGAGGTGTAGAGAGAGGAACTGTACGGCACAGGGAGGGCTTGCGCAGCCTTCTACTGAGCCGCCATCAACAAATTTGTTATTCCCAGTACATTCAATCTCCGGCGGGCGGCCGCGGTGGTGGAGGGAGGTGTTAGGGTTAGCGGTTTGACTGGGTGAGGCCTCCGGCGGCTGCTTGCAAACTATAACAGGAGAATTTTTTTTCCTGTCTCCAGTGCAGCACAGCAGTTGCGGTGGGCCTATTTTGATATGGGGCCTGGAGCTGCAGCTCCACCCGGCCCATTGTTAATCCGGCCCTGACGCTGCTGGGCGATTTTCGCTATCTGCGCATGTGTAAAAGACACAGTACGCGTACGCGAACCAGTCATTGTGATCGGGAAGCGATTGCACAGAATACACAAACAGTCCGCTAGTTTGAGTGACAGAATATGCCGTTAGTGGGCGGTGACAGGGGGAGGTCGATGGAAACGGGGGAGTGGTGGTGCGAACGCAGGCGTGCCTGAGCGTCAAAACGCTGTTTCTACGGCTTGCATAATTAAGATGCAGCATCATAGTACACGTCACATGGCTGTGGTCAACCACAAGCGCTGCATATTCCACCGATGGTTCTTGATGTTACCGATTGTTGCATACACTTCCTGGAGATGACGTGTTGTGAAGGGAAATTGGCGTCTTAAGACTGGCTGTTGGGCGCGTAATACACACTGCGATCGCACGCCAACACATAGTGGGTGTACTAATGTCTTGCCGTGCGAACGCGGGATTTGCATACTTGTGCAGCTGACGGCTTTGTGCAAACGCAGCTTAGCGAACGGGTCTGAATCGGGCCCTCAGATCGGAGTGTAATGCCACAGCCGGCATTACAGAACTACAAGTGCCAGCAGGCAGCCGGCGACAGGACCCCCACTGTAAAAAAGTTAATTACATGCAAACACACACACACATTATACTCAACTTGTCCCCGGAGTCCCGTCCTCTTCTTCAGTAGCATCCCTGATTATCCATTAAAGAAAAATGATACTCACCTACTGTATCTCTTGGCCCAGGTCAGTCCTCTTTTTCCAGTAGAGTCCCTGCTAATTAAAACAGACTGGCCATTCAGCAGCCTAGCTGTTGATTGGCTGCGAGTGGCCTGGCTGTCAATCAGCTTGGCTACTTACTCTAGTAGTGGCCTCTGATTGGCTGGCGGCCAGACAAGTGCAGGAAAGCTTGTGGGTTCCGTCACTTGCCGGGGAAGAGCTGTATGTGGAAACACATATAGCTCTTCTGTCCGAATTGGCTCGGGACACTTGTTAGGAGGATGTGCTGGCGTGCCGGGGGATCTTGGCATCCCCATTCATCATCCGCAGCCACAGCAGCTCCCATTGTTCTGACTCACTGGTGGTTGGCAGCTAGTTCGGCGGCAGGTCAGAGCGCTGCTCACCGCTCTCCCACTGACAGTGTCCTACTTCACTCCACGGGCAGCCATGTCATTGTTTCCCCGGCGTCCCACGTGGGTTCTTTCCCCCCGGCTTCACTTGCTGAGTGCAGCCATGTTGTTTCCAATCAGGTGACTAACTCAGAGCCAATGGAATCCCAATCTGCCGTCACCTGACTCCACTATACAATCCCTGGCTAGCCATGGCTATTTAAGAAAGTTTCCAGCACTGAGCAAGTGGCCAGTGCAATGTTGTGTTCAGCCTAGCTGTGAGATACAGTTTGTGCTCCTGCAGAATTCTCTGTTACTCAGTGCAGATTCCCATCTCGCTGCACCGCTGGCTACAGTTGCTATCCGGTTCCATTCCTGTGTATCTTTTCCGGTCATATTCCGGTAATCCTATCCAATCCCATTCTGGTAAATCCTTTCCTGTCCCAATTTGGTGAATCCTGTCCTGTCCCATTCCGGTGTATCCTGTCTGGTCCCATTCTGGTGAATCCTGTCCGGTTCCACGACAGTGAATCCTATCCGGTAACATCCTGTGAATCCTGTCCGGGTCCAGTCCGGTGAATCCTATCCGGTCCCATTCCAGTTCTGACTTAGTCATCCCTATCCAGAGTGTTCCTCAAGTATAGGGAAACCCAAGCAAGGGACTGCGATCTCCAAGTCAGGCGCAGCTAAGCCCCACAAAAAGAAGCCTAAACGCTATTAAGCCAGAGAGTCAATCAGAGCTCAGTGTACTTTTCAATCAGTGACCCCCACAGTCCCCTTGTGGGGGGTCACTGATTCCGCACCTCTGACTTGGGTCTCAGCCAACTTCCCAGATACTGGTCTTTCTCCATCCAGTCAGTGTTCATTCCCTGAGTCTGAATTATATCAGACCTCCCAGTTTCACTGTCCATACTCTTGAACCCTTGTCTACCAGAGTCTGCAGCTCAGGTCCACAAACAAATCACACGAGTGTGAAAAGGGGTTTGGTCTGGGCGTTGATGAGTCAGTCAGGAAATTGCACAAAGGAAGGAGACATTTTACCCATTTTCACCCCCTTAGGAGCAGAAGTTTAAAAAATCCCTTCTTAGTGAGTACTTACGTCATGGAAGAAATATACTCCCCGATTTTCATATTTCTAGGTCCAGGGGTTTGGGCTGGGCATTGATAGACTAGATAGATAGATATGAGATAGATAGATAGACAAATTATTAGATAGATATGAGATAGATAGATATGAGATAGATAGACAAATTATTAGATAGATATGAGATAGATTGATAGATATGAGATAGATATGAGGTAGATAGCTAGATATGAAATAGATATGAGGTAGATAGATATGAGATAGATAGACAAATTATTAGATAGATATGAGATAGATTGATAGATATGAGATATATATGAGGTAGATAGCTAGATATGAAATAGATATGAGGTAGATAGATAGATAGATATGAAATAGATAGACAAATTATGAGATAGATAGATTGATAGATATGAGATAGATAGATTGATAGATAAAAGATAGATAGATAGGGAGTGAGGGATAATAACATTTATTATATAAGGGGGAGAGATGATAAAAAAATTAAATTATAATGGAAAAAAGCTAGATTAAGCACAACGGTGACCATAATGCATATCTCCCAACATTTGAAGACATGAAATCGGGGTATCTGCGGGCCGAAAAGGGGATGTGGCCTATACGAGAAGGGGTGTGGCCTAGCGGAAGCCCCCCGTTTGCATCACTAAGGGGCGTACCCAGCATCTACGAGATGCTGGGCTGCCCTTGGGCTCCCCCCGTACTGTGAATAGATGCTGTGCGCATGCTATGCAGAGCAGCGGTGTATGCTTCCCCCAACTTCCCTCCCCACTGCGGGACACTGTGGCCCGCGTGTGGGACAGTGGGACAGTCCCAATAAAACGGGACTGTCCCGCTGAATGCGGGACAGTTGGGAAGTATGATAATGTTATGTGTATGTGAAAATGGTCTATACAGAATTCAACTATCCACATGTCCTTAAATGCCTCTCAGACCTCTCCATGCGCCACTTTTATGGCATCAGATACCTCCATATACCCTTTGTGTGCCATCAGCCCCACACATACCCCTCATGTGGCTCTCAGACCCTCCACGTGCCCTTTATTTGCCATTAGACCCCTCCACATGCCTCTTATGTGCCATCAGCCCCCCCCACACATACCCCTCATGTGCCTCTCAGACCCTCCACGTGCCCTTTATTTGCCATTAGACCCCTTCACGTGCCCCTTGTGTGCCATAATTTCCTTCCACGTGCCCCTTGTGTGCCATCATTTCCTTCCACATGCCCCTTATGAGCCATCAGTCCCCTCCACATGCTCTTTTTGTGCCACCAGTCCCCTCCACATGCCCCTTTTGTGTCTTTCTGTCCCCTTCACATGTCCCTTATGTGCCTCTCAGACCCTCCAAGTGCCCCTTATGTGCCATCAGTATGCTCCACATGTCATTTATAAACAACTTCCCTTCAATAACCTCCCATGGCGTGTCATATTGTCCTAGTGTTAGTGACAGTCTGAGCATTACCACAGATTATAAGGGGTACATTTACTAACGTGAGAGTTTTTAGAAGTGAGTTTTAAAAGTGATGTTGCCCGTAGCAACCAATCAGATTCTAGCTATTATCTTCTAGAAGGTGCTAGTTAAATGTTAAGTAGAATCTGGTTGGATGCTATGGGCAACATCTCTTCGAAAACTCACTTCTAAAAACACTCACTTTAGTAAATTTACCCCTAAGTATTTATCCTATGCTCCCCCAGTTCACCTTGGTAGCACATATACAGTAAGAACACTATTTGGTCTGTCTCAGCGCAGTGGATATACTGCTAACTCTTTTGTCATCCCATATAGAGAAGGACGGTAAGGCAGACTCTCATATAGATCATGTACAATGTTTGCAAATTGGTGGTAAATATATTTTAGTCCCAGGCCAGGAGATATGAGGAGGGGGGCTGTGTCCTCTCTCATCCAGGGCCCTAAGATGCATAGTTACAACTTTGATGTCGGCACGCGGCACACAGGTGTCAGTGACCTCACCAGATGGATACCAGGATGTTACCGTAAGTGAAAGAACTTTTATATAGATGCGTATATCACTATATGATTTATTCGCATTATAGCATGCGGCAACACAGTAACAGCCAATCACAGCAGTTATGTGTCAGATACAATCAGTGTCATTCTCTGCGAGTTGTAAGGAGCATCTCCCATTTCATGGCATGGGTCTAATCTTCATTTCAGATTGTTTGTAGGAGTAATTAAGCCCCTTGCCAGTATACCAGGTGATGCCATCAGCAAAGGAGCTGTGCGTCCCAGGAAGGTACTGTCCGTTCAGGTTTGACCAGTGACAAGCAGCGTACCACCAGGCCCCCTTGTACACCTGGGCGCAATTCTCGCTATATAAATCGTTGTCCTGGTCTATCGTGGTGAACCTGTTCCCATTATGCAAGACCATAGAATCTCCTAAACGAAAACACACTAAGGGTTATTTATGAACGTGCAAAATTGCTGCTACAAATTGCACCAGTCTTTGGGGTAAATTTACTAAGAATCGTGTTAGATCGGGAATGCCCGAGTATGGTCTGTGTGAGTGTGTTAGGTGAGTAATAAACTTGTAAATTCTACGTGTGTGTGTACTTTCTTTTTTTAACAATTTTTTTACACAGTGGGGGTACTGCTGCTGACCGCCTGCTGGCACTTGCAGTTCCACAAGTGCCAAGCAGACACGCTGGCAGTTGTAGTTCTACTGTAAAAAAAACAATAGTATTACTCTATTTTTGGCACTATTATCCCTGCAGCCACTAGCCAGGGGTACAGGGAAGAGCCCTGGGCTTCAACGTAAGCCTGGGGTGCTCAGGAGAGGGGGGGACCCCTTTATTGTTGGGGTCCCCACCTCCCCTGAGATTCCCAGCTTGGGGTGGTAATGCTTTGGTTGGGGTGACCTGGTGAAAGGGTCCCCTGGCTGTGGTATTACACTCCGGCTAGATTTGAGCCCGCTGCAGGTTTTAAAAATAGGGGGAACCCCAGGCATTTTTCCTCCTATTTCAAAAAAATCAGGACTGGCTCAGGAGCCCAATGCTGGTCCCTAAAATACGGGGGAACCCTACTCGTTTCGCCCCCCCCCCCCCAATATTTTTAGAACCAGGACTTTCTCAGGAGCCCGGGGCTGGTTATGCTTTTTGGGGGGGGAACCCTACGTCTTTTTTTTTTTTTTTAACATTAACCCTTTAGACAGTAAATACAGGCAGAAACACACTCATATCACACTGATCTGTGTATGTTTCTGCGACGGTCGCAGCTCAGGGGGTAGTCTGTTTCAAACTTCTATTTAGGACGGAGTTTGCAACAATTATACCCGTGATTAGAATCACGATTCTTGGTAAATTCCCAAATTGTATTTTTTCCATGAAATGTACTTGCGAGTTTGGCCGATGGTGTATTTATTTCTATTTGTGTTTTCTCCCGTGTCAGTAACGCATGCAGGGGGGGTTTCTGAGTACCCAGAAACCCCCCCCTGACAGACTCTAGAGCAGGCATCATCCTCTTAAGCCCCATCCCTTGATGGCAAAATGTTGCGATTCGCGGGTCAATCAGAAGGAGGCGGAGCCAATATGACGCAATTCCATTAGAATTGCGTCATTTGGCTCCGCCACCTCCCGATTGACTCTTGAATCGTGGCAGTTTCACGCTAGGGGGGGGGGGCCTAATGACATGGTTCTAGCCTGCCAGGTCTGCAAGTAAGTAAGTGTGTGTGTGTTTGTGTGTGTGTGTGTGTGTGTGTATCCCCGATAAAAATCCTGCATTTGCCCCTGCGTGTTTTACAGAGAGTTTCAAGATTTCTCTCCCAGGTTTGCATTAGTAAATTTACCCCTTTGTCTCTACATATCCTATTTGTACGATGTAACTGCTGCGCTCCTGCATTGTGTGATGATGACTGTACGGTGCTGCGCTCCTGCATTGTGTAATGCTGACTGTACGGTGCTGCGCTCCTGCATTGTGTAATGCTGACTATACGGTGCTGCGCTCCTGCATTGTGTGCTGCTGACTATACTGTGCTGCGCTCCTGCCTTGTGGGCTGCTGACTGTACGGTGCTGCGCTCCTGCATTGTGTGCTGCTGACTGTACGGTGCTGCGCTCCTGCATTGTGTGCTGCTGACTGTACGGTGCTGCGCTCCTGCATTGTGTAATGCTGACTATACGGTGCTGTGCTCCTGCATTGTGTAATGCTGACTATACGGTGCTGCGCTCCTGCATTGTGTGCTGCTGACTATACGGTACTGCGCTCCTGCATTGTGTAATGCTGACTATACGGTGCTGCGCTCCTGCATTGTGTGCTGCTGACTGTACGGTGCTGTGCTCCTGCATTGTGTGCTGCTGACTATACGGTGCTGCGCTCCTGCATTGTGTGCTGCTGACTGTACGGTGCTGCGCTCCTGCATTGTGTGCTGCTGACTGTACGGTGCTACGCTCCTGCATTGTGTGCTGCTGACTGTACGGTGCTACGCTCCTGCATTGTGTGCTGCTGACTGTACGGTGCTGCGCTCCTGCATTGTGTGCTGCTGACTGTACGGTGCTGCGCTCCTGCATTGTGTGCTGCTGACTGTACGGTGCTGCGCTCCTGCATTGTGTGCTGATGACTATACGGTGCTGCGCTCCTGCATTGTGTGATGCTGACTATACGGTGCTGCGCTCCTGCATTGTGTGCTGCTGACTGTACGGTGCTGCGCTCCTGCATTGTGTGCTGCTGACTGTACGGTGCTGCGCTCCTGCATTGTGTGCTGCTGACTGTACGGTTCTGCGCTCCTGCATTGTGTGCTGCTGACTGTACGGTGCTGCGCTCCTGCATTGTGTGCTGCTGACTGTACGGTGCTGCGCTCCTGCATTGTGTGCTGCTGACTGTACGGTGCTGCGCTCCTGCATTGTGTGCTGCTGACTGTACGGTGCTGCGCTCCTGCATTGTGTGCTGCTGACTGTACGGTGCTGCGCTCCTGCATTGTGTGATGCTGACTGTACGGTGCTGCGCTCCTGCATTGTGTGCTGCTGACTGTACGGTGCTGCGCTCCTGCATTGTGTGCTGCTGACTGTACGGTGCTGCGCTCCTGCATTGTGTGCTGCTGACTGTACGGTGCTGCGCTCCTGCATTGTGTGCTGCTGACTGTACGGTGCTGCGCTCCTGCATTGTGTGCTGCTGACTGTACGGTGCTGCGCTCCTGCATTGTGTAATGCTGACTATACGGTGCTGCGCTCCTGCATTGTGTGCTGCTGACTATACGGTGCTGCGCGCCTGCATTGTGTGCTGCTGACTATACGGTGCTGCTCTCCTGCATTGTGTGCTGCTGACTGTACGGTGCTGCGCTCCTGCATTGTGTGCTGCTGACTGTACGGTGCTGCGCTCCTGCATTGTGTAATGCTGACTGTACGGTGCTGTGCTCCTGCATTGTGTGATGCTGACTGTACGGTGCTGCGCTCCTGCATTGTGTGATGCTGACTGTACGGTGCTGCGCTCCTGCATTGTGTGCTGCTGACTGTACGGTGCTGCGCTCCTGCATTGTGTGCTGCTGACTGTACGGTGCTGCACTCCTGCATTGTGTAATGCTGACTGTACGGTGCTGCGCTCCTGCATTGTGTGCTGCTGACTGTACGGTACTGCGCTCCTGCATTGTGTGCTGCTGACTGTATGGTGCTGCGCTCCTGCATAGTGTGCTGCTGACTGTACGGTGCTGCGCGCCTGCATTGTGTGCTGCTGACTGTACGGTGCTGCGCGCCTGCATTGTGTGCTGCTGACTCTACGGTGCTGCGCTCCTGCATTGTGTGCTGCTGACTCTACGGTGCTGCGCTCCTGCATTGTGTGCTGCTGACTATACGGTGCTGCGCTCCTGCATTGTGTGCTGCTGACTATACGGTGCTGCGCTCCTGCATTGTGTAATGCTGACTGTACGGTGCTGCGCTCCTGCATTGTGTGCCGCTGACTGTACGGTGCTGCACTCCTGCATTGTGTGATGATGACTGTACGGTGCTACACCAGTCTTATTTACATACTACTGTCACTATTACACACCGCTGTCTCATTACACACTGCTGTCTCATTTACACACCGCTGTCTCATTACACACCGCTGTCTCATTACACACCGCTGTCTCATTACACACTGCTGTCTCATTTACACACTGCTGTTTCATTACACACTGCTGTCTCATTTATACACTAGTGACACTACTAACACACTTACACACCGCTGTCACATTTATACACTACTGACACACTTACACACTGCTGTCTCATTTATACACTAGTGACACTACTTACACACTTACACACCACTGTTTGTTCCTTACCTGCGTTACCATTCACAAAGCCTCCATATACCAGTTTGTATTTCTCAGATTCTCCCAGAATTTTAAAATAATTGTATTCACCAAAATATCTTTTATACTCAAAGTCTTGTAGGTCAATACGTAGATCCCAATTACCTGCAATGAGAGGAGGAGAATTACTTTCCAAATGTTTTCTGACCACATCTAACAGACAGAAACAAACAAGTTTGGGCACCTGAGCCTCATTCCTAGAGATCCATCTGACCACAGAATGGGCCTGATTCAGAGCCGAACGCAATATGCGAATGGTCGTTCTGAAAAAGGGTCGGCTATTTAAATAGAGTGCTCGCTCTTTGCGGTCTGTTGACGCCTCTATGTCTGAATGAGCGAACGAAACATGCGCTCGCTATTTTGAAAAATAAGCCCCCTGGCCGCTCGCATCATACGTCATCTCCGCTATTTATTTGATTAATCGAGTACATCGAAAGGCGTCTGAACTGCTCGCAGTGCTTGTGGTTGGATTTTCCTACCACAATATTGCGTTCAGTTCAGGCTAAGAAACAACCAAGTCACGTGGTCGATGACGCTGCTGTCTTAATTATGCACACCCTTAAAACGCCCGTTTTCGCACGCCTGCGTTCGGATCTCCACTCCCCGTTTTCAAGCACCTTCCCCTGTTACCACCCACAAACGCCTCATTCTGTCACTCAAATTAGCAGGCACTCGCTATTTTGCGAGCGCTCGATTTCAGACCGCAATGAATGGTTCACGCATGCGCATTACGTACCGTACGCATGCGCAGTTGGACGAACATCGCTCGGAACGAACGAGCGGCTCTGAATCAGGCCCAATGTTCCCACATCAGTGCGGCGAGAGGCTACATCGCTATACTGTGCTGCTGGAGGACCCTGCTCATTCCATAAGTCCCTGTCCCAGTATCAGGTCGCCGGGTCCTACTCCTCACTGACACAACTACACAAGTGCACAGGTCACTGCTTCCCTCAAGATCCGCTGGTCTCTCCCCCAGTCAGAATACAGAGAGGGATGTGATAGGAGTGCCAATAGGTCACTATAGATTATTTATTTAGTGCTGTCAAATGTTTAAATTCAGAGATTTACATGAATACAAGGAATTAGAGGAAAATTTAATTAAATTTATATAAAAAAAGACAGAGAATATTAATGGTAAGGTCAAGATGATGTGATAGATAATAGAAGGAGCCAAAATGATGACCACCTTTTTACCCCTAATAAGAGACTCACACTTCCTTTGATACATCCCCCATCCTGCCCAGCCTGGAAAGGAACATGTGATATGAATAGAAGGAGGATCACATACGGGGAGGATAAGGATTACAAGTTTGGAAAGTCTAAAATGTTTTTTAGGAATAAATCCAAGCAGGAGACTCCCCATAAGTAGACTCGAGCCCGAACGCATGTGCCTACTAGGGAGAGGTGGGACGAGACAAAGGGGTGTGGATCATTAGGTCTAGCTAGACAATGTTTAGGTAGACAATGGAAGATAGACAGGCAATAGATAGACAGGGACTGAAGGTCGACAGGGTCTGACGGTCGACACACTAAAGGTCGACTAGTAACAAGGTCAACAGGTACTGAAGGTCTACAGGCAACAGGTCGACAGGGACTGAAGGTCAACAGGCAAAAGGTCGACAGGGACTGACGGTCGACACACTAAAGGTCGACTAGTAACAAGGTCAACATGTACTCAAGATCGACATGGTCTTTAGGTCAACGCTCATATCGTCGACATGCAAATGGTCAACACTTTTTTTTGTTAGGGTTAGACACTTACTCCGACGATTACGGTTAGGCACTTACTCAGTGGCGTAACTAGGGTATTTGGAGCCCAGGGCAAATTTGAAAAGGGAGCCCCCCCCCCCCAACATCCCGATATGTGCGCGGAAAAAATTGGGCGTGGTCACTTAAAAATGGGGTGTGTCAACATGACACACCTCTTTATTTTCACGCTGAACATTCCTATCCATATGCACCTTAACCCCAGTAGTACCCCTTATACAGTACCCCCAGTATGCAGTTGTGGTCCCTCTTATGCATGCCCATAGTACTGCCCCTTATACAGTATCCCCAGTAGTGGTCCCCCTTATACAGCCCCCAATTAGTTCCCCTTACTCAGTGCCCCCAGTAGTGGTCCCCCCAAATGCAGTGCCCTATGTAGTGTTCCCCCTTATGCAGTGCCCCCAGTAGCAGGCCCTACAATGCAGTGCACCCAGTAGTGGTATCCCCTTATGCAGTGCCCTTTATATAGTGCCCCCAGTAGTAGTCCCCCCCCTAGTAGTAAGCCCCTTATATAGTGCCCCCAGCAGTAGTCTCCCCCCCTCCCATGCAGTGCCCTCAGTAGTGGTCCCCCTGATGCAGGCTCCCAGTAGTGACCCCCCCCTATCCAGTGGTCCCTGTAGTGGTCCTTCCTGTTATTGCCCCCAGTTGTGGTCCCCCCAGTGCAGTGCCCCTAGTAGTAGGGCCCCTTTATAATGCCCCCAGTAGTAGTTCCCCCCCCAAGTAGTGGTCATCAGTTGAGGTTCCCCCTCCCGATTAAGTGCCCCCTGTAATAGCCCCCCCCAGTAGAGGTCCTCCCAATAATGGTGCCCCCAGTAATAGCCCCCCCCAGTAGAGGTCCTCCTAATAATGGTGCCCCCAGTAATAGCCCCCTCCCAGTAGAGGTCCTAATAATGGTGCCCCCAGTAATAGCCCCCCCCAGTAGAGGTCTTAATAATGGTGCCCCCAGTACTAGCCACCCCCCCGTTGTGCCCCCAGTACTAGCCCCCCCCCCCCCGTTGTGCCCCCACATAAATAGAGGTCCCCCCAGTGGTAGCCACCCCCGTTGTGCCCCCAGTAGTGCTGAAAGGTTTTTAAAAATATATATAAAAACATACCTGAATCCACGCTGCTGCTCCTCCAGTCCGCGACGCTGCTGCCGCCGCCTGACAGTCCTCCCGGGCTGGCGCGCTCAGCATAATGGGACAGACGTCATGACGTCTGTCCCATTGCCCACTGCAGGAGCCGGACGGAAGTCCGGCTCTTGCAGTGGGTGCTGCAGCAGTGGAAGCCTAGCGCCGGTCCTGTGTAAATGTGTAGCGCTGACCGCACTCATTGCGGTCGGCGCTACACTGGTGGCTAACTAGGGCGGGCCAGACCGTGGCCGGCAGCGCCCCGCCCACGCCGCCGGTCCCAGGGCACGCACCCTGCCCGACCCCCCCTAGTTACGCCACTGCACTTACTCCGATGGTTAGGGTTAGGCACTTACCCCGACGGTTATACAGTTAGGCACTTACCCCGACGGTTACACATTTACCCCGACGGTTACGGTTAGGTACTTACTCCGACGGTTAGGGTTAGGTACTTTCTCCGACGGTTAGAGTTAGGCACTTACCCCAACAGTTACAGTTAGGGTTAGGCACCAAGAGAAGGGTTAGGATTAGGGTAAAGATTATGGCTTAAAAAAACAAACAAACCATGTGTCGACCATTTGCATGCCGACCATATGAGTGTCGACCTAATGACCATGTCGACCTTCAGTACATGTCAACCTTGTTACTAGTCGACCTTTAGTGTGTCGACATTCAGACCCTGACGACCTTCAGTCCCTATCATGTATGTCACGTGTCGCTCCAAGACTCCAGGAGAGTTGGCCAGCCTCCTCCAGCCCCTTCTCTGCCCCTCAGAAGTGGATGGCCTGGGCGGTTTGATGGTGCATTCACTCTGAATCACATCATTATCGTGGACCCTCCCCTGCTTTACAATGCTGGAAATCATAGCTTTTCTGTAGCGGGGATGGGGCAACCACAGTGCGATCGCAGCAACCCCCCCTCTCCACCACTTTCCTGCTGGCTAACCCCAAAAAAGGTTGGCAAGTGTATGTTCAGCAGGGCCAGGAGCAGCAGCGCCCTGTGGCAGTATTGGTTGGCACCCCTATCCCCACTGCAGCCGAAAATGGGGCGTGATCTAATTTCCATAGAGCACGCCCCAATATGCCATCAATTGGGGGGGTGTCCGTATGGCACGCCTCACGTTTTATGTCATGCTGGGGGCGAGCCCAGCACTCTGTAATCAGCCCCCAGCTGTCTCCCTTGCACTGAATGGACGCTGCGCGCATGTGTGTCCCCAACCTCCCGGCCGCCTGCGGGACAATTCGGCCAGCGGGTGGAACAGCGATACCGCCTGAAAAACGGGACTGTCCCGCTGAAATCAGGACAGTTGGGAGGACTGCGCCCTCTACAGGATGGAGATTCTGTTCGACCACATTGGTCGAACACCCCTGGAGCCGGCCCTGAGGTTCAGGTAGAGACAAGATCAAGTGAGGTCCTAGATTTCATTACCTGTTGATGTTATCATGTGCAGATTGTCATTTCCCAGCCAGAACTCATTCATCTGGCTGCCAAACCCCGTCTTGTAGGACTTCCAGTCGCGCAAGAAATCAACGGAACCATCACATCGCTTCTGAAATACCTGTATTAGAGAAAAAGATAGGAAGAATGAGGCTGATTGCTGCACAATGTACAGTTTTCACAGGACGCAGGTCCAGGGACTCTGCAATTCCAGCTCTTGTCACTGAGCGACACTGGGGACCTAAAACTGGCTCGTTAGGTTCTACGTCTTTACTACAAAACTGCTGCGTTTGCTCCTGAACTAATCGGTGACAGCTACCCATGAATATTCCTAATCCTCACTTCCTGTATGTTCCAGTCATCAAGCTCTGATCCTAAACCTAGATTGTGACAGTTTTTATAAAGCCAAGTACAGAATATAGAAGAAGTCACTTACTGTCGGACACTGTTAAGTTTGATTTGATCACAGAGTTGATTGACAGTACAGAGGGTTGCTGACAGCGCCGGTGGGCCCTGGTACTGGGAATGGGTGTGGCCAACATGTGGAGGTGTGGCCTGGCCCCCTCTTTGCAAATCATAAAAAAATATACTATACATGCGCTTGCTGGTAGGAATTAACCTAGGCTGCTCTATGGGTAATATATTGGCATCTATATATAATATACCTCAGCTGTTCTGGCATCACTAGGCAAATTGATGCCCACGTGCGTCCCCGTAAGTCGTACATCGCATATTCAGATCTGCCGTGCTGTAGGGCAGATCTGATAGTCAGGATGCACTGGAATAGTTAGGAGGCACGATAGATTGTTTGTCACATTGGACAGTTTTTAACACCAAATCGTGCCCACGACTGCCGGGGAGCTGCTGAGGAGAGTTCAAGGGAAAATCGGACACAATGTCGGATCGTGAGCACATCGCCAAGTGTGTAGGCACCTTAATGAGGACCTTAATATCCACTGGATACACTTCTACAATAAGCCAGGTATGACTGCACTAGTCATGCCAAATGACGTGATTGCATGTGGTCCTCATACTCAGCATTACACCATCAGTGGAGTCTGTACAGTACCTCCTGAACCTTCTGAGTCCCAGACATTGTACCATCAGTGGAGTCTGTACAGTATGTCCTGAACCTCCTAAGTCCCAGACCAGTCCCAGACATTGCACCATCAGTGGAGTCTGTACAATACTTCTAGAACCTCCTGAGTCCTGGCCCAGTCCCAAGTACCTTATGGATTATATTAGTTGGTGAGAGGGACGTTTATTGGGGACACTGTACATTTCCGTGAGTCCAACATCTGCATCACTATATTAAATATGATAAGTGTATCATGTAGTAATCAGGGTTGTGATGTTGGGCAATGTTTTTTTTTTTCTTTTGAAGACCTTGTACATGTGTGACCTGCATAGTTGTAGGAAATGTAGAGGTTTCTGCAGATAAACTTACAATCCAGCCTCCGCCATCAGTGTGCATGTCACACAAGACCCTCAGGGGGCCGCTGCCATTCGGGTATATGATGTACCAGCCACTGAGGGTCACTCCAAGATCCCGCAGCTCCTTACAGTTCCTGGCAGCTGAGAGAGAGAAACATAGAATTTGACGGCAGATAAGAACCACTTGACCCATCTAGTCTGCCCCTTTTTATTACCTTTTGATAACCCTATGTGACCCACAGTTCTTTGTAAGGATATCCTTATGCCTATCCCATGCATTTTTAAATTGTTCTACTATCTTCGCCTCTACCACCTCTGATGAGAGGCTATTCCACTTATCTACCAGTACTACCCTTTGTGTGAAGTAATTTTTCCTCAAATTTTCTGAACACAGTATTCTAGATGAGGACGTACCAATGACCTATACAGTGGTATTATCACTTCTTTCTTCCTGCTACTGATTCCTCTCCCTATGAACCAAGCACCTGACCTGTCTTCCTCATTGCTTTGTTACATTGCTTACCTGCCTTTATGTCACCGGAAATAGTGGCTCCTAGATCCCATTCCGCCTCCGTAGTTTCCATTAGAGAACCCTCAATACTATATTTAGCTTTTGGGTTCTTGAGACCCAAGTGCATGATTTTGCATTTTTTAGCCCAATAGGAAGCAGAAAGTTACAATATGGGAGCCAGAAATTAGTATTTGAAGTAAGAGGTACGTATGTGTGTTTAGTAAATCTTTCAAATTAAACTAATACAAATCATCTCCCAAAGGAGAAATCAAAAATAGGTAATGGTCCAGATCAGGTTATGAGGAGGCAATATGTGTACATGTAATTGCTGACATACAGGACAACAGAGGAAACTCAGTAGTCAAACCACACAGGTACATTTACCCATAATACCCAGGTAAAGACTTACACCCATAAGCCAAAACATTATGACCATTCCCATATGAAGAGAATGATGTAGACTACCTTGTAACTATGCTGTGAGCGGGTGACACTGTCTATGCTGGGAGCAGATGACACTGTCTGAGCAGATGACAATTCTTAACAATAGTCTGTCTATGCTGGGAGTGGGTGACACTGTCTGCTGTCTATGCTGCGAGCGGGTGACTGTCTATATTGTGAGCAGGTGACACTGTCTGCTGGGAGTCGGTGACACTGTATGCAGGGGGCAGGTGACATTGTCTATGCTCAGAGCAGGTGACATTGTGCTAGGAGCGGGTGACACTCTATTCTTGGAGCAGGTGACACTGTCTATGTGTGGGAGCAGGTGACACTTTCTATGCTGGGAGCGGGTGGCAATGTCTATGCTGGAAGCGGGTGACACTATCTATGCTGGGAGCATGTGACACTGTCCATGCTTGGAGCGGGTGACACTGCCTATGCTTGGAGCGGGTGACACTGTCTGCTGTCTATGCTGTGAGCGGGTGACTGTCTATATTGTGAGCAGGTGACACTGTCTATGCTGGGAGTCGGTGACACTGTATGCAGGGGGCAGGTGACATTGTTTATGCTCAGAGCGGGTGACATTGTGCTAGGAGCGGGTGACACTGTCTATGCTGGGAGCGAGTGACACTCTATTCTTAGAGCAGGTGACACTGTCTATGTGTGGGAGCAGGTGACACTTTCTATGCTGGGAGTGGGTGGCAATGTCTATGCTGGAAGCGGGTGACACTATCTATGCTGGGAGCATGTGACACTGTCCATGCTTGGAGCGGGTGACACTGTCTATGCTTGGAGCGGGTGACACTGTCTATGCTGGGAGCAGATGACACTGTTTGACTATGCTGCGAGCGGGTGACGCTGTCTGCTGTCTATGCTGTGAATGGGTGACACTGTCTGCTGTCTATGCTGTGAGCGGGTGACACTGTCTGTCTATATTGTGAGCAGGTGACACTGTCTATGCTGCGAGTGGGTGACACTGTCTATATTGTGAGCAGGTGACACTGTCTATGCTGGGAGTGGGTATATTGTCTGTGCTGAGAGCAGGTGACACTGTGTATGCGGGGGAGGGTGACATTGTCTATGCTCAGAGCGGGTGACATTGTGCTAGGAGCGGGTGACACTGTCTATGCTGGGAGCGAGTGACACTGTCTGACTTTATTGTGAGCAGGTGACACTGTCCATGCTGGGAGTGGGTGACACTGTCTATGCTGGGAGCGGGTGACACTCTATTCTGGGAGTGGGTGACACTGTCTGTGTGTGGGAGTGGGTGACACTGTCTATCCTGGGAGCGGGTGACACTGTCTATCCTGGGAGTGGATGACACTGTCTATCCTGGGAGGAGCCTGAAGTAACACTTTCTATGCTGGGAGCGGATGACACTGTCTATGCTCGGAGGAGCCGGAGGTGACACTGTCTATGCTGGGAGCGGATGACACTGTCTATGCTGGGAGGAGCCTGAGATGACACTGTCTATGCTGGGAGGACCCCGAGGTGACATTGTCTCTCTGTGCTGTGAGCGGGTGACACTGTCTGTGCTGGGAGCGGATGACACTGTCTATGCTGGGAGGAGCCTGAGATGACACTGTCTGTCTATATTGTGAGCAGGTGACACTGTCTGTCTATATTGTGAGCAGTTGACACTGTCTATGCTGCGAGCGGGTGACACTGTCTATATTGTGAGCAGGTGACACTGTCTATGCTGGGAGTGGGTATATTGTCTGTTCTGAGAGCAGGTGACACTGTGTATGCAGGGGAGGGTGACATTGTCTATGCTCAGAGCGGGTGACATTGTGCTAGGAGCGGGTGACACTGTCTATGCTGGGAGCGAGTGACACTGTCTGACTTTATTGTGAGCAGGTGACACTGTCCATGCTGGGAGTGGGTGACACTGTCTATGCTGGGAGCGGGTGACACTCTATTCTGGGAGCGGGTGACACTGTGTATGTGGGGGAGGGTGACATTGTCTATGCTCAGAGCGGGTGACATTGTCTATGCTGGGAGCGAGTGACACCGTCTGACTTTATTGTGAGCAGGTGACACTGTCCATGCTGGGAGTGGGTGACACTGTCTATGCTGGGAGCGGGTGACACTCTATTCTGGGAGCGGGTGACACTGTGTATGCAGGGGAGGGTGACATTGTCTATGCTCAGAGCGGGTGACATTGTGCTAGGAGCGGGTGACACTGTCTATGCTGGGAGCGAGTGACACTGTCTGACTTTATTGTGAGCAGGTGACACTGTCCATGCTGGGAGTGGGTGACACTGTCTATGCTGGGAGCTGGTGACACTCTATTCTGGGAGCGAGTGACACTGTGTGTGGGAGTGGGTGACATTGTCTATCCTGGAAGCGAGTGACACTGTCTATCCTGGGAGCGGATGACACTGTCTATGCTGGGAGCGGGTGACACTGTCTATGCTGGGAGGAGCCTGAGGTAACACTTTCTATGCTGGGAGCAGATGACACTGTCTATGCTGGGAGGAGCCTGAGGTGACACTGTCTATGCTGGGAGCAGATGACACTGTCTATGCTGGGAGGAGCCTGAGGTGACACTGTCTATGCTGGGAGCGGGTGACACTGTCTATGCTGGGAGCGGGTGACACTGTCTATGCTGGGAGGAGCCTGAGGTGATACTGTCTATGCTGGGAGCGGATGACACTGTCTATGCTTGGAGGAGCCTGAGGTGACATTGTCGCTCTGTGCTGTGAGCAGGTGACACTCTATGCTGGGAGTGGGTGACATTGTCTGTCTGTGCTATGAGTAAAGATGTTTGGAATTATTTGTTCTTGTTAACAATAGTCTGTCATTGCTTACACTGAAGCCACCAACAGGTCCATATTTTAATACAGATCAAGTCAGATTGTTTTGCCATATTAATCTTTTGCAACAATTCCATACATAAAAAGTACAACTTAAATAGTAATTATACATTTCTTTTTTATTAAGACTAATTATAGAATTAATTTATTGTCACAGAAATAGATGTTTGAGGGATCCTCACCGTAAAATTCAGGAAAGGCTGCGGCTTCCTGTCGCCCTGTAGACAAGAAAACAAAATGCACAACGGTAACTGGCACAAAAAGATAAATGAGACAAAATTTTCACAAAAAGTCATGGGCATTACATTTAAAAATTTAAATAGTCAATATCGACAAAACACATCCTGAAAATTGTACTGGATACTGAAATAACAATAAATGTAAATAATGGCAAACATTTACTGTAACTATCACACTGTAAAGGTAGCCTCCATAATGCTCCATTAGATGAAGCATTCTCCTGCACCAAGATGGCAGACGTTATTCTCTACATGCATGGCACCATCACTGCGAATAGCAATAAACAGTGATTGCTGGTTAAGTCTATCCTCCTGGCATGTCCACCAACCATTATCCACTAGTGTCTACTAATAACATCTAGTATACACATATTAACAGGTTATCGGCTCAGGCACCCAGACACTTCAGACGCCATAGAACGCTGCGTTACAGAAACGCTAACCAGTGACGCCGCAGAGTGTGTTACAATCCAAACATGCTTACAGTAGCTGCATCAATGATGAGCTTAATTAAATTTAAAGGCTCAGAGAACTAAGGGCCTGATTCAGAGCTGGACGCTCTTTCAGAGTGCTCGCTATAAATCAGGGCGGCATTTTTTTTTTGAGAACCGGCCTCCTGGCCGCTCGCTAAGCTGTGAGTAACCACCTACAGCTTTTGCAAGTGGCCAGGTGATGGTCGCGACCATCGGGCTTGCGACAAGACCCTTGTGGTAGGGTCTCGTCCATCGCAAGCCCCAGTGAGCTTCCGGCTCTAATAGAGCCAGAAGCTCACTACTGAGGCCGCCCCCAAACGACAGGTGTTCTTTCGGGAATGCCTCCATTTGGCCAGCCACCCCCCCCCCTGTCTGCCTCCAAAATGAGGGGAGCTGTCAATCACAATCGACAGCCGCCCTGTTTTGGTGCGAGACCTCTAGCGACAGAGCGCCCGTCGCTGGCCGGGCTTGGGGGGGGACCATCAG
Organism: Taudactylus pleione; assembly: GCA_031769625.1. NCBI lineage: Eukaryota > Metazoa > Chordata > Amphibia > Anura > Myobatrachidae > Taudactylus > Taudactylus pleione. The sequence goes on along the minus strand of JAUIMM010000013.1, from coordinate 3,758,250 downwards.
TGGGGGATCATCGACCCGCTTGTGACCGCTGTGCGCTCGCGTGCGGGTCTGAATCAGGCCCTAAGTCACATAGAATTTCGCAATGGAAATTCAACTGAAACTGGAGAGGTTGAGGAAGGTTACGGTTAATTCAGAAGACAGTCCAAACCCAGATTGAGTAGATGAAGCCATGGGAACAATAGGCTTAGGTGTTGAAAAAAACATTTATCATACATGAGAAAGTGTCAGCACGTGACATATGGATGACAGCATATGAAGACAAGGGTCTCGAGAAAAATTTATCTAAAGTCTATAACACTATAGTTAAGTAAATGCAAAAGTATGAGTGACTACATCAATAGGATGATGTCCACATCTCAGCGATCAATGTCAGAAGGAGTCCAAGTCGATGACGAGGAGAACGCCATGTCGATACTATAGAACTTAACGTCTGCATCCGATTTCCTAGTGGTAGCCCTAGAAGCTAATACAGCCAAGCTATCTACAGGGATCGTTAGGGCAAAACTTTTACAGGTCCAAGAAATTGTGAAGGTTGAATTAAGTGCTGAGAATACTGCATTACACACTAAAGATACAAAGCCCAGAAAATTCAAGTACCAAGTGTTATGAATGTCATAAAATAGGCCATAATGTATATGAGTGCAAGCCACAGAATGTGACTGCTACACAGTGTACCAACAAGAGTGAAACAGTTTTAAGTGTCACAGAGTCACAGAAGAGATTGCTGGAATATTGACTCAGGTGCTACTAAACATTTCAGCTGCAACCATGAGTGGTTCACTACACTGAACACATTTGAACCTATCAAGGTTCAGAGGAATAGCAGATAAAGTACTTACAGCTACAAAAGTTGAAACAGTCACAACCCTCCTGAGAATGTCTCAGTGATCCATGATGCACTATATGTACCAAGAATGTGAACAAAGGGCCTGATTCAGAGATTTTCGCTATGTACTTATGGGTGCAGCTGCTGTGCGCATATATGCTAATGCTGCAGGAGGCGTCTCAAAAAAAAAGATGCCTCCAGCCAGCATCTCAGATGCATTGCCTGTGTCCAAAGACGCGGGATCGGATCAACATAGCCACCATCAGGTAAAATGTTCGCCAGATTGGCCGTCTGACAAAGCCTAAGGCTACTCAGATTGGCCACCTCATCTGCGCTACCAAGGCCGGTGAATCTGCATCAGTAGACAAAGGCACTGACCTTGGAACTCCCAGAAAATGGGGACAACACGTTCACAATTTCAGGAATGCTGCCCAGCACTGACCCTTTCCCGTCTCCAAATAGCCACAGCCTGTGAATCAGGTTTCTGCTTAGGGGGTTCTGCAAGCGATCTCGCAGGACCTGTTCTGCTTGCGCAGAATCAGTCCTGTGCATGCACATGCACAGTCCCCTCCTGCCATCGGAGATGTACACAAACAATGAGATTTGCAGATATCTCTGAATCAGGCCCAATCCTCAGAGTCATAAGTGTTGAAAGGAATTATAGTCCAGTTCGCAGAAAGAAAGTGCGTTGTGTAGAACAAGAGAGGGAGTGTAAGAGAAACATGTACCCGATGCCAACAATTTAATTATCTATTAACGGCACAACCATCTTCTCTAGACCCCAAGTGCGCTGTTTTGGAGTTATCCTTGACACCTATCACAGTCCTGCCGCTTCCATCTCAAAAATATTTTCAGGATTAGACCCTTTCTCATCCTGAAGGCAACTAATACCCTCATCCACTCACTAGTCATCTCCAGATTGGACTATTGTAACCTCCTCCTATCTCACCTCCCTGACTCCCACCTCTCTCCTCTCCAGTCTGTCCTCAGTGCTGCTGCTCGAATCATCTTCCTCTCCAAACTCTCTACATCTGCCTCCCCTCTCCTACAAGCCCTCCACTAGCTCCCCATCCCCTTCAGAACCGAATTCAAGGTTCTTACACTCACTTACAAAGCCCTGACCCAATCCTCTCCCATTTACATCTCGCATCTCATCTCACTTCACACTCCTGCTTGCCCACTTTGATCAACAAATGCATGCCGCCTCTCATGCCAACTGATTACTTCCTCCCACTCCTGCCTCCAAGATTTTGCCCCTACTGCTCCCCACCTCTGGAACTCTCTACCCCTCCCTATCAGGCTCTCCACCTCTCTACAAATCTTCAAACGGGCTCTCAAAACCCACTACTTCATCAAAGCCTTCTAGCTGTCACCTGAACCCACTGTTCCATGCTACATCCCCACTGTCTACCCTATCTGTGTCACCCTTGTCTGCCCCTCCCCTTTAGAATGTAACCTCTCACGAGCAGGGCCCTCTTCCCTCATGTGCTTCTCCTTCCCTCACTCCTACGATCGTCTACTCCAAACTCACCACAAGGGCACCTAACATTTGGTTGCTGACGCTTTGCTGCTTTTTTGAGTGCTATAATCTCTATTGCAGCAATGTTTATAATATCCTTGTCCTGCATTGTTTTGCACTGTAAGTCGCTGTTTTATTGTTTGTGCATTTGTTCTTGTGCTTTGTAAGGTGCTGCGGAACCCTTGTGGTGCCATATAAATGATGGATAATATTAATAATGCTGACAACTGTATGACTGTGACACAGAGGAGTGTTATGCAATGATGGCTTCTGACTCGCAAACTATGGCACAGAAGGTTAGGTCATCTTGGATATGACAACGTCCAGAAACTTCTAGTCAGGATAGACTGGTATATCTGTGGCTGATATTGGAAGGCCATTTTGTGAAAACTGTATAACAGGCAAGCAAAGCCATTGCCCCTTCCCAAATTCAGTGACCAGAGCTAAGGCACCGCTAGAACTGGTGTATACAGACATGTGTGGTCCAATGAAAGCCAAATCCATAAGTAGATACAGATACTTTATAACATTCATCAATGATTTCACCAGAATGGCACACATTTATATCATTAAAGAAAATAATGAAGTAATGAACAGAATTGCAGACTACAAGTGATTGGTAGAAACTCAAACTGGTCACAGGTTGAAAGTCTTGAGATCTGTCAATGGAGAATATATAAACAAAGATGTTGAAACATTCCTAAAGAAGCATGGCATGGAACATCAACTGACCACTGCTACATGCCAGAGCAGAATTATGTTAGTGTACAAATCGTATGGAGAAAGCTCAAATCAATTCTGAAGGATGCCGGCCTTTGGGTGGAAGCAGTATCTACAGCAATGAATCTAAAGAATCATGCTCCCGCAGTTACCCTGAAATACAAAAACCTAATTGAGATGTGTAATACTTGGTTTTCTTCCAGACCATGCCTCCGAGTCTGGGTGTACTCTGCATGTACACATCCCAAGGAAAAAAGACGTAAGCTGGATCCCAAATCCGTAAAGTGCATTATACTTGAATACTGACAAGAGAGCAAAGGATACAGACTTTGGGATACCGAGAACAGAAAGCCCTTAAAAATCATGAGATGTTATATTCCAAGAAACAGCATCACTTAAAACAAAGCAGGAATTGGAATTTCAGAGCAACTGTGTGTCATTAAATGTGCCAACAGCTGGAGACATGCTTGAAAAATAGACTACCAGCATGGACATTCAGCTACAGAAAAGAACTTCTGCAAGATTAAAGAGATGTAAGTACACCAAAAAAGAAGTTTGCAAATATCACATTCTGTGAACCCCAAAGTATTCAGGAGGCTAAGTGAAGCAACAACAGGTGTGAATGGAAATCAGCAATAGATAAAGATATGATATTGCTCAATAACAACACATGGACTTTAGTTGAGAGACCAAATCACCGCGAGACCATAAAAAATAAGTGGATTTTCTGGAAAAAAAATTTAAATTACAGGACTATCGCTCATTACAAAGCTCATCTTCTTGCAAAAGGCTATACGCAAGAATCTGGTGTTGACTATGATGAAACTTACTCTCCGTTGATTACCTGATATGTTTGAGTATCCATGTTAATAAATTAATTACTGTACTGTTGTACTCTTACCCATTGTAGCAAGGAAACTATTAGATCCTAGGTAATCAGAGTGACTTCTACTTAAACAAGGGAGATACTACCAATAATATACAGATCACCAACATAAAACATAATAAAAGAAGACAACATAGAGACACCCAGCTGATAATACAAGTTTAATAAATTTTTAACTCAAATTTCTTTATCTGGCACTTAAAAGGGGAGATTTATCAAAGCTTGGACAGAGATAAAGTACCAACCAATTAGCTCCTAACTGTCATTTTTCATACACAGCATGTACAATGACAGGAGCTGATTGGTTGGTACTTTATCCCTCTCCACTTTATCTCTATTCAAGCTTTGATAAATCTCCCCCTTATTCTTTGTACTATATTTTAACTATACCCTGCTGCAGAGTGTGATCATTTACTGATTTTAATGAAATAAATAAAGTTTACATATTTCTGTGCACCCAAATACAGATGTCTTTTCTTCTTCCTCTCCAATTAACTTGATTGACTTATCAGCATTTCAGGCAAAATATCTCCATAGGTGACACAGGTGGAAAGCGGCATCTAGGACTCACCTGGGCAGGTGTCCTTGGCGTTACAGAGAGCGATGGACAGGAAGAAGACCATAAGCGATGAGGACAACATGGCGGATACAGGGATCCTGCTCCTTCAATCTCGTCCTGAAACTCTGCTGTCTTATTCAGGTCTCTGTAACGTATTTGCTATTTAAAGGCTGATAAACTCTTCTACAAATAATTATTCTTCGGCTTCGGACACGCTCAGTGGAAATAACTTGGCTCCAAGGATGTTTCTTACCAATCTTTCACTGTATGGGCAAATACAAGTAGATGCCAGCTGGCAGCAGCCAAGGTAGTAAGATGACTGTGATAAAGGTACTTAGCTTAACACATCTGCTGCTGCCATCGGTGTTCGGGGCAGTTGAAGGGGTGGCGTTTTCCTTCGTACGAGTCGGTGGTGATTCAAGTTGCATCTTCGGTGGCATTTCCTGGTGCTATGCGGGTTTCAGAGCTGGTGGCATCTTCCAAACGGGTTGATGCCACCATGCAACGCTCAGATATCCTTGTGGGTGAGAGGTCGGTCCTCTGTAGAATACGGAGGTCAAAGACCGACCAAACTGGTAGGGGTAGGTGGATTTCGTTGGGTCCATCTAGGGACAAACGGATCTGCCCTGTTACAGTTTCTACGCGTTATGCGTTGTTGCGGCCGGATGTTCCTGGTTCGTGGCTCATGCGTATGGACAGGACTCCACTTATGAAGTACCAGTCAGGCTGATTTTTGAAGCAATCTGTGTCGAGTATCGGCCTCTCGGCTCGGGATCTTGGAACGCGCTCCTTTAGGATCGGCGCAGCTACTTCAGCGGCAACAGCGGGTTTCACGGTGTCAGAAATTAAGGCCTTGGGATGATGGAAATTGGGCAGCTACAAACGTTGCATTAGGTCTTGTCATTGACTTTGTTCATGGTTTCGGTTTTAACAAACCAAAAATTATGTGTATGTCTGAAATTGTTTTGTTTATGGTACATTGTTAATTTTGTGTATTGTTTGGTCTTGTCTGTTACCCTTGTCCATCCTACTAGGGGATCAGCTACTCGCCATTGCTGGCAATGGGAGTCTTGAGGGATTTAAAATTTTTGCCTGAACTGACGGACTAATTCGGCTATTTTCAATTAATTAATTAGGTTCTAATTTTTCCCTCAGCAGGTTTTTATTTTACCTCTTGTCAAGTTCACCTGTTTTTCCCCAATTACCACCCACCCATTTTTGTTTGTCTCAGCCACTTTAATTAGTAAGTTGGTGACCCAATGGCACAAGTTTTCTTTTTGGCAGATCCTCACTCAATTTAACCTACAGTATTACATTGTTTTTTTAGATTTACAAATGTTTTTTCTGTATTGCCTTCCATCCTTTTAGGGTTGCTCTTTGATTTTTGTAACATTTGGATTATGGGCCACTCGTACATTTTCTGGGCTTCTAGGCTTATGGCTTCTGATCGAGCTCCGGTTTTTGTGGATTCTGCTAGGGCCCATTGGATGGATATCGGTGGTATGAGGTGGCATTATTTTTGTCCTAGGCTGTTGGAGTGTGCGAGACGTTTCGGAATGCCACAAGTTTTGGTGGTTCATTTAGGGAGCAATGACTTGGGGCAGAGGTCCACTTTGGAGTTGAGGCTCACTATCATCCTTGGCGTGCAGACCACGAGTCTGCACGATGGCCATTTGTCACGAGTGCTGTCGGCATGGCCATCGTGCAGACTCGTGGTCTTTCATTGTGCATTGCCAGGTGTGGCGTGGGGTTAGGGATTTTCCTGCTAGAGATGAGACCCGAAAAAAAAAAAAAATTCAGCAGTGGCAAAATTTGTGGTGGCGAATGAGGGCCGTGTGGTTCCTCGCACAGGGATTCAATTTTGTTTCAGTTATTTCTACCAGGCGGATGGGGTCCATTTAACGGAGGAAGGTCATTGTTTGTTGAGGATGTTTAGGGTGGTTGTGTTGTTGGGGTAGTTTGTTGTATGGTGGTGGTTTGGCGGGTGGGGTGCGGCGGTTCTAAGGTCAGAACTTTGCTGTGGTGGGAAAGAACGGCAGGTCACCAGTCCAAGTGCAATTGTTTAGTTGAGATGCGCTCCCTTCGTTGACTGGTAGTTGACTGTGCCAACCTAACAGGGGGCGGTGTCATCACCCAAATGGGTCAAGGTAGATGGTGAGTGATACCTTTTGTTGCTTATAGGGCTTTTTATAGTTATGTTCGCGTACTCTGGGCGGTATACGCCTGCTATGCCTGTTGTTGGTTGTGCGTGGGCATCGCAGATTGGCTGATTTCTGGCCGTCCTTTCTTTGCCACCATACATCCTTAAATTAATAATGAAATAAATAATTATTGCTTCAATAAATAGCCATCAGTTTCTGTGCCAAATCTACGTCTGTGTCTTTATTTACTTTTAGTTTAAGATTAACTGGTTTGCACACATGAAACACAGCTCATCCCATAGAAGTTTAATGGAGACAGCCTGTAGTGAGGAAGGTTGTTAGAGAGGACTGGGCTCGAGGGGGTAAATTTAGCAACCAATCAGATTCAACTTAACATTTAACTAGCACTTTCCAGAAGATAATAGCTAGAATCTGATTGGCTACTATGGGCAACATCTCCAAAAACTCTCACTTTAGTAAATTTACCCCTAGGAGTGCTTTCCAGGGTACTATGGGTTTGATTCAATTACGCGCGAAGTGAATAGCGCCGGGAATGAGCTCCCGGAGCTATTCAATTCATCGCGCTGCTAAGCCCAACTAAGGATTTCTTCTCGCATCCCTCTGCGAGCTGCGAGCAGAAATCCGACAAAAGTCCAGGCACGATGCTGTCTTCTGCCCTTAACGCGGCGGAAACAGCATCGCGCCGGGGAGTTTAGTTGGAGAATGCCCATTTGCGCGACTAAACACGCTCTTTAAGGCGCGAGAACGAGCATTCCCCGACCGAACATCGCGCAGAATAGAATAGCTCCGGTAGCTCATACCCGGCGCTATTTACTTCTCGCTTAATTAAATCTAGCCCAATGACTGCATTGTGCAGCATTGTTTAGATAGATAGATAGATATATAGATAGATAGATATGAGAGAGATAGATAGATATTAGAGAGATAGATAGATATGAGAAAGATAGATATATTTGAGATAGATAGATATGAGATAGATAGATATATAGGAGAGAGATAGATATATATGAGAGAGATAGATAGATAGATATGAGAGAGATAGATAGATATGAGATAGATAGATAGATAGAAAGATATGAGATAGGTAGATAGATAGAAAGATATGAGATAGGTAGATAGATAATTAAATGCTTTCCAGTTTTTAGAATTTGATAAAACTGGATATTACTAATGCATTACTCCATTATAATATGCACTATTTGTGATATCAGAGCAAGCTTGTCACCAGTAATTAAGAATATGACCATTGGATACAATGTACCTCCAATGAGATGCAAATACCTTTTCTTATCAGTTGTAAATGGCAAATGTCACAGATAATACATGAAGAAGTTATGGGGGAAGGGATCATATCCCTACTGTCTGTATATGAGAACCACGCAGCACTTGCCTGTATTTCTTTGTGTGTGCGCAGTCTCCGCTGTTTGCTGATTTGTTACATCAGTGTGTTGTTATATCTGTTTATTGAAACATTGTTACTAAAATGTCAGCTCCTGACTTCCCACAGCTGCCTTGATGATGAGAAAGTTGAAACCATGCTTATCGTGCGTACTGGTACGCTTGGGAATATCATCCTAGCATCCCAAAGACACCTTGACACACCAGCCGCTTCCCCATTGCCCAGGGGAGTGGGCTATGCTACATTGTTTGCAATTTACCCACATCTATCAACAATATATGTACACACCAGAAGTTTAAAGGATACCCTTATGAGAAAAACACTCACTTATTTTCTGTGACTTTTGGTACGCCACCTCTGCTGTATATTTTTATTTGCTCCTTTTGTTGATGGTTTCATCACACTCCAAAAAATATCTCTTAGGTCTTGTACACCTTTTGGGAAAATACCTTAAAAGGGATACAGTCAACATCCCGACACTGGCATTCCGCAGGTAAGTAGCGGGATTAGGGGGGAGGATTAGGAGTTAGGCACTAGGGGGAGGGTTAGGAGTTAGGCTCTAGGGGGAGGGTTAGGAGTTAGGCCCTAGGGGGAAGGTTAGAAGTTAGGCACTAGGGGGAGGGTTAGGAGTTAGGCTCTAGGGGGAGGGTTAGGAGTTAGGCATTAGGGGGAGGGTTAGGAGTTAGGCTCTAGTGGGAGGGTTAGGAGTTAGGCTCTAGGGGGAGGGTGAGGCACTAACGTGGGAGGGTTACGGTTAGGCACTAAGGGGAGGGTTATACACTAAGAGTGCGGGGAGCATAGGTTTAGGCACCGGAAATAGAGAGGGAGAGGATACCGACCGACATTTGTCTGTATCGTAACCCTGTTGGGGAATGCATCCCATACCCAACCCCTTAGAAGAACTTTGAACAATCTTGCTGTCGTGAAATTTACTATACATTGTGTTGTTTTTCTTTTTGTCCCCTATATGTAACAACGATACATGATCGGAGGATTTTGGTGTACATAAAGGGAGAAGGAAAACCATCCAGACAACCCCCTTCACATCATTTAAGGAACATACAGTCTTAGTATACTTAGGTTTTTTAGCCCACTATCTTTTGGGGACTTGGGCACAATTTTTTAACACCAGTTTGGTGATATTAACGGTAGCGCCATCCTTTTCACACCACCGCCCTTTTTGTTGGAGTCAGGATTGTAGAGACATCAAGTGGAGTTCAGAGACGACAGAATCCCCACAACCTGCACAGGACAGGCTGCGGCCATGAAGTGGGGAGATGGAAAACCTACACAGTGAATGGTCAAGTATTTCTGAACTGGGAACCAAGGTCAACAACAGCTGCTGTAGCTCAACACAGGTCTATAACGTAACAGGACACAAGATCAAACCCTGCAGACATCCGTGTCTTTTCTTACGTGAATGTGACACGTGTTATATCTTCTTTGAAATAGTTCTTTTGTTTAGTACAGGAAATTATGCAGGTATTTAATCAACCTTGTCAAATGTGCACAATCCATGGTAACAATGCCAACAAGATTACCTTAGATTACATCTTGCCGTCTTTTATGTTGTGGGAAAATACAAGTGGATGGCAGCCATTCAGTATATTTGGCCAACACAAGCAAGTTGTCTTGAAGGGATACGGACATCAGATGCAATAGTAGTGTTCATTCTAGCGGTATCCGGTTGTTAGTTCGACCTCAGTTACCCAGCACCTGTCACAACCTGCGCAGTTCCGCTTTCTGCCTGGGGTGTCGCTCTCTGCTTCTGTTGCGGATTCTTGTCAGCGAAGATCCTGGCTTTGTCCATCCCAGGACGTTATCTGGAACGGTGACCAGTCACGCCCTAGCCCAGCCCCCCCAGCCAAAAATGTAAAAAAATTAGAATGATTTCCCCCCCCCCCTAGGGACGTATTTATAATGGGTGCACACGGGCCCCTGGGTCCAAGGGTGGCCCGCACCGCACACCTTGCACCCATATTATACTTACCTATCAGTGACAAAAAATTACAAAATTTGGCCTTAACAGTATATATTTAATATGAGAAAATATACACTAATATATTAAAAATGAGAAAATATACACTAAGAATTTTTGTAAACCCACTGATAGTAACACGATCGATGTCAGTGGCAGTGAAGACCCTAATTGGCTGAGAGGAGTACCAGCAGCCGATTTAGGCATAACAAAAGAAATTGCTCCGATGATGGCATCAGAAACAAGCATTAGGGATGAAAAAATGTTTCCAGTTGAAAGGTTATGACCCAGTGCAGTTGGACAATAGTCTCAAAGGTATAGAAAAGATCAGCTGTGAACAGTTATTGCTACGGAAAACAATCACTAAGGAGAATAGAAAGGATTTTTATTTATCTTTTATTACTGGTTTTAACAGAGAGACAATAAAAAAAGTGAGAAGATTCTAAGCAAACATTGGAACATTCTTATCCAGGATCTTGTTTTAAAAGTTATACAGGTTGAGTCTCCCATATCCGAAATGCTCGGGACCAGGTTTTGGTTTTTGGAATACCTGAGGGGGCCCGGCGTGTGCTGCGGGTGGGTCCGGAAGGTGTTGCGCAGGTGCTGTTGTCTGGCGGGTGATGCGGGTGTCGTGAGGGGTCCGGCGAGCGAGGCGGGAGGGTCCAGCAGGTATGGCGAAAGGGTGCTGCGGGTGTCACGAGGGGTCCGGCGGGTGACACACGAGGGTCCGGCGGGTGCTGCGGAGGGTGGCCTGGTGTGTGGACCACGCCCACGCCGCTAGTCATTGGCCACTGATACTAGTGACGTCATGATGTCAGGTTACGTCGTGACATCACAGACGCACCAAAATATTCCGGTTTTTGGAATATTTAGTTTTTTAGAATAACGGATATGGGAGACTCAACCTGTATTGATAAACCCAATGGGTAAGGGAGGGGTCAGAACACAAGCACTGGTGGAAACACTGATACAATTAAAGTAACAATAACGTGTATAGGATATAATGTAAATAGATAGCCAAAAGGGCTATTATACAAATCTCAATTGGAGGTGCTCCCCTGAGAGTCGAAACAAGATTGAAGGGAAAGAAAGTACTCTCTGTGTTGGGGGAACTAAATCCTATAATACTAAGGCGCATATGTATCAAAACTTGATGTGAGATAAAATTGTGAGATATATATCACCAACCAATCAGCTTCTAAGTTACATTTTGCAGGCTGTGTTTAAGAAATGATAGTTTGGAGCTGATTGGTTGGTGATATATATTTCACAATTTTATCTCACATCAAGCTTTGATACATATGCCCCTAAATATTAAAAAATAAAGTTTATTAAGTGAGTATACTTAATGAACGTTGTTTTAATATTTAGTATTATAGAATTTAGGACCTCATTCAGAGTCGGTCGTAAGCGGCCACTCGGTCGTACCCAGCGATGTTCGCAAAACAATGCGCATGCGCAAACTAGCTGTTGCAATTGGAAATTTGTCTCTCCTTCAACTTGGCCAGGTCGTCAGTTTGAGTGACAGGATGAGGCGTTTGTGGGTGGTAACAGGGGAAGGTGCTTGTGAACGGGGGAGTGGAGATCCGAACGCAGGCGTGCCTGACTATGCAAACAGCGTTTTATGGGAGTGCATAATTAACTAAATAGCGTCATGGCACACGTGACATGGGAGGTTTAGACACTGGACTTGATCATAGTGCTTAAGAGAGGGTATGGTCAACCTTAAGCTCTACGACCAGCTCTGATGGTTCCCGATGGTCTCGATTAATCCTTATATGCCCGGAGATGACGTGTATTGCGAACGAGAAGGGGGCGTATTTTTAGTCTTACGGCCGCATCCTCCCCTCGCTCATCCAGCTAACGATCCCATCTTAACGACGCAACTTGCGAGCGTTTCATTTGCATATCCGGCCCCTTTTCCCTTACGACCGAGCGGCCGCAACGACCGACTCTGAATGAGGTCCTTAGTGCCCTCAACACAGAGAGTACTTTCTTTCCCTTCCTTCTTTAAAGATATATTACCAAGTAAACCATATATAATATACAGAAGGGCTCCTAATTTAAGTATTGCTCTAGAAGTGCGGTTCCTCCCAGCGATTTACTGTTTAAAATCAAAAGGCTTTTATACGAGGTAGGTGCGGCCTAGGCATTGCTTGCAGAAACTGCACCAGTAATAATAGACGTAAAATATCAAACTTTACCTCAGAAGCAACACGCGCATAACATTGATTAACTTGTAATAACAAGGGAGGGTTGGGTTAGGGGCTCCCGGGGGGACTTAGGGTTAGGCACCCCCCCCGGGAGGTTAGGGTTAGGCTAGGTGGAGGGAGGGTTAGGCACCCCCCCGGGGGGACTTAGGTTTATGCGGCGGGGAAGGGGGGGGGTTAGGTTTAGGCACTGGGGGGGGGAAGGTTAGGGTTCGGGGTAGAATTAGGTAAGACAATACTTACCTTAGGGTGATCGGGATTTCCTCCTCTGCCGGGATACTGCTGTCGGGATTCCAACCGCCGGGCATGGGTCCAGCGGTAAATCATACAGATTCCTCACTGGCAGTTGGTGTGGCTCTATTTGAATTTTGGACTGCGCTGCTGACTAGGGTGGTAAACGACTGGCCTTCACTTGGCGCATGTGTGTACCGCTTGCCTGGATGCTAATGGCGGTATGCAGTCGGGCTGATGTAATCCCGACAGCCGGCCTCCGGACTGTCATATCCTGGGAAGGGTCTAAAGACAGGCGTCGATATGCCGATACCTGTCACTAGACATACGCCGGGAGCCCGACGCTGGCATCCCGATCGAAGGGGCGCCGGGCACCGAGTGCGGATAGCTGCGAGGGGGGGAGGGTTAGGTTTAGGGTTCCCAGAGGGTACTTAGGGTTAGGCAACCCCCCCCAGGGGACTTAGGTTTAGGTGGTGGGGAAGGGGGGGCTAGGTTTAGGCACTTAGAGGGGGGATTGGAGTTAGATACTGGGGGGGAAGGTTAGGGTTAGGCACCCTTAAGGGAGGGTTAGGGGGTAGAAATAGGTTAATATATATACTTACCTTAGACGATCGGGATTTCCTCCTCTGCAGGGATGCCGCTGTCGAGATTCCAACCGCCGGGCATGGGTCCGGCGGTAAATCATACCGATTCCCTAATGGCGAACACGTACAACACTTGCTATGACTTAACACAAAAATAAATATTGGGGCAGATTGTCTGAAGCTCTGGGGAGAGATAAAGGGGAGAGTGATAAACGACCAACCAATCAGCTCCCAACTGTCATTTTTTTAAACACAACCTGTAACATGACAGTTGGGAGCTGAGTGGTTGGTCGTTTATCACTCTCCACTTTATCAATCCCCAGAGTTTCATACATCTGCCTCATTGTGTGACCTGCGTTTGCAGCTCAATCTAAACACAAAAGGTAGGGGAAGACCAACAAGCGCTGACCTATAAAACGTCTCGTATGTATCCAAGAGTAAAAGAAAAAGTAAATGTTTAAGTAAACAAATGTTGATGATATATATATATATATATACATAAAACAACCCCTTAGGGATTTCAGGCGTACCAAAAAAGGGGCCTAGAGATAGGCAACCGGTGTGGGAAGGACCGCTGCCATCTTGGGCCTGGAAAGGAGGAACACTGGACTATCGCAGGAGGGCATGCACCCGGGTATTACATCCACCCCCCTATGCTATGGACAGTGTCCTTTTTTGGTACGTGTGACATCTATAAGGGGTTGTTTCAATTATTTTACTTTACTCCTTTTTTGTGAATAAATTGTGAATACTGTTTTATGCGATGAGAGGTCTGTTTTATGATTTCTTTGGAGGTTCTCCCGTGATTTGATAAGGATCATATGACATTTGCAACTTTGAATACAAGGGAAGAACAAAGAATCCTTTATGTGTACATCTCTCACCTTTTTCAGGTGAGTATCATTCTAGATAAGGAGTCACATGTTTGATATATCATTTGTTTACTTAAACATTTACTTTTTATTTTACTCTTGGATACATTCGAGACGTTTTATAGGTCAGCGCTAGGTGGCCTTCCCCTACCTTTTGTGTTTAGATTGTAAAAGAATGGTTGGTGTTTACTTGCTATGACTTCCTCGTGTATCTCATAGACCAAGGTATGTCTGAGTCCCAGTTCTCTTAATTACTTCAAGCACTTTAAAAGTTATAAGTAAAACTTTGGGGCCAATAGCGAGTGAAACACCCTGTACAGATAAAAACTGATTTTTATTTGCAATACTTCCTTCAGGTGAGTAACTGGATGGATGGGGGGGATTGGGATCAGTGAATGTGCAGTTTCCTAAGCAGATTTGAAGAACAGGACTCATTGGAAGACAAACTTCTGCATGTGATACTTTTGGAAACATTCTTCTGACAGATTCTCTGTTTTCTGTTTTGATAACACTGCACAACAATGAAAATGTTTCCCATGTGAAAATTGATGTCAGCATGCAAAGAATAAATATGACATTTATAACTCTCAGTTAGCTCTGAGTTCGGAGATATAGCCCATTTATGACGATGTAGGGGTATTCCTAGTGACGTGGGCAGAATGGAGAGAATCTTACCAGCAATCTGCGTTCCGCGCAGAGGGGGCGGGGCCTAATTACCCAATTAAATGAATCAGTTATTTGTCCCCTGCCCTATTCAAATATATGCGATTCACGGGATTACCCAGACAAGATAACTGTGGTGCACTGAGTGACAGCATAGGGAGCGATTCCACCAAGACATCTCAGCAATGGTACAAAGATATCAGGGGAGGTGACGGTGACAAGAGATGGCCCCAGAAGAGGAGTACAAGCGACAAGCAAAGAGAAAGCACCCCCATGTATAGGCCACTATATTACATAGTACTTTCCTATGCTGTATGTTTGTTTCCTATGCTGTATGTGTGTTTCCTATGCTGTATGTTTGTTTCCTATGCTGTATGTGTGTTTCCTATGCAGTATGTATGTTTCCTATGCTGTATGTATGTTTTGTATGCTGTATGTTTGTTTCCTGTGCTGTATGTGTGTTTCCTATGCTGTATGTATGTTTTGTATGCTGTATGTATGTTTCCTATGCTGTATGTGTTTCCTATGCTGTATGTGTGTTTCCTGTGCTGTATGTGTGTTTCCTATGCTGTATGTGTGTTTCCTATGCTGTATGTGTGTTTCCTGTGCTGTATGTGTGTTTCCTGTGCTGTATGTGTGTTTCCTGTGCTGTATGTTTGTTTCCTGTGCTGTATGTTTGTTTCCTATGCTGTATGTTTGTTTCCTATGCTGTATGTTTGTTTCCTATGCTGTATGTGTGTTTCCTATGCTGTATGATTGTTTCCTATGCTGTATGTTTGTTTCCTATGCTGTATGATTGTTTCGTATGCTGTATGTTTGTTTCCTATGCTGTATGGTTGTTTCCTATGCTGTATGATTGTTTCGTATGCTGTATGTGTGTTTCCTATGCTGTATGTTTGTTTCCTATGCTGTATGTTTGTTTCGTATGCTGTATGTGTGTTTCCTATGCTGTATGTTTGTTTAGTTTTGTGTTCTTATTTGTGATTGATAGAAAATAAATAACAGTTGTTTTAATTCAATCAAGAAAATATCAGATTATTTTAAAATAGCTTTTCACTATGACTATATTACTAATGTACATACTGTATAGTGCAAGAAGTGTAGCTCAAAAAATAGAGCTGGTAAAAACATTCTGAAATCATTTTAGTTTTTCTTGACCTAAAATTAGTAATGTATGACTATTTTTAGAAAGGAAACAAATTAAAATAATTTGTTGTACAGTGTAAGTGACACAGTCTGCGCTTTGTGGTCATAAGTATCTGTTTTCAGCTGAATAGAACGCCTGAAAGCTATTCTAATACAACTGAAGCTACACGATAATTCATATATAGAGAGTAATAAGGGGGAGCAGGGGGGGCTATAGAAAAACAAATTGCATTTGAAAGATCAGAACTGGCACCTTTCCTCCCTCACAAGAGGGTACACCCAGCGCAGGTGATTGGTTACTCCTGGGACGTCCGGCGGACATATTAATATCACTTCCTAGCATATGACAATCATAGTGGCGGGGCCTGAGTTAAAGAAAGGGTTAAACTACTAACGTGAAGAACGCTGCCTTTGTGCACAATGTGATGGAGAGTTCCGCACTGTTTCGGGTAAGGTTTGGCGATGGAGCGGGTGTAACCGGTTATCAAGAAAGCTCCAAAAAGCACAACAAAAAATTGCTTCTTTTTGTGGGTGGCAAAGACCTACGCGGACTTCTTTTCCTTCTAGAATCACTGTGAGGAGCTCCGCTAAACAGTGTAATAACATTGGGAACATTTTCTTTTAGGATTTTAGGAGCTGTGCTTCAAATTAAGGCACAAATATACCCAACTATTCTGCATAACTAATCCCATATCTTTCTTTAATCGTGTGTGTAAAACACGTTAATTCATCTATGGAGCGCCTTTAAATTGACCGATAGTTCAGAGGGACCCGTGACCAGCAAAGAAATCATTACAGTCTACACAACCACAAATTACAAAGAAGAGCTAAAGGGCTGCAATCCAAATATTCTCCCAGTACATGACCCGTCTGATGAAGAATGAGAACAGTGACATCAAGTGGCCATTCCCAGAAGTACAGCCAGCAAGTAAGCTATAGATCAGTGGTTCTCAAACTCGGTCCTCAGGACCACACACAGGTCACATTTTCCAGGTCACCCAGCAGGTGCACAGGTGTATTCATTACTCACCGACACATTTTAAAAGACCCACGGGTGGAGCTAATTATTTCACTTGTGACTCTGTGAGGAGACCTGGAAAACATGCACTGTTTGGGGTCCTGAGGACCGAGTTTGAGAACCTGTGCTATGGATTGTAAAGCTTGTGAGCAGGGCTTCCTTGCTTCTTTGGCCCATATTCAACTCGTCTGGACTTTTCGCCTCCTTCACCTGTTTTCCAGGCAGAAAAGTATCGCGCGCGTGCCCGCTATTCCCCGTTTTTAATTCCAAAGTAGGCGAAATTGGGAACCGGCAAAACTTTGATCGATGAAAAAAATACGGGAATTTTCAGGAAATAATTGTAGGACCCCCCTAAAGATGTCCAGACCTGGGGGATCGCTATGGGTACCCGTTTCTGCCTGCAGAAGAAAGTCGGGTTTTTAAATAGCCGCGGCAGGTGCATAAATGCGGCTTTGAAGAAGGTGATGCAGAAGAGTATTTAGAAGTTTTTTTGGGGAAATATAACTATGCCCATCAAATTTGGGGTACTTGAAAAGGGGTGCAAGCATATTTTTAAGTCCCATAAATGATTTTTAAAAATTATGCAAAAATGCACCTGCGGCATATAAGGGAACCCCTCTGGACTCCATTCCGCTAATCTAGAAGTGTGTTCCCAATTTTTTAAACCCCCAAATTGAACTCATTTTTTTGGGGTGTCCCTATTTTTTTTTAAAACTTTTTTTTTACACAGATCATTATAAGGGGGCATTCCCAAGGGTGCAGGATAATTTTTTTTAAGCCTGCACCCCTCAACTCCAATTCTGCACTTTTTTTTTCGCCAGCTAAAAGCTGGCGAGTATTTATCCCTGTTTTTTTATATTGACTTTTTGCACCGGCGAAAAGTCAATGTAATTGAATACGGGGTTAAATGAAATAGGCAAAAATGACATAATCGGCGATAAATTAAATTGAATACGGACCATAGTCTGTGTGTTACATAGGGCTTGATTTACTAAGCTTCTTGGTAGATATGGCCTTGAAATTGAATTAAGCACCAATATTAAATGAGAAGCGCTCCATGTTTCACATTGTAGCGCTGCTTCTAATTTCAAAGTCAAACACCGCTGAGAAGCACTTAGTAAATCTAGCGTCTTGTTTTATGACAGTTTTGTTCCCAATTGTAAAGTGCAATAGAAGATGCTGGCACTATATACACTCTAATAACAATAATAATATATTAAAGAGGGGGGTGTTTTTGTTGCTGCTGATGTTTACACTAACGCTGTACCCACAGACCCGAGAATTACACCCCCTAACAAAGCCGCGAATTGGGATGAGTCTCTAAGCTCTCTCAGTGCAAACCTACAGACATTTACAATGGAGTTGAGCTTTGGTAATGTGCCCCGAATGGTATCATCTGGTGTTACGGTTAAACATGGGAGTACATTTACTAAAGGTCGATTTTGGTTTGTTTTCGGCGATTTTCCGTCAGTTTTGCAAACCGATCAAAAGACAGTTACTAAAGTCAAATCTGATGGAAAACCGACCAAACAACTGACTTTAGAATGGTTTAGAATATCGGACAGAAAAAAAAATCAATGATTTAACATTGATGTCTATAGAATCCCAAAATTTACTAACAATCGGTTTAAAAAAACAACAAAGACCCGACAACAAACCCACATCCAAACAATAGACCTGCCCGTGGCGAGCGAGTTTGGGAGAAGCGATGCACAGATCACTATGATCCGTGCTTGCTTTGTTATAATAAACAGTAAAAAAAAAAAAGGGTTTATAGAAAAAAATGTGTGGAGACCCCCTCAAATCAGTAACCAGCCCCAGACCTCTCACCCAGGGCTGGTATGGGGAAATCGGGAGGAACGTGGTGTGGTGATCCCCCTATTTTGTTATAACCAGCAGGGCCACCATCCGGGGGGAAGGGGCTGCCGGTACTCCAGTCCCAGAGAGAGAGAGAGGGGGCCCGGGAGGGGCAGGCACTGGCAGGGAGAAAGAGCATCCATGATCGGCGCAGCGCGGAAGCGGTATTTGAATTATGGAGCCGGCCGCCAGCCAATGACAGCTCGCGGAACGGCAGCCAATCAGGAGCAGCCACTTCTGATTGGCTGTCGTTCCACGAGCTGTGATTGGCTTGCAGCTGGCTCTATTTTTCACATGCCGCTGCTGTGCTGATGCTCTTTTTCCCTGCGAGTGCTTGCCGCTCCCCGTGCATTCCTCGCTACTGCCATCTGGCCACCCTCTCTCAGGAAATGACGCCGGAGCTTGTGTTCCTTTTATGAAGAAACTCAAACCAGGTATGCTTACCCCCCACCAGCCTGCCTTCCCTGCCCCTCCACCATTCCAGCCAGCTTTCCCTTCCTAATCCAGCCATCCAGTTTTCCCTGCCCTGCACCACTCCAGCCAGCATTACCTGCGCCCCCCTTACACCAGCCAGCTCATCTTCCCTTCCCAGTCCAGCTAGCTAGACCGCCCCTCAGCCATAGTCCAACCAGCCTTCTCTAACAACTGCCCCCACAGCCCAAACTTTGAGAATGTTTAAAATGGTTTATGCACCAATTGTTGCCCCACCCCCATAGTGGCTCCACCCACCTCTGCAGCATACCTCCGGGCGGGGAGGGGGGGGGCCCTACCTATTTTGTCAGTACCAGGCCCCACAACTTCTGATGGCAGCTCCAAAAACCTACACTGGGCTAAACCAGCTGGGGAGGCTATAGTACGAGGACACACAGATGGGGTCCCCCGCCAACACATTAACAGCCCCAAACTGGTCAACCCAAGGCTGAAACTCCTTAGAAAGTGGGCCCCCAAAAATAAAATGGGGTCCCCCCCCTTCCGAGGAACAACCAGCACCCCAGCGCCACTTCCCACATCCTTGGTGGTAATGGGTGCGTGAGTTAATAGTTAAATAATAGTAAATATTGTTCCTTACAAGTGGACGATAAGTCCTAGTCAGCCTCCCCCAGCATGATGGCATTTGTTGAACAAAGAAAATATTGAAATAAACACAAGACATACACGCCCCCTGTTTTAATATTTTATTAAAAATAGAAAAAATATTTTTTTTAAAAATCAGTTACCAAACCCTTAGGTGGTCTCTTCCGGTCCATGTAGGCATCCATAGGTCTTTTGAAAAAAACCTTGTGATCCCCATAGACAGTAGTGTATATACTGTACTACACAAACCTCAGCTTATAGGTGGTCTCCGGTCACTCCATAAGAACGGTGCGCTTCCCCTCCCTCCTCTCATCAGAGTCAGGCTGCCTTGTGCCCGTTGCTGTGGGGACCCGGCTGTCCCGTTTGCAGTGCTGGTGCACCCGCTGATTGTCTGCTGGCTGTCCTGGACTCCCTCCGCTGGGCTGACCAGGCCATCGAGGCTGCTCCTGTGCATCTCCTCAGCGGTTATCCACCGTTTATATATCATATATTATGGCCATACTGACTTCCTGCAGTTTTCTTTTTCTAGTTTCACATATACTGTACTATGGTCTGTGCGGAACATTTGCACCTATTCTCAGAATAACTATACAGGTTTAATGTATTTCTGCCTTTGCTGCCCTCTACTGGACATTGCTTCACTTTACTTGCATTTTCTTGTACAGCCTGGAGGGCACTTTACTTTCATTGTTGATTGATTTACTCCACTTATGTTAGGCTGGGTACACACTAAGTCAGGGGTAGCTAACCTCGGTCTTCGAGAGCTACCAACAGTTCATGTTTTCCAGATCACCCAGCAGGTGCACAGGTGTATTCATTACTCACTAACACATTATCATTATCTCGCTCTGCGAACTTGGGGGCATAGCTGCGTAGTTGGTGGGCTGTCTACTAAGATGATAACATAGAACACTGGGACGGCCCAGGGGCCTTGAAGACGGTCATGCAGGGTCACTTAATTAGGTATGTAGCTCAAAGACGGAAGGAGGACAAAGCTAATTATACTTCTCTCGATCCGGCCTCTATAGAGACATATGATGACTGTGTGACCCAACTGACAAGACCCTGGTGACTTAGAAACAAGCGCAACAGTTACTGGAAAATGACCTTGTAACCTGGAGCCATGACACATTGACGCCAACTAGACTCAAATACTGTAGGTGGAGAAACGAGACGGGACGATTCCTTGCGTCCATGTCTGGTCCCTGAAAGACACATTCTGGAACCCTTAACTCATTGTTTATATACAAAATCAGCCGACATTTCAGCTCAGTTCCAGGAGGACTAGACTACTCTCCATGAGGGGTATTCAATATGGGTGTTTTTTGCGTTAATATCACTTGTTTTACTTTTACACCCTATTCAATTTCAAAGACTTTTCAAAACTGCGATAAGTCTTTGATAAAAAAACGGGGATAACTTTTCACCATTGAATAGGTGTAGAAAAAAAGTGCAGAATTGGGGTTTAGGGGTGCAGGCTTAAAAAAAATAGCCTGCACCCCTGAGATTGACATTTAAAAAAGAACTGTGTCAAAAAAAAGTTTAAAAAAAAAATAGGGACACCCCAAAAAATTATTTTAAAAAATGGGGTGCAAAAAAAAAAAAAAAAAGGGAAAAAATTGTTAAACAATAGGGAAATAGGTTCAGGGCTATTCTGCATGTATGCGGCAGGTGTATTCTAGAATAGGCTATTAGCGGCAGATGTTTTCTAGAATAGATTATTAGCGGCAGGTGTTTTCTAGAATAGGCTATTAGCGGCAGGTGTATTCTAGAATAGATTATTAGCGGCAGATGTTTTCTAGAATAGATTATTAGCGGCAGGTGTTTTCTAGAATAGATTATTAGCGGCAGGTGTATTCTAGAATAGGCTATTAGCGGCAGGTGTTTTCTAGAATAGATTATTAGCGGCAGGTGTATTCTAGAATAGATTATTAGCGGCAGGTGTATTCTAGAATAGATTATTAGCGGCAGGTGTATTCTAGAATAGGCTATTAGCGGCAGGTGTATTCTAGAATAGGCTATTAGCGGCAGGTGTTTTCTAGAATAGAATTATAGCGGCAGGTGCACAAATGCAGAATTTAAAAAAAATTACTTTAGGGACATCAAAATATGCTAGTACCCATTTTCATGTACCCCAAATTTGATGGGACCACTTAAAAAAAACAAAAAAAATAACCTAAGTGCTCTTCTGCATCACTTCTTCAATGTTGGGAAAAAAACACCTGCTGCGGCTATTTAAATCCCCGACTTTCAATTAAAGGCTAGAACGGGGGTACCCATAGTGTTCCCCCATGTTTTTACAACTTTAGGGGGGTCTTACAATTATTTTCAGGAAAAATTCGTAACTTTACGCAAATCCAACTTCGGAGTTTCCCGTTTTCATTAATTTTATTTTGAATACGGGGATAAGCGGGAGCGCGCACCAGATTTAACGAAGAAAAAAAAACTCCGATATGAAACGTTAACTTCGGCAGCGAAGTTAACGTTTCATATTGAATACCCCTCTATGAATCCACTTATGTTGATGTGACGCTTCCATCTCCATGTTCCTAAATTGACACAATCACAGCGAGATGTTCTTTCTGCAGACCTATCTCTGCCCTGACATCTCACAAAGCCCCCAGCCCAGCCCGTCTAACGACTACTACAACACCCAATTGCCCCTACCCGAGTTGAACTAATCCAGACTATACATAGGCAAACTCTCTACTAATGTTCCAGGGCTGCCGCATCACCTTTTATTTAATATTGCATTAGACCCTATATTGCGAATTTTGCTGAATTGACCCTTTCAAGGAATCCAAGTGGGCCAGAAGGAGATTAAACTCTTGGCCTTCGCGAATGATATTCTGTATATTTTCAACCCATGTTCATCACTCCAGTAGACCCTTGACAAACCTCATTCCTTTGGGCTGACAGGTTTCATCATTGACACCAATAAATCTGCTGCAATACTCAATACAGATCATAGGTGCCCAACTTGGGGAGAACACTACCCACTAAGGCCCGTATTCAATTTGAGCTGAGACCCTTTTTTTCGCCTCCCGGACTTTTCACCTACATCGCGTGTTTTGCAGGCGGAAAAGTATCACGCGTGTGCCCACGTATCGCCGTATTCAATTTGAAAGTAGGCGAAAACGGGACCCGGCGAAACTTAAACAAGCAGAAAGTACTGTCAGATTTGGGGAAATCAGCCTGACACCCCCCAACAGATGCTCTGACATGGGGGTTAGCTATGGTTACCCCGATTTGGCTTGCTGAAGGTATTTGGTGTTTTTAAACAGGCTCAATAGCTGGTAAATAGCGTTTTTCTATACGTGGTGCAGAATAGTATTCAGGAGTATTTTTTGCAGAAAATAACTTATCCCAGCAAATTTGGGGTACTTGAAAATGGGGGTCAGTATATTTTTGTTGCTAGAGTTAAGTTGGAAAAAAAAGCGTGAAAAATCCACCTGTCGCAAGCCCCAGCAATGGAGAAAAAAACAAAGAACACTCGGGCATACTTGGGGGCCCCCTCCCCCTTCCAAATTCAATACGGAGTAAAATCAAAACAGGCGAAAATGACGTCATCGGCGAAAAAGTTTTCGCCAAAAACACACGAAAACAGCTTTTCACTCCACATTGAATACGGGCCTAAGTTGGGATAAAGCCTGGACAGCCTAACATACTTGGGAATTCTATTATGCCAAACTATAGCTAATGGGGTCATACCAGACATTGCATTGTCCAATCAAGCAGCAACCTTGCGTTATATCAGGGACTGGATACATGGCAAAGACATATATGCTAATACAACACTTGGTAGGAACTTTCTCGCCTCCAAGGATCACAAGTTTCCTCCACCAGTATGACCAGGAGCTATCCTTTCACCTACACGATAACCCCCTGCTATGGGCAACACACAAACATTGGCACATACTGCGTTAGAAAGCTGGCCTTAATGCATACCACTCTATGCCTTTTATGGGTAACCCAAGTTTCAAGATGGCATGGCTTCCTATCCCTTCAAGCTGTGTCATAAGCCAAAAACCTATGTGGAGGAGTCCGATAGGTTTGATATTATACTTCCCTCCCCCTCTGGCATTTTTACAAGCCCAGCACTACATCAGCCAGGTTCTGCGGCATTGGTCCAACTCTAGAGATCACCTGCTTGCCCAAACCATACCTCCCTGTGAGGCCATCTCTACAGACGTATCCAATGGTAAGACAAGTGGCTTTCGTTTTTTTTTTGTTCCCTTACTATTCCTACATTGGTTCAGGCCCTAGCATTCTCCCAAAACAAAGTTTCTACCAGTATTTATATTATAATGACCTTTTTCCTCAATATTTTCAGCAACACCTACTTAGCACCGATCTGGTTCTCTCCACCACCCATACTTGCCCTAAATGTGGCAAAGAGCAAGCTGGCACCTATTAGTTTATAGGAATGCCCTTTCACTACATATTTCTGTCATTCTGTTCAGACATACGCAGAACAATGGACTAAATTATATTCCCTTCACCCCCGAATGGGCAGTTCTGGGATTTATGTCCCCGGGACGTGAGACAAAGGGCTGAAAGTCACTATTGTTAACCATCAGTGCGGCTGGTGGAAAGACAATTTTACAGAACTGGACGGGCTTCGGACCCCTGGAAATACAGGTGTCCCCCTATCTCCTCTGTTTTGTTTCTGCGGCCCACCTTCCCCCCAGGAAAGAAAACATCTGTTTTATTACCGTGTTATCACATTTTGTATTTTTCTTTTAAATTCCTGAACCCGGCGACTCATATTGGTTTTTCCTGCTGTGTTTACTGTGACCACAAGATTTTTTGCTATGTTCAATTATTGCAATTCCGTTTGCTCATTAGTATGTGACCATGTTTCAGTATTTTGCTGCCATTTGCTTCAATAAAAAAAAATATATATATATATATATATATATATATATATAAAAAACATCAAATAGCTTTCCCTTCACTCATTACGCTGGACAGCATTACTGGAGTCCATGAATGTGACTGATGAACAGAACAGGAAGCCTGGATAGCATCACTGCCTATGCCCTGAGTAACCGGCGCACCACAGCTAGTATAATCCTGCAACCCAATAACAGCAGCCCATCTAGGCTGCGTCCAGAGCACTACAGCCAGAGCCCTGTACCCAGCCTACTACACTACGTCCAGAGCCCTGTACCCAGCCTACTACACTACAGCCAGAGCCCTGTACCCAGCCTACTACACTACGTCCAGAGCCCTGTACCCAGCCTACTACACTACGTCCAGAGCCCTGTACCCAGCCTACTACACTACAGCCAGAGCCCTGTACCCAGCCTACTACACTACAGCCAGAGCCCTGTACCCAGCCTACTACACTACAGCCAGAGCCCTGTACCCAGCCTACTACACTACAGCCAGAGCCCTGTACCCAGCCTACTACACTACAGCCAGAGCCCTGTACCCAGCCTACTACACTACAGCCAGAGCCCTGTACCCAGCCTACTACACTACGTCCAGAGCCCTGTACCCAGCCTACTACACTACAGCCAGAACCCTGTATCCAGCCTACTACACTACAGCCAGAGCCCTGTACCCAGCCTACTACACTACAGCCAGAACCCTGTACCCAGCCTACTACACTACAGCCAGAACCCTGTACCCAACCTACTACACTACAGCCAGAGCCCTGTATCCAGCCTACTACACTACAGCCAGAGCCCTGTATCCAGCCTACTACACTACAGCCAGAGCACTATACCCAGCCTACTACACTACAGCCAGAGCGCTGTATCCAGCCTACTACACTACAGCCAGAGCGCTGTACCCAGCCTACTACACTACAGCCAGAGCGCTGTACCCAGCCTACTACACTACAGCCAGAGCCCTATACCCAGCCTACTACACTACAGCCAGAGCCCTGTACCCAGCCTACTACACTACAGCCAGAATCCTGTACCCAGCCTACTACACTACAGCCAGAGCCCTGTACCCAGCCTACTACACTACAGCCAGAGCCCTGTACCCAGCCTACTACACTACAGCCAGAGCCCTGTACCCAGCCTACTACACTACAGCCAGAATCCTGTACCCAGCCTACTACACTACAGCCAGAGCACTGTACCCAGCCTACTACACTACAGCCAGAGCACTATACCACAGCCAGAGCACTATAATAACCACCTATCTAGGCTACATTCAGAGCACTATAATAACCACCATCTATAATGAACATAGAGCCACATAATAACCAATATCTACACTGCATCCAGAGCACCATAATAACCATATACACTGCATCCAGAGCACTGAAATAACCACCATCATATGTATTAAAAGGCCAAAACTATAAATTGTTTTATATCAGAACTCAGCAAATTTTTTGGACTGTATAAAAGCCATATATTTGTATTATCATAGTAACCATCGCCGACATTGGATACACTTAGAGGTAAATTTACTAAAGTGACTTTTTAGAAGTGAGTTTTAAAAGTGAAGTTGAACATAGCAACCAATCAGATTCTAGCTATTATCTTCTAGAAGGTGCTAGTTAAATGTTAAGTAGAATCTGATTGGTTGCTATGGGCAACATCACTTTTAAAACACACTTCTAAAAACTCTCACTTTAGTAAATTTACCCCTTATACTTCACAGGACGGGGGTCCACCATTGTTGCCATGTAATCATATTCTCATTTGCCAATTCCAACAATAATATAATTAGTAGGAGGGAGGTACATTATCCCATATAATAATTAGAGAACTCATCTGCAGTAGCCAAACACATAGGACAAGAAATACATTATCCTATAAACTGTAGCACAGGTCCCCCCCTCCTCCCAAAAGCTGCTCAGCGGTCGGGCACATTATATGGCAGGAAATCCATGTCTATGAAGGCAGGAGACAGGTTTCTAAAACATGACTACACAGTTTTATTGTGAAATTCTGCTTGCTGAGAAAGGGTGTATATTCAGTAAATCTTTTTGAAAAAAAAAAACAGACAATATCAACATGAAAATAGGAATAAAATTAAACAGCTTTAAAAACACACAGATAAAGCGACTGCTGGGTCCAGACCTCGGGGATACAGAGGAACAGGATGGGGGGGGCTGGGGGCGATATGATATGGCACAGAAACAATCAGAGCGCAGGCTCCGATCACCATTGTACTCTTCTGCAATCCACTTCCTTTTCCTGTGGCCAAAACCCACCCTGACATCAGAGGCTCGAGGCCCACACGGAGGAGCTCCGTCACACCAGCGTTCCTCTCTGGGACAGGACAGAAGCTGCCAGCGGCATTCCAGATACGGCGGAACTAGAAGTCCCAGCGCGGTATGCCGGAGAGCCGCAGGCTGCCCGTCTCTGCTGTAGGAGATCAAGCCCAGCTCACTCATGTACAAAAACATCCGAGACACGTATATATATGTATAGAAAGGGAAGATCAGTTCTTGTGAAGCAGAATAAAACCCTCCCCCAAATTCTGCTGCTCTGCCACCCAGCACTGATAACTGGAGAGGTCAAGCAAAATGTGGCACTGCCCGCTGCCCCCATGAAGATGGCACTGCCCGCCCAACTCCTCCAATAGTCCTAGAAAACATGGCACTGGAGCCCAACCCTTTCTGGAAAAATGTCCCAAGGAACATGGCACAGCGCATGTCCCCCATCAATGGGACCTGCAGAACATGGCGAGGACCATATCGCAGGGGGGAGGGGACCTGCAGAGGAAGGGATTTGCCTCCCCGTTCTCCCTCTTGAGAGGTCCCTCCCAATAAGGCAGTGTGGCTGACACAGAAGGAGCAGTGCACGGCTTCATCGCGGGACCCCCTCCTCAGCCCCAGGTGTAGGACAGAGCCGGGGCCGTATGGGCAGAGAGGGGAGCAGACTGAGTGCGTGAGGAAAGGGGGGGCGGTGGGGGAGGTTGTTTCCATTCGCAAATCGGCTGGGCCTTACAGCAAGTCACACGTGTTCTTCTTGCGACCTCGCTTGGCCTGTAGAGCAGCTCTTGTTGCCATCTCAAAAACTTCCCGCACACCGTCCTTCGTTTTTGCAGAGCACTCCAGGTAGCCGAAAGCGCTGATCCTGTTAGCCATATCTCGCCCTTCTTCTGGTTTCACCGGCTCCTGTGCGGAAGAGCAACGTCAGGAACATAAATGCACAACTCTCCTTTCCTAATAACATTAAATGTTCCTTTCACGAGCGCTCCTGCTAGGCTGTTTTAGCGTGGTGCCGCGCCCTGCACGATTTCAAACGGGCAGAATCTGACCTTTTAAAACTTGCTGAGTGCCGTCCCCACCCGCGGGCAGGAAAAATACTGGTGCATCTATTCACTCAGAGACGAGAACTTGGGGGCAGCCCGGCATGTCCGTAAGTGCCGGGCACGCCCCCAAAGAGTGTTAAAAAGGGAAGACGCACTCCCTTTTCGAGCGCATGCAGAAGTACCTCTTTCTAGGTCCGATGCCGGACAGAGCGTTAACATCATTTCACCCCTCCTACTGCCCAGGCCCCTGACCACTCCCTCGCTTC
Organism: Taudactylus pleione; assembly: GCA_031769625.1. Taxonomy (NCBI): domain Eukaryota; kingdom Metazoa; phylum Chordata; class Amphibia; order Anura; family Myobatrachidae; genus Taudactylus; species Taudactylus pleione. Next base: position 3,730,051 of record JAUIMM010000013.1, on the reverse strand, counting down.
CACCAAAGGCCAGACTGCTTCCTTTCCCATCATACTGCCCAGACAGGCCCCTGATCACTATCTTCACACCTGCTAATGCCCAGGCCTTTCCCCAATGCGCAGGTCCTGGACCACTACCTTCCCTTCCTGACGCCCAGGCCCTGACCATCCCCTTACGCCCTGTCCTCAACTGCTCCCATCCACATGACCAGGTCCTGACCATCCTCTTCCCGATGCCAAGGACCCAAACCACTCCCTTACCCTTCCAAGTACACCCCCCCCCCCCCCCCCCAACTGCTCCTTTTCCCTTCCAGATACTCAGGCCCATGACCATTGCCTTACTTGACCATTAGGTCAAACCCCGACCACTCCCTACCTTCTAATACAGAGAACCACCTCCTCCATCCTCCTAACATCGCTATGTGTAAAGTCTGTGTTACACACCTGCTTCATTTTGGCCAGCTCACGGCGGGTGTGCTCGTCATTCCTCAGATCTTTCTTGTTTCCCACCAATATTATGGGCACATTGGGACAAAAATGTTTCACCTCTGGAGTCCACTTCTCAGGGATGTTCTCTGAAGATTTGAGAAACGGAGACAAGGTGAGACATCACGAGTGACCCCCAAGTGAGTGGGAGAAAGTACCGCCAGTTATACAATAGGCCACATCATTCATTGAAGGGAGGCATTCAACTTTGTGCAACTTTAATGTTTCAGATTAAAAATTGTCATCCACCAACTTTTACTAAAGCTGGGCACGCACTGCCTGATTTTTTGGGAAGGCAAACAGGGCGATTTTATTTGGTACACCAAAATCCCCAATACCAGCCTTACACATTATGCGATTTTTTGATTAAAGTTACAGATTTTCCGGAAAATCTGTAGGAAATATGGGGAGATTATCGAGAACGCACACACTGCTCGACAACGGGAGATTTTCTACCTTGGGCGAACCATCGGATAATTGAAGGAATGAGTTTGTGGAAATTTTTTCAGTTTTGTCGCCAAAACGCCCATGCCTACACACTATGCAATATATCCGGCCGATCGCCCTTTTATTGGCAATTGGGCAACATAATTATATAGTGTGTACATAGTGTTCTGCCCAGGCTGTTTTCTGCGGGCGCATCGCCCGGCAGAAAGCCTGCCGCCCGGCACTTTTCCCCGCTGACCCCCGCAGTGGAACGCTGGCCTCTGAAGTGACCGGATGCTAAAGAAGCCTCCTATCGCTTCAGAGGCCAGCGTTCCCAGTGATGCACTGCGCGGGTGACGTCATGACGTCACCCGTGACCTGTGGAGCCTGCCCCGCGCGCCTGCTGGATCTAGTTAGGTCCAGTCAGCGCGAGCGGCCAGCAAGTAAAGGTAAGTGCTAGGCTGGGGCCAGGACCAGTCTGGGGGCACTATTTAAAGTGTGGGGGCACTGCATAAGGGACACTATTTAAGCCTGGGGACACTGCATAAGGGGCCAGCCTGGGGGCACTACTTCAGCCAGGGGGCAATGCATAAAGGGGAAAACCTACAGGGGGCACTGTATAATGGGTACTTTTGACAGAGCCAGTGGGGGAGCAGCCTGAGACCTGTCGGGCTGGATTGGTAAGGGAGATACCCCTTTTCCCGGCGCGCGCATAACTGCGAAGGTCCCCGCCCGGCTACTTTTGGATGCCAACTGGCTGGAAAAAAATTCTGGGGAGATCACTGCCTAGCATTAGGCAGCATTTCACTAAATGAATCCGGCTTTTTGCTCATTTCCTGCGTTTTTCACTATTCCACTTATTTCCGTTATAGCTTTTGGCAAGTTAAATTTGCATGAAAGTGGAACGCTCCATCACACCGTGCCCATTTTGAGAACATGCCTCAAGCTGGTGCAAACAAACTAACTTTAAAGGGCAAAAGACCTTAGAAAGTTACTTCAGCCTGAACTCACTCATCCCTCTAACCTACACCTAGAGAAATGTCCTCAAGATTCATGGACTCACCCAAACTGTCAGGGCTGTCGATGGAGAAACACATGAGGATGACGTCAGTATCAGGATAGGACAGTGGTCGGAGACGATCGTAATCCTCCTGGCCAGCTGTATCCCAAAGAGCCAGCTCAACCTGCAGAAGAGAGTTATTAGGCGCAGCTTTATCATCAGACCTTATTGCTGCTCTCAATCCACGTAGCGCGGCCCTCGCCTTACCTGTTTGGAGTCAACCTCTATGTCAGCCACATAATTCTCAAACACGGTGGGCACGTAGACCTCTGGGAACTGGTCTTTGCTGAATACGATGAGCAGACAGGTCTTCCCGCAGGCCCCGTCCCCAACGATCACAAGCTTCTTACGTATGGCAGCCATTCCTAGGAAAGCAGAGAGGCGGTCACACGCGGCAGGGAGCAGTTGTTAGCAGGCATGTGAGGGGGTGAGAAGCTCAGTGAGTTACAGGAAAAACGTCAAGACCTGTGATGTCACATGTACTGCAACATGCAAAGATGCGCCTGGCTGCAGCCCAACGTCCTGGGCCTGCGCTAATGATACAGCGTGCCTTGGACACTATGTGGGTGAGGTTAGTGGAAGCTGCAAACGCCCTTTTGTTTAGCCTTATTCCAATTGTATATAGGGTGCCAAAGTCTTATTTACCAAAATAGAATGGGTAATATGGCAATTTTAAAATAACAATTACAAGGCCTGGATAAATAGTACCGGAGAAGATCATGCCGGCTACAGCGCATGGAGGTGAAACTTAAGGTAAGAGGCCAGGATGGGCCAACAAGGTAAATCATGGGATGCAAGTAGGGTCCTCAGCAACATGGCACAGAGACACATGGGGGCCCCCTGGAATGACGGCACACAGGGGCCACCCTCGCACCCAATAAAGACATCACAGCAATGAGGTCACACCTCCCCTTAGTGTCTCTGGATACCTCGTTCTAGATTTAGATAATTGTCTAACCCACTGGTGTCTAGGGACATGTCTAGAATGTGAGCTCTTACCAGCAGGGCCCTCTACCCTCTTGTGCTTCTCCCTACTTTAATTTCTTCTACTTCTTACTCAGCACTAGGGAACCTAACGGTGCGTACACACTGGGCGATAAAGTGGACGACTGAACGATAACGATATCATTATCGTTCAGTCGTCCACTTTATCGTCCATTTTTAACACCAAAAAGATGAACGATGACGACGACGCGTCGCATGAACGACATTGAGCACAGCCTGCCGGGGACACACTACACGATATCGCTCAGGGTACATGTCGTGTAGTGTGTACGCACCATAGCACTTGGATGCTTATGCTCTGTCGTTTATCTGGGTGTTATGGTCACTAATGTAGCAATATACACTGGTGGCCAATATTGCGGACAGATTTTGAAATTTGAATGTTCTTCAACCTTGAATGCTTATAAAAACGGTTTCACTTCGCGCAGTGCAACGATTTATAAATCAAATGAAAGGAAATGTAATACTGAATTCAACACAATAAACAGGAGGTGAAATATTTGCATTACAAGGGAAGTTATGCTACTTTCAGTCAAAGAAGCACAGATGCCTTAGATTCAAGTAGCGGATTGTAGTAACAGCTACTACCAGCCAATCGGAATCGCCGTTCTGAGGACCAATCAGCTGTGGTTTATGAGTAGGTGCAAGGTCATGTTCAGAGGTGGGAAAGGTCAGTTTGGAGGTTTCATTTTGCAGAATAAAGTTGGTTACTGAAGTGCGATTATGGTCGGATGTTTGTGTGTATTGTTTAGTGCTAACGACGGTGTAAAAAATAAATACAACAATGTCATCCAGGCAAAGTGGTGACTGGTCACCCAGGAAGAGATCCAGGATTGTGGCGTTACGTGAAAATGGTCTTTCGTATGCAGCAATTGCCAGAGAAGTTGGTGGGAATGTGACAACATCAGGAGTACGAAAGTTTTGCTTACGTTATATGGAAACACAATCTATACAAAACAAAGAAGGAAACGGCCGGAAAAAGTGCACAACAGCTGTTGATGATAGGAGAATAAAACTAATTTGCGTCGGGGACAGATGGATGTCATCTGCGGCCATTAGCAGTGACCTGAGTGCAACTGGTGTTTTTGTCAGTGCAAGAACGGTACGGAAAAGACCAACGGAGGTTGGCCCAAAAGGTAGGATTCCCCGAAAAAAAGCCATTGCTGAATAAAAAGCAGCGGCAGAAACGAACACACGGGGGGAAAAGAACACATTGCATGGACACAAGGTCAGTGGAAACAAGTGTTATGGAGTGACGAAACTAAGATATCAATCTTAGACAGTGATGGGAGAAAATATCGGAGACGTCACATCGGGGAAGAGGTACATCCAGATTGCATTCAAGCAACAAGAAAGAATCCTACAAGTGTTATGATCTGGGCATGTATGACAGCAGATGCTGGAGGCCGCCTTTATGTCATAGATGGCACACTGACACCATCCTACAAGTGTTATGATCTGGGCATGTATGACGGCAGATGCTGGAGGCCGCCTTTATGTCATAGATGGCACACTGACACCATCCTACAAGTGTTATGATCTGGGCATGTATGACAGCAGATGCTGTAGGCCGCCTTTATGTCATAGATGGCACACTGAAACCATCCTACAAGTGTTATGATCTGGGCATGTATGACAGCAGATGCTGGAGGCCGCCTTTATGTCATAGATGGCACACTGATACCATCCTACAAGTGTTATGATCTGGGCATGTATGACAGCAGATGCTGTAGGCCGCCTTTATGTCATAGATGGCACACTGACACCATCCTACAAGTGTTATGATCTGGGCATGTATGACGGCAGATGCTGTAGGCCGCCTTTATGTCATAGATGGCACACTGACACCATCCTACAAGTGTTATGATCTGGGCATGTATGACAGCAGATGCTGGAGGCCGCCTTTATGTCATAGATGGCACACTGATACCATCCTACAAGTGTTATGATCTGGGCATGTATGACAGCAGATGCTGTAGGCCGCCTTTATGTCATAGATGGCACACTGAACAGGAGAAAGTACATTGACACCATCCTACAACCAAAACTTCTACCTTCTATCAGGGATCTTTTTCCAGGCAATGCCCCATTTTTTCCCATCAGGATTCAGCTCCCTGCCACACTGCACGGATATGCAAACCGTGATACACGGAGAATGACATACAGGTGCTGGGATGGCCAGGAAACGGCCCAGACCTGAACCCCATAGAACATTTGTGGTTCAGTTTGACAAAACTGGTACATCTGAGGCGTCCATCCAATAAAAGACAATTAATTGAGGCTATAATTGTCTCATGGCACCACATAATAAAGTAGGAAGAGCTCCAAACATTGGTTGGCTCAATGACACGTCGCTGTGCTGCGGATACCCAACGAAATACTGACAGGACAGTAACATCATAACTACACAGGGATTTTCACCCTAAGTGTTGATTTCACTGCATAACTTCCCTTGTAATGCAAATATTTGACCTGTTTATTATGTTGAATTCAGCATTAAATTTCCTTTCATTTAATATATGAATTATTGCACTGCATGGAGTGTAACCGTTTTTATAAGCATTCGAAGTTGAAAAACATTCAAATTTCAAAAAGTGTCTGCAATTTTGCCCACCACTGTATATTATCCATGTCCTTGTCCTGTAAGTCACTTGTCTACAATTTATGTACTTTGTAAGGCGCTGCAGAATATATATATATATATATATATATATATATATATATATATATATATATATATATAATAATGTAACCCACTAATGACATTACAATGAGGCTACATCTCCCCTTAGTGTCTCCGGAATACCCACTTCCTTTATTTAAATAATGGCATCACTGTGATGAGGTCACACCTCTCCTTAGTGTCCCCCTAAACCACTGACATCACAGTGATGAGGTCACACCTCTCCTTAGTGTCCCCCTAAACCACTGACATCACTGTGATGAGGTCACACCTCTCCTTAGTGTCCCCCTAAACCACTGACATCACAGTGATGAGGTCACACCTCTCCTTAGTGTCCCCCTAAACCACTGACATCACAGTGATGAGGTCACACCTCCCCTTAGTGTCCCCCTAAACCACTGACATCACAGTGATGAGGTCACACCTCCCCTTAGTGTCACCTTATCCATAAACCACAAATGATAACAGTGATGAGGCCACACCTCCTATTAGGGTCTCCAGTAACCCACTAACGATGTCACAGTGATGAGGTCACACCTTACATTAGTCTCACTACATCTCAAATGACGTCAGAGTGATGAGGTCACACCTCCCCTTAGTGTCACCTTATCCTTAACCCACCAATGCCATCAGTGATGAGGTCACATCTCCCTTCATGGTCTTTAGTAACCCACTAATGACATCACAGTAACTAGGTCACGCCTCCCTAAGTGCCTCCGGTAAACCACTCATGACGTCACAGTGATGAGGTCAGTGTATCAGTGACATCACTACCGCAAGGAGACTTTCTGATCAGAGCTAGGAGACGCCCTTATCCCACCAACCCTCTTGTATTTATCTGCCCCAGTCTGACCCCCGGCTCTGTAGCCCCACCCACACGGACCATGACGTCAGGACCACCGCCTGACGTCACTACCACAGTGCATCCTCCAGACACAACAAGCGCATCTATGCGGGTCCTCTCATACCCGGAGACACCCCATACATTGTGTTCTCATGACGTCACGCTTCCGCTATGACGTCACACGACCCACGGGCGGGAAACACCCTAAACGCGCGTTCTCGTCTCTTCGCGCAGGAACCCGTCTGACGCAGGCGCAACTGCACCCTTTCCCGAGGAGACGGAGACGTGGCTCGGGCTGTAAGTACGAGGCCAGGGCACCTACCGTCCGCTCTATCCCGCTGCTTCCACCCGTCCGACCAGCCGTGACGTGTCAGCTACCCCGCCTTTTCCGCCAATGGCAGCGAGCGCCGCCCATGACTGACAGCCCGGCCAGCCAATAGCGGGCAGGAACCGGAGAGATTACAAGTGACAGGAAAAGGATGTGATTGACGCTTCAAAAGAGCCAATCACAGGCCTGAGAGAGCAGCTAATCACCGCAGCATCTCGGCAGTGACGCTGAGTGGCCGCGCCGGTCACATGACAAGCCGGACACAGGGCCATATTGGGAATATGAAACCTGTGTATGTGATCACAGTGAGTGCTAGGTGGAGCAACCCTAACCTGGGAGAAGAGTTTAGACAGACGGGGTGGAGATAGCTGCTGTCCCTCCTCACTGCTTAGGGTTCTACAAGACATTGAGGCACATTTACAAAACTAAACTGCAGCAGCCAATTAGACATCGGCTTACAATGTGTAACCTGTGAACGCCTAATAAAAGCTCGCCACTGATTGGTTGCCGTGTGGAAATGGGCAGTGAAAGCTAGCATGGGCTTCAACCATCAAATTTTGCATTGCGACGGTAACAAACCATCGTATCAAAACTATTAGATGGAAGAACCATCACCAAGGTTTGCGCATGTGCGAGAATTGTGGTTTGCGCAAATGCAATACAGTCTGCAGACCATCGCTCTTAAACCATTCAATGGCAGCGGATATCTGAAAGCTATCACTTAGAAAAACCAATAGCATCGGAGAAAACTAAAAACATTAATATTTGTACTATCGCTGTCAGTGCCTATTTCTGTGGTAACAGGAGATGTTTGTGCCTAGATTCAGTGTTAATATAGAGCTCTATTAATGTATAAGAAAATTCGAGGGTCCAATAAAACAGACGAAGGGGCCTTATCACCACTCAGAGGAACCGTGGTGACAATTATATTCCAATCCATATCTTTACTTTCTGCTATGTGTCATTGTATGTTACAGATTGCTCTGAATATACAATCCTATGTAATATGTCCACATGAAGCATAATCATTTCTTTTTCATCTGTATGGGGGACACTGCGACTGTGTGAATGTAGAAGGTGCTCCGGTAGTTAGGCACGCTACAGCAGCGTGTACTATCTCCTTAATCAAGCTAGGTACACAACGTACAAACGTGCAACCAGGTGCTGCAACGAGACATTGTGCACGCCGTACACGCCACATCAATTGGTGTTCGACGGCGCAATGTATCATTGCATGTAACAGCACAGCGTTGTTTATTACGTCGTCCAATCTGCCGTACAGAACAGCAATTGGGACGATGCAATGAACAACTGATCGGGCACACACTATATGATGTGAACGATTTATAGTTTCAGTCTGTGTCGGAACGATGTATATCGCACAATACATCAAAAAGAGTATACCCAGCTTAAGTCTGCAGTAAAGACATAGGAGTCGTCACCCTACCCCCAATTTCATCAGGAAAGCCACCGACGCAATCTGGTCGCTACCAACTATAGTAGAGAATAAGAGTAATATGTGCCAACAAGCACAGATCAGCCTGTGCTCCCATAGGGAGGAGGTGGTTGCCTATTAGTGGTCAGTGCAGTATAGTTTATCAGCTGGGGCAGATCATGTAAGACAGCAAGGGGATTTATCAAATAGCCATCGCCTTAGGGGAGCTGCATATGCCCACCATTTTAATTTCCTCATTGGTGGGATGTACCTCTAAACCAGTGATTCCCAACCTCGGTCCTCAAGGCACACTAACAGTCCTGGTTTTAGTGATATCCATGCTTGAGCACAGATGGTTAAATAAAAATACCTAAGGTACTAATTAAGTCACCTGTACTCAACTATGGCTATCCTTAAAACCTGGACTGTTAAGCTGGCCACACACTAGACCAACTTACATCCAACCAGCCAACTTGTTGATTGGTTGGAATGAAAATCTGGTAAGGAATGAAAGCAAATGACAATCAGCAATTTGCTCCCAAACGCCGGAAAATGAACAAAAACTGTTGTTTGAACAAATTGTTTAGATCAAACATTTAACAAACTTGTCTGACCGACCATTTTCATCTGTTTTCTGGCATTTAGGAGCAAATTACTGATCATCATTTTCTCCCATACGTTACCAGATTTTCATTCCAACCAATCAACAAGTTGGATGTAAGTTGGTCTAGTGCAGGGGTTCCCAACCTCGGTCCTCAAGGCACACTAACAGTCCAGGTTTTAGGGATAGCCATACTAGAGCACAAGTGACTTAATTAGTGCCTCAGTTATTTTGATTAAACCATCTGTGCACAATCATGGATATCACTAAAACCAGGACTGTTAGTGTGCCTTGAGGACCGAGGTTGGGAATCACTGGTCTAGTGTGTGGCCAGCTTTAATGTGCCTTGAGGACTGTGGTTGGGAACCCCTGCTCTAAACAGTAAAACAGCCAGCCAACTGTGTACTCTCTTCTGTATCTCCCCAAAGGTAGACAATGCACCGTTATAGGTTTGTACTACGGTTCAATAATATAAACATCTAGTTCACGGTTATATTGTGCACTACACCAGTGGTTCTCAAACTCGGTCCTCAGGACCCCACACAGGTCACGTTTTTCCAGGTCACCCAGCAGATGGACAGGTGTAGTCATTACTCACTGACACATTTTAAGAGATCTACAGGTGGAGCCAATTATTTCGTCTGTGATTCTGTGAGACCTCTCTTCTCTTCTGACAGATTGTACATTGCACAGCCCATTAAGACTACTCATTCTGTAGATTCACTCTGTAATAGATTCTACACTACATATGCAGAGATACTTGAGTCACTTCCCTTTGAATGTAACGTCCTGTTTGGGCCGGAGTTAGGCAGGTAGAGGGCACCGAAGGAAAATGTTTTGACATTACCAGACCTAGAGCCCCAAATTATCAATACTTTCATTAGATCTGGGCTCTTCCATACCAGAGGAAATTCTGCTTTCTTACCCTAGGCCAGAGGTTCCCAAATGCGGTCCTCAAGGCTCCCCAACAGTTCTGGTTTTGGATATATCTATGGCTGAGCACAGGTGGTTAAATCAATTTGACTGAGGTGCTAATTAAGTCACCTGTGCTCAACCATGGATCTCTCTAAAACCTGAACTATTGGGGAGCCTTGAGGACAGTGTTTGGGAACCTCTGTCCTAGGCGAAGCATATAGGGAAACAGGCATGGTCAACCAAGAGATCAGCATCTACCTTTGATAAGCAGCTAGTATGAAAGGCTCTTGGCCCACTCATGAGTTCCTGTAAGGTAGTCCGCCTCCTTCTCTTCAAGGATCAGTGGTCCTGGCGAGATGAATAAAGGAGCTAAGACCTTCTGAAATTCCCTCCAAAGAGATTTTTAACTACCAAAGAGGCAGGGTAAAAACAGATGGGCAATCAGGGGGTGCCATTCTTTATTTGATCTCCTCGGGAGTGGTGGTTCCAGTTACTGAATAATTGAGGGGGGTTGGGATTTTATTTCAAACTTTTTTTTTTCGGCCAAGATGGACACTTAAATGAGTAAGAAAGGGCATGGCACAGGACGCATTACTGGTCTCCATACATTATCAAGGACACGTATCCTTCTGTCCCAATCAGCAATTATGTCTTTACTTCCAGCCCGGCTGCTGAGATGAGAGTTTTCACAAAAATGATGGCCGTTGTGGTCACTCTCCTGTGAGCCAGGGGAGTAACGGGGATTAAGTTACAGGGAGAAGGGACCACTGCACCTACTAATAATAAGGACCCCAATTGTTACCAATTATGCCAATGTTAAAGTATGGGGGTGCTGCCAAGGACCAATATGAAGACTCATATATCAGCACTCCAGGAAAATGGAAAAGAAATGTCCTATAGTGGCGGACAGGAGAAAAAACTTGTAATTCAAATAAAATATCATCTTTATTATTCGTTAAAACCTTATTCAGTTAAATATGCTAAAATTGTATAGATATAAGAAATAGTGGGGGAAAAAAAAAAAAAGAGGGATTAAAAAAAGTGAAAATAAAAGTAGACCCTGACACACTAAAGCTGCATACACACACACACACACACACACAACGATTTAGTAAATTAACAATTTTAGTAAACGATTTTCGTTCATTTTTTCAAGGGAAAAATGAACAAAAATAGTTTAATCGTTCATTTACTAAATGTAATGAACGATTTTTTTTTTTGAACGACAAACGATTTTTGCATATTCCCATACTGAAAATCGTTGAGTTGGTCAGTCTGAACTACAAACGTGAACTCGCATGAACGATAATAGTTTAATCGTATTAACTCAGAAAGTGAACGATTTTTTTCAACGATTGAACAATATTGTTATCGATAATCGTTCAAAAAATAGTTGTGTGTATATACACCTTAAATGTTACAATCCTACAATAAACTAATTATATATTATTACTGTCTATGACTTATTTGTAGCGATTTGTGTAGATCAATTAGGTTACCAATTAGGAATAGAGGGGAAGCCGACGGATGAAATCCTGACCGCCGGTTTCCAGACTGTCTAATCCCGGCAAGGTACAAATGACAGGCGTCAAAATCCCGACACCTGTCATTAGATCTACGCCAGGAGCCCGTCACCTGGCTTACAAATCGAAGGTAAGCCAGATGGGAAGAGGGGGAGGTTAGGCAGCACGCAGGTGACTTAGGGTTAGGCTGCAGGGAAGGAGGTGTTAGGTTTAGGCACCCCTAAAAGATGGTTAGTTAATACTTACCTTCCTAGCTTTGGGATCTTCACCCCTGCCGGGCTTCCGCTGCCGAGATTAGACCCGCCGGCCAGTGGTAAATCATACTGATGCCCCTTAGATTATACTGTATAATTGTCAAATTCAAGAGCAATCAATATTTATATCCAAACAATGAGAGTGGTTTCAAACATATAAAATATAGTTTCCCAGAAAAACTCAAATAAAATAAACCCTTGTTAGATATATACAGATATTTACTTCAATGTGAGTTTTTCTGGGAAACTCTATATATTATATGTTTGAAACCACTCTCATTGTTTGGATATAAATATTGATTGCTCTTGAATTTGACAATGATTCAGTATACTCTAAGGGACATATCAACTAGATAGCTATTCCGAATGCATTGGTAACCTAATTGATGTACACAAATATCCCTACAAATAAAAGTCATACACTCAGTAATAATATATAGTTTGTTAGGTTATATTTTATTTGAATTACAAGTTTTCTCTCCTGTGCGCCAATATAGGACATTTCTTTTCCATTTTTCTGGAGTGCTGATCTAGGAATAATGGGGGTGACCTATCCTTTCTCTAGCCGCTAGAAACAGGTAAGTGCATACTCTGGCACCACATTCATGGCTTACAGATCACCTTGCGCTCTCCCTATGAAAGGTAATTTAAGGACGGCTATGCTCTACTTTTCTTCAGGGTATTTTTACCAGCAGGCAAGGTCCTAGATCTACAGAGACAAATATGGTCTTTCCTTCATGCCTAGAGAACGTTACTTCTGTTATGCATGAAGGGACTGGAGAACACGTTTCATAACCAAACTCAATAAGAATTATCCCTTCACAGCTCGGGGGGCTGGATGATTGAGGTATAGTACATAGTGGTTACAGACAGCATAATTGCAATCACGCTTATGGCTAGGAGCTACCACAGTGCAGAAAGTCATTTCATAGTGTGAGGGGAGAGGTTTTCATACCTCCACTTTTTTGCAGGATGGTCTAAACTGTGGTTTGAGACTTTGAAAATAAATGCAAAATATGTCTTCAATACCCAAAGAAAAGCATCTTTCATGCTGTTGTAGAACTGGAAGTGTTTTCAGGTTGGTCTCGCTAGATTAGTATATAGTACAGCCCTGTCCTGTTTTTCCAATACGCAGTTCAGCAGAGCATTTGGCCAGTGGCACAAAGGCATAGACTGTACATTAGTTCCAGAAAACATGTACCTGAGATTTTTGCAGCTAAAGATGCACAGCAAATTTAGGCCGCGATTTAATTCAAAGCGATGAATAGCCCTGGGAGAGAGCTTCTGGAGCGATTCAATTCAGAGCACTGTTTGGTCCATTTAAAAAGGATTTCTTCTCATACGTTCCTGCGGGTGCACAGAGAAATCAGACGCGCGGCTGTTTTCCAGCTTAGCGTGGCGCTAGCAGCCTCGCGGCCGCTACTTTAATTGGTGAGAGTCAGTTCTCGTGATTAAACACCCAGGTTAAGTCGTGAGAACCAGCATTCTCCGACTTAACATTGTGCTGAATTGAAGAGCTCCGGGAGCTCCCTACCGGGGCTATTCATCATCGCTTTAAATTGAATTGCGGCCTTGGGGCGGTATGTACTAAGCATTGCATCAGCGATGCGGTACATCCCGCCTGTCTTCAGGTACATACCGTGGTTGATTACCGCGGTTTAACATCCAGAAGTCCCTCTGGCGTCCTTCTGCGCATGCACAGAAGGGGTTAGAGAGGGATCCAGTCAGATCCTTCCCAAGGGGAAGCGACCCTGAAAGAACCCCATGGGCGCCACCTGGAGGTGGCATTACCCACGGGTACAAAGCATCGGTGGGTTTTCCCCTTTAGTACATCTCGGCCTTAGCGTGAACCAGCACTTAACTATGACCATGAGGACTCTTAAGTATCTCTGCTGGGAGGAGATATAGAACGGGAGGAGCTTTTCATATTAGTGTATAACTCCTGGAGCGCCTTCTATACCCCCAATGTTTAAAGAGCTTCTCCCTCTCCCATCCCCATGAACTCAATGGATTTAAAGTCCAAAAATCTGGTTCTTTACAGTAAGATCTCGTTTTGGGTTTTAATTTAATGTTTCCAGTATTTTCTCATTCACAATTGCAGGGGAAACTCCCAATACAAACTATACACCCACGCCAGAAACCGGATTCTTTTTAATGTTGTTGTATTTATCATTATGAAGCCTAGCTGTGTATATACTCAGGACAGTCCCAGCTCAGCTCTGGAAGCACAATAGTGTGTACACTCAGGAGAGGCCCAGCTGTGTATATACTCAGGACTGGCCCAGCTCAGCTCTGGATCCCAGTATGACGCGCCCCTTTTCATAACACTTAGTGGCATGCCTGGCACTTACGGACATGCCGGGCTGGCCCCAAGCTCTCTTGCCTCCGTGGATAGATGCCGGGCAACTGGTGGTGATCGTTGCACCACTGTTTTATCCCACCTGCAAGACAATGCAGCTCGTGGGAAAGGACGGCACCCACCATGTTTTAGCGGGAATGCTAGTAGCAATACCATGGTCCATCGCCCTTTTCCTCTTCAGGGTCTACAGGCTCCACAGGGAGACCTTGGGGTATAGGTGATGCAGAGTCATCCGGGCACCTTACGCAATAAATTTCTCTCCCAGGATACACTCGGGTCTCCCTCTATACCCCGCCACCGGGCCAGAGGCACCTCAGTTTCGTTCGGGCTACTGATACGCAGGGGGCTGTAAACAGCCCCTGAAGAGTTTTTAAAGATTCTTAATTCCAGGGGACGTCCACGCAGCCACTCTGTCACCCACGCTGGCACTGATCCGGGGATCTCGGCGGGCCTCCGGGGTCTTTGGACCCCGCAAGGATCCATGGACTGCGGCCGGACGCTACGGGGAGCAGGTAAGTGGCGGGTCACCACGAGCGGTGAGCAACAGTCTTTTCCTCCAGGGCTAAGGGGACTCCCTGGGGATGACAGCAAGTGGAGCCAGGCACAGAGACCTGCACTACCACTAGACCACCAGGGACACACGCTGGCTATGTCTGGGCGCAAATCCAGTGTCCCGGGGATTAATCGCCGGCCAGGGGAGGCAGCCTTCCCTGTTTAACAGCCGGCTCCTCCCCGCTGCACAGCGCGCCTTTCCACTGTGGTCTGGTTGGGCAGAGGCAGCTCTACTCCTCCAGATACTCGCCCTCAGGGGTCTCTGGCAGCCATTTTCTCCTGGCTAAGTCACAGATCTTACAGGTGGTGCGGAGTCCGGCTCCCCCTACATACCTCTCCTCAAAGTGGTCAGCGTATGTAGCACTATAGCCTACCAGACACAGTCTGTGTAGTTGAATGGTAGTGCCATGTGTGCAGGTGTATTATTCTGCATTGTATGTGACTTTATGCTAGCGCTGTTGTCTATTTCTTTTTCTGTCAGCCATTTTACTTTCCCTGTGCTTTTTCTCACTGAGCTCTTACAGTCCAAGTGTTGTCAGGGTGTGTATTAAACCTCAGAGTTTATTTTTTTTTTTTCTGTGTGGTGGGTCACCTACAGCATACTCGCTATCCTCTACATTATGAGTGAGGATGAGGTGGAAAACTTGGCTCCTGACCTGCTGTCATGTAAAAGATGTGCTGCAGGGTTAGGTGTGGGAGACATAACCCCTCACGTACTGTGTGTGAGGTTATGCTCCTCCAGGTCCCTCTACGGTCTCAGCCACCTCCCAGGAGCCTCCTTGGGCGTGCTTTGCTCAAGCTCTAACGGCCATTGCGGGACATTTGGCAGTCCCTCCTGTGTTTAACCCGCTGGGGTTTCCACAGCAGCTGATTGGGCCCTCTCAGAGCCTGCTTCAGCAGACTGCACCCCTACAGGTTGTTCCTGAACCTCAGTGGGTGGATACTTTCACTACTGCGGTGCAGAAACGGAGGGATATGCTGCAGGGGGACACCTCCCTTAGACCCCAGGGTAGGTCGACTAAAAGACCATTGCTGTCACCTCAGTCTACTCAATACAATGGACGATGACATGACGTCTGATGATGGGGAGCTTCCTGATGATTCGGCCTCCTACCCCTCTGCACGAGGTGGAACCCAAGTGAAAAAAAAAATGTGTATTCCAGGTCCGATACGGGCAATGCGTACGGCCTTGGTCATAGAGGACGAACCTCCAGCCCCTAAGTCCAAACATACCTACTTCAAGGACATAAAGGTGACCGCTGCCATATTTCCTTTATCTGATCAGCTGGTAGACCACCTGGAAGTGGCATGAAAATCACCTGGTAAGCATTACCAGCCTCCAAAGAGTCTGGCTTATGCATATCCTTTTGCTGAGGAGTATTTTAGCAAATGGAAAACTTCCCAAGCGGTGGACGCTCATGTGATACGCTTGGTTAAAAGTGCGACTCTACCTATGTCATCCTTAAAAGGACACTACGGATAGTAAGGTGGAGATTTGTTTGAAATCCATATATTCTCTTTCAGGGGCAGCTTGCAGGCCGGCCATGGATATCTGCTGGGTAGCCAGGGCTATGGAGATCTAGGCAAACTCTTGAAGGGTTCTTGTCTTCAGATGCTACCAGAGAGCAAGTGAATCTAGTGGGCAACATCTGAGATTCAGCAACATATATTAACGAGGCGGCTCTGGATGTCAGCCTCTTGACTTCCATGATTTCGACTGCGGACATTGCAGCTCGCCGCACCCTGTGGCTACGCTCTTGGAGAGCAGATGCAGACTCCAAGAAGGGTTTAGAATGTTCACCTTATAACGGTAAGGTTCTGTTTGGTCCTGACTTCGACGAGATTGTGGATACGTTGGCAGCAGCTAACTCGGCGTGCCTGCCTTCTGCTCCCTCTGGGTCTCGGACCTTGTCCTTTCAGACCTATCGGCCCTAAGGTAAGCCTAAAGGTCAGTCCTTTCCTAGGTAGGTCAGTCTCCAAGAAGACTGCCAAGTCCAAGAAGCAAGTTTGGAGTGCGAGACGTCTGACTACCAAGTCTGATGACAAACCCTCAGCCTAACGGGATGGGCCTCCACTTGGGGGATCCCAGGATAGGAGGCAGACTTCTTCAGGTCGCCCAGTTCTGGTGTCAGACCACTTAGGTAATAGAAGTGATCTCTCACAGGTATGCCCTCTCCTTCCGAAGACCTCCCCATCAGTTTTTCTGCACAGGCCTTCAGTCGGACAAAGACAAGGCCTTACAAATCCAGAAAGCAATACAATCCTTGCTTCAAGCAGGAGTCATAGTACCTGTCCCGTTGGCCCAGAGGGGAACAGGTTATTACTCCAATCTCTTTTTGGTTCAAAAACAGAGCGGATGCCATTGGCCTATCCGCAATCTCACGTCACTGAACAAATTACTCAGGGTACCTCGGTTCAGGATGGAAACCCTACGCTTAATTATACTGGCTATGGAACCTGGGTATTTTATGATGTCACTGGATATTCGGGATGCATACCTGCATATTCCAATTACTTCGGCTCACTAATGTATTCCCAGGTTTGCGGTTCTGTTTCGGGTTCTACCGTTTGGCCTCTCTACTGCACCCCGGGTGTTTACCAAAATTATGGCAGTAATGGCAGCCCATCTGCGGCTGCAGGTGGTGTACCTGTTACCCTGCACTGTTGGCAGGGTCTCCAGAGATACTTAACCACCACCTACAGCTGACAATATCTGTGTTTCAGGAGCACGGGTGGTTGATCAATTGGAAGAAGTCCTCCTTGATTCCATCCCAAAGGATGCTCCATCTGGGAGCTCTGTTGGATTCACAACAGTATCAGATCTTTCTGACTGCGGAAAAGATCTCCACTTTGCAGATGCGAGTGCGCAGATGCCTCTACAGTTGCCAAGTGTCCATCCACTCAGCAATGCAGTTACTGGGATCCATGGTATAGACTTTCGACATTGTGGAACATGCCCAGTTTCATTCCTGGCCTCTACAGAGATTGATCCTCTCCAGGTGGGACGGATTACCCCATCGCATAAAAAGGCACAAACGATGGTGCTCTCTCAGGAGGTGCGTCTGTCTGTCTTAGTGGCTGTAGATGGGCCACCTCACCAGGGGGTGCCCCTTTTGGATTCTGGACTGTGTCCTCCAGACGACGGACGTCAGTCTCCAGGGTTGGGGTACAGTGACAGGTCCACACTCCTTTCAGGGGCGATGGACAGTAGAGGAGTCTGCCCTGCTAATCAAACATATTAGAACTACGGGCAGTCTTCAGGGCCCTGCAACAGACCAGACTCATACTGCACGGAAAGCCCGTGCAAGTTCAGACAACGCCAACACCATGACCGTGGCTTACATCAACTATCAAGGAGGAACTGGAAGTCAGGCGGCAATGACAGAGGTGTCATGCATTCCGACATGGGCGGAAGGTCATCTCCCAGCCATATCGGCGTTCTCAATTGGGAAGCGGACTTCCTCAGCAGTCGCGACGTGCATCCAGGGGAATGGTCTCTTCACCAAGAAGTGTTTCAGCTCCTAGTGGACAAGTGGGGCCTTAAAGACGTGGACCTCATGGCCTCCCAACACAATCACAAACTGCCAGTATACGGGTCCAGGACAAGAGATGCCAAGGCTATCTTGGTAGAAGCTATGTCAGTCAAGTGGTCCTTCCAGTTTGCGTACCTATTTCCTCCAATCTCCCTTGAGTGCTTCAGAAGTTCAAACAAGGAGGCACTGTCCTGCTGGTGGCTCCAGCGTGACCCAGACATCACTGGTACTCAGATCTTCAGAGTCTCTCCATCGCCACTACGTTGCTGTTGCCTCAACGTCCAGACCTGTTGTCTCAAAGGTCCTTGCCTTTACCCAGACCTGGGTCGTCAGACCTTAGAAGGGATGTCTCAAGAGTCATGCCGTCATAGACAAAGGGTTTTTCTGGCTCTGTGGTTAGCACCATGCTCAGAGCACGTAAACCAGCCTCTGCCAGGATTTACCACAGGGTGTGGTGTCGTCCCAAAGGTTACAATCCCCAGGTGTTTCGGATATCCAGAGTTTTGGCTTTCCTGCAGGCGGGTTTGGATCTTGGTCTCCACCTTGCCTCGCTGAAGGGTTCATGTATCTGCTCTTTCAGTGTGGTTCCAGCAAAGGATTGCTCCTCTTCCCGATATCCACACTTTCCTACAGGGTGTCCTTCGCATTCAGCCTCCCTTTGTCCCTCCTGTGGCACCTTGGAATTTGGCTGTTGTCCTTAGTGGATCTCAAATGGCTTACAGCCAATACGGTTTCTCTTCTGGCTATTGCTTCTGCCAGAAGTGTGTCAGACTTAGGGGGCTCTCTCTTGCCATTGCCCATTTCTAGTTTTTCACCAGGACAGTGCGGTGCTTCGGACTCGCCCTGGGTTCCTTCCCAAGGGGGTTTCTAGTTTCCACATTAATGAGGAAATTATTGTACGGGCCTTTAAATCTCCAGACCTCTCAGTAGATGAGGCCTCATTGGATGTGGTACGTGCCCTCAGTATTTATGTGGACCGTACCAGTTCCCTTCAGAAGCCAGACTCCTTGTTTGTCCTCTACGGATTCCACAAGACGGGATGGCCAGCCAATAAACAAACTTTGGCCAGTTGGATTCACTTGACGATCTCTGAGGCTTACACTCATGAGGGCCTTCCAATGCCACCCTCGGTTACTGCTCATTCTACTTGGTCTGGGGGTCCTTCGTGGGCAGCTCGCCGTGGCGCCTTGGCTTTTCAGACCTTTGTAAGGCGGCCACGTGGTCTTCTGTCCAGAGGTATTATGCATTTGATACCTTTGCCTCTCAGGATGCTTCCTTTGGGCGGCGGATTCTACTCTCTGCACAGGAGCGTCCCCACCCTTAAAGGGACTGCTCTTGGACATCCCCAAGGTCTCCCTGTGGAGCCTATGGACCCTGAAGAGGAAACAGCGATATGGTAAGAATTACCTTTGTTATCCCTTTCCTCAAAGTCCGCTGAGGCACCTGTGCTTCAGATGGGCTTCGCTCTGGTCACCGGATTTTCCGTCTCCTTCTGTGTGAGAATGTGATTGAGTGTTCCAGACTTTCTTCTCCCTCTTTTATCCGCCTTCGGCTTGCTACGAAACAGAGTTGCCTCTGGCCCGAGGTATAGAGGGAGACCCAAGTGCATCCTGGGAGAAAAATTTACTGCGTAAGGTGCCCAGATGACTCTTCAATCACCTATGCACCCAAGGTCTCCCTAAGGACCCTATGGACTTAGAGGAAAGAGATAACAAAGGTAAGTACTTACCATCTCTCTCACTTTTAAAGTTCTGCCACAAATCCGTGCCAATAGCTGAGACTGGTGGTTAGAGAAAAGACTGGTGCATAATCCCAGAACATTTATAGAACACAAAACAGTTTTTCAGTGCAGTGGTCCTACGGGGGACATTGCGAATGATATCATGCTGCAGAAGAACACGTCCATCCAGGGCCGAAACTAGGATATCTGTCACCCGATGCAAGGCAGCAATTTTGCGCCCTCTCCCTTACCGTACCTGGATTTGTCCTTGCTCCTCCACAAGGCAGTGCACTACTCAGACGTCCCTGGTATAGTGACTTAATTATTCCACACACCATAATGCCCATTACACATTATGCAACACACTGTAATGCCTATTACCAAAGTGCCACTTACATATTTGCCTAACACCGTTTTATACCCCACAGTAAGGCTTCTAATTACTTTAAAATTACCTGCTCGTTGCCAGGGGGTACCATGCTCGTTGCCATGGGGTTTATATGCTCGTTGCCAGGGGATTTCACGGGAGAAGATGCAGCTTTCAGCATCTTCTCCCGGCAACGCCAGCGTCCCCGGTGCCGGGAATGCTGTGTGCATTGCACTGGCCTAACAGACACTAGAGGTCTAGTAGAACCTCTAGCATCTGTCTCCTCCTAGGCGGCGGCCATTTTTGGATGGCCGTTTTCAGCAAAGTCCATGCGGCATGGAATTTGCAGAAAACGGCCATCCAAAAATGGGCGCTGCCAAGGAGACAGACACTAGAGGGCCAGTAAGGACCTCTAGCATTTGTCTCCTCATTGGCGGTGGCCGTTTTCTGAGTCTGCAGCCCCCAAGCCACCTCAAGTCAGCTTTTTTCACCCCCTGAAATCCGGCACCCAATGCACGTGCACCTCTAGCCCCCCCCCCCCCCCCCCTAGTTGCGGCCCTGCGTCCATCTCCCCTATCGGCAGCGACGGGGATCCAGCATGCGGCAAGTGCATACACACTTGCCGCACGTTAAGTCCCATCGCCAACGGTGTCATGCTGGGTACACATAGTCTAATGTGTACCCAGCTTAAACTGTACCTGCCGATCCAAGTAATACTAGAATTTGATAAAGACACTGAAATCAAAAAAATCTATGGTTTCATTTTTATTATTTTCAGATTTCAAACACAGTATAAAGAAACATTTCTACAAGATCAGCAGTACTGTATTTCTCGTTACACTAAAGCTGTATCTTACTGGTCTTTTAGCCCTCGGGTAACTGGCATGGTCTGTGTGGGCAAGGCAAGAATGCACTCTCCATGCAGCTTGCGTTAAAAGTTAAGAGCACTGTACTCTCCAGCTCATCTCTCGACGGCCAATAACCCTTCCTCCGGCAGAAGCTTTCGGTCCGGAGGAAGGGTTAAAGCAAAACGTGTGCACTACTACTACTGACGATATGGAGCAGAGGATGTATCGGAAAGGCCAGTGCTTCTAGGACCGAAGCACTGATGAGACTGGGCAAGTTTAGGGTGAGAGGACCAGGCTTGAAAGTGAGCACCATTACAGGTGTTGGGAGTGTGGGGAGAAGGGAGGGTGCAGGTACGGTGATCTAGGTGTTAGAAATAGTAATATCACGGAAAATGCTCACTAAACCCACACAATACCAGACGGGTGATAGGATAAATTACAATGAGGTTCGTGCACCCCCTTTGCCATGGTCCCTTCGCTGGATCGAAAGGGTTAATATCTAGCAGTAGAACAGTCGTCCCATATCTTTAACTCCTCCCCGTAAATCCTGTGCCCCCATTCCAATCTGCTCCAGGATCCCAACCCTCCCCCCGATACGCATCGCTGGTGGAGATGCGGCGGTGCTCAGCGCATGGTGTAACGCACGTACGGGACCTCCACGTCTTCTCCCAGGTCGTCATTGCAGCACAGCTCGAACACCAGAGCTTTGACGTGTTTCCCAATCTTCTTCTTGGACACTTTCGTCACAATTTCGGTCATCCTGCAGGACAGGTGGGAGCGCATTACAAGATTATCCATAACGTTTATAAAACATTGCCCCGCCATGGATTAGAGAGAGAACAGGAAAATTAATCGGATAAAACAGTCGGCTCTACAACTGTATTGAAGCCCGCTGTGCCACTCTTAATAAGCTGGGAGATAGTTAAATAGTCAACATATATGCTGGCGACAGTGTATAGCCGACACTGTAGTAATCTTCTATAAAAGCATTTTTACCAGTGTCAACAATGTAACTATAATCCTGATGCTTTACCATTACAATTAAAGTTATAATGCATATTATAACATTACCGCGACGGCCTTGTCCAGTCGACATTATGTTATCAACAGCGTGTCAACCGATCATACCGAACCCTAAATATCAGCTTGCAACCTTCATTTAAGGCTTAGTACAGACCAGTTTTCAAAAGAGACTATACAACGCACCTAGTTGCATCAGCCGTCATAAATGTTGCTATAAACATAATGTTGTACACAGTTATGCTAGGCATAAATCATACAGTTATCTGAGCAATCGGCGGATCGCCCAGATAATTGTACTCTGTATTCCTGCGACCAAACTCAAAATATCGATCAGTCGGACATGCCGAATCAACCAGCATGTCCATCCGATGAGACAGCCGCATCTTGCCATGTGCGCCCTGCCGCAATCAAACGACAGCAGTTTCCCTTTAATTCACAGGGAAGGAAGCCAGATCGTGTGCGATCATACAATGTAACATATCGCTCTTCGCTTTAGCGGACTGAGAACATGAAAGCAAAATGTCTGACCAGATGCTATTAAACAAATGCCTTTTTGGGTTTGTTTTTTTTAGCACAATTATCCCACTTGTATTAGAGCCCCCCCAATTATGTCTGTAAGCGTTTATTGCCGACTGATCATCGTGAAGGCCTCTATGGCTAACTAAATCACTTCGGCTGTGGGATGGAGACGTTAGGCCCAGAGTATTGCAGCGTATAGATATTGTACAAGTGCACAATATCTATACGCAATATCTTGTGCACCAGGCTTTTGTAGGTATGAAGCGCAGAACGCTAGATACATCATTGGACAGGAAGGAAAGATACGTACGGAAGCTCAAGGCGTTCCTTCAGCTTGGCAGCTTGCATGAAGAAAGAGTACAGCATAGAAACTCCTTGAGACAACATTGTGATCTCCAGCTTATGTTCATTCTGCAGACGGGACAGACACAAATGGTTTAGACATCAACCTGTTCATCCAATGAATTACTGTGCATTGCACATCATTATGTGACTGGACAGAACAGGGAGGAAAAGATAAAAAAAATATATATATATAAGTGATTCTAGGATAGACACATTATCTTCTACAGAGAAGACCTATTCTTCTCCAAGCTTTACTGCCTCAAACGCTCAGGAGAACCAAGACAGGTGTATCGCTCACCTTGAAGTAGTCCAAGAACTGCCTTAGCGTCATCTCGCTACCGTTGTCTTGGACGCCTTTCACCTCAAACCGGTCCCACAGCGTCCATTCATTTTCATAGTACTATTGGGAAGATGAGGAAGGGTCCTTTACTGGAGGTATGTAGGAGGGAGAATAGCGGAGCCAGCCATATAACCGGACCACTCACCTTGTGTTTCGGGGCTGCAATGGGCTCAGAGAAGCCGAAGAACGGGAGGGCCAGGTTCATGAAACCATTCTTGAAGGATTCCAGCTTCTTGTGTCCCTGGACAATCTTAAAGAGCTCCAGACACACCAGTCCCACCACAGCAGCTGTGGTTGTTGCTATGGCCGGGATGATCTTTCCAGCTATTAACTTGCTCTGCAAATCAAGGAGGAGGTCAGAATGAAACGAGATCCACCAGCCATGAAATAATCTCACAAGCAGAGCATTACATTGCAATGCAGGCCAGATATCAAACTACGGCAGCCTCTCAGCACCCAGCCAACTGTTACTCCAAGATGCTCTCTGAACACGAAGATAGTCAACCAAACTAACAAAGTTTCCCCCCTCTACACCAGTCTATTAACAATGCTTTTTACATTAAATTACAAAATCCCCCTTCTCACCGCAAACACTCTAATGTTACTTTGACCGACCGTACTGGCTCTACTATAAAACATACTCCTAACAAGAACTGGACCTTTAAACTACTGTATCAAACAATCAAACTACAGTGCCGCCTGACCAACTACGAAAGTAAAATGAAACGCCATCAGAATGTCTTCTAGCCAATTCCTAAGCTAGTTATTCTGGAAATTGGGGGTCATAATGGTGTTGGTAGTAGACTATTGCCTGATCATTTTACCACCCATCGTATCAGCCACTTACTTACCTTGTGACGGTCTGCTGGTGGGATGTCGTAGTTCTCAGCTCGCAGGTTAGAAGCAGCCACAATAAAGTCCATGTGAAAATTGGAATCATCGTCCTGTGACAGACAACAGTAAGTATGGGAGCGAAACTCCTGGTGTTTAACAGGAAAAGAAAAAAGAAATAAATAATAAAAATGTGATAATAGATTTGTTACCTTTTCAAAGTCGATAGGAAACATTTTGAATCCGCCCAGACTGTCTACTGTGGGGAGACCCTGTTTCAGTTCCTCCAGACGACTGTCATCTAGAATATTTGCAAAATATTATTGGTTTTCAGTTTCTATCACCCCCCCCCCCCCCCCCGCATTGTAAATTGCCACAACCGCCAGGCCCTACAAAGAACACAGGTAATATATGTACCAAGGGAGGCGTGTGCATTCTGCATCTCCTGATCTGACACGTGGATTTTGACTCCAGATTTGGGGGTAAATTCTGCCACTTTGATAGTTTTGAGAATTTCTAACAGAACCGCTCTGTCTGTGGTTACAGGAATACCGTAGGATTGTGCAAAGAGGTTAGCAGCTGCCATAATGTAGTCCATGTGCAAGGTCTGTGAAGGAGGAGGAGGACACAGTATCCAATCAATTCACTTCCCAGCAGCCCGGAGTAACCACCCGGACACAACCCAACCCAGACCACTCCTCAGCACTACTTACTACGTTGCCACTAAAATTCAACGGGTGAGGACATCTTTTGGGGCCTGACCAGAAAGGAGCACCAGAAGAGGTCAGCTAAAAGAAAACAAAAAGACAACTTTAGTAATTTACAGAGAACATAGGATGCCACATTTATAGCAATCCAGGGACGATGACACCAGAAAGCCTCATCTGTCCCAGCTTAGGGCCTACTGACCTGGTCCGGGGGAAAGTTGTGCAGCAACTGGCGGATGTTGTTGGAGTACTGAGTGTGCCAATGACTGCTGGCCCAGGACACACAGTCTTTCCAGCTCTTGGGCCGTTCAGTTATTAGACTTTTGTACACGGCTTCAATGACCTCCAGAGGCTGAGATCCAGGCAACTTTAATGTCCTCTCCATGAACTTTGGGTCTCTGGATGAACAAAGGTGAACTTAATGAAGCACACGTGTACATCTATTTAGAGCACCCCTTTACAGTATTTCCTTAGGTGAACTGTTATTATAAATGCAAAAATATGAGATATGGTAAGAACTTACCCTTGTTATCTCTATTTCTACGAAGTCCATAGGGTTCCACAGGATACCTTGGGGTATAGGTGTGACGTCAGTCGCAGGGCACCAAAGAGTTAAGCTTTCAGCCTCCCAGGATGCACTAGGTCCCCCTCCTATACCCCGCCCCCGAGCCAAGGCACCTCAGTTAGTTACCAAGCCATAGGCCGGAGGAGGAGAAGGAAGAGAGAGAACAAAGATCTGGACACATACAAGAATCACATTCTCACCAGAGGGAGACGGAAAACCGGTGACCAGAGCAAAGCCCATCTGCAGCACAGGTGCGACAGGGCGGGAGTCCTGTGGAACCCTATGGACTTCGTAGAAATAGAGATAACAAGGGTAAGTTCTTACCATATCTCATATTTTCTACTTCAGGGTCCATAGGGTATCCACAGGATACCTTGGGGATGTCCCAAAGCAGTATCCTTTAAGGGTGGGGACGCTCCTGTGCAGAAAGGAGAATCCGCCGCCCGAAGGAAGCATCCTGAGAGGCGAAGGTGTCAAACCTGTAATACCTCACGAAGGTATGGACAGAAGACCACGTAGCAGCCTTGCAGATCTGAACTGCCGAGGCACCACGTCGAGCTGCCCACGAAGGACCCACAGACCTAGTGGAATGAGCCTTCAGAGAAGGCGGGACCGGTAGGCCTTCATGAAGATAAGCTTCAGAAATAGCCATACGGATCCAGGCTGCCAAAGTTTGCTTTGAAGCAGGCCAACCCTTTTTACGGAAGCCAAAGAGGACAAACAAAGCGTCCGACTTCCTAAACGAAGAAGTGCGGTCAACATAAGTCCTTAAGGCCCGCACAACATCCAAAGAGGCCTCACCCACGGAAAGACCCGGTGAGTTAAAGGCCGGAACAACTATTTCCTCGTTAATATGAAACTGGGAAATAACTTTGGGAAGAAACTCGGGCCGAGTGCGGAGCACTGCCCTGTTCCCATAAAAAACCAAGAAAGGGGGTCTACAAGAAAGAGCCCCTAACTCAGAAACACGTCTGGCCGAAGCAATGGCCAGAAGGAAAACAGTCTTAGCTGTTAGCCATTTAAGATCCACTGAGCCCAGTGGTTCAAACGGCGGTCCTTGGAGAGCCCTCAGGACCACAGCCAAATCCCAAGGCGCCACAGATGGAACAAAGGGCGGCTGAATGCGGAGAACACCCTGCATAAAGGTGCGCACATCCGGGATTGTAGCAATCCTACGGTGAAACCAGACAGATAGGGCCGAAACCTGTACCTTCAAAGAAGCAAGGCGAAGCCCATGATCTAGTCCCGCTTGCAGGAAGGCGAGAATCCGAGACAGACGAAACTCCCGCGGTGCATAACCTCTCGGTCGACACCACTGGAAGAACGTATGCCACACGCGATGGTATATCCTCGCGGAAGACGGTTTCCGAGCTCGTAACATGGTACGCACCACAGAGCTGGAAAACCCCCGGGACCTCAGCATGGCCGTCTCAACAGCCACGCCGTCAAAGACAGCCGAGTTAGGTCCGGGTGAAGGCAAGGACCCTGAGACAGAAGGTCCGGTCGTAGCGGCAACCGCAGAGGAATGTCCACGGACAGACCCTGAAGGTCTGAGAACCAGTGCCGTCTGGGCCACGCGGGAGCTATCAACAGGAGCGTCCCTCCTTCCTGTTTGAATTTCCGGATTACCCGTGGAAGAAGGGAGACCGGAGGGAACAGGTATGCGAACCGGAACGTCCACCGGACGGACAGAGCATCCACCAGAGACGCCCCTTCGTCTCTTGTGCGAGACCCGTACACCGGCAACTTGTTGTTGTGCCGGGACGCCATGAGGTCGATTTCTGGAAGACCCCACCTGTCCACCAGTAGTTGAAAAACGTCCGGGTGCAGGGACCATTCCCCCGGATGAACGTCCTGGCGACTTAGAAAGTCCGCCTCCCAATTGAGCACTCCCGGGATGAAAACCGCTGATATGGCCAGAAGATTGCGCTCCGCCCAAACCAGGATCCGAGAGACCTCTACGAGAGCCGCCCGACTGCGAGTTCCTCCTTGCCTGTTTATGTAGGCCACGGTGGTAGCGTTGTCCGACTGGACCTGCACCGGGCGACCCTGGAGAAACCGCTGTGCCTGCTGGAGAGCATTGAAGACCGCACGGAGTTCCAAGATATTTATTGGAAGCTCCGCTTCTGTCGGCGTCCACCTGCCCTGGAACAAGTGTGGACCCGAAACTGCTCCCCAGCCCCGAAGACTGGCGTCCGTTGTCAACAGGACCCAATTTGGAACCCAGAACGGACGTCCCTTGTTGAGGTGGGTCGTCTGTAACCACCACGTAAGGGACAGGCGAACCTCCTGGGTGAGCACAATCGTCTGGGACTTCAGAGACTGAGTCAGCCCGTTCCACTTGGACAGGATCAGGTGCTGCAGAGGTCTGGAGTGAAACTGGGCGTATTCCACCATGTCGAACACCGACACCATGGAGCCCAGTAACCTCATCGCCGAGTGTAAGGACACCCGGCGGCTGTGCAGACAACTGCGCACCCTTGACTGTAAAGCAGAGATCTTGTCCTCCGTCACGAAGATCCTTTGCTGTCCCGAGTCCAATAAGGCTCCAAGATGCAGAATCCTCCGAGACGGGATTAGAGTGGACTTCTGCCAGTTGATTAGCCAGCCGTGCCGTTGCAGCAGTGCAATGGTCAGGTCCAAGTGGCGTAACAGGAGCTCTGGAGATCCTGCCACCAATAACAGGTCGTCCAAATACGGCAACATGCGGACTCCCTGCAGCCGCAGAGAAGCCGCCATGACCGCCATCACCTTGGTGAAAACACGTGGTGCTGTTGCCAGGCCAAAAGGTAACGCCCGAAACTGGAAGTGGTCGCTGCTGATTGCAAACCTGAGGAACTGTTGATGGCGCCAAAGAATAGGGACATGCAGGTAAGCGTCCTGTATGTCCAATGACACCAAGTAGTCCCCAGGTTCCAGCGCCAGAATGATGGACCGTAGGGTCTCCATCCGAAACTTCGGGACCCGCAAAGACTTGTTGAGTGCTTTGAGGTTGAGAATCGGACGATATGACCCATTGGGTTTCTGTACCAAAAATAGATTTGAATAGAAACCCTGGCCCCTCTGGGAGAATGGAACCGCCACTATAACTCCAGCCTGGAGCATAGTGTGCAATACCTTCCGCAGCTCCGTAGCCTTGTTCCGGTCTGATGGGAGACCCGTGGTGAAGAAGCGAGCCGGGGGTCTGTGCCGGAAGGAGAGGGCGTATCCGTGGGAAACCACCTCCAGAACCCAAGTGTCTGTCGTAGTAGTCGACCAACACTGGGCGAACTGTAGCAGGCGGCCTCCCACCCTGGGATCCCCCAAAGGGAGGCCCGGACCGTCAGGCCGCAGGCTTGTCATCTGGCTTGGGGGCCGGACGTCTGGTACTCCATGCCTGCTTCCGGGGCTTGACCGATTTCTTAGGGCCAGCCTGTCGAGGAAACGACTGTGGTTTGGGCCTGCCCTGGGCCCTAGATGACCGAAAGGACGATGGTCCCGAACCAGAAGGAGCAGCGGCCGACGGGAGACAGGCAGATTTGGCTGCCGCCAGCGTGGCCACAATCTTATCCAGATCCGGACCGAAGAGAACTTCTCCGGTAAACGGCAACGCTTCCAGACCTTTCTTGGAATCTGCGTCCGCCTTCCAGGATCGCAGCCACAAGGTGCGACGAGCAGCTACCGCTGCTGAAGAAATTCTAGACACCAGAGTACTAATGTCTAGAGCCGCCTCGTTGATGTAGGTGGCCGAATCACGGAGATTGCCAATCAACTCCGCCTGATCGGCCGGACAGTCGGATTCAAAAGAAGCCTCTAATGAATCCGCCCAGCGCTCCATCGCTCTGGCAACCCAGCAAATGGCCATAGCCGGCCGTGCTGCCCCCCCTGCAAGGGAATAAGCGGACTTCAGGCAGATTTCTACCTTGCGGTCCGTAGCATCCTTAAGGGAGGACATGGATGGCATCGGCAATGTGGCACTACGGACAAGACGGGTCACGTGAGAATCCACCTGTGGAGGGGATTCCCACTTCGCAAAATAATTATCCGCGAACGGATAAGCCACCGCCAGGCGTCTCTGCGGCTGGTATCTTTTGCCAGGTTGTTTCCACGCCTCCTCTAAATGGTCCACCAACTGACCCGAAAGAGGAAAGACTGTGGCATCGCCCTTCACATCTTTGAAAAAGGCATACTTAGATTTAGCCGCTGGGGGAACTTCGTCCTCAATCACCAAGGCTGTGCGGACCGCCCGAATAAGTCCAGGAATATATACTTTGGACTTAGCATCAGCGTCCTTAGTATGGAGAGGTTCCTGATCGTAAGGATCTAGAATCTCCCCATCATCAGACGTCCCTTCGTCATCCTCATAAGGAGCGGACAGAGACGCCACCGGCCTTTTATGAGACCGCATCACAGACTCCCCTTGCAACACATCCGACAAGTGCTGTACAGAACTCGTCAGGGAGTTAACCCACGCTGGCTCCTGAGAACCCGGGAGCGGGGAAATAGGGAGACTGTGGGGTACCACCAATTGTCGTGGGAACCCCTGCATGGGTGACGACACCACAGACTGCTGGGACAAACCCATCGGAGTAAACGCGGGCTGCGGAGCTAACTGGCCCACTAAAGCTGTTAACGCCTGAGCGAAACAAGCCCAGGGCGGCTCCTGTACCGGTGCTGTAACCGTAATAGGCCGCGCCATGGACAAACACTGCCGGCAAAGGCCCTCCGCGCTACCCTCCCCCTCCGCTAACGGTACTTTGCACGTGGTACACTGTAGCCGGAGGGTAAAATCACTTTCAGACATGATGGCACCACGTATGTGACCTCTCTCACCAATTAAGTATTAAATAGGCGAGAGACCACCCTGCAGCACCGCACCGCAAGGGCTTTAGCAGAAAGAACAGGGACAGTAATAAAGCTGACAGTTTAGAGAAGAAAAGATTACAGGCAGCAGCGCTAGCACAGTCACATACAATGCAGAAAAATAACAATTCCTGCACTAACAGCGCTGATCACTCAACTACACAGACACAGGGCCTGGTAGGACACAGCGCTGCATACACAGACCTGACCACAGCGGAGGAGAGGTATGCGGGGGGACCCAGACCACGATGCTTCCTTCCAGCGCTTCCAGCAGCGTTCACCATGCGTTCTGGAGAAGATGGCCGCCGAGGAGCAGAGAGGAGGCTGGCCTGGGGGAGGAGCGCTGCCACAGGACCAGTCGGCAGCATGCAGAGAGGGCTGTGTGCAGCGGGGGAGGCGCCGGCTGTGAGACAGGGAAGGCGCGCTCCCCTGGCATGCATTTAACCCCTGGGACGCCGCAGCGCTACCGCTCTGCTGCGGTCCGCTGTCCCAGGGGGTAGTGGAAGCGCAGGTTGGTCGCCTGGCTCCACGCTGCAGCCAGTCCCCAGGGAGCCCCCTGCCTGGGGACTTAGGACCATGTGATCAGCGGGGACCCACCGCGGGACCCCGCTGCTTACCTCTGTCCCCCTTGAATCCGGCCATGGTCCGGAGCATCTGGGGTCACCGCTAGCTGTGACCCCAGACGCCCACCAGCATCCCCGGATCAGTACCGGCGTTCTGGTACCGGCGGGGTGTAGGGAAGACAGCATGGACGTCAGGACTGACTGTCCATGCTGTTCATCCAGTTGTGCAGCCACAGCTGCATGAAGAATAAGCTTCAGGGGCTCTTCTAGCCCCCACTCCAACAGGTGCACCCGACTCCGGCCGGGCACCAAACTAAACTGAGGTGCCTTGGCTCGGGGGCGGGGTATAGGAGGGGGACCTAGTGCATCCTGGGAGGCTGAAAGCTTAACTCTTTGGTGCCCTGCGACTGACGTCACACCTATACCCCAAGGTATCCTGTGGATACCCTATGGACCCTGAAGTAGAAACACTTCGATATAGTGAACTGGTTCAGCACCAGTCATGGCGTGGCCAACATTTGTATTCGTGAGGCACAAGTCCTCATGCTGGAAGATACTATGGAGCAGATCTGTTGGGGAGGCGCGAGGATCGTGTCTCAGAGATGAGACACGCAAGATTGCAATACAAAGCTTGTGTCACACCATCCACGCAAAAGCCCAACTGCTCTATCAGGACAAGCGCCAGAGAATTGCATAAACCAATAAAGGGCCATTGGTCACTCACGTTAAATACTGATTGACGTTCTCGGCTGGTTGCTTAAAGAGGCCTTCAAATTCATCCCGAGCCCACTGCAGATAAGAGACAGAGAAGTTTGGTTAATTTCAAATATTGGCCATATTCAGCTGAACTGTAAACGAATGAATCAGGAATCTTCACACCCCATGTTCCACCATACACAGCTTATGCCCCCCCTTTATCATATCACCCCACCTGTAATGTGTGCTCGATGGCGTTGGGGAAGTTTTTCAGGGTACAGATGGGTATAGACTTCTCTGGAGGGTCCTGGCTGGAGCTGTAGGACTCTGTGAGGAAAGGTATGACGACTTGTACATTCCCTTTAGTTCCCAATGTTCCAGACTCCAGAAGTGGCTTACGGTAGTACACACAGCGGCGGTCCATATACATCCCTGAGGAAACAAAAATCGAAGAATAAGCAGAATATCACAGTATTTCCTATTAACGTCTTAGAAAGTGTACAAGTCTCCTACTCAAAAAAGGAAACGGCCGTTTCATTGGCTAACCCGTTATTCATGAAAAAGCAGGATGTCTTCCTCACCCTATTGAAGAACACTGGAGAAGTTGGGGTATAGCATTAGATCCAGGCTCAGTAAGTCTCCTTGCAGACAGTAAGGCCCCACTTAGGACTAAAATGGCAGAGAGGCTGACCTCGATATCTTAGGACTGGACCTTGGAGTTCTTGATGGGCTCCAACACTGTGCAGAAGTGTGCTAGAGGCGGTAGCCATTTTAGCTCAAGCATTACCATTCTGCACCATGTCTCCCAATAGGTTTTGGGTGATCATTCCTATTTAGTTCCCTCAGATTTACAATGCTCAGTGGGTTGTCTTTCCGATTGCTCAGGTTCATTTTTATATATATTTTTCATATGCTTATGTCCTGCGGCTGTTTGCCGAGTTCTGTCATGTTGGACAGGAGAGCCAAGGCAGGAAGGGGTAACTCCTATAAAAACATAGTTTTAACTTCTTCAAAACGGCCATTATATTGTGCCTGTGCTAGAATGAGGAGCAAGTGTGGCCTGTGCTGGGGAGTACTGAATCCAAAGTGGTGGAACAAGCCTAGGCCAAGTCCGTGGTCAACTCCCAGGAGCTACACACCAGCTGAACAAGTCATGAGGTCCGGTTGCCCCAAATTTGGCCGAGCAGGATCTCTTGGGTTCCGTGGCAGCCGCTTGGAGAGGAACTGGCTTGTGTGGGAGGGTTTTACCTCATCAGTGCAAGAGTCGATAAATGCGACGATATGTGTCCAGCTACATGGTGCGCAAGCGTAGATCCCTCCCTCCACCGCGAGGTTGTCCAACTCCTCTAACATTCTCATCCCTAGTGTAGCGTTCCTGAAGGAAGGTGCGGATTGGATGTTGGAAAGCCTACTTAAAGCAAGTTTTGTAGCAGCTAGGTCCTCTCTTAGGCCAAGGATGGCCACCAAGTGGGCGATTGCAGCAGTAGACTGGTTGAGCTTTCAGGCGTCTTACAGTCCAATAGATCATAATCAGGTTATCTTGGTGTAACATTCTCAGGACACCTTAGAGTACACGGATGATGCAGCACTGGATGCCATCACGAGGAGAAAATTTTATCATCGGCAGTATTTGGCATGCCGGACTCTGGCTCAAGTACTGACAAGCAGACATGTAGTCTAAGGCGTCTCCTGGTCCTATAGGATGCTCAGTAGAGGGGTTTGGCTGGCCTCCAGGATCCATTGCTAGGTGGATTACCTCGACCATCTTCCAGGCTTACAGTGTGGCAGAGCAGTAAATCAAGACACATTTTACCAAATCACGGCCATCACCTGGTCATCTGTTCATACATTCACCAGATTCTACAGGTTCCATGTATTTGCCTTCAGGGATACCAGCCTTGGAAGAAAAGTGTTTCCATTGAGCGTACCCACCCAGAGGGAAGCAACTTCGGGACGTACAGCACCTCCAGTGTTCCCAATAGGATGAGGAAGAAAAATTCTCATTATTCTATTAAATCCTTCTTGGAGTTCATTGGTGGACACTGGGCATCCAACCCTTCCTGCTCTTGTTCTCCTTTGGCTCCTCCTTCTTCCCTCTCTACCCTGTTCTTTGGGGCTTAGTCAACCATAACGAATGTCCTTACATAGGTGTATAGTGAGGCGGGTGCTACACACAAGCTTCAGACTTAAAATGCCTTCTCTCCCGGATCCCCGACATCTTTAGTGTCCCCGAATGGACTCAAGTAAAAAGAATTTAATGTAATATATAAAAATATTTTTTTAATGCCAGCAGAGAACTGCAGCATTGATGTACTCCCCGACACCTGGGCGAGCTTTCTAACCAGAGGCTCTTCTACCCGCCTACTAAAGAGGGTCCCTCTGGATCCATACACAAACTAGCAACGGTGGGCGCCAATCTAATGATTTTATCAATATTTAATTACCAGTCTTCAGGGACGTCCAATGAACATCGTAAATATAGTTGCAACTCAATTAGTAACTACCCACATAGGCATTTAAAAAAAAATAAAATGAAAAATAATTGGTTATTGCTTGGTCTACTCACTGGCATCCACATTGTCAAGTGCGTTGGCGACACCGTCCAAAGCCTCAAAGAAGTCGTCATCGTAGACCTTCTCAGTATCTGTGCCCACGCGATTCTGGTGCCCAGTGACGTTCAAGTGAGGGTTCATCTGCTTAACAGCTGCTGCCGCGGTTTCAGATTTCATTTTCTGATGTTAGAGGGGAAATTACTTACAATTCAAATCCACCAGCGCGGACATGTTGCCTTCTACAGGTCGTTTAAAAATAATTGTTTTCTACATATGCAAGTGGCTAGTTGGCAGGACACGCTTGTTGAAGACACTAGGTGAAGGGTGGAACCCTCCGCGTGGCCAGCACCTGAATAGATGAAAGGGGCCTTTGCTTCGCACTCACCGTGACGTCCCATGGTCTGAAGAGGAACTGTCTGTTCAAGTTGGACTTCTCTATAGTGTCCATGTCTGTCACAGTGATCTCTCCTCCTTCTCCAGCGCCAAGGCCAATCATGGCAAAGTTTTTCAGCAGCTCACAACCGATGGCACCGGCGCCAACCTGCGCAGGGATTATAACATATGGATATTGATTTACATTGAGCGCAGCACACTTACAGCCATCACCTGCCTTGCACGGAATCGGTATGATTTACCGGTATGAATCCCGACAGCGACTGACCGACATGGGTGAAAATCCCGATCATCCCTAAGGTATTGACTAACCTAATTCCCTCCCCTAACCCTCCCTTAGGGGTGCCTAACCCTCCCCCCAGTGCCTAAACCTAACCCCCCCCCCCTTCCCCGCCGCCTAAAGCCAAGTCCCCTAACCCTCCCTCCAAGTCCCCTAACCCTCCCTCCAAGTCCCCTAACCCTCCCCTAGCCTAACCTCCCGGGTGGTGCCTAACCCTCCCCCCCCCCCCCGCGCTCAGCATCTCTTTGATTGTGGATGCCGTGCGCCGGTCTCCCAGCGTCAGTAAACTGACAGGCGCCTAGATTTAGACAACTGTCATTTAACCCTCGCCAGGATTAAGTAGTCGGGAAGCCTGCTGTTGGGATTAGGTCCGCCAGCTTCCCAACTGCACACCACTTGCACTACAGTCGGATAAAACATCAAGACTCACCAGAAAATACTTCCGTTTGCTCAATTTTTCCTGCAGGTCAGATCCGAATACTGCTATTTGCCCGTCATAGCGAGACTGTTTCTGCAAAGTGGAAAAGTAGAAACAGATTGACGTAAGGGCACCGGCTAGAGAAGCCACCTGCAGTTGCTTTCATACAAATACGTCAGAAGCCGACTTACAGGGCTGCAGTTTTCCTCTGTGAGCAACGACTCCTCGTTTTCTTCAGGCAAACATTCTAAGGCATCGAAATACAACCACTGCATGACCGGCATGAACTTCCCCGATAAAGCCTGTCGGCAAGAGGGACGGTCAGGACAGACATTCATAGAATAAAGATAGAAGACGTATGGCTGGGAGCATTCAGTACCTTCATGGCCTCCTGTGCAGCCAGTCCCCCGACGAAAGCATTAACAGGGGCAATGTTCCCGGTGGCCTGGAAGGAAAGCTTTTTCAGGAGACATTCTTTTAGCTCCTCCTGCTTTGCGGATCCGGATAACTTCTCGTTGATCTCTTTGGTAAGAGCCAGCACTTCACTTGCATCCGCCTGGGAGAAATCACAGAAAAAAAACAAAACATAAGAAATCTATATACACAGAGTATTACTGCTCTGTGTGCAGGACATCGGACACGTGCTTCGACGCTCACCTCGTTGCGGGGTTTTGGAAGTCTGCCGTTTTTCTTCTGGAAGGCATGAAGACCCTGGAATCCCAGGTGCAACTGGGACGGGTGGTCGAACTTGGCAAAGTCGGTTATTACGAACTCTGGTTCTTGGAGAGATTTTCTTAGGGGTTTCTAGGGAACCAGAGTAAGAAAGAATTTGTTTTTAGGCATTTTTCACACCCATATAAAAATATTGAGGACAGTCGTACAACATTTATAAGCAGCATAGAAAGTTCTGCGGCAAGTTTGGGGTCACTTACAAAGCTGATCTTTTTCGGCATTTTGACTTGGCTGACGATTCCCCCTCGGATGTAGTCTGAGAATTTGGTTGTGTCACAGATGCTGAAGGTGTAGGGTCCTGGGAGGGAAAGAACAACTAGTATCTCAGCACACAACACGGACTGAAAACATATATTGGGACACGTTACTCTGAATTAGAGAGATACACCCTAAGGTGCATCATCCATTGGGAATGGGTGGGGGGTACAATATCATTTCAAAGGGTATATGAACCTGAAGCTTACCTAGGACTTTGATCTCCACCGGATCATAGTTGTTCAGCTCCGTCATGCCTTGGATTTCAGTGAAAGTTACAAAATCACCACTTTCAAAGCCGTGACGAGCCTCATCCAGGCAGGTAACCACGCCTGGGTTATCCTAGAACAACAACAATCTGTCAAATATGGAGGGCAACTCTCTTCAATAACCAACAATTAAAAAGCCCACAGGCAGCCCTTTCATGGGACGAATCATTATGAGAAAGCAAATAATCAATTCACCAGAACCACCACAGATGCTAGTCTTCGACTTTTGATGCACAGAAGTTAGCATAACACATGTACTAAGTCGCAGATGATCATTAAGTACAACGAAACGTAGCAGGAGCAACAGCCGCTCAGATTTTTAACTCATTTTGCCGAGACCCAGTCGCACACAGAAGTCCCGCAATGCCCATCGATCAGTGTAAGCTAGCAATCTAGTTTTGCTGCTCTTTGTTGTTTTAGCAGAGCGAATAAGACGCTCGGTGCATCCGAGCCGAATGAACCCTGGTGCACCGAGAGGGGGCTATTTGAGCCACTGAATAAGAGGACACATCTGTACACACATACATCATTTCTAAGCTTGGAATATATATTTTTTTCCCTACAATTTGACAGCCCCATGTAGTCCGATAGATCTTCATGCACCCTTGGGACTAGTGATGTCTAGACCTTATAAAGTATGTGAGCTCCTGGAAGGTTCAGTATCTAATACCTCCACTGGACTGCAATCAGGGCCCCCACCAGCCACAGAATTGTGACATCATGGATTATCACCAGGCTTCCAACCCACGCCACTTAGTGTGGAGACCACTCAATCCTCTGCATTCACTCTGATCATCTCGAGCTGGCAGGAGCCGAATCTCTCAGATGCTGCCCCTTTGGCTGTCCATTAAACCCCAATGATTGTGGCTTGTACAGGAGCAAGTTTGCAGTATACAACGATGTGAAGCAATCTACTGCCATGGGTTGCTAAGAAGAGACAGCTGTGTACGTATCTTGGATACCTTTGTAATCATTGAAATCATGGCACTCAGAGGCTGCTCTCCATTGGGATCCAACACGACCATTTCATCACCAAAGTCACAAAACAGCTGCCTGTAACAGAAGAGAGCCAGTGCAAAATGAGGCCGGGAGCGTAACCACACATAACTGGCACGTCCGATGTCTACAGTCGCCAGGGGCTATCCATCACCCATTATCTAACCCACAATAACCCTTTATAGGCGATCAGATAATACATTCACAATACAGACAGTTCTCAGAAGAACAAAACGAGACAACTACAACAATTAATCCTTTTTTTTTTTTTTTTTAAATTCAATAATTATTGATTTTCAGAAAAGAAAGAAAACAAAAAAAACCAAACATACAGTTGACAATATAATATCAGCAGATATAGAATATATCGGATTCACGATAAGATACATAATAGTAATCAACTCAAAGAATATACTGTATATTAGAGAGTACAAAAATCATAATAAATAAAAATGTATAGACCACTGCTATCACAAACCAAACGGATATTACAATGTGGACCCATAGGCGCCATCTGGGCCCACGTATTCTAGAACCATATAGATTAGGTTATACGAGCAGACAGAATATCTTGGCAGTACATATTCTATCCTGGTATGTGTAATTTTTGAAGACTAAGTACAGTAAAAAAAAATTAAAAAATATAACACTTCCACATCTGCCAATATATAAATTTAAACATTAAAATATATAGACCCCCCCCCCCAGAAAATCCCAAAACAACACTCCTCATAACCCCCCACCCTGTATAACCTAACCCCAATCTGGGCATTACAATAATTAATCCTTACAGCACATTTTCCATTTATGGACTAGAATCAAAACCCACTCACCCAAAAAGGCCCCGGGTGTCCGCCACGATGAACTTGATGTTGTGACTGTGGCAGAAATCGCCGACGCGCAGCTGCTCCTCCACGGTTGAGCTCGATAGAATCACCAGCTGAGGAGAGAGGAGAAATTGAGGCAGCGGTCGGGGCAGAAGGGCTCACAGGCAAAGCGATGGATAAACTAAGGGGGTATGAGGAATACCCGTTCCCACCCTCTGATGAGTCTCTGTAGGATAGTGTCAGCATTCATAGGAAGTGGCTATATCAATAACATGTGAGGAATCCCTATACAGGTATAGTAGTGTCTCGCAAGGAGTGGACAGCATGAATGGTCCTGTGATTAAATATACTGGCGATTCCTAGACCATTACAGAGCTTATAACATTGGGCCTGCAGCACTAGCTACTAGCGGTGTCATCTCACTGCAGCACCAAGTCTAAGAAGTAATAGCTTTTTATTCAGCAGAAAAGCAGTGCTTCAAAAAAGGTCAGCATTTCTCGCGCTGCCTGCATAGATATATGTAATATCCGAAAGGTAATTACCGCTGTTTAAAGGCCATGGTGCCAGGTGAAGGAGAATTTATAGACTTCTACTAAAGTCCTGTTTTGCTTGAGCAGATTCCCAGCTGGCACTAAACCGGTGGTCGGCTTGCGTCATGTACAGCTCGCCATTCTCCAGCACGACTGACCATTTATTCATCTGCCACCACGCTCACACGCCCATATCAGGATGGCAGATGAAGTACTTGAGATCTGCAAGTTGGACTTAAGGGCGCTAAATGTAGCTTTCTAACATCTGTAAAATCGGCTTGTGTGACAGTGGCCATTTATTAGAATAACAAGGCATTTAATCATGCTTGATGCAACTGGTGACTTTAGTTTTAGCTCCAGGTACCAGGCGACATGGTATAAGGATGACCCCTCAAATACTGGGGTCATCCTTATACCACTCAGGGAGAGCAGGGACTCGCTACTTAGCATTGCCAGGAATAACTGAACCATACATTATTGTTGGGTGGGGGTGAATCAGAGGGTGTTTTTCCTTGGGGCCATATTGGTTTTCATTTAAAGGCATTATAGAGAGGCAAAAAAAGCATATTATATAACAGGTTTTTTTACTATTCTTCCTTTAGCAACTTTACAGACAGGAATTCAACTTGCAAAACACTTCATGCAATAATTACACGCTGCAAAAAACCCTGGGAATACGACATTAATGTCAATTTGTCACGACAGTAGCATGCTGTAACGCTGGCTTGGGATCAGGGACAGAATATGTAAGTGCACTGGCATGGACAAGCTCAAACTCGGCCAGTCCTTTCTGCAGGGCAATCACCCTCATCACCAGTGTTTGTGTCGCATCTAGAACCGGCGGCACAGGACAGAGTCTTCTCAGACTGGTTTTACTGCAAATGTACACCTTTAAAGCGGTGTTCCCATCAGACTTTGCCGCGTGGAACCTGTGCCCGTCTGTCTGCCTGAGCGGTATTCCGATTCCACCAAGTCTTTCCGATGGCAGAATACAGCTAAACAACCCACAAGGAGGCAGTGTCACCCAGTTAGGATGATGGAGAAAGAATTTTAAAAAATCCCGCATCCATCTGCCATACCTACGGACAATGCCCCGAACAAGGGACCAATGGCTGGAATTGTGGCTAAACAAAATATTAAAAGTAGAAACTAGAAAAATATAAAGTTGGAACGTAAAGACGCCAAGTATCTCAGCTCGCCCATCGCCGACCCGACATCAGGGACAAACTACATTCTGCCACACATTTATTATTTTGTTTCGGATTTGGGAACAGTATTAAAATGATATTCTCCTAATAGTGTAAAAAGAAAGCCAGCTCTTGAGGCAGCAGGTTCAGGGTGTGGATTACAAAAGGGAGATATGGAAGGATTATTTTTAGACAGGGGAACTCCAGATCTGATGATTATTACTCTGCAAGACGGCAGATCTGCTGGGTAGATAAAACTGCCCCAATTGCAGACAGCAAAGGAACGCGGCTTTATCTAACACACGAGCAGCTTTAGACTAAATGGACTCCTGGCAGGACAGGTTTCCAGCGACAGTTCATGCCCAAAACACAATTACGTCCCCTAAAGGACCCTACACACTAAACAATCATTTAAACGATTTGGACGATTCTGACGCAACAAGCCGGTCAATAGTCAAGTGTGTTTGTACTATGCACGCACCCGTGGCATCGTCAGATCTTCTCTACATGCAGGAAGATCTGTCAATCTCGTTAACGATTCCCCTCAGATCGTGCAGTGTGTACGCACTACCGATCGATCAGGCGATATAGTTACATTATATAGCTAACAATCTAACCACCAATCGATATATCTTGCATATATCTCGTTTGTTACATTACACAGTGTGTATGCACTAGATCGTTTGCCCGGGAGTTCAAGGGAAATCATTGACAACATTGCATCGTTTGCAAGTCGTCTAGTGTGTACCACGATACAACAGACGTAAGCCAGCTAAACGACAGGAATATTTCAGAAAATTAAACGCAGCAGTCATATAACAACTGGCGTAACCAGTAATTATGGAGCACCAACCAATATACAGAATCAGATCAATCTCTGGCCACTAACGAAAGCAAAGCACTGGAAACGTTACCCCAAGCTCTAGAGCAGCACTTTTCAAATCCAGTCCTTAGAACACACTAAAGGGTCAAATTTATTAGCCGAGAGCCCCCCCCTCACAGTACTTCCAGACTAGCTGACCCTATAGGGCTGGGTACAAAAATCTGCAAGCCCGGGGGAAAGAGCAGGGCGAGCAGAGGTGCCACTGACGGAATTTCTAATCCATTCCAACAGCAGCTCACTTCTCTCACACATAATAGGATCGACCCCTAGCAGTGCATGTTTTGCAGGTCTCCTCACAGAACAAAAAGTTAAGCGATTGGAAATTCTGTGGAGCTTTTACAATGTATCAATTCGTAATGAATAACTCTCTGCTGTAGCAAGGACATATGGAAAACATGCACTGCTAGTGTGTCCAGAGGGTATCCGGTCTACAGTAAAAAGGTAGACAAATGTCTACATAGACACCAGATATTTGACAGGCAATAGGTTGACAGGGACAAAATGTCGACAGGGTCAAAAGGTCGACACACTAAAGGAAGACATGTAAGAAGGTCGACAGAGTCAAAAGGTCGACATGATTTATTTTTGTTATTTTTTTTTTAGGGTTAGGCACTAGAAGGGACGGTTAGGCACCAAGGGAAGGGTTAGGGTGAAGATTAGGGTTAGGAAAAAAAATAAAATGTCTCGACCATATGCATGTCAACATTTTGACCCGGTCAACCATTTGTACCTGTCAACCTTCTTACATGTCTACCTTTAGTGTGTCGACCCATTGGCTGACTGACATCTGCTGTCTATCTAGACATAGATCTACAGTAAAAAGGTAGACAATCATAGTGTTCCCACTAGCTCCGGCGGCAGCCAGGGCGCCGGAGCTAGAGAGGGCATGCCCGTGCGCGCGCCGAAGGCGCGGGCGCGCGGCCGAGAAGGGGGCGTGTCTATAAGACGCGTCCCCTTTTCGTCACTCTTGGGGGCGTGCCCGGCACTTACGACACGCCGGGCAGCCCCCAAGCCCTGCAGACAGGGAGAATAGATGCATGCGCCCGGCGTCTATTCTCCGGCGGTGACCGGGTCACCGCATGTTTCTCCACCCGCGGGACGCTGCGTCCCGCGGGTGAGAACGGCTCCCGCAGGCTGTTAGGGCAGGGTGCTTTTTGCCCTCCAGAAGGAGGGCAGGGCGCCGCGCCTCGCTAAAACAGCCTAGCGGGAACGCTAAATCAATCCATAACCGTCCCGAGGACTGGACTGGAGAAGCACTGCTGCCGAGCATTAAAGGTACACTAACAGGTACGATTTGGAGTTTCCTCCCACATTATAAAGGAAGGTCATAGCCTGGAAGGGAAGGGGGGGGGGGGGGGGGGGGAAGAGCAACCAGGAGCACCAATCACAAGACAGCTCAAAATGGGTTCTCCCAAAAAAAATAATAAAACCACCATTAAACCATATAGCGTCCTACCGCTAGCCCATTGCTGCCGTGGGAGACAAAAGATGCTTCTCTATCTGAACCAGCCAGCAGAGACTGTGGGACAACGCCATGCTGGCTTTACCTGCAGACATGTATATTGGTGTAGATCATGTCCATAACTGGCCGAAATTTCAGCTTTATGCTCTCTATCAGACCGGATTCGGAAGTGGACGCTCGTGCAGTCACTACTGTGAATTTGTCCTTACGCCGCAGCCAGTCTACCGTCAGAATTGCACGGATCTCTATGCTATTCCGATCTGC
Source organism: Taudactylus pleione (assembly GCA_031769625.1). Lineage (NCBI taxonomy): Eukaryota > Metazoa > Chordata > Amphibia > Anura > Myobatrachidae > Taudactylus > Taudactylus pleione. The sequence continues at coordinate 3,687,654 of JAUIMM010000013.1, read as the reverse complement.
GTCCCCAGCGGTAACAAATCAGACACAAGAGCAGATTTAAAACACTGGGCGCATTTTAAAGGCTGACCCTCCTAAAAGATACGACATCAGCTAACCCTTCAGAGTTTTTTCATATATGAAGGTTTAGTCTACCAAGAACAGCTATTCCACGTTTGATGTCCACAAAACCCAAATCTGCATAGGAAGTCAGTCAATGTGCCACGTTAGAAGACATTGACTTATCATATGGGGATAGGTGACAGAAGCCGCAGAGCCGGTCAGATTCAGACCTCTGGTGACGCACCTGAAAGCTGGAGAGGAAGTCCTCGGTCATGGGGCTGCTGGAGGCGGATACAGGTACATAGGTGTTCAGCTCGGCCAGTCTCGGGTGAGAAACGTCCGCTCGATTTTTGCCAATGTCTCCCTCTCGGAGGTAGAACTGAAGCAGGAGACAACATTATGGGTTATTTGCCAGGCGTACGGGTGAATCGGTCTCAGTCATCAGCGTGGTATTAGTGGTCTGCTTACCTGAGAGGACAAATCTCCCCACTCCGTGTTCGCCTGGTCATGGATGGTGACCGACTTTACTCCACCCAGGATAATGTTCTTGGCAATCTCCACTCCTAGACCGCCCATTCCCGAGACGAGGACGTTGGAGTTCTGCATTCGCTTCATTGCCTCATGACCCAACACGTAGCTGAAGAAGGCAACCAACATCGATGAATGGCACCAGGAGGCCAACACCACATTGTACACAGATAGTGGTGGTTTTAATAGGAGCCAGCCTGACCGCTAAAGTCAGAAGTTATCCAAAGCCTTATTCTATAATGCAGATTGCTAACAGACATCCGTTACCGGGAAGAGGAGAGCTAATGGATTCTCCACAGCAATCATTGCAACTACGTAATAAAGTACAACAGCATTATAAAACAAAAGCACACACACAGCACATAGCAAATTAAGACGATTTGAATTAAATGCGTCCATTTTCTTCTTAAGCTTCATCGCACCTTGCGGCAGAGCTCATACTTACAGCTGACGCGAGTAAAGGCCCTCATCGATCTCGGCTTCATTCCCGTTTCGAGCCATGCCCTGCAACAAACCGATATCATTAACGGTTGTGGATACACGCGCTTGTTTGGGAAGATGGCAGGAGGGTGGGCGGATACTTACGTTGGCTGGCGTCTGTCCTGTGCTCACAGAATTGGAGGATGAGCAGTTTGAACCCGTCTTTGTATCAGATACGGCCACGCGACGCTTCTTGGACAGCGGCGAGCTGGACATCTGACCGGGAGGAAAGGAATGAAAGGAGTTAAAGACCCTTCTTATAGGAACAGAAGCCAGAGTCAGCTGTAAGGATCAGTGCTGTGTGTCAAACAGCGTACACTATGTGGTTGGTAGCGAGTGTTTTACAGCAGGTAAAGCCACCGTAAAACACTAAAATAGACAACATGGTACAATTAAAGACTTAAAATAGGCAAACGTGGCCCATAAAAACTGGTTTTAAAGGGGATATTCAACTTTACTAGAATAATTCTAAAAACTATTCAATATTTATTGTACTACTATACAGAAGTGTTATGCTGCCCGTCCACTAGGCGATTATACCTAGCGATGGAGCGATGATGGTCGTTATCACCCGCTAATCAGGCAGTAAAAGGTTAAAAACAACCAGCGATGCGCGCGCCCGCTGGTCGTTTTTAACATCAATAATCGTCCAAACTAGACTGTCAACCTGACGACCGCCTTCGGGTTGAAATGTTCGGGGAAGATTGATCTGCATACACTGAACGTCTCTGAACGTTCAGTGTATGCAGTTCACCCCGCGGGAGACGACGTCGTCGTAATCGTGCCGTCGTCCCGCATCGTTAAATGGATGGGCAGCATTAGACTGCTCTGGCCGGTTATAAAACACCAATATGGCAACACTAGAAAATGATTTGTTCTCAGACACATTTACATATTATTAGTGCTTAAAAACGCCAGTGGATGTGAGGCCTTATTACAGCTATTACACCGAAAATCCACATAAATGCATATATTAATGTTACTCTACTATTTATAATCCAACAGGAATGATGTCACCCACCCAACCAATGAAGACACAGTCAGAAAGACAATTTCAAATTGCCCAAGAAGCAGTGCAAATCGGTGCCCCCAAAATGCCCTGAACACCCCACACATACAACACAGGCAGCACAGTTGGTGTAATAGTTAGCATTACTGCCTCACAGCACTGAGGTATGGGCATCCATTCCCACCAAGGGCCCATTGGTGAGGAGTTTGTATGTTCTCACTTTGGGTATTCCGGCTTCCTCCCACAAGCCAGAAACACACCGGTACGTTTATTTGATGCTGACAATAAAACTAACCCTAGTGTAAGTGTGTGTGTGTACACATGATAGGGAATATAGGTGAGAATTCAGTTGGGCAAAATGTGCAGCGACCGCACAATGGAGCTCTAAGTAAAACTTGCGATTCCGGGGACGCCATGTTGCAGAACGGCACATCACGTCTGTTTCGGAAACTGAATCCCCCCTATAGACTGTAAGCTCCATTGGGGCAGGGACAGATGTGAATGGCTAAATATCCTCTATAAAGTGCTGCATAATGTGTGTGCTACATAAATGTTAATTAAATGTTTCATAGCCAAGAACATCCCCATTAAGGCGTTATGTCGGGTACACACTATTTATTTATTACCAGTTATTTATATAGAGCACACACATTCCGCAGCGCTTTACAGAGCATATTTGGCCACTCACATCAGTCCCTGGCCCAGTGGAGCTTACACTCTATATTCCCTACCGCATGTACACGCACACACATACAAACTAGGGTTAATTTTTGGTAGGAGCCAATTAACCTACCAGTATATTTTTGGAGTGTGGGAGGAAACCCACACAAGCACAGGGAGAATATACAAACTCCACAGAGTTAGGGCGTAGTGGGAATCGAACCCAAGACCTCGGTGCTCTGAGGCAGTAATGCTAAACATTACACCATCTGTGCTGATAGATATGTCGTCCGATCCAGTGGAACAAACACATAGATATGTCTATCCTCTACATCGGCGAGTGTTTACCCGCCATGTCACCGACTATGCGCGCTCCCGTCGGCAGCATGGCCCCCGGCATCAGCAAGTCTGTATGCACTTGCCGATGCCGGGAACCCCCGTTACCCGTCGCTCATGACATCGGCTGGGTACACATCGTTAAATGTGTAACCAGCTTTACACTGCATTATTCTCAATGCCACTGGCTCCCCTTCAGTGTGTCCCTCCTAGATCGTTGCCAATGAGTGCCAGTGTAGAACTGCTGCATGGGAAGATTAATAATACATGGCTTTTCTTTCGCTTTACAAGCATTAGTCAGCATTGTCAATGACACGAGAACAGAGGACTGTGAGTACTTTCCAGAGAACCTCAGGCTAACGTCAGCAGGAGGAGGAGAGACGGCCGACATACGGTCACCTACTGGGGTACAGAACAGATGGGGAGGGACGGGGACCAGGAGGGTTGGAGAAAGCCGGAAAGGATGGCGCTTAGAGCTTGCCGTGACCTCACTAACTTGCTCTAAAATAAACAACAGCCAGAATGACATCATTCATTTCTACATTTCCCTGGAGAGGGGGATAGATCGCTGAGCTCTGTAATAGGATCTCCTGTGCAGCCGGACCACATGTACCGGCATAAGCCCCCCCCCACCCCTCCCATCACTGCACCAGAGCAGCGGCACAGGCAGGCAGGGGTTAAATCAGTGCCAGGAAGAGAGAACGGAGCTCAGGGCGGCGACCGGCGTCAGGTTCACACAACACACGCCCAGGGCACGAATCTGTATGTAATATTATATTAAAGTCATGTCGCCCATGATCAATAGCGCCCCAACGCAAGGGAGACTGGAAAAATACTAATATATAAATATACACACTATAAACACACACACATATATAAAATTGTGTATGTATATATAGTATGTGTGTGTATATATGTATACATACAATATATATATTATATATACACACACACACCATATATTTATATACACACACTATATATATATATACACACACACACCATATATTTATATACACACACACACATATATATATATATATATATATATATATATATATACACACACACACCATATATTTATATACACACACTATATATATATATATATATATACACACACACATATATATAACACATACAATGTATAGACAACTACAGATAATGTACACTTCATCTATCATCTGTAACACACAGTGTGGTCACATATACATAAATATACACGTATAGGACATTACACAGACACTGCTGCTGCCAGTCAGATACACATACAGTAGGATGTACATTACACACACATCTGTATACATATTACCAGACCCTGTCAGTCAGTCAGTATGACTCCGTGTCAGTGACAGCCGGGGAGACCCCGGCCCCCCCAGTCAGCACTCACCAATCCCCCCGGGGCGCGCCCCGCTCTGCTCGCTGACTCCGCACACACCGGCTCCGGCCTAACACAAAAACAAGATGGCGGCCGCCCGGAACACGGCAGAAAAGAGTGCAGCGCGCCCGGCCTCATTAATATGCTGCGGAGGCGGGGCCGCGCCCGTCCAATGGACGGCGGGGGGGGGAGAATCACTAGGCCCGCCTTCTCCTCTGACAGCGCCGACACCACGTGTCTTGCTTGTCAGAGGGGGGAATGGGACGATCCCAGCTTTCAGGGCCCCTCCCTCCTCCTCCTCCTCCTCCTCTTCCTGGCGTGGGGCGCGCCTTAACGCAGCGGGGGCACGAGCGCAGCTAAAATGGCGGCGCGCACCAGGCTGGAACGCACAGGGGCACCGCCGCCGTCAAATATGGCCGCCCCACGGAGCACGTGACGTGGCGGCGGCCGCGCGCAGAGCCACGTGCTGTGGGCTCTATATAGCACAAGAGCCATACATACGACTGCATTCAAAAAGCAGCCATCAAATAGAGAAAACACTACCATCAGAAGAAACACATTGGGCGGAATTCAATTGATTATTCCCCCCTTCGCACCCGACGGAGCTATTCTATTGTTGCTCCTGTCGGGTGCGATCAGCTGCTAGCGCTCAAATTTCAGCTCGCAGCCCCAGAGGGGTGCGGGCTGAAATCGGCTAAAAGTGTCCTGTTTGGGCGCCCAAACGGCACTTTTCGCGATCGCGCCCAGCACTTTGGTCGGGGTTAGCCGTTTTACGCGGCTAAACCCGACCACTTTGGGTGCGCGATCAGCGTGAAACGCTGGCACAATTGAATAGCGGCCCGCGATCTCCTGTCACTTTAGACAGGAGATGCGGGCCGCGAAATCAATTGAATACGCGGCCCGCATCTCCCGTCTAAAGTGACAGGAGATCGCGGGCCGCTATTCAATTGTGCCAGAATTTCACGCTGATCGCGCCCATAGAGGTCAGGTTTAGCCGCGTAAAGCAGCTAAACCCGACCAAAGTGCTGGGCGCGATCGCGAAAAGTGATGTTTGGGCGCCCAAACATGTCACTTTTCGCACATTTCAGCTCTCAACCCCCAGGGGCTGCGAGCTGAAATGTAGCGCTTGGCAGCTGATCGCGCCCGAAAGGAGCAATAGAATAGCTCCGTTGGGCGCGATAGGGGCTGGAGAGAATTGAATACCGCCCATTGATGGTGTTATAGCATCGAGCATTGATGTCCATCCCTAAAATGAGCTTATAGTGTTTTGGAAGGATCCTTTGTGCTAACCTTATACATCTGGGAAAAAACGTGCCCAAATATCCTGGTATGAAGAGTTTCCCCAACTACCCGTAAAGCTGGGTACACACGTAAAGATTCTGTCCAAACATCTAACTAGTTGATTGGTTGGAATGAAAATCTGGTAAGGTATGGGAGTAACTGATGATCAGCAATTTGCTCCCAAATTCCAGGAAAATGGACAAAAACTGTTGTTTGAACAAATTGTTTAGATCAAACATTTAACAAACTTGTCTGACGCCATTTTCATCTGTTTTCTGGCATTTAGGAGCAAATTGCTGATCAGTTACTCCCATATGTTACCAGATTTTCATTCCAACCAATCAACTAGTTGGATGGTTGGACAGAAAATCTTTACGCGTGTACCCAAACTGTAGCCTAACTGTGCTCTATATCGTACAGTCCTTTCTTCCACCTTGGTAGAGAAGATTTTCTGCCTATTAGTCCTTTGCATTGAGCGTACTGATACTTCGCTATGCCTATTTTTAGACACGGGGAACTTCCTGCCACCAAAAGAACGAAATTAAAAACCGCTTGTGTTCCCCTTTTCTTTGCCGGCAGCTTAGCTTCCATAGATCTATCCCATTCTCTTTCCATTTCTCTAGTTCACCTCCTGCTATTTCTATAACCATCCCTGCTACTAACCAGACGGATGACTGGTACAGTATCAGTGAGAAGCTTAAAAGCAGGGCCGGCTCCAGGCACGATCCTTGTGTGCGGCCGCACAGGGGCGCCGAGGTCCGGCTGGAGAAGCTCCCCACCCACCTGCTACCGTAAATATTTTTTTATGCACGGGGGGAGGGCGCAGTGAGGGAAGGGGCGGAGGGAGAGTTTAGAACAGCGCTAAAGACGTTCAGTGACACAAACCAACGTCTAAAAATACGAGCAGGGCGATATATAATTTTAGTTTTAAGAAACGGGAGCTGCTGTATGGGATACTGCAGAGTGAGGGGGGCTGTATAAAAATGGAGCAATGTATCCTGGATAACTGTACCTCATACTGAATCACTGGTCATAGCCATCAAAAACAATATACAACCATATTGTTAAGTTGGCCATACACCAGACCAACTTTCCTTCAACCATCCAACTTTCCTCCAACCATCCAACACAGATTTAACTAGGTTAAATCTGTGATTTAAACAACTTTTCTGAACAGCTTTCCGATGTTTAGGAGCAAATGGCCGATTGTCACTTGCTCCCATGCATTACCGAATTTTTATTCCAACTAACCATCTAATTGGATGAAAGTCTGCTGTATGGTTTAAGTCGCATAGGAGCATTGGGCGCTGAAGCTTATTAGTATGTTAGCAAGACTGGAATAGATGGGATCCCAAAGGGTCTGCTACTTGCAGTAGGTGGTGGTTCAGGCTTAAAAATATAATTAATTATTCTACCATAAAAGAGATAAGGACTACCCATCAGATTTCCTCCGATACCCAGACCAGAGGTTCCCAAACGTGGTCCTCAAGGGACCCCAACAGTTCAGATTTTTAGTAGGCTTTCCGTACCATCCCTTTAAACCGGGATGGTCATGAATTACACAGGTTCTGTGGCTGGCTGACTTCAAGCCTGGATTTCACCTGGTTTTAATGAGCCACAGAACCGATGTAATCCATAAGTGAGATGGTAAGCCTAGGTTTTAGAGATATCCATGGTTGAGCACAGGTGGTTAAATCAAATTTACTGAGGTACTCATTAAGTCACCTGTAGTCAATCATGGATATCCGTAAAACCTGGACTGTTAGGGTGCCTTGAGGACCAAGTTTGGGAACATGGTACTTATCGCCCACCTGATGTCTGTATCACATACTAGGGATGGCCATTGGTGGGTTAACCATCGATGGTACCAACAATGGTTAACCTTGATGGTGTGCAACCATAGGCAGGAAACCATTGATGGTTTCGCCCACCGATGGTCAGTCCTGCTTTACTATGGTGGCCATACATGGTGCGATTCACAGTTGGTAAGATGTGTTGTACGATTGCCCTTGAAATTCTTCATACGATATGGTCAAATGGCGTATGATTGATCGTTACGATCGTAGGATAAGATGCATAGAAGTGTATCACATTGTACTCAAAAGATCGTAGATCTCTGCAAAAACCATCTTATCTGCGATCCAACTAGAGGACGGCGGGGACGCGCATCAGGGTCGCAGAACACACAAAAAACACCTATTTTCATAAGATTGGTCTGTACAAACCGTCGAAACTGTCCATATCGGGTAAAAAAAATCGTACCGTGTATGGGCACCATTAGTCACCAGAACAATCAGATTTGGGGGCTTCGAGGTTCATGCCATGGGTGGAGCTATGCTCTGTGTCCCAGGGCGGAAAAATAATAATAATAAAAAAAAAAAATTAAGTGTGGGTCTCTGTGCCATCAATGGCAGAGTACCACTGTATCTTATAACTGATTGCCACAAGTGTTGAGAAGCACTGTATCTCCACCTACCGATGGCAAAACCACCAGATATTAGTAGTTAACCATCGATGGTTGGTAATCATCAATGGCCATTCCTATCACATACCCAGCTAATTATGTATTCTGTACAGCATTGCTATGTTATAACACACTATATTACATATCAGGTCCATTATGCATTCTAAAATCACTTGTACAATGACCATTATATTATAGATTCTATATCACATCCACAATACAGTATATATCATATATTGCATTTCCAGCTCATGATACATTACTGTACATATCACATCTTGAGTCCACCATAAATTGTATGATATATATCCCTCTAAAAGGTCATCCACAAAACAAGTCATATTTTGTGGATTTCTTTAATCATGCACAGGTTTAGGTAATCAATAAATAATCTATATTCCTGTATTAGTAATTATCCCAGCTGCTTCTACAAAGATAAATCCTAAAAACCATGACCTGTTGGGGATACTTGAGGTTGAGAACCACTGCCTTATACCATCCTTGCTATATTATAGATTCAGTACAATATGCCTGACCCAATATCGGCCACCTCTAATACAGCATCCATTCTGGTAACATCTCCAGTCCTGTATGTACACTATATAGTCATGTCTTGTGCATTAGGTCTTCCATCTCTTGCCTGTGGGGGTTGTGTATTAGGTTCAGAGATTACATAATTAGCAAGATTTCAGCAAGCTCACCGCTAAATTTAAAGAGACAATCAGTAATAAGGATGGATATGCTTTATAATTGATTGCTGCTTTAAAATAAGGAGCGAACTAGCTGAAATCTCACACCGGTTTCGGAAACAATATAAACCCCTATATCTATAGATCATCTGTCTGCTATTGTGCTGCATATAAATCCAGCCCCCAGTCTTATTATATCCACTGTACATTATATATTCCATCTCAGAATATATATTACAACCCCAGTCCACGTGGCATAGGGTATGGCGCAGAGCCTATACACATCACCCCCCCCCCCAGTACGGATGGCGCAGAGCCTATACACATCACCCCCCCCCCAGTACGGATGGCGCAGAGCCTATACACATCACCCCCCCCCCAGTACGGATGGCGCAGAGCCTATACACATCACCCCCCCCCCAGTACGGATGGCGCAGAGCCTATACACATCACCCCCCCCCCAGTACGGATGGCGCAGAGCCTATACACATCACCCCCCCCCCCCAGTACGGATGGCGCAGAGCCTATACACATCACCCCCCCCCCCCAGTACGGATGGCGCAGAGCCTATACACATCACCCCCCCCCCCAATACGGATAGCGCAGAGCCTATACACATCACCCCCCAGTACGGATGGCGCAGAGCCTATGGATCACCCCCAGTACAGCTGGTACAGGGCCCATGGATCACCCCAGTATAGAGGGTACAGGACCCATGGATCACCCCCCAGTATAGAGGGTACAGGGCCCATGGATCACCCCCCAGTATGGCGGGTACAGGGCCCATGGATCACCCCCCAGTACAGCTGGTACAGGGCCCATGGATCACCCCCCAGTATAGCGGGTACAGGGCCCATGGATCACCCCAGTATAGAGGGTACAGGGCCCATGGATCACCCCCCAGTATAGCGGGTACAGGGCCCATGGATCACCCCAGTATAGAGGGTACAGGGCCCATGGATCACCCCCCAGTATAGCGGGTACAGGGCCCATGGATCACCCCCCAGTGTAGCGGGTACAGGGCCCATGGATCACCCCCCAGTATAGCGGGTACAGGGCCCATGGATCACCCCCCAGTATAGCGGGTACAGGGCCCATGGATCACCCCCCAGTGTAGCGGGTACAGGGCCCATGGATCACCCCCCAGTATAGCGGGTACAGGGCCCATGGATCACCCCAGTATAGAGGGTACAGGGCCCATGGATCACCCCCCAGTATAGCGGGTACAGGGCCCATGGATCACCCCCCAGTGTAGCGGGTACAGGGCCCATGGATCACCCCCTGTTCCATCACCTGGTATATATCTACCCCCAAGCCTATTGTTTCGGTGTATATCGCTCACACAGCCCCCGGGGCCCCGTGCGTCCTGCGGCCGCCGCCTGTACCTGCGAGCGGGTGTCACACAATGAGATGTCACTGTCCCTCGCCGGCCGGTCCTCCATGTCTCCCGCGTCGCGCAATATGACGTAAGACCACTGTCTCATCCCTGTGACGTCAGTAAAGTTTGGGGCTACTCGAAAACGTCACTATGGTGCGACCGCCCCCCTCCCTCAGCAGCCAGCACCACAAAGGGGGAGGGGGGAGTGTGTATAAGCTGCTGGTGTTTTATTCATCACAGTCAGTGTGAGGAGGGGGCTATGGGCACCATCCCACCCTTACTGTATATAGGGGTCTTTATAATGTCATAAACAAGCAGCATGTACCCCCCACCTCTCACTGACATGCACCCCAGACATATAACCGCAGTTATCCCCCTCCCCTAATAACACCCTATGCAAGGCTACTCACCTGCCTCAGTTATCCCCCACTCCCCTAATAACACCCCACCAAGGCCACTCACACCTGCCTCAGTTATCCCCCTCCCCGTAATAACACCTCACCAAGGCCACATACACCTGCCTCAGTTATCCCCCTCCCCCTAATAACACCTTACCAAGGCCACTCACACCTGCCTCAGTTATCCCCCTCCCCGTAATAACACCTCACCAAGACCACTCACACCTGCCTCAGTTATCCCCCTTCCCCTATTAACACCCACCAAGGCCACTCACACCTGCCTCAGTTATCCCCCTCCCCCTAATAACACCTCACCAAGGCCACTCACACCTGCCTCAGTTATCCCCCTCCCCGTAATAACACCTCACCAAGGCCACATACACCTGCCTCAGTTATCCCCCTCCCCCTAATAACACCTTACCAAGGCCACTCACACCTGCCTCAGTTATCCCCCTCCCCGTAATAACACCTCACCAAGACCACTCACACCTGCCTCAGTTATCCCCCTTCCCCTATTAACACCCACCAAGGCCACTCACACCTGCCTCAGTTATCCCCCTCCCCCTAATAACACCTCACCAAGGCCACTCACACCTGCCTCAGTTATCCCCCTCCCCGTAATAACACCTCACCAAGACCACTCACACCTGCCTCAGTTATCCCCCTCCCCGTAATAACACCTCACCAAGGCCACATACACCTGCCTCAGTTATCCCCCTCCCCCTAATAACACCTTACCAAGGCCACTCACACCTGCCTCAGTTATCCCCCTCCCCGTAATAACACCTCACCAAGACCACTCACACCTGCCTCAGTTATCCCCCTTCCCCTATTAACACCCACCAAGGCCACTCACACCTGCCTCAGTTATCCCCCTCCCCCTAATAACACCTCACCAAGGCCACTCACACCTGCCTCAGTTATCCCCCTCCCCGTAATAACACCTCACCAAGACCACTCACACCTGCCTCAGTTATCCCCCTTCCCCTATTAACACCCACCAAGGCCACTCACACCTGCCTCAGTTATCCCCCTCCCCCTAATAACACCTTACCAAGGCCACTCACACCTGCCTCAGTTATCCCCCTCCCCCTAATAACACCCCACCAAGGCCACTCACACCTGCCTCAGTTATCCCTCTCCCCTAATAACACCCCACCAAGACCACTCACACCTGCCTCAGTTATCCCCCTTCCCCTAATAACACCCCACAAAGGCCACTCACACCTGCCTCAGTTATTCCCCCCCTCCCCTAATAACACCCCACAAAGGCCACTCACACCTGCCTCAGTTATCCCCCTCCCCGTAATAACACCTCACCAAGGCCACTCACACCTGCCTCAGTTATCCCTCTCCCCTAATAACACCCCACCAAGACCACTCACATCTGCCTCAGTTATCCCCCTTCCCCTAATAACAACTCACCAAGACCGCTCACACCTGCCTCAGTTATTCCCCCCCTCCCCTAATAACACCCCACAAAGGCCACTCACACCTGCCTCAGTTATTCCCCCCCTCCCCTAATAACACCCCACAAATGCCACTCACACCTGCCTCAGTTATTCCCCCCCTCCCCTAATAACACCCCACAAAGGCCACTCACACCTGCCTCAGTTATCCCCCTCCCCCTAATACCTCACCAAGGCCACTCACACCTGCCTCAGTTATCCCTCTCCCCTAATAACACCCCACCAAGGCCACTCACACCTGCCTCAGTTATCCCCCTTCCCCTAATAACACCTCACCAAGACCGCTCACACCTGCCTCTGTAATTCCCCTTCCCCTAATAACACCTCACCAAGACCGCTCACACCTGCCTCAGTAATCCCCCTTCCCCTAATAACACCTCACCAAGACCACTCACACCTGCCTCAGTTATCCCCCTTCCCCTAATAACACCTCACCAAGACCACTCACACCTGCCTTAGTTATCCCCCTTCCCCTAATAACACCTCACCAAGACCGCTCACACCTGCCTCAGTAATCCCCCTTCCCCTAATAATACCCCACCAAGGCCGCACACACCTGCCTGTTATTCCCCTTCCCCTAATAATAGCCCACCAAGGCCGCACACACCTGCCTGTTATTCCCCCCCTCCCCTAATAACACCCCACAAAGGCCACTTACACCTGCCTCAGTTATTCCCCCCCTCCCCTAATAACACCCCACAATGGCCACTCATACCTGCCTCAGTTATCCCCCTTCCCCTAATAACACCCCACAAAGGCCACTCACACCTGCCTCAGTTATCCCTCTCCCCTAATACCCCACAAAGGCCACTCACACCCTCCTCAGTTATCCCCATTCCTCTAATAACACCCCACAAAGGCCACTCACACCTGCCTCAGTTATCCCCTTCCCCTAATAACACCCCACCAAGGCCACTCACACCTGCCTCAGTTATTCCCTCTCCCCCAGTAACACCTCACCAAGGCCACTCACACCTGCCTCAGTTATCCCCCTTCCTCTCCCTCAGTAACACCCCTGCAATGCTGCTCACACCTCCCGCAGTAACACCCCTGCAATGCTGCTCACACCTCCCTCAGTTACCCCCTTCATCTCCCCCAGTAACACCCCTGCAATGCTGCTCACACCTCCCGCAGTTATCCCCCTTCATCTCCCCCAGTAACACCCCTGCAATGCTGCTCACACCTCCCGCAGGTATCCCCCTTCCTCTGCCCCAGTAACACCCCTGCAATGCTGCTCACACCTGCTGCAGTTATACACTTTCCTCTCCCTCAGTAACACCGCTCCAATGCTCACACCTACAGCAGTTATACCCTTTCCTCTCCCCCAGTAACACCCCTGCAATGCTGCTAACACCTGCTGCAGTTATACTTTCCTCTCCCCCAGTAACACCCCTGCAATGCTGCTCACACCTCCCGCAGTTATCCCCCTTCCTCTGCCCCAGTAACACCCCTGCAATGCTGCTCACACCTCCCGCAGTTATACTTTCCTCTCCCCCAGTAACACCCCTGCAGTGCTGCTCACACCTCCCGCAGTTATACACTTTCCTCTCCCCCAGTAACACCCCTGCAATGCTGCTCACACCTGCTGTAGTTATACACTTTCCTCTCCCCCAGTAACACCCCTGCAATGCTGCTCACACCTGCTGCAGTTATACACTTTCCTCTCCCTCAGTAACACCCCTGCAATGCTGCTCACACCTGCTGCAGTTATACACTTTCCTCTCCCCCAGTAACACCTCTGCAATGCTGCTCACACCTGCTGCAGTTATACACTTTCCTCTCCCTCAGTAACACCCCTGCAATGCTGCTCACACCTGCAGCAGTTATACACTTTCCTCTCCCCCAGTAACACCCCTGCAATGCTGCTCACACCTGCTGCAGTTATACACTTTCCTCTCCCCCAGTAACACCCCTGCAATGTTGCTCACACTTCCCGCAGTTATCCCCTTCCTCTGCCCCAGTAACACCCCTGCAATGCTGCTCACACCTCCCGCAGTTATACACTTTCCTCTCCCCCAGTAACACCCCTGCAAGGCTGCTCACACCTGCAGTTATCCCCCTTCCTCTCCCCCAGTAACACCCCTGCAATGCTGCTCACACCTCCAGCAGTTATACTTTCCTCTCCCCCAGTAACACCCCTGCAATGCTGCTCACACCTCCCGTAGTTATACACTTTCCTCTCCCTCAGTAACACCCCTGCAATGTTGCTCACACCTGCTGCAGGTATACACTTTCCTCTCCCCCAGTAACACCTCTGCAATGCTGCTCACACCTGCTGCAGTTATACACTTTCCTCTCCCCCAGTAACACCTCTGCAATGCCGCTCACACCTGCTGCAGTTATACACTTTCCTCTCCCCCAGTAACACCCCTGCAATGCCGCTCACACCTGCTGCAGTTATACACTGTCCTCTCCCCCAGTAACACCTCTGCAATGCTGCTCACACCTGCTGCAGTTATACACTTTCCTCTCCCCCAGTAACACCCTTGCAATGCTGCTCACACCTGCTGCAGTTATACTTTCCTCTCCCTCAGTAACACCCTTGCAATGCTGCTCACACCTGCTGCAGTTATCCCCTTCCTCTCCCTCAGTAACACCCCTGCAATGCTGCTCACACCTGCAGCAGTTATACTTTCCTCTCCTTCAGTAACACCCCTGCAATGCTGCTCACACCTGTTGCAGTTATACTTTCCTCTCCCTCAGTAACACCCTTGCAATGCTGTTCATACCTGCAGTTATACCCCTTCCTCTCTCTCAGTAACACCCTTGCAAGGCTGCTCACACCTGCTGCAGTTATACATTCCTCTCCCTCAGTAACACCCCTGCAATGCCGCTCACACCTCCCGCAGTTATACACTTTCCTCTCCCTCAGTAACACCCCTGCAATGCTGCTCACACCTGCTGCAGTTATACACTTTCCTCTCCCCCAGTAACACCCTTGCAATGCTGCTCACACCTGCTGCAGTTATCCCCCTTCCTCTCCTCCTGTAACACCCTTACAATGCTGCTCACACCTGCTGCAGTTATACACTTTCCTCTCCCTCAGTAACACCCCAGCAATGCTGCTCACACCTGCTGCAGTTATCCCCTTCCTCTCCCTCAGTAATACCCCTGCAATGCTGCTCACACCTGCTGCAGTTATACACTTTCCTCTCCCTCAGTAACACCCTTGCAATGCTGCTCACACCTGCTGCAGTTATCCCCTTCCTCTCCCTCAGTAACACCCCTGCAATGCTGCTCACACCTGCAGCAGTTATACTTTCCTCTCCTTCAGTAACACCCCTGCAATGCTGCTCACACCTGCTGCAGTTATACACTTTCCTCTCCCTCAGTAACACCCCTGCAATGCTGCTCACACCTGCTGCAGTTATACTTTCCTCTCCCTCAGTAACACCCTTGCAATGCTGTTCATACCTGCAGTTATCCCCCTTCCTCTCCCTCAGTAACACCCCTGCAATGCTGCTCACACCTGCTGCAGTTATACTTTTCTCTCCCTCAGTAACACCCTTACAATGCTGCTCACACCTGCTGCAGTTATACTTTCCTCTCCCTCAGTAACACCCCTGCAATGCTGCTCACACCTGCTGCAGTTACACACTTTCCTCTCCCCCAGTAACACCCCTGCAATGCTGCTCACACCTGCTGCAGTTATACACTTTCCTCTCCCTCAGTAACACCCCTGCAATGCTGCTCACACCTCCCGCAGTTATACACTTTTCTCTCCCTCAGTAACACCCCTGCAATGCTGCTCACACCTGCCACAGTGTCGAAGGGGCACTTTTCACAATTGTCCTGTAATTGGGTATAAAGTCCTTATATGTTGGACAAACGGTCAGACCCCTCATATGGGGCCAGTCCCACCTATCTTGGGGCATTCAATTCCCAACAGCGTCATCCTGTCAGCAGTGAAAATCCTGATCATCCCAAGGTATTTTCTACCCTATTCTACCCCTAACCCTCCCTTAGGGGTGCCTAACCCTAACCCCCCCCCCTTCCCCGCCGCATAAACCTAAGTCCCCCGGGGAATGCCTAACCCTCCCTTCCCCTAGTCTAACCCTAAACTGCCAGGGTGGTGCCTAACCCTAAACCCCCTCCCCCAGCGGTTGTCTGCGCCCGGCTTACCTTCGATCGGTAAACCAGGTGTCTGGCTCCCGGTGTAGGTAAAATGATAGGCGTCGGGAATTTGAGGCTTGTCATTTAACCCTTTTCCGGGTTAGACAGTCGGGAAGCCGACGGTTGGGATTCCGTCCATCGGCTTCCCGACTGCTTCCCTTAGAAACCACTAGCAAAATCCCTGTATTGTATAGAGGCCACTAGAAAGCTCCCTGTATTGTATAGAGACCACTAGAAAGTTCCCTGTATTGTGTAGAGGCCACTAGAATGCTCCCTTGTTGTATAAATACCACTAGAATTCTCCCTGTATTGTTTAGCGAATCAATCACTAGAATTCTCCCTGTATTGTATAGTGTTTGCTCTATGTATTGTGAATTGTGTATCTGTCACTAGAATGAAGTCTGTACTGTGCCCCTTGTTGAGAGATCCACAGAATGCCCTATGTATTGTATAGTGGCCACTAGAATGCTGTCTGCATTGAATAGAAGTCACTAGAATGCTCCTTGTACTGTATAGAGGACACTGTGTGTCAAATATGAATAATTAATGCTACATCTATCATATTAGTCACTAGAATGCTCTCTCTCTCTCTCTATATATATATATATTGTCATACTTGCCGACATTCAGCTCCCTCCTTCCGGGAGGGGGCTGAATGTCAGCTTACAGCGGGGGCGTGGCCGCACTATAACGCCGTTGCGGGGGCGTGGCCAGTGCAGGCCGGGGGTGTGGCCGCGAGATCGCGCCCCGCTGCGGGGGTTTCCCTAGTAACTCTGCAGGGGGGTAGGGAGGGATGGCGGCTTGCGGGAGGCTTGCCTGCCTTCCCAGGGGGTCGGGAGCGGCACCCGAAAATCGGGAGGCTCCCGGCCAAATCGGGAGGGTAGGTAAGCCTGTATATTGTATAGAGGATTCCAAAATGCTCCATGTATTGCTTGGAGATCACTAGAAGTACATAGGACCCTAGAATACTGTGTGTTGTATAGAGGTCATTAGAATGCCGTTTGTACTGTATTGATAGTTGGTACTTTATCTCTCTCCAAGCTTTGATACATTTCCTTGTATACATGTTGAGGGTGCAATAGTTAGAGCTACATTACTTCTAGTTACAGTCACATTTTTTTTATCATCAGGTGGAACCTTTATGCCAGTAACATCAAAGAGGAACCATGGTTCATTTCAGTTGTTTCCTCGGACCGAGGACAATGTGTGTGCACCGATACATTTTTGGGTGGTGAGAAACTTTGGGCCTGATTCAGAGCCGGACGCTATTTGCGCTCGCTCGTTCAGAAAAAGGTACCGGATATTTAAATAGAGCGCTCGCTCTTTGCGGTCTGTTGACGCCTCTATGTCTGACCGAGCGAACGAAACATGCGCTCACAATTTTTTTAAAAACGCCCCCTGGCCGCTCGCATCCTACGTCATCTCTGCTATTTATTAGATTAATCGAGTACATCAAAAGGCATCTGAACTGCTCGCAGTGCTTGTGGTAGCATTTTCCTACCGCAATCATGCGAGCAGTTCAGGCTAAAAGACAACCAAGTGACGTGGTCGATGACGCTGCTTTGTTAATTATGCACACCCTTAAAACGCCCGTTTTGACCGTTTGGCACGCCTGCGTTCGGATCTCCACTCCCCGTTTTCAAGCACCTTCCCCTGTTACCACCCACAAACGCCTCATCCTGTCACTCAAATTAGCAGGCATTCGCTATTTTGCGAGCACACAATTTCCGGCCGCAATGACTGGTTCGCGCATGCGTATTACAACCCATACGCATGCGCAGTTGTGCGAACGAGCGGCCGCTTACGAGCGGCTCTGAATCAGGCCCTTTGTGCGGCTGACACAGGTAACAGGAAAGTATATGCTGGAAGATAGGACTAATGCTGGGCATACACTGCCAGATAAAATGTCTGTCACACCGACAGACATTTTATCTGGCTGCCTGCCAGCCGCAGATGTCGCCGGCATACACTGTGAGAGAAATCTCACAGTGTATAGCCCGACATCCGCGCTCCGCCCCCGGGGGAGGAGACATTTCCCTGTTCCTTCCGTAGGAAGTCACACAGGAAATGTCTGTCTGTCGGCCGCGCTGGGCATACACTGCCTGATGCGGCCGACAGTTTCCCGGGTAAATATCGCCTCGGACGGGCATGCTGGACAATCCAGCATGCCCGACCGAGCAATATTTAACCCTCGGTCACCTGCATACACGCTGCAATTATCGCGGTGATCCGCCGATATCGGGCGGATCGTCCCGATAATTGCAGAGTGTATGGCCAGCATAAGTGATGCAAACTAAAAAACATGACTTCATTCAGCTCCTACCTAAACACTGATCTGTACGATACATTACTATCTACAACCCTGCAATTCTGTCACTTAGATACATGAAGCTGTAGATTTCCTGGGAGAACTATTCAGGACTACAATTTATAATTACTAACGTTATCATTTATAATACCGGTAAACATATACATCAATGCCGCTGCTTTAACTATTACACTAATTACAAGGGTATGCAGTCGGGATGCCGACGGTCTAAATGCCGACCATCGGCATTCCGACTGTCTAATCCCGGCAAGGGTCTAACGGCAGGCGTTGAAATCCCGACGCCTGTCATTTTACATACGCCGGGAGCCCGACAGCGGACGGTCAGGTTAGGGGCTCTCGGGGGGGGGGGGGGGGGGGGGACGACTCAGGGTAAGGCCCCCCCCGGGAGGGTTAGGCTAGGGGAAGGGGGGGTTAGGGTTAGGCAACCTCCCAGGAGACTTAGGTTTAGGCTGCAGGGAGGGGGGTTAGGTTTAGGCACTTACAAGGACTTGCACATCTGTAATAGCCCAGCGACTTGTTTATGTGCATTGCTCGCCCATACTCGGATGGAGTAACTGCAGCTGCCATAGCTCTGATGCAAGCGGTAGTTCAGCGTGTACGGACGCAAGACTTCGGAAGCGCACATCTCCACCAAGGAATGACTTTGTAGCAGCATTAGTACAAAGACGCAACTGCGGCAAAGCACGCGGCCTGAGAGTTCTCCCATGCAGCCTAAGGCTCGTGCATCTAAGTGACTGGCCTGAAGGCTCAGATTATAATAAACGTATTCGTTTTACCAATTTGAGTTTTGTATCCCATTGTGGCAGTGGTTTGTCCAGTGACTAAGTGGGGGGGGGGGGGTGGGGGGGGATTAGGAGTTTTGCCATCAAAATGTTGCCCATAGCAACCAATAAGATTCTAGTTATTACCTTCTAGAAGGTGCTAGGTAAATAAGTAGAATCTGATTGGTTGCTATGGGCAACAACTCCACTTCTAAAAAACAAACAAACTGCACTTTAGTAAATATAGCCCCAGTAGCGTAGTGAAAATACACTGCAGCTTTGAGGGGGTGGATTAAAAAATATATGTAGAAAAGTTGTTTACTAAAAGAACTTTGGTTCTATCCAACCACTACATGGGGTATATACCACAAAACTCCATGGCTTGGGGTACCCTCACCACTGCCAGCATCCCCAACTACTCCAGGGATCACAGGCTGCAGAATTTGTCAGTTGATGCCAACCTCCATCTGTGGTGCCTTTTTGTACTTACAGAGCAGATGTCAGTTAGGCGGCGCGGTTGCGGCCATCTTGTGAGAGGAACCATGGTTCAAGAAAAATCCAGCCCCAGTGCCATCGATGAAGCAGATTACATTTTATTAAATGATAGCCTACAGATAAAGAAGGCAGGGGGACCAATATATATGGGAATGGCATCTTCTCAGGAACCAGTGACATCATCGATGTCCTACAGACGGGAAGTTCATCATTCACCCAGTCTACACAATTTCCATTACTATCCTTCAGTACAGGGGTGGGGAACCTTTTTCCCGCCTAGGGCCATTTTGATATGTGCAAAATTATTTGCATGCCACGCCCCCTCCATGTGATGTCACACAGGGGTGGGGCCACAATCGCCAGTGATATTAGCAATGCCCGAAGCATCCTGAGGATGCTTCGGGGAGCTGTAAGGGTAGCGGTGTGACCGTCTGAAGTGTCCTAAGGAAGCTTTAGGTGGCACTGCTGCATAGATTCTGGCTGCAGGGTGACATTCTAGGCACCCTGCTGGCCAGATGAGGCTAGCGTAAAAAAGCTCCGAGGGCCAGACCAAATGATTCTGGGGGCCTTATACAGCCCCCGGGCCTGAGGTTCCCCGTCCCTGCTTCAATATATTCCAATATGCTGCTTGAAGACGATGGAAGAAGCTGCTCGATGTGTAATGAGAAAATAAGCCGTATGACAGAGAGGTATTCATGGCCTAGATATGCTTTGGTTATCCTTCAGAGAATAAAATTCAATATATAAATGTACATATTTTTTCCAGAGTTTATTGGTAAACTGTCTCGCCCCATAAACAAATTAAAGCCCCCCCCCACCCCCAATAAAATTTGAGTTTGTACATATTGCACAGTGTTATCCAGTCACGATTTAGTGTTAGTAACAATAATAACGAATCACAAGAGATATTACAAAGTCGGTCGCTTCTTTGAAGATCGTCCCAACCAACAGGAGGTTGCAAGTCCAGCTTGGCCTCCCGTCCTCCGGCGACCACTTCAATTGCCCCCCCAGTCTCTCCAGTGTCCCTACTTACAAACATTCAGTGTGAATACAGGATATCAAAATATACAGTGCTTTATAGAGAGGCTCCGCAAACCACTGCAGAGCGGTTTTCGTTCCGTTGAGTCCACTGGTTTGGCGAAGGGCTCTGGTACGATTCCACCAGCAGAGAGTGAAACACATGTAAGGTTAGATGCCAGGACTCGCCCGTCAGACAGTGGGTACAGAGACCGAGGGGGATGCAGAGATTCAGCTAGGCAGCATCATTCATTGTACATAGTAAATAGCGTTTTTCTCACTTTACTCCCCCCTAAACACATCAGGAGACACACGCCAGTGTAAGAACTAATAGGACCCAAAACTCATCTGAACATACAAACAGTATTTATACAACGAGCCCCCACCAGGGAGGTTACTTGGCATTTGTGAGATAGAGGGAACAAGAACGCCCTCCTTGCAGCAGTCCAGCCCTGTCCTACCCAGTATGGACAAAAAAATAAAAAACACAAGGGTGGGTACTTATTGCACTTAAAGAATGAAGAGGCAATAACAGCGGACAAAACCCATTGATCGGAGACAATTCCTGTCCTCCTTCCTAAACCCGCACAAGTCGTCTTATTGCTGAAGGACCCATCAGATGAGTGCGGATGCTCCGATTTCTGTTCCTGGTGGAAGATCTGTCTTCATTTCCCAAAGGGATGGGTCGTCATCCAGTGTCTCACACTAATGTCCCGGGCGGAGTACCCTCAGCGGACTGCTCACCCTGTGACCGGGTCGGCATGGCCGTCTGGCTATACAGGTCCTCGTCTAGGTATTCTGAGAAGTGTCTGGTGTGGCGGGCAGGTGACAGATGAGAAGTGTGAGGTGGGGGGGGGAGGTGGAGGCGAGTGAAGGGCGGATCAGGCAGTGTGATAAATACAGGAGAATATATATATAAGATGGGGGGAAAGTTTCGGCATCAGGGTGAAATTAGTAGCGTTTGGGGGAGGGGGGGAGAAGCGCAAATGAGAGAAAAGAGTAAAATAAAATGAAAAAGAAAAGCGAAGGAGTGATTACAGTGAAACAAGATAAATCGTAGTGTCGGTATTGGGGATGGAGGGAAGTGACCAGGAGGGGAAAAGAGCCAGGAATAGATAACAGCATGGGTGTAATATGGGGAACATGGTGTACAGTGGGTGGAACAGGAAGAACAAATAAAAAAGGGGGAAGCAGAAAGAAGTATTAGAGATGACGAAAGCAGCCTACACCCACATTGAGAATTTAAAGGGCCTACCCAACCCCCCCCCCAATAAAAAAAAATAAAAAAATGTTACCCATAATTTACCCTCTGAAAACGTCTATATAGCTCAAATATCATGATATCAGAAAAGGAGGATTGCAACATCTGATACCCCCACCTCTGGTACTCTCTTGTGATTGGCTGTACCACACGATAGGCCAGCCAATCACAATATCGTGCTGTATTTTTTTTTTTCTTTTCATTTTAAATAACAGTGTTCTGTCTGCAGTGGCAAAAAGTGTGAGTCATAATACTACTAAAGGCTGTAATTAAATAAGACTCTTAAGTCATTGTAGAGCCGGACGGACCTGCCAGGAGGGTAGAGGCAGCATGCACGAGAACAGGAGGAGGGGTTTTAGTAAAGCATTTCATACCTGCCATGCAGAGGGGCCCCAGTAAAACTGATTGAATGCGGAAGAGGGGATCCAGCCTGATAGTGTCCGTCATGGTACCCAGTGCGATAGTATCGCTGATATTGCACGTGGGAGGGAATAGGGCCCCTTTGCACTCCCCCAGGTGCAGCGGAGTTGCGCAAGTACCAGTCCCGGAGTCCTTCCAGTGCCAAAGCTTTGTGCACGTTCCTCTCCATTGTCTCAGGGGGAGGGGCCCGTGGCTGACTCCTGGACCGTGGACCTGGGTGGGAGCCCTGTGGAGCAGAGCGATGTTGGAAGCCATCCGAATGCCAAGGCTGCTGAAACTGGGTACCATCAGTCAACTGGGGGCCACATGACTTGTTGCGGGCAACAGTCCTGCGCTGCTGGGTTTCTGCGCGGCTCCGGAGGGCTGGACTTCCTGGATACCCATCGTAATAACCATCTCTTCGTGAGTAATGGCTACTGCCATCGGGCTCTGCCCACCAAGGAGCTTCAGGTTCCACCCACCAGTGGCCTTCAGGTTCTACCCACCCTCGTGTCTGCTGTTGTTGCTGTCGCTCCATATAATAGTCTAGTAATATTTCTTCATAAGGAAGCCGAGAGTTGCCAGTGGATGTCCGGTGATCTGGAGACCTTGCCCCCCTCTGTTGGTGGTGTGATGGTGCTGCTCCAGGCTGAGGCCGCTCACTCAGAGCCTCTGAACTTTTGAAGGACGGTTTTCCCTGCGTCTCTGAAGGAGGAGGTCTCTCGATGAGAGCTTCCGAACTATTACTGCGCCGGTTCCGGGCTGTCTGGACATTTGTGCGGTCACTGGGGAAGCCCACTTGAGAGTCTTGGCTTCCGGACCACTGTTTCTGAGATAACCCTGAACCTTCCGACCTGAAATGAAAGGAAAAGACATTGAAGATGCAGAGATCCAGAATCCATCCAATCCTCAGTCGTCACAGTTATCTGAGCATTGGGGGGGGGGGCCGTACCCACCTTAGAGCAGAGCTGCTGCAGGCATTGCGGCTCAGTATGGGAGTGGCGGGGACACTCCGACCTTCTAGGCTGGACAGACTCCGAGGAAAGGAGCGAGTAGGGCTGCGGGTAGGAAAGAAAAAACTATTAAAACAAATACATTCTTGCGGAAATGCAGATGAATAAATTATGGAGTATGTTTAACAAATGGAAGGCAGCAGAATTTCATGGCGGTGTGCAGTCCATACAGCTCCCAGCCAAACACCCCTGGCCACTCCACTGTGTTCCACCCATCACTCATCCAAACTGCCTCCAATCTAGTCCCTACAGCTCCTCATACAGAACTAGTGCAAACTGTCTGCAGCCATACAGCCCTGGCCATATAACTCCTGCCAAGATACTTCTAGTTCATTCAGTACCCGGCCACACAGCACCTGGCTCTATAACTCATACACAACCTGGCTCTATAACTCATCCAGTACCCGGCCACACAGCACCTGGCTCTATAACTCATCCAGTACCCCGCCACACAGCACCTGGCTCTATAACTCATACACAACCTGGCCCTATAACTCATCCAGTACCCGGCCACACAGCACCTGGCTCTATAACTCATACACAACCTGGCTCTATAACTCATCCAGTACCCGGCCACACAGCACCTGGCTCTGTAACTCATACACAACCTGGCTCTATAACTCATCCAGTACCCCGCCACACAGCACCTGGCTCTATAACTCATACAGCACCTGGCTCTATAACTCATCCAGTACCTGGCTATACATCACCTGGCTCTGTAACTCATTCAGTACCCAGCTATACAGCACCCGGCTCTGTAACTCATCCAGTACCCGGCCATACAGCACCTGGCTCTATTAAATATCCAGTACCCGGCCATACTGCACCTGGCTCTATAACTCATCCAGTACCCGGCTATACAGCACCTGGCTCTATAACTCATCCAGTACCCCGCCACACAGCACCTGGCTCTATAACTCATTCAGTACCCGACCATACAGCACCTGGCTCTATAACTCATTCAGTACCCGGCCACACAGCACCTGGCTCTATAACATTCAGTACCCGACCATACAGCACCTAGCTCTATAACTCATTCAGTACCCGGCCATACAGCATCTGGTCAACCAGTCCCCAGCTAAACAATTCCATAAAAACCTCACATACAGTAATACAGCTTTGGCCCAACTCCTGGCAGAACAGTTCTAGCTAACATATAGATAAATCCTCTGCACTCCCTAAACCTGAGCATCAATGTGCTGCCCCAGCCCGCTCACCGCACCTTGCCGCACTGGCCATGGAATTTCGCCGATTGCGAATCTCACAGTACATTTCCATGGGTGAAGCCTTCCATCCGACCCTCCTCTCCGGACTGCTGGAGATGGCACGGGAGTGCTCAGTGATCCGACCGGTGGCCGGTCTTATACCGGAAGCCAGGACGTCGTCTGCAGGAGAACAGCAGAGTTAGACGTGAAACCATAGCGGTGACTTATACCCTTCACTGTCCTTCTGTCTACCACCCAAACTGCCGATACACCTGTAGCCAGTAACGCGGACTTACCGTAACTAGCGCTCTCTGATAGTGAGCTACACTCCGACTGGTAAGCTTCATCTGCAAGGTAAGAAAACAAATGTGTCACAAAGCATCCACAATCCCCAGACCAGGTCCAACAATGGCGCACTCAATAATCACACAAGATGGCACAATCCCTAGACCAGGTCCAACAATGGCGCACTCAATAATCACACAAGATGGCACAATCCCCAGACCAGGTCCAACAATGGCGCACTCAATAATCACACAAGATGGCACAAACCCCAGACCAGGTCCAACAATGGCGCACTCAATAATCACACAAGATGGCACAAACCCCAGACCAGGTGCAACAATGGCGCACTCAATAGTCACACAAGATGGCACAAACCCCAGACCAGGTGCAACAATGGCGCACTCAATAGTCACACAAGATGGCACAATCCAGAGACCTGGTGCTGGAACACGCAGTCCCCAACCAAGTGACACACCAGGCTGCACAGTCCCCAGGTTAGGTGCCATAGTGATCATGAAATACACCGATGCTCTCGGGCCACATATTAGATGCCACACTAGCACGCCCCCCCCCCAAAAAAAAAAAAACTAGATGAGACCCTAGTGTACACACTCTGTGCCCACTTCCCTAGCAGGTGACACAACGGGCACAATTACTCACCCAGCAGACTGTGTGGAACTCTGTGCGTGGGTCTCAGCCCCAATTTCCTGCGCAGGTTGTTACTTTGTTCCTCTAACTCCTGAAGTCTGCGCAGAGCGTCCAGATAAACGAGCCTCCGCTTTCTGCGCTGCTCCACAGTCAGCTCCGCACTCTGCTCAGCAGCTACACTTAGCTTCCGGGCTGCCTCCGCCATCTGCAGCTGCAGAGCAAAGTCCCTCTCCAGGCGCTCCAACTGTACTTCCTGCAGGAGAAGAGACACGAAAGGCAGGTTATAAAGGGGGGAAAGTATACAACTCATCAACGAACACAACTTTACCGTCAGGGGAACGGTTGCATAGTGGTTAGCATTGATGTCCCTGGGCACTTAGATCAAGTCCAATTCCCGATCATGGCCTATCTGTGTGGAGCTTGTATGTTCTCCCCATGTTTGCCTGGGTGTCCTCACACAATACAAAACGTATCGTAGCGTGTATGTGAGCTTGTATGTTAGGGTATTTAGAGTGTAAAGCTCCAATGGGGCAGGGACCAATATGAATGACAATTATTCTCTTTACAGCAGGGTTGCCGACATTCTGGCTGCGACTTCCGAGAGGGAGCAGCCAGAACGGGATATGGGGGCGTGGCTGGACAGTTTACACTTGATTTCTGGAGGCGTGGCCACTTGATCACATCATTTTGGCCCAGCCCCCACCACACAATGGCAAGATTACCAGCACTGTGAAGCAAGGGGCGGGGCCAAAAATTACATGATTCAGCGTAAATAGTGTCATATCCCCCCCACCCGCTGCGGAGATTTCTATTATAACCACAGGGGGGGGGGAGGCGGATGGGTCAGCAGCCGCCGAGAGGCTTGCCTGCCTTACTGGAGGGCTGGGAGCAGCACCTGATTTTCGGGAGGCTACCGGGCGAATCGGGAGGGTAGGCAAGTATGCTTTACAGTAGTGCGTAAATTGGCGGCGGCCATATAATTAAAAGATAATAATGCACAACCCAGCCAGCTGTAATACTATAAAATAGTCACTAGATGGCAGTCTAAATTGCCAATAGAGATGACCAAACTATTTCAAAACAGTTCCACAAAATGTTTCATTCTGCTTCGGAATTTCATGTCTGTCCAAACTAGTAATTTGGTGGTAGATGCATTAAGCCTTCTAAATAGTGGAGAAGACGGCAAGTGGAGAGGATTCCCATATTAACCAATCAACTTCTACCTATCATTTTATAGAATGTACCTGATAAATGCTAGCTAGAAGTTGATTGGATGCTATATGAGCAGCTACTCCAATCTTTAAAAGGTTTAATAAATCCTCCCCCACCCTAAAGCCTTTCCAGTCATGGCTCAACCACAGCAGATTAATCAACTGTTGTGACCCCAGCTGTATGCATAGATTAGACCTATATAAATGTACGACATAACACGGACTCAGAACTCAGCAGACTGTATTAACGGAAATTCATGCCTTAGCGAGACAGCCTGCGACACTGGATCACATGACTTTGTGCTGATCTCTGCATGCCAGCTTCCTCATATCCCAACAGTCTACATTAACCGACCGGAGTACTCGCGGGGGAAGTGGTTTTACTTAGAATGCAGAAAAAGTCATATTTTCAGTGGTTTGTATGTTGTGATCAGAACTTTGGAGATTTCTTTTCCCCCCCAGTTGAATAATAGGTGCTTGTACATTACTGGGCAACGCCAAAAGTGGGCAAGAGTTGCCAGCAAGGTTAGGGTGAGGCGGGCTAAGAGACAGCAGGAACTAGGGACGGCTATTGGCATGAAGTGCGGGATGGGAATAGTAAGCAGGAAGGATTTGTTGTACGGTGGAGACGCAAGGAAAACAAACATGCATCTGAATCTATGGACAAAGTGCTGCGAACGCGTTTTTTTTTCCAAGCCAAGTTCCGTTGTGCTTTGTATACAGACTCATTTGCACACAGATATACAAGTGTCGCTTATCAAATTAATCAGCGCAGTCTCCTTGCGCGTCCTAGTCCCATCGCGATGTAGGGGCATATTCAATTCGGTGCAAAAAGTCGAGTACTTTTCGCCTTGCGAGGTTTTCGCCGTCATCGCTGGTTTTCCATGCGAAAAAGTATCGCGCGTGTCCCCGCTTATCCTCGTATTCAATTAGATATCGGCGAAAACGGCACCCGGCGTAATGCAAATAGGCGAAAATTGCTGTCAGATTTGAGGAAATCAGCCTGACACCCCCCAAAAGATGCACTGACATTGGGGATCAAGGTAGATGCCCCCGAATAGCCCTACTGAAGCTATTTGGGGCACTTAAATGCTCTCGTTAGCTGCTAATTAGCGTCTTTGCACAAGTGGTGAAGAATAGCATTAGGCAGTTTTTTTTGTTGGAAATAACTAGTCCCAGCAAATTTGGGGTACATGGAAATGGGTGCAAGCATGGTTAAAAATCGCAAAAAGTGAGGTTTTAAAAAACGTGAAAAACGCACCTTCAGCAAGCACCTGCAATAAACAAAAAACTCCCCCATACTTGCAGACCCCTCCCAAAGTCTATTTTGTTAGTTTTTAAGTTTGTACATTTTCGCCCCCTTTTTCCAAAATCTTTTTTTTTTTTGGAGTGTTCTTTTAATTATTTTAGGATTTTTTATGACGCAGTTTACCTTTGGGGACCTGTCCTAAGGGTGCAGGGTGGTTTCTTCACCTTTGCACCCCAAAACCGCAATTCTGCACTTTTTTTTCGACTGCTATTCATAGGCGAAACTTTTCCACCGGGTACATTGCATTGCGTTTCCGCACCAGCGAAAAGTCGCCACAATTGAATACGGGGACAAGTTTCCGCTTGCGAAATTACGTCACTTGCGAAACTTTGTAACCGAAAACGCTAATTGAATGGGGACCTAAGACGCATTTTTGGCCCCCAAAAAAAGGTGCCCGGCACTAGCAGAGCTGCACGGCACCTGGCGACTCACTCACGTCAGGTATCTTGCGCTACGTGGCGTCTTGAGGCTAGATGTGTGAGGACACATCATTAGAATCATATGCAAATATACCCATCCCACATTGCAATGCAGATTTATTACATCATACGGCTATTTGTCCTGGCCGTTCTACGGAAGAGTATGAAACTGCACATCATGATGGCGGCATCAGTGGGGGGGTCTCATTTTGCAGGAAAAGGGGGCACTCTCTAATTAATGGGTGTTAGTACATCCCCCCCTCCCTCCCCGCAGCTAAAGGACGGATTTTTTGGTGTTATTTTTGGTTACGCACGCTCAGGAGGACCTGGCTCTTCCACATTCCAGAAGCGCGTGATGCAGGAAGTGTGTTTATAAAAAAATATGGGCAGAAATACACGAATGTAATAATACAATCAGCTGTGTGACAGTGACGGCTTTACAGCCGCAGCCCCGATGTCTCCTGGATGTCATGGCCACTCATTGCGTTTCATAATCTCACCTCTGCCCTCGTCACAGCCGCAGCGCTCATTCTAAACGCCCTCTGTCTCCTTGCGACGTTCGGGGGCCTCTCGCCATACTCCAGAGGGTACTCAGGGGGCACCTGTCCCGTCAGCTCCTGCAGGGTAGGAAACAAAGGGTTATATTCAGCCCAGTAACTGGCTGCTGAGTAATGAAGGGGTTAGAGAGCGTGGGGGGGGGGGGGGGGGGATTGGTTTGGCACATTACTCTTGGTTTGATGGGGTCAGTCAATACAGCTAGTAGGACAGGACACATTCATTAATCACGGTGTCACCCTCTTTACACCGTCATAATCACACTAAGGGAAGCAGGGTCTAGAGAGATTAGTAATGATTAACGTAAGTGGGCAATTTGCTAAATCGTTCCGAAAGCAGAGAGAGTGCAATAAATAAAAAGAAAGAAAGAATTTCACATTTGAGGGTTGGTGTTAAGACTTCGATAGCTTCAGGGCTTTAGACAAGTTTATGGTTTGGGCTCCAATCAGAACAAGGGCTAATGTTACGTCTAGAAATAAAGCTTGTGGAATGCATTATACCGGCTAATGACAGGGTTACGTAACCGTCGGGATTAAGACGATTGGTTTGATTTTTAGATTTGTTTTCCTCCATTTGACATGCTCCCTAATTATAACGAGGGGTCTTCATAGTGGAATCTAATGGCCGAGCTGCTACCTTTTGCAAATACCCTGTTGGACGTCAGAAAACTATTTCCCTTTTGATAGATTTGTAATCCTAAATAAAGTTGTTTAAAAAAAAATAAAAATAAATCAATACTCAGAGAACCATATAGACAAATGGGGTCACACTTATCACAGTTGAAGGGGAAGGGTGGGGGGGCGAAGAGGATGACGCCATACTGGTAGAAACTACGTTTTTAAAGGCTACCAGGGCTTGTCCTCAGTTGCCTGCGGGGATCACCATGCCCATTGAATAAGAGTGGTCTACACTTCAAAAGACAATTACTTTACTCATTATTAGCCCTGCACAAATACAATCTGTCACTTAAACATTTGTAACAGCATAAAAGCTTATTTAAAAACAAAAATCATCTGTTATTTTGTTTCCCCCTCAAGACCTGCTGCTTGTGTCAGGTGCCCAGTTACACGGCCGCCCCTGGGCGCCAGGCTGGTGATACTCACGGCTTCCTGCAGGCACAGCCTCCTCAGTTCATTCACTTTCTGTCGCAGAGACTCCTGCAGATCTCGCTGCTTCTCCGCCAGCTCGGATATCAGCTGAGCCCTCTGCTTGGAGCTGGCATCAAACAGGGCACCGCCTGGGAAGAGAGGGGGTACATAAGGCAAGGGGGCCCCGGGATTGAGTTTATGACAAAAGGATCGTAGAACTGGATTAAAGTATTGTTTGGTTATACTATAAAAGGACACAAAGGGGGGGGGGGGGGTTAACAAAAGGTGAGGGAAAAATTAATCTAGTAACGGCATATTCCCAACCACAGGGCATCACCGGCCCAGTAAGGCTGCTACATTACCACAATGTAAGAATGGGAAAAGACTCAACAGAAAAGCCAAATGTATTCCCAAGGCAGCAAAAACGGTGTCAAAGTTTACCGATGGCTGTTCGATGACAGCGGCATCGGTCATCAGGGTCTGCGGAAGCACGGTGCTCGCCACAGGTGGAGCCCAACCCCACACGCCACCAGTACGGTGATGCCTACTGCTTTTTACCCTAGGGCAGTGGTCAGGGAACAAGGGTAAATTAACCCACATGGGGTAAAAATGAAATTCCTGGGGGTAATGGACGGACAACCGGGCATGCATATGAATCATTCTATAATATAGATGATTCATATGCATGCCCGGCTGTGCCGCAGGGAGGCTCCAAGCCGGATGCCCGCTGAGATGTTATTACCAGCGGGCGCCCGGTTCCTTCCCTGCACCGCTGAGTTAGCCGGAGGCTGCAGTTCTCTTCTGAACTCCAGCTTCCGGCTCTCTCCATGCGCATTATGGGAGAGACACCATGACGTCTCTCCCATAGCTCCGAGGAGCAGCCGGACGGACAGGACGGAGGCGGATGCAGGAGCGGGGATTAAGGCAAGTGTTTTTTTTTTTTGTACAAGCAGAACTACGGGGGCATTATATGGGGGCACTACTACAGGGGCATTATATGGGGGCACTACTACAGGGGCATAACTATGGGGGCACTACTACAGGGGCATTATATGGGGGCACTACTACAGGGGCACTACTACAGGAGCATTATATGGGGGCACTACTACAGGGGCATAACTATGGGGGCATTATACAGGGGCACTACTACAGGAGCATTATATGGGGGCATTATATGGGGGCACTGCTACAGGGGTATTATATGGGGGCACTACTACAGGGGCATTATATGGGGGCACTACTACAGGGGCACTACTACAGGGGCATAACTATGGGGGCACTACAACAGGGGCATTATATGGGGGCACTACTACAGGGGCACTACTACAGGAGCATTATATGGGGGCACTACTACAGGGGCATAACTATGGGGGCATTATACAGGGGCACTACTACAGGAGCATTATATGGGGGCATTATATGGGGGCACTGCTACAGGGGTATTATATGGGGGCACTACTACAGGGGCATAACTATGGGGGCAGTACTACAGGAGCATTATATGGGGGCAGTACTACAGGAGCATTATATGGGGGCACTACTATATGATTTCCTTCCTTTCAAATCAAGGGGGTAATGTCGGCCTATCTAAATATATTTTGGGGTAAAAGGTAAAAAAGTTCCCTGACCCCTGCCCTAGGGGGAGATATCCCCTGCTCTCCCTTCAGTCTGGGAGTGCGACACTGGACAGTGACCTCACAGCCCAGCACCATCACTGACACTGAGGAACAGCTGCCGACAGCTATGAAGTAATTGTTCGTTTCTCCTCCATGTCAGCGATCATCACTGGCTGAGTGACGTCATAGGGCGTAGGATGGCCTATTGGTAACAGCGGCCCTGCCAGGGGTGTTTATTTAGGGTCCCACACACACACTCTTATATTACACACACTCTTATATTACACTTATATTACACTTACCTGCTGTAGTAATCCCGCAGGGACTCTTCACCTCCATATTGATTATCCAGCTTCAGTCAGTGCTGCAGGAAGCCTATAATGAGGGGAGAGGCCGGTCAGAATAATTACTTCTGAGGGGGGGGGGAGCAGGACATTACAGTACATGGGGAAAGAGAAGGGGGGAGCACAAGACCATATTCTGCCTCTGTACCTGGCTAAAGACCCTCAGCCCCACACTCAGCCGCCCCCTGTATGTTATGCTAACACGTAATAGCATTGTGCCCTGCCGATAAAGCTTATTGGAATTGAAATGAGAAGAGAAAAGGAAAATAATGGGATAGAAAGGAGTCGGGGGAAGGGGTGACAAAGTTAATCTGATGCAAAGTCCAACCCTGGAGCTGGCACCGAATGGCCTATAGTATGATCTGAGGGGAAACATGCTGCCAGCTCCAAGCACATCTGACTGGCAGTAAAATAAATAAAAGGCAGGATGTTCCCAGTACAAAAAGAGGCGCAATGTACTAAGTTTTTGTTTATTGTAAACTTTTTCCTGGGAGACAGAGAGTGAAACCGAGACAGCGACAAAGAGATGCGGATTTGGTTGTGCTCACATCTCAGCTCTTGGCTCTCAGCAGGCCTTTCACATGCAAAGTGCATCAAACACAACTATATAATGAGACGACGTAGTGTAAGGAGGGGAAGTGTGCAGGAAGCAACATTACTACCAGGTGCCATGCACATTGCCCCAATATTGTACTGTGCGTGGCCACAACCACATCTCAGCACTCGGTCATCTGCTGGTCATACTACAGTGATCCGTCCACTTTCCCCCCCATCTGACCACAGGAATCAGTGACCAAACTGGAACTCGCACTGCGTAAATGTCCTTGTGTATTACTGAGCTAAATAATACACCTGGGCAGCAATACATCCGGCCCAATACTGCTGACAGGTGAAATAGCCGGTTATGATGAGGGAATGTTTCTAACATGCAAACTAGAGTCTGAGTCATTTTCTTGCGGCCTCCTAGGTAACACGTGCTTGGTTTAGAGACTGGATTTGGATTTGCTGCAGCAGTTAAAAATTTGTGGCCGACATCAGCACTTCATTAGTAATTATTAAGGGAGGAAATACTTCACTACCCCTCATCAGTTTAGATTTATACACATTACACGCACACACACTTAAGCCTGGTTTTTACCTATGAGCAAAATGCAGGAATGGCAGGCTCCGTATGGCTGTTTGGTGCCTTTAAGATTCCAGCGACAATGTAATGTTATGCTGAACAGAAGAAGCTGTTAATCTGTTTTGTATTCACAAGAACAGAGCCTTGCTCCAGGCCATTCTTTTTAAACCGTCTTTTTGAACGCACGCACACACACACCACTCTGTAGCCTTCTGCAGTCTACACTCCCCCTACATCCAATTTATATCAACAATAAACATAAACTATCGATCCATGGGATAAATGTTATATATATATATATATATATATATATATATTATGCATGGATAATAAATATATATTAAATTATATGATATATAATAATTATATCATGACAAGTAAAAAGCGACAGGCGGTACAGACAACAAACCTGGTAGAGAGATAACTGACTTTATGGGCTGTTTTTGAAAAAGAATAGGAGCTGATTGGTGGGTACTTTATCGACGTCCACTTTCTCTCTCTCGAAGGCTTAGTACACAGATCCCTATAGCTCTCTCCACGGCTTAGTACATAAACCCCTATATCTCTCTCTCCAAGACTTAGTACATCTACCTCTATATCACACCGTACATTATCTAAAGCCTGGCAGTCATCTGCCGCAGTGATTTCACCACAGGAGCGCCCGTTACCATCCTGCTCGGCAACTCCAACACAGCCGTGCCCTACCAGCATACACAAGCTGTAACAAAAGGTCACGTGCGGCCCTGCCAGTCTCACCAGACAACCCGTCTCCGACCTGACGCTTACATCCGCATCGCTGCCAGATCAGGCGCTGGAGTCCTCTATCCAGCAGCTACCCAACAGAAAGTGCATTGTTGGTGGAATGAAGCCTCGGATCTGTCTAACCCCATTCTGATACTGGGAGGTTAAAGCCTAATCCAAAATAGAGCGCACCTCCACATTACAGCGTTTCTGTCACTCATTAACACAATGCATTCCTTTGTCAGTGGCTTGTAGCCCACGCCTTGCTGCTATGTCATGTCCCTGCCTAACGTTACACCAGCAGCATTGCCACATACCCGCATTCTCTCCTACCAAAGATACTACTCACGCAGAGGAGGCAGCTGCTGTGCCTATTGGCGGCGCCCGCAAATGTGCGTCCAAATGTGCAGGGAGTGAGACGCCCGCTGTCGACGTCAGTACTCGCAGCAGTGCCGATTGCTGGTGACACCGTCGGAATTGACACCAGCCCTTTGGCACTCGCAGTTTCGCCGTCTGTGTGTGGCGACCGTGCGTCTGTTTACGCAACCGCTTTCACCCACACGCCCGCGACTCTCTCACAACACGCCCATAAGACGGACCAGCTCCCTGCATGCTCTGGCACACCTCCCACTACGCTTCTCATTGCGTGCACCTGAGATTACTACTGCGGCTCTGTACGGACACAAACGGGGCGTATGCGTGATGCGACAGGCGCATGTGCAGTAGAAAATAAAGATTAAAAAACAATTCACTACGTCAGACATCTGCAGTGTATACACCTCCTCTGTATCAGGGCCACCGGCACCTCGGACCTCGTCAATCATTCATTAGGCAACCGTAGCTCATGTGGTCGCAGAGGGGCCCAGATTCCCCTAACCCATTTACAAGTTTGGCAAGTGATAATTAATGAATACACACACTATAATATATATATATATATATATATATATATATATATATATATATATATATATATACACATATACATACACACCTCTGACGGAAGATTTTTCCTGGGCACACAATTGATGTGGATTTGAAGCTACATTTGGAGCTTCACAGGGGTATTCAATTTGTAGCGAAAAGTCCGTGCTGGACTTTTCGCTCCACATCGCGGATTTTCCTGGGATAAAGTATCGGGCGCGTGCCCGCTTTATCCCTGTATTCAATTAAAAAGCTACGAAAACGGGAGCCTGCGAAATAGGATCGGCGAAAAAAACGAGATTTACCTGGAATAAATTGTAGGACCCCCCTAAAGCTGTCCAGACATGGGGGATCACTATGGGTACCCCCGTTTTCGCCTGCAAATTAAAGTCGGGGTTTTAAATAGCCGCGGCAGGTGTTTTTTTTTCAGACATTGAAGAAGTGATGCAGAAGAGCACTTAGGTTATTTTTTTCGTTTTTTTAAGTAGTCCCATCAAATTTGGGGTACATGAAAACGGGTGCTAGCATATTTTTATGTCCCTAAAGTAATTTTTTAAAATTTTGCGAAAATGCACCTGCCGCTAATAGCCTATTCTAGAAAACAGCTGCCGCATATTTGCAGAAGAGCCCTGAACCTATTTCCCTGTTTTAAACTTTTTTTCCCCATTTTATTTTTTTTTTCACCCCAATTTTTAAATTTTTTTTTTGGGGTGTCCTTAATTTTTGTTTTTTACTTTTTTTGACACAGTTTATTTTTAAATGACATTCCCAGGGTTGCTGGCTATTTTTTTTAAGCCTGCACCCCTAAACCCCAATTCTGCACTTTTCTTCGCCACCTATTCAGTGGTGCAAAGTTATCCCCTTTTTTTTTCAAATACTTTTCGAACCTGCGAAAAGTCTTTGAAATTGAATACGGGGATAACTGAAATCGTCGAAAATTACGCCATCGGCGATAATTTATCGCCGATTCCGAAATTTGTACTCCAAATTGAATACCCCTGTTAGTCTTTTCATGAATTTGTGGAGCAATTGACTCATTCTGACACACTGTATTCTTGGCCACGTTTTTTGGGACATTGTTCTCTGTATGAATCTGTGGAGTAATTTGTCCAATTTTGATTGTACCCCTGAAGAAGTCCCATGCTGGGGACAAAACACATAGAGTCTCTGTTTTGGTGCCAAAATCCATCCGCCACCAGTGAGGTTATCAACCATAGAGCTCACACCCTTTGGGGTGATGATGTGAAGTTACATCTGCCCCACATAGGCGCTGGGTATTTTTCACCATTTTATTGGATGTAAGCAAATTTAAATTTTTGAAAAACTTTTTATAAAAATAAATAAATAAACAAATTGGTATTTTACTAACAAGAGGCCCTTCGGCCATTTTTCAGGTGATTTTTTTTTTCTTGGTCAGAGGGTCTAATTCTAGGAAGTTTCATTTAATCCATTGATGGAGTATTCCTGGAACTAATACAAGAAGATTCCACCCTCATTGGTTCCAGGAACCAGAATTAATTAAAGACATGTTCACCACAACAAGGAACTAATCATACGGTTAAGAAACCGGGTCTACATTTATATATCTGCACCTTTCTAGCGCCCTCAGTTCTTTTTCATTATATATATATATATATATATATATATATATATATATATATATATACACACACACACACACACACACACATTAATGTACTGAAATAAGTGTTATGTACTAATGTCGTCAATGCACCCACACATAGATAATATACTGCGACATTTCTCACCAGCGTGTGTGATCCGGCAAACAGCCATTCACCTCCCAGCGCTGCCTTGAACCTAGAGCCATGAGAGAAAAACCATATTAATATTATATGTTGAGGGTAAAGAGCCGAACGGTTCTATAATAAAAGATAATAATAAATATTACTCAGCGGATGGATATTTTATACTTTATAGTAGATTCAAAACTTTTTTAAAGGAAAGAAGTGATGAGATGGAGACCATTGGTCTTCTGTGTCCTTCCTCCGTCTCTTCCCCTCTGACAAATCGCTCCCAATGACGCCTGATGTATTCAGGACCCCTTCTCTCTCCATTTCAAAACTATGTAATGTGTACGCGTTTCATACCTACCCTTAACGCGTTTGTATTTTTTTATTTGTTTCCTTTATCATTATTGGGTGCTGATCACCCCATGTGAGTGTACCCTCTTATCCGCTGTGGATTATTTTGGCCCCCCCTTTCCTCATTTATGTTTTTTATTTAATGGTTTTATGGCATATTGTATTGTAAAAATTCTTCAATACAATTCTATTGTTATATAACAAAAAAAAAAACCACTTTAATAAAAGTAAAATTAAAGCTGCCTACGAGGGAACGCTGCCATCGCTACACTGTTCCTCCAGCTCTAGCGCCAGTCTTGCCATGTGCACAGGCTGCCCTGTCACATGTAGTTCTGTGTGCTGTGCCCAGTGTATGATGTAACATACGGTAACTGTAACTGGTTCTGTAGAAGCACCGGTGAATCACAAGGGCAGGTCTTTGCAGGGGGGACAAATAGTTTCCAAGTACAAATAACAGACTGTGTTGCTGGCAGTGTCCGCTGCAGTGATGTCACCGGTGTAATTACACAATTATATAACCCTGCACTCCCTGCTT
This sequence comes from Taudactylus pleione, assembly GCA_031769625.1. Classification (NCBI taxonomy): domain Eukaryota; kingdom Metazoa; phylum Chordata; class Amphibia; order Anura; family Myobatrachidae; genus Taudactylus; species Taudactylus pleione. Next base: position 3,650,049 of record JAUIMM010000013.1, on the reverse strand, counting down.
GTTAATACAGCTCTATGAAACACACCTAGCTCGGTTCAATCGCACACCTACAGGGCCTCGAGAGACTCGCTGCTCCATCACCTCCATATATAACCCCCCCCCCAAAAAAAATAATAATAAAAATTATATATATATATATATATATATATATATATATATATATAAAATCACACAGTAGTATATACAGTATATATCACCTGCATACTCTATAGCGTTTTACAATTGGGGACTATCACCATGATAAGACAAGACCAGGTATTGCCAGGCCACAAAGTGGTAGGAGGGCCCTGCTCGCAAGCTCACTGTCCCCTAGGTTTTCCCTGTCCTCCCTATTTATACGCCGCCTGTGCAGATGTGGCAGAGATTACTGTAGCAAAGTTCACCATGACACAGGATAAATCGTTATTAATTTCCAAACTAATCAAGACACTGGTCATAAAAAGCAGCCCTAACGATCCACTTAGTCCTCAGCCCCGTTGCACGGCTCACTGCAATAAACTTCACTCCATCTGTATTTTTAGGGCTTGGACATACAGTTCACATCTTGGTTTTGCATGTAGCTGGACGGCAGGACAAATGTAAATGTGAAAAAATAAATAAATATATGGACACTTTCTTTTTATGTATAACTTCATTACTTGTAACGTGCGGGAATGGAAACATTTGTGACGTAGTTTAGCTGAGAATACACTTTCATACCACTCACAGGGGGAAGTCACCCACAGAGGACGTGCAGATTCGACAGGGATGTGGTAGTGAGGGGACTCTGGGGGTGGAGTGCCTATATGATGCCCAGGCATGTGCCCAGTTAGCCTTCACGCCGGTTAAATGCAACTTTTCTCCTATGTAGGATGAGGTCACCACAGGAACAGTGTCACCGTCAGCTCTTTTGGGTCAGTAATGTCACCCTTATCCGAGTTGATGATGAAATCATGATAACAATTTCATGCTCTCGGCATGATGTCATTAGAAGTTCTAAGGGAACAAAGTGACAGTGAGCTCTTTGGGTCAGAGTGACGTCACCCTCAGCTGACATCACAAGGTCACCGTCAGCACTCGGCATGATGTCATCACGTGACTCCATTACTAGGAGGACTGCACTCACCGCAGTCTGATAGGCCTGTCATGGATGGTTCCCCAGCACAGGTTAATGTCTGGCTTGTGTCCAATATCAGCAGGAAACGTCAGTAATCTGCAGGAGCCTTACTCAATATAGACATGTGCAGTGCACACAGACACATGTAAACAGCCAGCAAGCGAGGACACGCCAGGCTCGGCTCACTGAGTCACCCAGCAGCTGCTTCAGCTCCCAGGCCAGGAGTACTCTTCAGGCTTCCTGTACGGGCTGCCTCCTGTACACTGTAACCCCCCCTCCTCCTCCAGTGAAATTAGGGATAACATGTAAACTCCAGAGTCCACATCTTACATATACACTTTTGAGTTTTGTATAATATAGTGACACATTTGACACTAGGGTCCAGCAGAGCCAGGACTGGTTAGGTAGGAGCTGAAGGGACGCTGCCCCAGTTCCCGTCTCCAAGGCCTCGGCCCTCTAATACAGCGCCCCAGTTCCCGTCTCCAAGGCCTCGGCCCTCTAGTACAGGGCCCCAGTTCCCGTCTCCAAGGCCTCGGCCCTCTAGTATAGGGCCCCAGTTCCCGTCTCTAAGGCCTCGGCCCTCTAATACAGGGCCCCAGTTCCTGTCTCCAAGGTCTCGGCCCTCTAGTACAGGGTCCCAGTTCCCGTCTCCAAGGCCTCGGCCCTCTAATACAGCGCCCCAGTTCCCGTCTCCAAGGCCTCGGCCCTCTAGCACAGGGCCCCAGTTCCCGTCTCCAAGGCCTCGGCCCTCTAGCGCAGGGCCCCAGTTCCCGTCTCCAAGGCCTCGGCCCGCTAGTACAGGGCCCCAGTTCCCGTCTCCAAGGCCTCGGCCCGCTAGGACAGGGCCCCAGTTCCCGTCTCCAAGGCCTCGGCCCTCTAGCACAGGGCCCCAGTTCCCGTCTCCAAGGCCTCGGCCCTCTAGTACAGGGCCCCAGTTAGGTATCTACTAAGCGGTTATAAATACATAAATTACAGAATAATCATATAACAATCGTGCGTGGTCTGTGCTGAGTCAGACATGCGCAGTTGGAGCTGGAGGGCGCACATCGGCTCCCACTGCGTGGTCGCAGCCAGGGTTAGTGTAGGAAGCGAAGGAGGGAGAGGTTAGACCCGTCAACCCAGCTGACTCCCAGTCCAATATGCTAGTCATAGTAGTTCTAATAATATTATTTAAAAATGTGGGGGGAGGGGGCTACGTTTGTACATCTCCCAGCTGTCACGACTTAGTAGGGATAGCCCCGATATGAGGGCCCTTTTCAAAAGTTCATTAGAAAAAAAATAAAATAAATAAATATTGTGTGAACGCTTTTAAATATAGGGCAGAGTGTTCTAACCACTGGTACAAAAATAGTGTCAGGTTATTGTTCTCCGTGTTGTACTGATGTGGAAATCACAGGCTCATTAACAAACCACAAGGTCCGGCCTCACACTGCTTCCTTATGTGCACGGGGCCGCCAAGAGTCAACGCTACACCCTGCACACGCAAAGCCTGATTCTGAGCCGGACGCTAACCGCAGGCGATGCCAATATGCACGCAGTCGGCCGATGTTGGAAGTACTGCGCATGCGTGATGATGGTTACTGCACTGCGAGACACAGAATTAATTTGGTCGCAAGATCTCTGGATTTCAAAAAGGCATTCCCCGGAGGTTAGTAGGGAATGACTAGGCAGACGCGGGCAGGTCGCCGATGCAGAACCGTTCATACAGGACGCCATTTTCAGACGGAGGAAAAAGTACAATGACCACTCCTATCGTACGTTGGAAGACTGCCCCGGCCTTGGCCCACCAATCAGTGCAAATCAGCACATAAAACAGCAACGTGATGACAAAAGCATTTGCACTGTGGGCCGACAATGACTTTTGCAGATGTATCAAGCTTTGGAGAGAGATAGAAGTACCAACATATCAGAATCTAACTCATACTTGCCTAATCTCCCGAAATGCGGTCGTGAAGCCGGCCCTCAGTATACTGGCGCCAGAATCCCGACAGCAGTCGGAATCCCGGTGACAGAATCCCGACAGCAGTCGGAATCCCGGTGACAGAATCCCGACAGCAGTCGGAATCCCGGTGACAGAATCCCGAGTGCAGGCATCCCGACCGCCGAGATCCTGTACCCAACCCCTTGGTTGCTATGGGCAACTCCTTGTTATCTCAAAGGTTTGGTACATCTCCCCCTGGGTCTCTGCAAGAGTCTCGCACAGAAGTCAGGTCTCGCCTGGTAGACTTGGTGCTGTATTCACTCAGTGAGGGGTCAGCAGACAATTATACATAATAGTTATCGCTTATTTATATACCACTACCATATTATGCAGCATTGTACAGAGATTATTATTCACATTGTTCCTGCCTCATAGGACTTGTTCTAAGTTCCCCATCTCACACGTACACACTAAGGTATAATCCATGAACCTACCACTAACTTTTTGGACTGTGGAATATCGGAAATCCCAGATGACACGGGGAGGACATACAAACGGCTCAAACAGTAATTCGTGCCCTCACTTACTGTAGGAGCATTTGTTCTCTTATCAGGTAAAATATCATCTCTCTGGGCAGAGTTCAGTTTCACAGCAGACGGCCAGGTCCACAACCATCGATATCGCTGCTTAACCGCTGAGGCCGAATACTCAGATGATCTCTCTGGCTGAGAGAAGAATGCATTCATTGTACCACAGACAAATCAATTAGGAATCTACTGCCACATCCACGACTGCGGCTGCTGCCTGAGTCTCCTACTTAAGTTGTGGTAAATTTTATCGGGCCCGAGCCATTTCTATAGACCCAGCCAACATATATCACATCACACAGTCATACTCAAGGCCGTAACTAGGGTAGTGCGACCTGTGCCATGGCACAGGGCACCGCAGGGCAGGGGGCGCTGTTTGGGCCTGTCACTTTTCCTTTTTATTATCATTCTCACTTGTAGCTTCCTCTTCTTTTATCCCCAGCATCTCCTGGCGTCCCCTATCTCTTCCCTGGCCCTTCTCCATGAGGCCATGGTCCTCTCTCAGGTGCACTATATAATGTCCCTATTTATCCCCAGCATCTCCTGGCCTCCTCTATCCCTTCCCTGGCCCTTCCCCATGAGGCCATGGCCCTCTCTCAGGTGCACTATATTATGTCCCTATTTATCCCCATCATCTCCTGGCCTCCTCTATCCCTTCCCTGGCCCTTCCCCATGAGGCCATGGCCCTCTCTCAGGTGCACTATATTATGTCCCTATTTATCCCCAGCATCTCCTGGCCTCCCCTATCTCTTCCCTGGCCCTTCCCCATGAGGCCATGGCCCTCTCTCAGGTGCACTATATTATGTCCCTATTTATCCCCAGCATCTCCTGGCCTCCCCTATCTCTTCCCTGGCCCTTCCCCATGAGGCCATGGCCCTCTCTCAGGTGCACTATATTATGTCCCTATTTATCCCCAGCATCTCCTGGCCTCTCCTATCTCTTCCCTGGCCCTTCCCCATGAGGCCATGGCCCTCTCTCAGGTGCACTATATAAATGTCCCTATTTATCCCCAGCATCTCCTGGCTTCCCCTATCTCTTCCCTGGCCCTTCCCCATGAGGCCATGGCCCTCTCTCAGGTGCACTATATAAATGTCCCTATTTATCCCCAGCATCTCCTGGCTTCCCCTATCTCTTCCCTGGCCCTTCCCCATGAGGCCATGGTCCTCTCTCAGGTGCACTATATAATGTCCCTATTTATCCCCAGCATCTCCTGGCCTCTCCTATCTCTTCCCTGGCCCATCTCCATGAGGCCATGGTCCTCTCTCAGGTGCACTATATAATGTCCCTATTTATCCCTAGCATCTCCTGGCCTCCCCTATCTCTTCCCTGGCCCTTCCCCATGAGGCCATGGCCCTCTCTCAGGTGCACTATATTATGTCCCTATTTATCCCCATCATCTCCTGGCCTCCTCTATCCCTTCCCTGGCCCTTCCCCATGAGGCCATGGCCCTCTCTCAGGTGCACTATATTATGTCCCTATTTATCCCCAGCATCTCCTGGCCTCCCCTATCTCTTCCCTGGCCCTTCCCCATGAGGCCATGGCCCTCTCTCAGGTGCACTATATTATGTCCCTATTTATCCCCAGCATCTCCTGGCATCCCCTATCTCTTCCCTGGCCCTTCCCCATGAGGCCATGGCCCTCTCTCAGGTGCACTATATTATGTCCCTATTTATCCCCAGCATCTCCTGGCCTCTCCTATCTCTTCCCTGGCCCTTCCCCATGAGGCCATGGCCCTCTCTCAGGTGCAGTATATTATGTCCCTATTTATCCCCAGCATCTCCTGGCCTCCCCTATCTCTTCCCTGGCCCTTCCCCATGAGGCCATGGCCCTCTCTCAGGTGCACTATATAATGTCCCTATTTATCCCCAGCATCTCCTGGCTTCCCCTATCTCTTCCCTGGCCCTTCCCCATGAGGCCATGGTCCTCTCTCAGGTGCACTATATAATGTCCCTATTTATCCCCAGCATCTCCTGGCCTCTCCTATCTCTTCCCTGGCCCATCTCCATGAGGCCATGGTCCTCTCTCAGGTGCACTATATAATGTCCCTATTTATCCCTAGCATCTCCTGGCCTCCCCTATCTCTTCCCTGGCCCTTCCCCATGAGGCCATGGCCCTCTCTCAGGTGCACTATATTATGTCCCTATTTATCCCCATCATCTCCTGGCCTCCTCTATCCCTTCCCTGGCCCTTCCCCATGAGGCCATGGCCCTCTCTCAGGTGCACTATATTATGTCCCTATTTATCCCCAGCATCTCCTGGCCTCCCCTATCTCTTCCCTGGCCCTTCCCCATGAGGCCATGGCCCTCTCTCAGGTGCACTATATAATGTCCCTATTTATCCCCAGCATCTCCTGGCTTCCCCTATCTCTTCCCTGGCCCTTCCCCATGAGGCCATGGTCCTCTCTCAGGTGCACTATATAATGTCCCTATTTATCCCCAGCATCTCCTGGCCTCTCCTATCTCTTCCCTGGCCCATCTCCATGAGGCCATGGTCCTCTCTCAGGTGCACTATATAATGTCCCTATTTATCCCTAGCATCTCCTGGCCTCCCCTATCTCTTCCCTGGCCCTTCCCCATGAGGCCATGGCCCTCTCTCAGGTGCACTATATTATGTCCCTATTTATCCCCATCATCTCCTGGCCTCCTCTATCCCTTCCCTGGCCCTTCCCCATGAGGCCATGGCCCTCTCTCAGGTGCACTATATTATGTCCCTATTTATCCCCAGCATCTCCTGGCCTCCCCTATCTCTTCCCTGGCCCTTCCCCATGAGGCCATGGCCCTCTCTCAGGTGCACTATATTATGTCCCTATTTATCCCCAGCATCTCCTGGCCTCTCCTATCTCTTCCCTGGCCCTTCCCCATGAGGCCATGGCCCTCTCTCAGGTGCACTATATTATGTCCCTATTTATCCCCAGCATCTCCTGGCCTCTCCTATCTCTTCCCTGGCCCTTCCCCATGAGGCCATGGCCCTCTCTCAGGTGCAGTATATTATGTCCCTATTTATCCCCAGCATCTCCTGGCCTCCCCTATCTCTTCCCTGGCCCTTCCCCATGAGGCCATGGCCCTCTCTCAGGTGCACTATATAATGTCCCTATTTATCCCCAGCATCTCCTGGCTTCCCCTATCTCTTCCCTGGCCCTTCCCCATGAGGCCATGGTCCTCTCTCAGGTGCACTATATAATGTCCCTATTTATCCCCAGCATCTCCTGGCCTCTCCTATCTCTTCCCTGGCCCATCTCCATGAGGCCATGGTCCTCTCTCAGGTGCACTATATAATGTCCCTATTTATCCCTAGCATCTCCTGGCCTCCCCTATCTCTTCCCTGGCCCTTCCCCATGAGGCCATGGCCCTCTCTCAGGTGCACTATATTATGTCCCTATTTATCCCCATCATCTCCTGGCCTCCTCTATCCCTTCCCTGGCCCTTCCCCATGAGGCCATGGCCCTCTCTCAGGTGCACTATATTATGTCCCTATTTATCCCCAGCATCTCCTGGCCTCCCCTATCTCTTCCCTGGCCCTTCCCCATGAGGCCCTTTTTAAAGGTGCACTATCTTCTGTCCCTATTTAAAAAATGGAGGGGGGCGCCAATGTTCTCTCTGGCACAGGGCACCAAAAAGTCTAGTTACGGCTCTGCTCACACTCCATGGATTTCCTGGAAAGAGCAATGTCTGTCACCCGATAACTACCTGCTTTATTGGAGCACTGCTGTAGGTTGGGTGGAGGGGGGGAGGTGAATAGTGGACACTGGGCAGTTTAGTATGCTAATCACACGTCCTTCTGAATTTTATATCACGCCATCCAGTGTGGGCTTTGAAGGACCTTTAGGTGATAAGAGGAAGTAGCCACACAAAACATAGGTCCCAACTGTGTCAAAACTGAGCTGGAATTATTTTTAACCTGGCTCCAGACCGAGCTGGATCTGAACCCTTATTTGCATGTTACAATTAAACAGAAGAGCTTATGAACTGTGACTGTAACGCAACAGTTTAGAATATTAATGCTAGCAGCTGATTGGTTACTGAGGATTACTGCACATTTGGGTACCTTATACCATGTTATCAGATAAGCCCCAATAGCTTAAAGGCTAAGTCCATCTAAACCAGTTCGACATTTTTTTTAAAGTGGGGTCGTTGGGCAAAATGCGTACTACTAACAGTATAAAAGGCAAAACCCCTGAAAAGATGATGTTTTTTTGTTCTTCATCAGAGCAAGGGGAATACAGTGTGTACGCAGCTTCCCAGCTTTAAACGTGCAAAATTTATTAACTACACATTAACTGGGATAATTCCCAATATCTGTAATAGCACTTATGACTGAAATCACCTGCTGAAACAGAGGGCCTGATTCAGAGCCGGACGCTATTTGCGCTCGCTCGTCCAGAAAAAGGGGCTGGCTATTTAAATTGACCGTTCGCTCTTTGCGGTCTGTTGACGCCTCTATGTCTGAACGAGCGAACAAAACATGGACGTTTTTTGTGTAAAAAACGCCCCCCTGGCCGCTCGCATCATACGTCGTCTCCGCTATTTATTAGATTAATCGAGTACATCGAAAGGCGAATGAACTGCTCGCTATTCTTGTGGTTGCATTTTCCTACCGCAATCATGCGAGCAGTTCTGGCTAAAAGACACCCAACTGACATGGTCGATGACGCTGCTTTGTTAATTATGCACACCCTTAAAACGCCCGTTTTGACCTTTTGGCACCCCTGCGTTCGGATCTCCACTCCCCGTTTTCAAGCACCTTCCCCTGTTACCACCCACAAACGCCTCATCCTGTCACTCAAATTAGCAGGCATTCGCTATTTTGCGAGCACACGAATTTCGACCGCACTGACTGGTTCGCGCATGCGTACTAAAACCCATACGCATGCGCAGATGTGCGAACATCGCTCGGAGCGAACGAGCGGCCGCTTACGAGCGGCTCTGAATCAGGCCCAGAGACTCATGCTGTTGCTGCCACTTTAAAAGGTAGGATGCGACAGTTACCGACCTTCATTAGCAACAGCTGTAATCACGAGAACAATCGGTGCAGCCCACTATTTAATTCTGTAGTTGAAGATGTCGCTAAGAGTCTTGTTATTCTCCAATGGAAGCAAGAATATGTTTCCTAGTTTTTAACAAGCAATTTCAGGCAAAAAGTCCTATTTCAGCTATAAAGAGTGATTTCCGTAAGTCCTAGTACCCAGCGTGGTGATTTTATTGGTTCCCCTAAGTTAGAAACTACAAGGAAACACTAAAGACCTTCGGATAGTTTTAGGCATACTGGGGGGGGGGGGGGTGGATTTCTGCAAAGGAAAATAGGTGGTATTCATCGTGGCAGCCAATATGTTCTCAGATGACAAACTATGTGCGCACCTTAAACACTGAAACCAAATATCTGATGGGTAGCTATGAGCAGGAACTTGCATTTCTTTTGCACACGCTTCTATAAATATTTCAAGGATTTCTTATCTGTCAATAAGGGGGAACGAGAGTCCTCCCTCTGTCTGGCAGCGAGCACGATACTAAATATATTCTCTGGTCAGACAGGTGATCCGAGCTGGAGGATAACCACTAGGTGATGGCAGAAAGATGCGTCACCGAGCCCAAGACAATTAGGACACACCGATGGTCGTGCAATATGATCTCTCATCATTTGGCACCAAATCCATGACCACATGGACCGTGGAGGGCTCTAGACTTTGACGCCATATCCCCAGTACCTAAGTCAAGTGACCGTAGCATACACACGCCTTCTCCAGAACCAAACCAAGGAAGAGGTTCTTGATTAGAAAAGGACGCTCATTGTTGTCAGCAGCTGATTAGGTCTGTACAATACCTGGCTTATGTTTCATGTCTCCACCTTCCTCTGTCTCCTCATTCCAACTTAACCGGTAGCTGGACGGAAACGCCAGTCACCAAAGGCAGCTTTTTTACATTGTCGCTCACGTGGCATCTACCTTACAATAGCCAAACGCACTTTTCCCACCCCCCAGCTACAGTTATTATTCCGTTACCTCATATAGCATGTGGTCCTCTTAGATTGTAAGCTCACTAGGGTAGGGCCATATTTACCTTTTCAGTTACTGATGGTAATCTATTTGCACAGTGATTCCATCAATGGAAAGAGCTCCGTGTGACTTGTTTGCGCATTATAAATAAATGATAATTATCATCAAGCACCAAAAAAAGTTTTCTAGCATTTTCGGTGCAATAATACAGACATCGCAAACATAGCAACGAAAGTACTGGGTAACCAGTATAATATGTGGAGGGTTCAGAGTAAAAAAAAAAAAAAAAAAAAAAACAAGTACATAAGAGTCAATTTTGGAATTAATTAACCATTGTCTAATAATTAGTTTTACTGCTTCAACAACGTTGTACCATATATAAAATACATACACACACACATACAGGGGGAGGGGACTTATTAAACTCCCCCTATTCAGGCCGCCTGTAGCCCCGAGCTAACAACCAGAGGGGGAGATTCAATTCAGGGCGCTGTTTAGTCAAACTAACGATTTATTCTTACACCCTCCTGAGGGTGTGGGGAGAAATCTGACTAAACTGCCGGCCCCGCGGTTGTTTTCTGGCTTAGCGTGCCGCTAACAGCCTCGCGGCCGGCACTTTAATCGGAGAATGCCACTAAACACCCTGGTGAAATCGCGAGAACAGTCATTCTCCAACTTAATAGCTTCCCGTGGGAGTAACCATCGCGGTGAATTGAATAGCGCCGAGAGCTTCCTCCCGACGCTATTTAACTCCTGCTGGATTGAATCGCCCCCAGAATGTCACCAAATTTGGTAAGGAGGCCAATTAGGACATGGGAAGTAGGATTTTGCACATAAAACAAATGTTAGCACAAAAAAATGTGAATTATCTGTGTATAAATAGTCCTGGAGGGCCAACGTCTCCTTTCTGATTAGTGTATTGTATGTATGTGTGAGACATACTGGGTGATGCAACAGAAGAATGGAGGGCCCTGCTCATGAGAACTAACATTTAATGGGATAATAACAGTAACGTGATTATTAATAATAGAAAATATCCCCTATTTTGTATACAGTCTCACACTTGTAATATCAGACATTTCGGCTGTACACCTCTACCTCTCATTACAGAGAAATGTGCAACACTCCCTCTCTAGGTGAGGACATACATGGATGATCTCACTCCCCACCTGGCCTACACAGAGGTCTGCAACGTGACTTCTCATCAAATCATCCCTCAACATCAAGATGTAGCGCAGGACACAGCCCGCACTCCGCAGGACACAGCCCGCACTCCGCAGGACACAGCCCGCACTCCGCAGGACACAGCCCGCACGCTCGGACTGTTGTATCTTCCAGACCTGATGCATTCCGCACAGCTCCACCATCCAGGGTTCCCCCTGCTCCTTGTCACATCCCGTTTCCCCACAATCTGCAAACTCTACCCTCCTTAATAAATCTCATCTGCCACCCTCTGCGAAACTCTTAACAACTCCCATAGTTATAGAGCAATGGGTATGAAATACAGACAGCTGAATACCCGCCGGTTCTCATACCGACGACGGAAGCCCGAGAAAGACATATCCCAACAGGGGCATGTAAGGACCTTAACCCTCCCCCTCCCTTGGTGGTGCCTAACCTCCCTGGGGGGTCCATAATCCTAAACCTCCCTTCCCCCCGGTGGTGCCTAACCCTAACCCCACCTCCCACACCCTAAACCTAACCCTCCCCGGGGGGTGCCTAACCCTAACCCCCATCTCCACTTAACCTAACCCTACCGGGATTTCGACGCCTATCTTTAGTTCTAAGTCAGACTTCCAACGTCGGGATTCGGACGGCCGGCATTCCGGGCGGCGGTAATATAACGACATCCCGTTATAGATGTGAAAATAAGTTTCTAGATTTCTTTTGCCATTTAAAAGTTCTTAATATTGTTTGAGTGTAAAATATAAAACGAAATAATGTTGCCACAAACAGTGAAAGCAACACTGCCTAGAGCAGAGTAAGTAGTGCAATGGATGTCACAGGACCGGTCTATTACAGTCACAACTGGGGTGATGCAGAAATTGAACCAGTTACAATCAGGGCCAGACTGAAAATAGGGCAGGTGGGAATACAGCGCCAGGCAGCCACATAAAACGAGGTCAATCACTATGTCAGCGTGAGGACGGCCGTGTACACCCAGCTGACAACTGTTGGCCCATAAATGTATTAAAACTGTATTTCTACTTTCCTCTCAAAATTATGTAATTTTTCTCTTTTTACATATAATTAAAGGATGCGTTGGGGCTGGGGGGAGGGGTCAACACGCTCACATGGCACTGGCCACACCCACAGCACTGGTGACAGCTGCTCTGCTTCTCAGCAGAGGACCCTTGTGGTCCTTAATCCTGCCCTAGTTACAACCTAGTTTCAGTAGTAAGCGAAGATGCGCAGGTTTCTGTATCACCGGCAGTTACGTATGGTCGGCTGCGGATCGCGCACAGTAGCTCATTCAGACCCGCTGGCTAAGATGCATACTCTCGCTGCTGCCGATGGTATGCATTGTGCTTGTGCACATACCTTAGCGAAAGTTCACAATGCGTTCGCTCGCTGCGCATAGACAGCCCAGCAGAGTGAGTGACAGGAGAAGCCGTTTGTAGGTGGTAATAGGGGCTGGCCATTAAAAACGGGGGAGTGGAGGTGCAAACGCAGGCGTACCTGAGCATCTCAATTGCGTTTTAGAGGTGCGCATAATTATAAGACAGCGTCATAGTACATGTCACCTGGTTTGTTTTTACACTGACGTGCTCGCAGTGCTTGCGGCAGGGATGGTCAACCTTAAGCGCTGCAATAGCATCCGATGTTACCCGATGTACCGATGGTTGCATACACTTCCTGGACATGACGTGCACAAGTGGGTGTCTTAAAACAGGCTGGTGGGTGTCTGCATACACTATGTGATCGCTCTCTAAGAAATACTGGGCGTGCTAATGCATTGCTGCACGATAGCACTGCCTGCGCAATTAGCATACACATCGTGCGAGCGTCTCTGAATCAGGCCCACGGTGCTAAATTGAAGATACGCTGGGAACACAGACTTGCCTTCAGTATATTTTTTTCTATATTACTTCCTGCTTATAGAACTCCACCAGCTCCATAAGCTCAGAGGAGGCCAAAGTCAGACAGACAATTACTTGTAGCAACTAGCCCTGATGTATGGAGACAGGGAAGGTACAGGGCCTCGGCCTCGCAGCGATGGTGCGCAGCGCGTTACGTTTTCTGTGAGCATCCTGGAAGGTGAACAGACACTGAGACATCATACGACTCACAGCCCGTCACCCTGACAGTAACTAGACGAGAGCCTACCCTGGCATCCACCATATGAGGAAACATTTGTACTGATTGCAGTCTGACACATCCCATATGTCTCCATATCCACACGTACTGCAAACCAGTATAAACATTCTGCCTGGCGTACAGAGACGTGTATGTGGCCATGGCCTAAGCGTGTGATATAGCTAATGTAGCAGGAAAACTGATGTATTATAAGGAAGGGACTGGAACTTATTTGTGTGACCTGTATAAAAAGCGCTCGCCCAGTAGCCTTGTGGTTTTATAGCCTCTGTGACTTATAACAGCTTTATAATTTATACTAAGTGTACATTATCCCGTCTATACTATATGTACACACACGCCTACAGTAACATGTCATCTATTAGATCTGTAATTATTATACACAGACCAACTAAATGCAGTGGGCCAGCTGCCTGATACACAATAGATTAAGAACCTTTGTAGTCGATGGTTTGCATACATACAACGAAAATATGAGGTATCATGTATAGACCTGTTACATGTACACAGTGTATCACACACACATATACACTAAGGGCCTGATTCAGACCCACTCGCAAGCAGGTTGATGGTGGTCCAGTGTGAACGCGTGGCGTGCGCAAACCCCGTAGCGAGTGAGAAGTCACTCGCTCCTTGGCTCGCAACAAAACGGGGCGGCTGTTGATGTTGATTGACAGCTCACCCCGTTTTGTAGCCGGGGAGGAGGGGTGGCTGAACAAACGGAGGTGTTCCCGAAGGAAGGCCTGCCATTTGTGGGCGTCCCTACTGACATCACTCGTGATGTCAGTAGTGGACTTCCTGCTCGATTAGAGCAGGAAGTCCACTGGGCTTGCGGGAGCTGAGACCCTAACCCAGGGTCTCCTCGCAAGCCCGATGGTCGCAATAATCGCGACCATCACCTGCCCGCTCGCACTAGCTGTGGGTGGGCACCCACAGCTTTGCGAGCGGACAGGAAAAAAATAAAAAAAAATGTCCTCCCCATCCTAATTCAGAGCGTGCGCTCGCAAATAGCAAGCGCCCCTGAATCAGGCCCTATATTGGATATATACATAGCACATACTCACATAGGGTATATTATGTAAAGTGTAAACACAGGAATATTACATACACTGTATGTAATATGGCTGTATTACCATGTATCTGCCTGATACATGGTAACACAGCCATATTACATACAGTGTATCAGACAGATACATGGTAACACAGCCATATTACATACAGTGTATCAGACAGATACATGGTAACACAGCCATATTACATACAGTGTATCAGACAGATACATGGTAACACAGCCATATTACATACAGTGTATCAGACAGATACATAGTAACACAGCCATATTACATACAGTGTATCAGATACACTGTATGTAATATGGCTGTGTTACTATGTATCTGATACACTGTATGTAATATGGCTGTGTTACCATGTATCTGTCTGATACACTGTCTGTAATATGGCTGTGTTACTATGTATCTGTCTGATACACTGTCTGTAATATGGCTGTGTTACTATGTATCTGTCTGATACACTGTATGTAATATGGCTGTGTTACTATGTATCAGACAGATACATAGTAACACAGCCATATTACATACAGTGTATCAGACAGATACATAGTAACACAGCCATATTACAGACAGTGTATCAGACAGATACATAGTAACACAGCCATATTACAGACAGTGTATCAGACAGATACATGGTAACACAGCCATATTACATACAGTGTATCAGACAGATACATGGTAACACAGCCATATTACATACAGTGTATCAGACAAGATACCTTGTTACACAGCCATATTACATACAGTGTATCAGACAAGATACCTTGTTACACAGCCATATTACATACATATACATAGTAACACAGCCATATTACATACAGTGTATCAGATACATAGTAACACAGCCATATTACATACAGATACATAGTAACAGCCTCAGACAGCTACACAGTAACACAGCCATATTACATACAGTGTATCAGACAGATACATAGTAACACTGCCATATTACATACAGTGTATCAGACAGATACATGGTAATACAGCCATATTACATACAGTGTATCAGACAGATACATGGTAACACAGCCATATTACATACAGTGTATCAGATACATAGTAACACAGCCCTATTACATACAGATACATAGTAACACAGCCATATTACATACAGTGTATCAGATACATAGTAACAGAGCCATATTACATACAGTGTATCAGACAGATACATAGTAACACAGCCATATTACATACAGTGTATCAGACAGATACATAGTAACACAGCCATATTACATACAGTGTATCAGATACATGGTAACACAGCCATATTGCATACAGTGTATCAGATACATGGTAACACAGCCATATTACATACAGATACATAGTAACAGCCTCAGACAGATACATAGTAACACAGCCATATTACATACAGTGTATCAGACAGATACATGGTATCAGAGCCATATTACATACAGTGTATCAGACAGATACATAGTAACACAGCCATATTACATACAGTGTATCAGACAGATGCATGGTAACAGAGCCATATTACATACAGTGTACAGACAGATACATAGTAACAGCCTCAGACAGATGCATGGTAACAGAGCCATATTACATACAGTGTATCAGACAGATACATAGTAACAGCCTCAGACAGATGCATGGTAACAGAGCCATATTACGTACACTGTACAGACAGATACATGGTAACACACTCATATTACATACAGTGTATCAGACAGATACACTGTATGTAATATGGCTGTGTTACTATGTATCTGTCTGAGGCTGTTACTATGTATCTGTCTGATACACTGTATGTAATATGGCTGTGTTACCATGTATCTGTCTGATACACTGTATGTAATATGGCTGTGTTACCATGTATCTGTCTGATACACTGTATGTAATATGGCTGTGTTACTATGTATCAGACAGATACATGGTAACACAGCCATATTACATACAGTGTATCAGACAGATACATGGTAACACAGCCATATTACATACAGTGTATCAGACAGATACATAGTAACAGCCTCAGACAGATACATGGTAACAGAGCCATATTACATACAGTGTATCAGACAGATACATGGTAACACAGCCATATTACATACAGTGTATCAGATACATGGTAACACAGCCATATTACATACAGTGTATCAGATACATGGTAACACAGCCATATTACATACAGATACATAGTAACAGCCTCAGACAGATACATAGTAACAGCCTCAGACAGATGCATGGTAACAGAGTCATATTACGTACACTGTACAGACAGATACATGGTAACACAGCCATATTACATACAGTGTATCAGACAGATACATGGTAACACAGCCATATTACATACAGTGTATCAGACAGATACATGGTAACACAGCCATATTACATACAGTGTATCAGACAGATACATGGTAACACAGCCATATTACATACAGTGTATCAGACAGATACATGGTAACACAGCCATATTACATACAGTGTATCAGACAGATACATGGTAACACAGCCATATTACATACAGTGTATCAGACAGATACATGGTAACACAGCCATATTACATACAGTGTATCAGACAGATACATGGTAACACAGCCATATTACATACAGTGTATCAGACAGATACATGGTAACACAGCCATATTACATACAGTGTATCAGACAGATACATGGTAACACAGCCATATTACATACAGTGTATCAGACAGATACATGGTAACACAGCCATATTACATACAGTGTATCAGACAGATACATGGTAACACAGCCATATTACATACAGTGTATCAGACAGATACATGGTAACACAGCCATATTACATACAGATACATAGTAACAGCCTCAGACAGATGCATGGTAACAGAGTCATATTACGTACACTGTACAGACAGATACATGGTAACACAGCCATATTACATACAGTGTATCAGACAGATACATGGTAACACAGCCATATTACATACAGTGTATCAGACAGATACATGGTAACACAGCCATATTACATACAGTGTATCAGACAGATACATGGTAACACAGCCATATTACATACAGTGTATCAGACAGATACATGGTAACACAGCCATATTACATACAGTGTATCAGACAGATACATGGTAACACAGCCATATTACATACAGTGTATCAGACAGATACATGGTAACACAGCCATATTACATACAGTGTATCAGACAGATACATGGTAACACAGCCATATTACATACAGTGTATCAGACAGATACATGGTAACACAGCCATATTACATACAGTGTATCAGACAGATACATGGTAACACAGCCATATTACATACAGTGTATCAGACAGATACATAGTAACACAGCCATATTACATACAGTGTATCAGACAGATACATGGTAACACAGCCATATTACATACAGTGTATCAGACAGATACATGGTAACACAGCCATATTACATACAGTGTATCAGACAGATACATGGTAACACAGCCATATTACATACAGTGTATCAGACAGATACATGGTAACACAGCCATATTACATACAGTGTATCAGACAGATACATGGTAACACAGCCATATTACATACAGTGTATCAGACAGATACATGGTAACACAGCCATATTACATACAGTGTATCAGACAGATACATGGTAACACAGCCATATTACATACAGTGTATCAGACAGATACATGGTAACACAGCCATATTACATACAGTGTATCAGACAGATACATGGTAACAGAGTCATATTACGTACACTGTACAGACAGATACATGGTAACACAGCCATATTACATACAGTGTATCAGACAGATACATGGTAACACAGCCATATTACATACAGTGTATCAGACAGATACATGGTAACACAGCCATATTACATACAGTGTATCAGACAGATACATGGTAACACAGCCATATTACATACAGTGTATCAGACAGATACATGGTAACACAGCCATATTACATACAGTGTATCAGACAGATACATGGTAACACAGCCATATTACATACAGTGTATCAGACAGATACATGGTAACACAGCCATATTACAGACAGTGTATCAGACAGATACATAGTAACACAGCCATATTACATACAGTGTATCAGACAGATACATAGTAACACAGCCATATTACATACAGTGTATCAGACACAGACATACTATACACAGTGTAACAGGCTGCTATCACACACATGACTGCACACAGCCTGTGACATACATGTAGCATACAGCACAGCAGGCAGGGCTGGCACTGACCTCACCTCTCCGGCCGCAGGTACCAACCTGCACTCTCTGCTCACACAGGAGCTTCCAGCGGATCATACCAACTGCTCCTCCACCCGGGGGGAGCCGGAGCTGCGAGATCAAACCATTCACTGGAGAGGTTGTCCTGGACCTCCCTCCCCCAGCAGACCTGTCGGTGTGTTGGTACAGTCCGACCTCAAGGTTCTGAATTCCAAAAATTCCAGAAATAGGGAACTGACCCCTTCAGTGCCAGAGCCACACAGACACCCTGGGCATGCGCTGCCAGGTAGAGCCCATGGGCACAGGTGCTTAACCCATTCACTGCCAGACAGAGTCCATGGGCACAGGTGCTTAACATATTCACTGCCAAAGCCCATGAGCACAGGTATCTAATCCATTCACTGCCAGAGCGCATAGGCACAGGTGCTTAACCCAGTCACTGCCAGACAGAGCCTATGGGCACAGGTGCTTAACCCGTTCTCTGCCAGACAAAGGCCATGGGCACAGGTGCTTAACCCAGTCACTGCCAGACAGAGCTTATGGGCACAGGTGCTTAACCCATTCACTGCCAGATAAAGGCCATGGGCACAGGTGCTTAACCCATTCACTGCCAGACAGAGCCTATGGGCACAGGTGTTTAACCCATTCACTGCCAGACAGAGCCCATGGGCACAGGTGCTTAACACATTCACTGCCAGAGCCCATGGGCACAGGTGCTTAACCCATTCACTGCCAGACAGAGTCCATGGGCACAGGTGCTTAACATATTCACTGCCAAAGCCCATGAGCACAGGTATCTAATCCATTCACTGCCAGAGCGCATAGGCACAGGTGCTTAACCCAGTCACTGCCAGACAGAGCCTATGGGCACAGGTGCTTAACCCGTTCTCTGCCAGACAAAGGCCATGGGCACAGGTGCTTAACCCAGTCACTGCCAGACAGAGCTTATGGGCACAGGTGCTTAACCCATTCACTGCCAGATAAAGGCCATGGGCACAGGTGCTTAACCCATTCACTGCCAGACAGAGCCTATGGGCACAGGTGTTTAACCCATTCACTGCCAGACAGAGCCCATGGGCACAGGTGCTTAACACATTCACTGCCAGAGCCCATGGGCACAGGTGCTTAACCCATTCACTGCTAGACAGATCCCATGAGCACAGGTATATAACCCATTCACTGCCAGAGCCTATGGGCACAGATGAATAACTCATTCACTGCCAGACAGAGCCAATGAGCACAGGTTTCTAACCTATTCACTGCCAGACAGAGCCCATGGGCACATGTGTTTAACCTTTTAACCACCAGAGTCCTTGAGCACAGGTATCTAACCCATTCACTACCAGAGCCCATGAGCACAGGTATCTAACCCATTCACTGCCAGAGCCCATAAGCACAGGTATCTAACCCAATCACTGCCAGAGCGCATAGGCACAGGTATCTAACCCATTCACTGCCAGAGCGCATAGGCACATGTATCTAACCCATTCACTGCCAGAGCGCATAGGCACAGGTATCTAACCCATTCACTGCCAGAGCGCATAGGCGCAGGTATCTAACCCATTCACTGCCAGAGCCCATGAGCACAGGTGCCTAACCCATTCACTGCCAGACAGAGCCCATGGGCATAGGTGCTTCACCCATTCACTGCCAGAGCCCATGAGCACAGGTATCTAACCCAATCACTGCCAGGCAGAGCCCATGGGCACAGGTGCTTAACCCATTCACTGCCAGAGCCCATGGGCACAGGTGATTAACACATTCACTGCTAGACCCCACGAGCACAGATATATAACCCATTTACTGCCAGACAGAGCCCATGAGCACAGGTGCTTAACCCATTCACTGCCAGAGCCCATGGGCACAGATGATTAACCCATTCACTGCCACACCCCCAAAGCACAGGTATTGAAACCCAGAGCCGTAGCTAGACTTTTTGGTGCCCTGTGCCAGAAAGAGCATTGGCGCCCCCCTCATTTTTCAAAGGGACATAACACACCCAAAAAAGATGAATGGCCTCATGGGGAAGGGCCAGGAAAGCGATGGGAGAGGCCAGGAGATGCTGGGGTTGAAATAATAGGAAGCTACAAGTGACAATGATAATAAACAGAAAATTGGCAGGCCCAAACAGCGCCCCCTACCCTGCGGTGCCCTGTGCCATGGCACTGGTCGCACTACCCTAGCTACAGCCCTGTTGAAACCATTCATTGCCAGACAGAGCCCATGGGCACAGGTACTTAACCCATTCACTACCAGAGCCCATGAGCACAGGTACCTAAACCCATTCACTACCAGAGCCCATGGGCACAGGTATATAGCCCATTTCTTGCCAGACAGAGCCCATGGGCACAGGTGCTCAACCCATTCACTGCCAGACAGAGCCCATGGGCACGAGTGCTTAACCCATTCACTGCCAGAGCCCATGGGCACAGGCATCTAACCCATTCACTGCCAGACAGAGCCCATGGGCACATGTGCTTAACCAATTCACTGCTAGACAGAGCCAATGAATACTGGTATATAACTCTATCACTGCCAGAGCCCATGGGCACAGGTGATTAACTCATTCACTGCTAGAGCCCATGCCCAAAGGTGCTTAACTCATTCAATGCTAGAGACCAAGTCAATAGTTACCCATTCAATGTCATAGGACCACATACACTATACCCATTCTTTGCCAGAGGCCCTTTTGACAATGTAGATCTTTTTAGCCTTGTCGACCTCTAAAGGCCCCCATACACGGTGCGATGGCACCGTACAAGGCAGCAGGGGATCCGTCGTTCTGACATATCGGGCGGTCTGCAAACACAGTGCGATCGGGTGGCCGACCACCTGATATGCCGGCTCCCCCCTGTCTCACCTGCATAGCAATGAATGGGATCGCACACTGCATCCCCTGATCCTATGGTCCTGCAGAAAGATCAGGGGGTGCGATGTACGACCCTGCGGGAGCGCGCTCGGATCGATATCAGGGCCATACACAATGCGATATAGCAGGCAAATCGCACCAATCAGCCGGATCGCCTACTATATCGCCCCGTGTATGGGGTCTTATCTGTCGACCATTTGACCCTGTTGACCTTCTGATCCTGTTGACCATTTGTGTATTTACCATCTGGTGTCGCCCTATTGACGGTCTCTCTAGACACTGTAGATCTTCTATCCGGAAACCGAACAGGTACTTAACCTATTCACTTCCATAGCCACCAGAAACAGAAGCACTTAACCCATTCACTTCTATACCCCATTGGCACAAATATTTAATCCATTACTGTCAAAACCCACGGGCACTGGTAATTAAACCTTACACTGAAGAATGCCCACAACACATGCAGTGTCTCTAAGGCCAGAGCCCTACAGGCTGCCACAAGACACATACACAAGAGCACTTAACATTCAGTTCAAGAGCAGGTTATACAGGCACCCAGGCCCCATGCCAGGGTCCAAGAGCCCCCTCTGAGACAGCTCATGGATATTAACTCTTACACTGCCAGATGAATATCATCCCATATACTAAGTGCTGCATAATAATCTCTCCCACTCCAAGAAAGCCTGGATGCTGGCATTAACTGTTCCGCTGCCAAAGAGCTTTGTTACAGAACAATAACCCATTCATTGCCGTGAATCTAGGTACAGGGACTAAAAGCATTAAGGATAGCTTTAAGGAGGCCTTATTTTATTGGTATAAATGTTCAATATTGTTATGTCTGTCTACACCAGGGACGGAGAACCTCAGGCCCGGGGGCCGTATAAGGCCCGCGAATCATTTGGTCTTGCCCATGGAACTTTTTCTGCTAGTCTCATCTGGCCAGCAGGGTGCCCAGAATCTATGCAGCAGTGCCGCCTGGAGCATCCTTAGGACACTTCACACGGTCACATCGCTGCCCTAACAGCTCCCCGGAGCATCCTCGGGATGCTCTGGGAATTGCTGTAGTCACCTGCGATTGTGGCCCCGCCCCCATGTGATGTCACACGGAGGGGGCGTAGCCTGCACCGGGGGCTGCGAATAATGTTATATATATCAAAATTTCCCTCGGCAGAAAAAAGGTTCCTCACCCCTGGTCTTTGTTATACGTGCAAAATGCGTGCAGATCTGAAAAGGCGCATATATGTGCATTCACTTCTGAGCATGCCCAGTGCAAAATCAATCACTTTCATAGTGAGCTATTTTTCAACTACAATAAATTGATTTTATTGGAATATTTTTTTTTTTTCATGTGAGTTAGCTAATATCCGGCCAAACTATTCCAATAAGTAAATACGCAGGAAAATCAGTAGACCATTGCCGCACGGTGAAAATGGTAAATAGCAGACTTTGGGGGCGATTCAATTGTTTTATCATGCCTGATCTCCCATCTAAAGCGAATGGAGATGGGGGGGGTGATATTCAATAGTCTTTGAGCGCCCCATGCCTTTTTGCACATGTCGCATCCAAATAGACCGGGTTTAGCCACGTAAAACGGCGAAAAACCTGTCTTAAGTCCTGGCTGGCACCCCCCTCCCAAACCAGGACAGATTTCTGCTTGCCACTTCAGGAGGGTGTGAGCAGAAATCTGTGCGCCCGCCACATTCGTGCCCAATCAGAGCAACAATTGAATTACTCTGTCAGGTGACCATTAGTAATCGCTCCCCTTGAGTTGATACATAAAGAAACATAACTGCACCAATGTGTGTAATAAAAATAGATATATGATTTAATTAGCATCAATAAATGTCATACACATAAAAAGCATGACGTCTGGTAAAGGTCCTGTCACCACTGAGTGTGATGGATGGTAGGAGAGAAAGCAGCAGCGCGTTTTGTCAACGTCTGCAGATGTTTCAAGCTGTAGACATGGGTCATACTTACCAACACTCCCTGATTGTCAGGGAGACTCCCTGAGATAGCAGCAATCTCCCTGTCTCCCTGAAGAGCCCAGCAATCTCCCTGATTCTACCTTACCCACATTATGAATATGTTATATATAAAAATAAACAGAGATATTTACATTCAAATGGGATCATTAGTATCTTGTCCCTGCATTGGTTATAAGGCACAATGATCCCTATGGCCACATGCATTTTCTGTAATGTATCATACCACTTTCAGACAGAAAATGGCAAAAAAAAAACAGCTTTTACCCGGCATTTTGCGTGGCAGTTTTTTTTACATTTTCTGTCTTTTCACACAGGAAAATATAATCCCGGGTAATTCACTTTTACCCGGTAATTTGCTAAACAATCCGGGATTTTTCCCTGTATGAAAGGGTCAACCCGGGACTTTGGGCCTCATCCTGACCGGCCGCCTCTGTTTCGGTCGTTAGGCTGTGGGTTTACACCCACAGCTCTAACGACCGCTAGTGTGATGGTCGCAATGGTCAGAGACCATCGCGACCATCGGGGCTTACGACGAGACCCTAGGGTAGGCTCACTTGTCGTAAGCCCCGGAGAGTTTCTGGCTCTGTCAGAGCTGGAAGCTCTCCACTGACATCACTAGTGATGTCAGTGGGGCCTCCCCCAAACGGTAGGCGTTCCCATGGGAACGCCTCCCTTTGGGCTGCCACCCCCCCGGCCCGCCTTCCAAACGGGGCGAGCTGTCAATCAACATCGACAGCTCGCCCCCTTTGGAAGAGACCCGCTACGACCGGCGCTGTCGGTCGTAGCGGGTCTCACGCATGTGCACGAAGGAGCCGGCTCCCTCGTACGCATGCGCACTTGACAAACATCGAGGCGGCCGTGCGGTCGTAAACCGTACGGCCGCCTCTGAATGAAGGCCTTAATTCCCAGGTCTACGACCCTGCAAAAAACCATGGTCGGAGACCCGTGAATTTAGTCCCGGGATGACCCTTTCACACAGGGGAAAATCCCGGGTTGTTTAGCAAATTACTGGGTAAAAGTGAATTACCCGGATTTTCAGTGTGAAAGGGGTATTAGTGTGTTTTAATCAAAAATTTGATCTTACTAATACCCCTTTTCCACCTAAATTCCAGGTCTGACCCGGAGTTGGAACAAAGTTCCTATCCGGATCAGACCCGGAATTTTGCCGGCGCCGACTCGGGATATTCCCGAGTCGGCGCCGCTCACACCAGAGTCGGGTCTGCATAGACCCGGCTTTTGCGGAGTGAAAGTTGTTCGCTTGGAGATGACGTCATCTCCAAGCACCACTGAAGCTGGACCAATCGGCCGGCTAGCAGCGCACTCCAGGTCATTGTGACCCGGAGTGCGCTGTTCTCACAGCAGGGTTGCACGGCCTACGCCCGTGTTAAATCCCGCTAGTTACCTGGGTTGGATTGTCGGGTCACTCGACCCAGCGATCCAACCCTCTCCCCTTTTACACCAGGGAGCTGCCCGGGTTATCCCTTCAAAAACCCGGGTTACAGCTCCGGTGTAAAAGGGGTATGACTGCTTTGGGCAGGGGCGTTTTTAGAGAGGAGGGGGCCCGTGTGCAGTCTCCGACACGGGTCCCCTCCTCTCCGCCTGGCAGCCACTGAGCTGTGCGCGGCCAGCGCCGGAGTTATAGACTCTGGGCACTAGAGTGCGCCCAGAGTCTATAATGTATACTCAGGTCACCGGGAAAATGGCCACGGCGGCCATTTTCCCTGTACTGCGCATGTGCAAACGACGAGAAAATGGCCGCTGCCGGCATTTTCCAGTCGTTTTACAGCACCGGACCCCCGCACTGACTTGGGACTTTGGAGAGGTAAGTAATATTATGGGTGCAGGGTGTGCGGTGCGGGGCCCCCCTGCACCCTTTATAGCTAATCCCCTGGCTTTGGGGCACATTTACATTTGGATGTAAGTCAATTTTATGACACGCCTCTCAGATGTAGCAGTACACGCCCACTTTGCCGCCGCGCTCATAGGTGCTGCTTTCACAAGCTCTCTGATATTCTTTTTTAAAAGTAGGCAAGTATAACATGGGCCGAGTTAGTAAGGCAATGTCTGCATAACTGCAAATACATGCTAATCGGAAACCAGACACATAGGGGTAATTTTCCAAAAAAACTGAGTTTTTAGAATTGGAGATGTTGCCCATAGCAACCAATCAGATTCTAGCTATTATCTTCTAGAAGGTGCTAGTTAAATGTTAAGTAGAATTTGATTGGTTGCTATGGGCAACATCTCCACTTCTAAAAACTCTCACTTTAGTAAAAATAGCTCTATATAGTCTGGATACATTCGTTGTGTCCACAGTAATGCTGTCGACAGTCAAAATGTCGACATTATGTCGATGGAAGAATGCAGATGCAGTTGTAATCTGAATAAATAATTACCGTGTCGGCTTTAAGCATGATGCTGTACGATCATATTTAATTTTATAATGCCAACACTGTCAAAATGTTTAAATCACATTACAACCGCGTCAGCATTCTCCCACCGTCATAATCGTGTCAACGTTTCCACTGTCCATAGCATTAATGTCGACAAAGTGACTTCTTCCCACACACACAAGAGAAAGTAAGGGGTATATTTACTAAAGTGTGGGTTTTTAGTAATGGTGTTGTTGCCCATAGCAACCAATCAGATTCTACTTAACATTTTTCTAGCCCCTTCTAGAAGATAATAGCTAGAATCTGGTTGCTATGGGCAACATCTTCACTTCTTAAAACCTGCACTTTAGTAAATATTCCTCTAGTTCCATGCAGATGTAGCATTAAGGGCCTGATTCAGAGCCACTCGTAAGCGGCAGCTCGTTCGCTCCGAGCGATGTTTGCCCAACTGCGCATGCGTACGGATCGTTATACGCATGCGCGAACCAGTCAGTGCGGCCGAAATTCATGTGCTCGCAAAATAGCGAATGCCTGCTAATATGAGTGACAGGAAGAGGCGTATGTGGGTGGTAACAGGGGGAGGTGCTTGAAAACGGGGAGTGGAGATCCGATCGCAGGCATGCTTAAAGGTCAAAACGGGCATTTTATGGGTGTGCATAATTAATACAGCAGCGTCATTGACCACGTCACTGGGTTATTTTATAGCCAGAACTGCTCGCAAAATTGTGGTAGCAAAAACCAACCACAAGAATAGCGAGCAGTTCATACGCTGGTCGATGTACTCGATTAATCTAATAAATAGCGGACATGACGTAGGATGCGAGCGGCCAGGGGGCGTAGTTTCCCAAAAAACGACCGCAAGTTTTGTTCGCTCGTTCAGACCTAGAGGCGTGAATAGACCGCAAACAGCGAACGGTCCATTTGAGTAGCCACCCCTATTTTCTGGACGAGCGAGCGCTAATTGCTTCCGGCTCTGAATCAGGCCCTAAGTCCACAACTATAAGGGGGAAAAAACAACACTTTGTATAACATTTTTGAGATGGCTAAAGATCACTCGTCATTAAAGCGTTAACGCGCGAGGGGCTTTTGGCTGAAGATGTCACTGGTTAGCTCGTATCCTGTCCAGGGACGCGGTGACATCCCCTTATTATGATACTAAACAGTTCTGTAGTGTCATGGACAGAATAGGGGAGGGGGGAGACAGGAAGGGAGCAGGGGCTGACGGAGGAGCAGGTGGGGGCTCTGAATGGACGGAGACATCAGTATACAGTCCATTAATGCTGAAACAACATATTCACTAAAAGGTTAATCTAGGTAATCGTCATTCTGTCTGCGTTTAGGCTGCATGTACACTTGGTTATTCATAGTACAGTACTTTTACCAATTACAGATCACATCCAGGCGTAAGTCACCGACTTCTAATTATTATTTGCAGTTGTGAGATTCTTATTACTGAGGATGAATAGTAGCTTGCGGGTGTTAAAAGCTCAAGAAAAAACAACCAGTTCATGCCTGCCAGGGTATGCTGGGACTTATGGTGCTACTTGATAAAAATAATATATTTGCCAGGATGGACCTATCCATTAAACATGCGCAGTATACACCCTCGGCCGATCTGCGTACGCTGTTGCAGTTGCCATCTGTAATGAATCGGCCGTCTGTACAATGCATGGTCATGGCGTTAATTACACTGAATGATATAGACCGAACGACGGTCTGGAAGGTTGAATATTTTTTTAAAATCAAATCAAACAATGACGTCCCCATACATTGGGCCTGGGTGAGGTCCGGGCGCTGTTGTGTGGCTTTACGCAGTTTTCCATTTATCACATGTGCAAGTCGGGTCCTGCGATCTTGCTTTCAGATCCCCCATCATGATTGACATGCTGTGGCTTCAGAAGGCGGAGCGGGGGGCATTGCCTGGCCATCGTTTCTGGAAATGGGGTCATTTCGCACCAGTTTTCTGGGAGTGCAGAGGCCAGGGACTGCGTCGGTAGACGCAGATTTCATGGCCTCGCAGAGTAAGCTAAAGCTCACTCAGACTGGCCGGTGCTGCCGCCTAGATTGAGACGCTGGTCCAAGGCAGCGTCTACGGATCCTTCGCTTGGATCGCTATTGCGTCTGCTTCCTATAGACGCATCCGGCCCATTGAACGATAACGTTCAGATCTGTTGTGAATCAATTGAATTTAACAATTAGCATTCAGAGTATGGAGAGATTTAACCTACCCTTCCAGAGAGTCCAGGAGACTCTCAAATTTTGAGGAATGCTACCACAAGCTCGGGAGAGCAGGCCAGTCTATGCCATCACGCCCATTTCCGGGTCTGATTACCTGCCCGATAGTGCACATCACAGAACTCCACAGCCGACACTGTGGACACAATGACACGTTTCCGAGACACTAGGCCGCAGCCTACCACCACTACATCCCAAAAGGCTCATTCTTAAGTAGGTATATCCTAAATGGTTTTGCTACCTGTAGTTATATTTCTGTTATGGAATGTCAGGCTAATTATACAGTCACACATACATATATATTTTTTATTGGCGTTTGAAGGTGAGTGGAGCATTGACACCTTTACAAGGCATGTGAAAAATTAATTGAACTTCCTGCATGTGTTGCATCATTTTTTATGAAGCAGTATAAAAAAAAAATAACACAGCCCTCAAAATGGTGGCCTCCTCCTCTATACCGTCACTGGTTCCTGTGGTGCCAAGTGCGAGAAACCATTTTGATGAATTTGCATGAGTTTTGTGTCGGCCTGCAAAATGGCTGCCTCCACTTTCATGCAGGTGATCCTGTGCCCAAATTCTCACTTTGGGGTCTATTTACTAAGCAGTGTTAGGAGACAGAGTGAAAAGTGATAAGAAAGTGATAAGGTGTGAGATGACAGTTGGGAGCTGATTGGCTGGCACCTTATCACTTTCTTATCACTTTTCACTCTGTCTCCTAACACTGCTTAGTAAATAGACCCCTTTACCTACTAAACGCCCTAGTGGTTGAGGGCAGATTGTGACCCATGTCTTCGTAATAACTATAAACATTCCTTACACCAGTAAATAAAAATAGGAGACATGTTGGTGAAATTTGGGAATCAGGAAGAAATAACCTGATGGAAGATAAAAAGTGGGGGTTAGGTTTAGGCACTTACAGGGGGGGTTAGGGTTAGGCTAGGGGAAGGGGGGTTAGGGTTAGGCACCCCCGGGGGAGGTTAGGGTTAGGCACCCCCCCCCGGGAGACTTAGGTTTAGCCTGCGGGGAAGGGGGGATTAGGTTTAGGCACTTATAGGGGGGGTTAGGGTTAGGCACTTGGGGGGGGAGGTTAGGGTTAGGCACCCCTAAGGGTGGGTTGGGGGGGACTAGGTTAGTTAGTACTTACCTTAGCTGCTGTCGTGATCTTCACTGGTGGATCTTCCGGCGGTATTTCATACCGATCCCCTCATAAACACCCAACCAAACCTAGTCAAAAGGGTGCCTTCCTCATGTACCAGCCAAGCACCTCTCGCCTGTGGTCTCAATGCCAAATAAACAGTTGACAGAAGCACCAGGCAGGTCCAAGTGTGACTACAGGCCACCGATGTAACCCAGCGACCCGTACCCAATTGGTCAGTCTTAGAACACGGGATCTCGCAGAGTACCGAACCCTCACTTACAAAAACAACATGAAAAGGCAAAACCACCGCCACTGCCTTAGCGTGCGCCACTAGCTCGCAAACTGCCCCACCCAGTGCCCCATTGAAGGCCAAGAGAAAACCCCCACAACACGAAGAACCACTAACAAACAAGGCAGCAATTTGCTATCTATGGGATGCTGCTCGTCCTCAGGGACAGGTGAGGCGCCGCTAGCCCAGCCTTTAAGAGCCTTTGGAATTTGAAAATACTCTTGGTGATATCAATGGTATAGAATAGGAAATATCGACCAGTTCCTCAGATACTACTGCCCGAGACCTGGCGCTAACATAGGATACCCATAAAAAATAAATCATCAATTGATGGCAACTCTGCATTAGCAGGGCGCCAATTCCCTAAACTTGCTCCAAATAAATATGGACAGTGCATCAGCGATAGAGTCTTTAATCCTCAGCACGTGCTTGGCCCTGAAGACTATGGCCCTGATTCAGAGCCGGACGCCACCCACAGCTAATGCCGGTGGCCAGGAGGATGGTCGCGATGGTCAAGACCATCTCGACCATCGCTTGCGACGAGACCCTTGTGGTAGGGTCTCATGGCCGCAAGCCTCAGAGAGCTTTCGGCTCAAACAGAGCCGAAAGCTCTCCCACTGACATCACTTGTAATGTCAGTGGGGCCGCCCCCAGACGGTAGGCGTTCTCATGGGAACGACTCCGTCTGGGCAGCCACCCCCCCCGACCTGCCCACCAAAGGGGGCGTGCTGTCACTCAACATCGACAGCACGCCCCCTTTGGTGCAAGACCTGGAGCGACAGATTGCCGGTCGCTATCCGGGTCTCGCACATGTGCACGACAGAGCCGGCTCCATCGTGCGCATGCGCTCTGGGCCACCATCGACCTGGTTGCTAGCGCTCAGCACTTGCGACCGGGTCTGAATCAGGCCCTATATTGCAGGTCAGACGACCAGCTGAGCAAGAAGGCACACTGCTGGAATCAGGGAGGCCTGCCACCGATTTATGGCCTGAACAGCCCCCAAGTTGCGACACCAGAATATAATACTTTTATCACGCAAGCTCTCCCTCGCAGTGCCAGCACCACAGTAATCGGAAAGTGTACAAGCGAAAGGAGATTCCTGGGTAAACCCTCCCACACTGACTCTACATGCCGTGAATGGCACATCCGGCACCATTGAAATAAGCCCAAACCTGTAGAGCCGACGGTAACTTTGAAAATATGATTATGCCACCAAGCAATGTGCCTGATTCATTGCCAATCGCCACTGCTATTATGCACGGAAATTGCCGATTGTTGCGTACTGGGCATCCATCGCCGTACTCGTGCTCGAACCGAGCCACTGCGATCGGGTGACTACGCAGACCCATCGCAGAGTGATTGACAGGAAGTGCCATTTGTGGGAGGTGACGGAGGGGTGGTCGAGGAAACGCAGGCGTGCCAGGGCGTTTGAACGCCGTTACAGGGGCGTGTGTAAATTAGCCACTGCGATGCCATACGCAGCCTGAGTACTCAACATCGTGCGAGGAAGTTAGCAATTCCTGAGTAAGGTCAGAGCTTGTGCAAGTGTGCGTGAGGCTGCGATGGTACTCGATTGTACCGATGGCTTTGCCGTCTTGCTAAACATTACGGATGTGTGTAAGGTAAAGTGGGCGTCCTTATGTTATGCTGCGACGGCATAGCGATCGCAATGGATTAGCATACTATCGAAGTGAGACTGCGTGCGTAATCGCTATTGCAATCGCAGTTGCGATCCGTATTGAATCAGGCCCCGTTCTAGCTTCCTACAAATAAACAACCTCTCTTTTAGTATAAAATTTTACATTCCAAACAAAAGCCGCTATTGACGTAAAGTCTTCCCTGCTGCCAAAGACAAAGCAATGGCACGATGTACTTTGTCCACTTTATCTATCGGAAGGTTGGCATCAGCAGGTCAACCTACAGTATCTGTGCCTAGATATGACAATTTGTGCATCAGACCAAAGTCTGAGAAGAGTGCCTGAGCTCCGAGCAGCGGACAATCCAGATCGATACAAAGCTATTCATCGAGGCAGTGAGCAACCACGTGCTTCCCCAATCCTGCAACAATGCATCAATGCAGGAAAGTGCTAAGGACCTGAGTCAGACACGCTCGCTAGGAACGTTCACTCGTAGCCGGCCGATGTTCGCATTGTGCGCACGCGTACGCAACGCAGTGCGCATGAGCGAACCGCAGCGAGAGATCGGGAAGCGTTCGTTCGCTGCACATAGACTGCCCAGCAGAGTGAGTGACAGGAGAGGCCGTTTGTGGTTGGTGATAGGGGCTGGCCACTATAAATGGGGGTGTGGAGATGTGAACGAAGGCGTGCCTGTGCGTCTCAATGCCGTTCCAGAGGCGTACATAAATTATAGGCAGCGTCATAGTACACGTCACCTGGCTGTTTTTTACACTGAAGTGCTCGCAGTGCTGGCGGTAGGGTATGGTCAGCCTCAAGCACGGCGATCGCATCCGATGGTACTCGATGTTACCGATGGTTGCATACACTTCCTGGAGATGACGTGCGCAAGTGGGCGTCTTAAGACAGGCTGGTGGGCGTCTGCATACACTGAGCGATCGCAGGCCAAGACATAGTGGGCGTGCTAATGCCTTGCTGTGCAATTGCCTGCCTGCCAAAATTTGCATACGCTGGGTGCGAGCGTACGCATCTAGCGAGTGGGTCTGAATCAGGTCCTAAGTGCGAAGCATTCTGGAGCTTGGCCCCCATAGGATAATGCCAACTCCAGATGACGTTATCCTATAGTAACCTAAAGGCTACTGATTTGCAAATTTTTACGGAGAGGGAGCTTGCGGTTCTCTCTTCGCCAGCCCCCGTTGATGCATACGCGGCAGTCTGTGCTGGGGCCCAGACCAGGAAGCAGTGTGATAGCGTTACGCTATCATAATGCTTCCAGCTCTTCGCCAGTATTGGGCTCTTATTGGAGCCTGTATCCTTGCAAGAGATTGTTAGTAAATTTGCGTGAAGATATTCATTTTCGCTGTGAGTTTACACTAAAAAAAGTATCACATCTGCATAAAAAATGCGGGTTGTGAAATATGCCCCTTTGTATGATATACTGTATATGAATTAGTATCCTAGAGTGGTCACTGCTTTAATAATATTTATTATATGTAATCAGAAAGAAAATTGCAAGAAGTAAAACATGGATTTGATGAGCCCCCATCTTGCCCAGGTGATATGTAAGTAGCGTTATTATCACTATGGTAATAGTGTGCCGGTAATCCTGCCCCGGTGTGGCCACAGATGACTGGAATAGTAAAGGAGTGAAGAATGAAAAGTCACGACATGAACAATACTACGCGTTTCGCCGTCATGACTTTCTCAGGGCGCCATCCTTCCGAATACATTGCCAGAAGGGTGGCGCAGTCAGCAGCAAGTATTGGGGGTTGGTGGCCCGCTCACGACACAGTGGATTAAAGGTTTATTTACTAAGCCGTGGTGGGAGATAAAGTACCAGCCAATCAGCTGCTAACTGTCATGTCACAGACTGTGTTTGAAAAATGACAGGAGCTGATTGGCTGGTAGTTTATCTCCATCCACTTTATCTCCATCCAAGGTTTAGTAAATAGACCCCATAGTGTCTTCCAGGCCCCTCTTAGACCATGCTGCTACATTCTCCTTGCTCCCTGTCTACCCCATCTGTGTCACACCTGTTAGTCTTCCGCGCCCCTTTAGAATGTAGGTTCTTACGAGCAGGGCCCTCTACCCTCTTGTGCTTCTCCTTGATTTTACTGTCATCTACTCCTCACTCGGGCACTTAACACCTGGTTGTTTACCAGGGGCGTTTCTAGAGAGGGGGGGCCCGTGTGCAGTCTTCAACACGGGCCCCCTCCTCTACGCCCAGCGGCCAGCACTGGAGTTATAGACTCTGGCACTAGAGTGTGCCCAGAGTCTATAATGTATGCACAGGTCACAGGGAAAATGGCTGCGGCGGCCATTTTCCCTGTACCATTTTCCAGATGTTTTACAGCACTGGACCCCCGTGCCGACGTGGGAGACTCCGAAGAGGTAAGTAATATTATGGGTGCAGGGTGTGCGGTGCGGGGCCCCCCTGGACCCAGGGGCCCGTGTTCCCCGCACACCCTGCACCCATTATAGATACGCCCTTTGGTGCTTTGAGTGTTATGATCACTAATGCAGCATACTTGCCGACATTCAGCTCCCTCCTTCCGGGAGGGAGCTGAATGCCTGCATAGAGGGGGAGGCGTGGCCAGCTATGACTGCGTTTTGGGGGCGGGGCCGCACGAACACGTGATCGTGGCCCCGCCCCCTCTTCACAATACCAAAAATAAAGGCATTGTAAAGCGGGGGGCGGAGCCACGATGACGCGACTCAGTGCGAATCGCGTCATCGGGCATCCCTGCTGCGGGGGTTTCTAGTAGTTGTGCGGGGGGCAGGCTGCAGCCGGGAGGCTTGCCTACCTTTCCGGGGGGTCGGGAGCGGCACCCGATATTCGGGAGGCTCCCGACCAAATCGGGAGGGTAGGCAAGCCTGTAATGCAGCAATGTATATAAATCGTGTCCTTGTCCTGCACTGTATTGTACTGCAAGTCACTTGTTGCTTGTTCACTTATTTGTCTATGTACTTTGTAAGCTGCTGGGGAACACTTGTGGCGCCATATAAAGAATAATAATAATAATAATAATAATAATAATAATAATGGACTTCCGTGCACCACATACCCTGCGCCATTATAAATACGCCACTGACTGACCTACTTTACAGTAGGTATGGCCATCGTCCATCGATAGTTAGCAATCATCGATGGATAACTGGCGATGGCTGCTGGTTTTGCCATCGATGTCAGAGAGACAATGGTTATCCGCCATCAATGGACAAGTGGGAGACGATTTATTTTTTTTCTTGACGGGACGGCAGCCACCCCATTTTTGATTGGCTCGCAGCCCGCCGTTCCCCGAAAAGTGGTGGCCCTTGAGGGGTGCTAACCGTCGATGGTTCACCACAGATTTTTTTTCTGGTGAAATCGATCGTAATCACTGATGGACCAATTGATGGTAACCATCTATGGACACCAACTGATGGTCATCCCTACTTTACAGGGGGTTGCAGACACTCCTGACAAAATCAAATATCTTCCATCCCTAGTTTATCCAGTTTTCATATATGGTTTGTAGCTTTGTACATCTCCAGTTAGAGATGTGAAAAGTCTTCAATGAATAGTTTGCTTGTCTACCATCTTTCTTTGTACTCAGAGTTAGTCCCTGGTTGTCACCAGTGAAGCAGAAGTGAACACACACTGGCTTTGTGACTTTACCACTAGGTGATACCAGAGGTCCGGTAAGCGTAACAGGTGGCCCAGGAATCAAAACTTTACACAGTAACTAAAAAAACACAAAGGAAATGTGAAAACCATAACACTACTGACACCAAGTGGTGAGAAAAGAGAACTGCACCAAATATGTTCAGAAGTGTATGGACTTGTCCAGATGGTTTCTTGTATCATGTCCCAAATGGAGTCCAGTGCAATAAACGGTGATTAAATAGTTAAAATAAAGAGGGGCGTATGTAGTCATTAGGTAAACATTCATAATGTCGACACCTCAATGTCAACAGTTATCATGTTTAAATCAAATGGAAGGTTTACACCATAATTCATTCTACACACACGTGGTACCAATGTAAGGGAAAGCATGATTAAAGACCCAGCAGGACTCTTTGGTCTGCAGTAACATTTCTTTCTTTATTGCACATTTTTACACAAGCAATTTGTCTTTATCTATTTTTTTTATATTTCGCTGGTTTTATCTAATTCAAACACATTAAAATTTCTGTTTTAAACTGTACGCAATTACCAGACAATCACTTTCGTCTCTCTTTTTTTGGGATTGCCTTCACTGATCGTCATTGGCAGCAAGTCCGAACAGGAACACGACATGGTAAAATAATAATACAGGGTTTAATCTGAAATGTACTGATATCATAGACTTGTGCAGAAGCTAATTCCTCTTCTTTACAACATGGTGACAGTGGCAGATTGTCGACATTAGGGATAAGCTGGGGGACGGGAGGGTTAAGGTTAGGCACTAGGGGGCGGATAGAGTTTGGCACAAGAGGGAGATCTAGGGGTAGGGATTAGTGTTAGGGATAGTAGAAGAATACATATCAGAACGCTGGTGGATCACAGGTCTGACCTGGAAGTCACATGACCGCCCAAACCCGGAAGCCGCACTGGAGACGCTGCAGCCGTCAGGAGCCGGTAAATGACCACCGGGACACCAGGGACGATATGTCAACATTCCAACATGTCAACATTTCATTAGTGTCCACATGATAAATGGCGATATGGCCATTGTCGACACTATGACATTATGACTGTCGACCTATCATACCACATCCCTAAGAGATAAATTGATTTTGTATCCCTCCTCATGAATATAAATTCCAAGTACACTGCATAAGGGAAATGTAATAGTCTGCACCATGCAGACTATTACATTTGGTGACATCACCATACCTCCCAACCGTCCCGCTTCCAGCGGGGCAGTCCCGTTTTTCTGGGACTGGGCATCATGTGCACGGCATCTGTTCTCTTGTGTACGGACCGCCTGGGGGCTGCGGCATGCCCCAAAAGTGACGTAAACGGGGGAAGCTGCGAGGCTCCGCCCTGTGTTCTGTAGACCCGCCCCTATTACACAAGCCACACCCATTTTCGGGCCCACACAACTTCGGCTGCCTGCAGGTCTGGTCGATGTTTTAAAGAGGCAATCATTTACAAAGCAAAAACAACCTTGTTTTGCCTTTCAAATGATTGCCCCTTTAAAACATCGGCCAGACCCATCGATGCCTGAAAGTTATTACATTTTAGTGTTTATCTCAGTCCTACACCATTCGGTTTTCTGGTGCTGGGAGGCAAAATGGTGTATGTGAAATCACAAGCGCACAACATCACATGACATCAAGGACTTCCTTCAGGATGCAAATATAAAAAGTCACGTGAAGCCTGTCATATGCAAATTAAACGATATACAAATATTAAATTGTAATTGTTTAAAAACCACACTAATTAGTACCAGCAGACTTCCCCTTCCCAAACTGAGTAGGAAACATGTTTTATTTTCTAAAAATGAGTGTTCAGTACACTATAATCCCTCTATATGATCGCCACCGCAGTAGTTTTACCACATTTTGCGCAATTATTTTGTGAATCGGACGCGGCCTGCAGCCGACATCACCAACGACTCACAACGTGCACCGGGGTTTGAGTACCTGTAAGTGATGCCCCTCCAAACAGGTGAGTGCCTTCAGGTGGCACACTTTGTGTCGGCTCCTACCTGCATGTCTGTGTGACAGTACGTGCCTAGGCAATGTGGCCCTCATTCAGAGGCGCTCGCAAAATGCGAGTGGTCGCCCTGAATGTGGACGGCCACTTGAGTTTTGAAATGCGGCCTCCTGGTCGCTAGCTAAGCTGTGAGTTACCACCCACAGCTTTAGCGACCGACCAGGTTGATGGTCGCGATGGTCAAGACCATCGCGACCATTGGGGCTTGCGACGAGACCCTAAGGTTGGGTCTCGGCAACCGCAAGCCCCAGGGAGCTTCCTGCTCTGATCGAGCAGGAAGCTCCCCACTGACATCACTGCTGATGTCAGTGCGGCCGCCCACAAAACGGCAGGCGTTCCTTAAGGACCACCCCCCCCCGCAACTCCTACAAAACGGGACCAGCTGTCGATCAACATCGACAGCCGCCCCTTTTGTAGTGAGCTCCGGAGCGAGAGAATTTCTCTCTCGCTCCAGGGATTGCGCACGCGCAGTGCAACCGCTGCGCGTGCGCAGGGCCTAAACATTGACCCGCTTGCGAGCGCTCAGCGCTTGCGAGCGGGTCTGAATGAGGTCCTGTGTCCTTCCCTTTAATTTGGCTCTGTTGGCCGTCGAACATGTCCCCATCACCAGCATAGTTGCCTACTCTCCCATAAGGTCTGGAAGGCTCCTTATTTCTAGTGTGGCTCTACCGGACATCTGGAAGAGTAGTCAAGCCTCCCAGAGGCTGTCCGTAGCCACCCAGTGAGTAAAGTGGAGGTTTGTGCAGCCCATGACGCTGAATCGCACCATCATTGAACCACCCCCTACTTTACAATACTGGGAATTTGCTGCATTTTATAACGGGGCGTGGCCTTGATGATGTCATTGCACCATCATACTCCCCTGCACCACCCTCTTCTGCCACGCCCTCTGCCTTCCTGACCAGGCTGACCCCTACCGGAGGTGGCTTGCAGGAAATTGGTAAGTGTGCCTACCAGTGTAAGAACTGTGGCCCTGATTCAGAGCCGGACACTCTGACAGAGCGCTCGCTCTGAATCAGGGCTGTCCTTCTGAATTTAAGAGCGGCCTCCTGGCCGCTCGCATAGCTGTGGGTAACCACCCACAGCTATAGCGAGCGGCCAAAATGATGGTCGCAATGGTCAAGACCATCGCGACCATCGGGCTTGCGACGAGACCCTTGCGGTAGGGTCTCGTTGCCGCAAGCCCTGGAGTGCTTTTGGCTCTATCAGAGCCAAAAGCACTCCCACTGACATCACTTCGTCTCCGTCTGGGCAGCCACGCCCCCGGCACGCCCACCAAAGGGGGTGTGCTGTCACTCACCATCGACAGCACGCCCCCTTTGGTGCGAGATCCATAACGACGGCTTGGTCGTCGTTATTCGGGTCTTGCGCATGTGCACGATGGAGCCGCCTCCGTCGTGCGCATGCGCACTTGGCCAACAGACCCACTCGCGAGTGCTCAGCACTCGCGAGCGTGTCTGAATTAGGCCCTGTGTCTGTCATCATTATAGTCTGGACGAGCGGCGTAATTTATCAATATATCGCTAACGTGTGTGCATTAGGTGGAGGTAGTCATCATTGGAGCTGAACCAAATATGGACGAGAATGTTGCCTAGCAAGTCACCGTTGGTGTTTCTGCCCTAAGACGGGGCAGGAACTCTCCCACAAGATGTAGAGGGCGGCAGGTCAAAGCTGTTTCACTACTATTATTGCAAAATACATTTAACAAGTCTTCTTTGTGTGTGTGGTTTTTTGGTTTGATGTTTTGTTTTTGCTTTTTTGGTGACCAGCAATGGGCATACACTGCAAAGTGTGTGTACAACTCCATTAATCAGACGTCCATGAAAAGATCTACAGATCAAGGACAGACAGAACTGCGGAGACAGCAGCCGATTGTAATGGAGATTTACGAGTACACTTTTCTGGATCCCAGAAGAAGAGAGAGGTTGAAGTAGTGATCAGCTATTGATGGTGTCAAAAGGCTGCAGAATCAACTGCAGAATGAACGATATATCGCTACAGCATCGATGTGTGTGTGTACACCCGATATGTCTGTGAACAACGTCTTTCCTAAACATATGAGGTCGGCCATGCAGCACAGCCAATGCTGATATACAGTATCATCCAGATATATTGTGTACGGGTGACCCATCGACTGCCCGTACACTGGGGGTCATTCAGACCCGCTTGCGAGCAAAACTCGCTCACAAGCGGGTCGATGTTGGGCGCATGCGCGAGACCCGGCGAGCGACGAGAAATACGTCGCTTGGGGTCTCACACCAAAGGGGGCGTGCTGTCGATGGTGACTGACAGCACGTCCCCTTTGGTGGGCGT
This sequence comes from Taudactylus pleione, assembly GCA_031769625.1. Taxonomy (NCBI): domain Eukaryota; kingdom Metazoa; phylum Chordata; class Amphibia; order Anura; family Myobatrachidae; genus Taudactylus; species Taudactylus pleione. The sequence goes on along the minus strand of JAUIMM010000013.1, from coordinate 3,611,342 downwards.
GCCGGGGGCGTGGCTGCCAGATGGAGGCGTTCCCATGGGAACGCCTACCGTCTGGATCCGGCCCCACTGACATCACTAGTGATGTCAGTGGGAGTGATTTTGGCTCTGATAGAGCCAAAATCACTCCAGGGCTTGCGGTCACCGAGACCCTACCGCAGGATCTTGTCGCAAGCCCGATGGTCGAGATGGTCTTGACCATCGCGACCATCATCATGGACGCTTGCATAATCTGTGGGTGGTAACCCACAGCTATGCGAGCGTCCATGAGGCCGCTCCATTTTCAGGTAGGAGGGCCCTGATTCAGAGCGAGCGCTCTGGTCAGAGCGTTCGCTCTGATTCAGGCCCACTGGCCAGAAGACCCGCCGTCACTGGCATCACAGCTGGGCGGGCACAGTTAAATGTTCATCCAGTTGTGGTGTCTGGCCAGACATATCGAGCGGCCGATGGCTAAGTGTGTATGGCTTACCGATTCGGCCACTTGGTGTATAGCCAGCATTAGTAATCACGCCACACGCTCGCAGTATCATGGCATCACAGATCCAATTAGATTGGAATCATACAGAGCAAGTAGATGGAAATGGTTATATCAAATCTGATCACCAGGGATAAACCAAGAACTATTCAAATCCATCCAGATTTCCAGGGTGTATCATTTACTCCAGCAGCAGGCTTGTGGCAGGGCCTCCTGGGATGTGTAGTTCCACAGATAGGGGTGGGCGCATCGCAAAGACACAACTCTGCACACAGGCGAGCAGACAAGTTTATTCCATGTACACAATGTTAATGCATATACAAATGAATTTGAATTCAGCTGTGCATCAGGCCCAAGCCTTGGAGAGAAAGTACCAACCAACCAGCTCCTAACTCATTTTTTTAAACACAGCCTGTAAGGTGACAGGAGCTGATTGGTTGGTACTTTATATCCATCCACTTTATCTCACCCCAAGGCAGAGGCATTTCTATAATGGGTGCAGGGTGTGCAGGGCACATGGGCCCCTGTGTCCAGGGGGGCCCCAAACCACTCACCCTGCACCCATAGTATTATATACCTCACTGGAGTCCTACGTCAGCGTGGGGGTCCGGCGCTGTAAAAATGACTGGAAAATGGACGCCACGGACATTTTCCCGTCGTTTGCGCATGCGCAGTACAAGGAAAATGGCCGCCGCGACCATTTTCCCGGTGACCTGTGCATACACTATAGACTCTGGGCGCACTCTAGTGTCCGGAGTCTATAACTCCAGTGCTCAGTACGCTGCCGGCCGCCGGGCAGAGAGGAGGGGGCCCGTGTCGGAGACTGCCCCAAGGCTTAGTACATAGACCCCTGAGGAACAGAAGCATAAATAAATAAATATAGCAACGCAACATATTAACCCCCATGGCAGTCTGGTTCCCAGAAGCTCAGTGGGATAGCCAGGAGGAGTTAAACCTTGTGTATGTCAGTGCCCTGTACATATGAGTGTAACCCTCCCCCTGTAAAATCCTGATAAGGAGCTAATTATAGAGCGTATTAGGAGTACCATAGGTAACTGTGGCACACCCCTGGAGATACGTCCTAGTTACAGGCGCATTGCTCCTGATATGTCTCCTCCTAGGTGCTGCATTATCTGTGGGTCCCCGAGGACTGGTATGAAGGATACACGTGCGGGTTCTGATACAGCGTCAGCTCTGATCGTCACTGATTACACAGGAAATCATTAATACATAAAATGTCGCCCCCTCCTATACTCTAATAAGTAGCCTGCACTGGTTACTGCTAAAGGAGGGGTACAACAAGGCTGGAAACCCCCTGACAAAATGCCAACCAGCCCCACGCTATCCTAGGCTCCGTAGGGAAGTCGTATAATTGGGTTAAAAAATTTTTTTTAAAAGCAACAGCAAAAAATGAATCACAGCGACTTTCTTACGATAGAGATACTGAGGGCCTCATTCACCACTCAGCTCCCAACTGTCATCTGTTTGAATAATTACCGTTAGGAGCTGATTGGCTGGAGCACCATTTATCATACACAGCGAGTTTTATCACTCATTTCGCCTACTTCACCTGTTTCGTAGGCGGAAAAGTATCGCGCGCGTGCCCGCTTTACCCCGTATTCAATTTGAAAGTACACGAAAAAGGGACCCGGCGAAACTTGAACAGGCAGAAAGTTCTGTCAGATATGGGGAAATCAGCCTGACACCCCCCAAATGATGCTCTGACATGGGGGTTAGCTATGGTACCCCCCGATTTGGTTTGCTGAAGGTATTTGGTGTTTTTAAATGGGCTCAAAAGCTGCTAAATAGCGTTTTTCTATACATGATGCAGAATAGTGTTTAGGAGTATTTTTTGCAGAAAATAACTTATCCCAGAAAATTTGGGGTACTTGAAAATGGGGTCAGCATATTTAAAAGTTGCTAAACTGAAGTGGAAAAAATCGTGAAAAATCCACCTGCCGCAAACACCTGCAATCAAAAAAACACCTGGGGCATACTTGGGGACCCCCCCAGAGTCAAGTTCGCTAGTTTTTAACTTTGTACCCCAACTTTTTTTTATTCACTCCCTTTTTCAAAGTAATTTTTTTGGGTGTCCTTAAGTGTATTTTTTTTTTATTTTTTGATACAGTTCACCTTTGGGGGACTTTCTAAAGGCTGCACGGGGTTCCCCCAACGTTGCACCCCAAAACCCCAATTCTGCACTTTTTTCCGCCTGATATTCATAGGCGAAACTTTTTCGCCTATTACATTGCATTGACTCTGCCTAGGCGGAAAGTCTTTCAAATTGAATACGGGGTAAAAGCAAAACAGGCGAAAATGACATCATCCGCGAAAAAGTATAGCGGATCCCCCCCGTTGTCACACTGCCGTGTTACACAGGTCGTTCCCTAGTTCATGCCTGCTGGGTTGGATTGCCGAGTCACTCCACCCGGGTATCCAACCCCAGCCCCTTTTACACTGAGCCTCGACCCGATAACCCAGGTTATTTGGCCAGTGGAAAGGGGTATTAGGCCCACCCATGACTTCTTATAAATCAGACCCCTGATGCACAAAATGCACCAGTATAGCAGAACTGAGAGTATGGAGTGGATTTTGTGGTCACAGGGCTGTCTCCTGCTGTCATTGCACAATGATATTTATCACTAGAAGATCACAGAAAACGTTTTAGGATTTTGCACGGGTAGCAGCCGGTGCAGGAAACTTGCCCTCTTGCGCGGGCGTACGGGAGCTGCCAGGAGCCTCCCGGCTGTTCCAGGAGAGTGGGCAAGTATGAAAATGGGCCATTAGTATACGTTAGAGATATCAATGAGTTATCTAACATGAGTGTATCAATAAATAGCCGCAATCCTAAAATTACCCTTTCCACGGGGAAAACTAAATAGGCCCCTATGCATTATCTGACTTGACAAACTAGTGCACAGTATCACTTGCCAGTGCCTGTTGCCACACTCTAGTGAACTGGAAAACGTTATACCCGCTGGAGCTGCGTGAAAATACCCAAGTAGAAATTGGTTGGCGGCTACTAATTTTGGCTTCACATGGGTTCAGGAGGTCATTGAAGGTCGTCTGAGCTCCCCAAAGTATACTTGCGGGAAACAAATAAATTGAGCCAGCAGCGCACGGAAAACCACAACGCAGTCACAGCGCAGCCACAGAGCTCCGAAATAGTTTTGCTAAGTTTTTGTTCATGATCAGAATGTTGACAGTCATTATCTAGACACCATACTGTCAACAGGTACAATTTAGTTCAACATGTAAAGGGCCAATATGTCGACACCCAAATCTTAAACTCAATCCTATCCTAACGCCAATTCCTACCTTAACCCTACTCACTAACATTTCTATTTTCAACATTTGACTGTGTCGACATGTCATGTGTCGGAATTTTGCAGGTGTCACATGTTGGGTGTCGATAAATTAACTGTGTCAACATTATTTTAGTACTATTAGATTGATGTGCTATGGCTAGTAATTATTTTTATGTTTTATTTTCATTTTTATTTATATTGCTTAGGTCTCTCTTGTGACTATTTTCCTCTGTCACTGATATGTTAGTTTATAGTGACAGATTACTTAAAGCCAGATAGGACAGAGGTAGAGATACAGGTTAGGATGCAATTGGTTCTGGGATTTAATTTCACTATTGATTTATTTCATCTATTTTTATTTTTCTCCTTTCTTTATATTTACTTTGATAAATTCTCATATTATATGTATATATATATGTCAATGTACACATTTGTCCATGTATAATATTATTTTAGTATAATTGTAAAGATACTATTTGCTTTAGAGATTTTTTTTTTTTTATAAATTCGCTATTGTGCGTGCCAAATACTGTTGGACTACATATTTTTTAATGAAAGAGGAGGTGGATCAGGAGGTGGTTTCCTAACAGGTGCAAATGACAGAAATCAATTTGATCATCAATGAGAAGATCTTTGCCCTGTTGTAAGGAAGGGTCCCATGGAGTAACAGATCACTCTTTGAAAAAGCCCCCATACTGTGGTGCGAAACGCGTCAGTCTAACTATTGGACCCATTGTGTATACACGTTGAACACTTGTCGTTTGCTGTGGAGCCCCGGAGACTTGGTTACTTTATTACATGGCTGGACGCACTATTGCTGTTTAAGTGGAATCTGGGCGTATCAGGAGAGCCACAGGATTGTGTACACTTGACTACCGTGGAGCCTCGGAGACACAGATACACTACACAGCTGATACACTTGCGAATAAGGTTGAGGCTGGACACAACATGTGAGTTACAGGACTGTATTTATTTAACAGATAGTTGATGCCTGATACCTCCGTTTGGAGAAGTGCCTCCCTTTGTCTCCCCTTGTCCACATCTTTATATTGTGTGCACACCGTATGATTCATACTTCAGAGCCAGCACTATTATTACGGATTTCCACAGAACTCCACAGAACTTTTTGAGTTCTTTTGAACTAGCTACGGGACTACAAATATATTGCATCAATTGATGTGAATCATAATCTTCAAGTATTACACATCATAAATATTTTTTCTGGTAATACTAATAACAGGTTTTTTAGGATCCACCTCCTTTAGGTTTCAATATATATTGTAGTATTTATATTAATTTTTTGTAGACATTATTATTATTGTCTTATATGTGATATTTATTATGTGACCGGTCATATTGTTGTTTTAGGATATAAAATTTCCTTATATTTTTGATAAAACTTATTGTGGTTTATTTCAATCAAGGCTTATTTCGGCTCTTATTAGCGCAGGGAATATAAACAACAATCATTATCTAGACACCATACTGACAACAGGTACAATTTAGTTCAACATGTTAAGGGCCAATATGTCGACACCCAAATCTTAAACCCAATCCTATCCTAACGCCAATTCCTACCTTAACCCTAATCACTAACATTTCTGTTTTCAACATTTGACTGTGTCGACATTTCATGTGTCCTAATTTTGCAGGTGTCACATGTTGGGTGTCGATAATTTAACCATGTCAACATTATGGTGTCAACCTTTTGACATTGTGATTGTCTATATGCTGGCTACATTATCTCCTAAATGCATTTAATATCACAAATGGGTTATTACAGGGCTTGACACATTTTTCTAAAATCTAGGAACCAGGATGAAAGTGTAGGAGCCAGATCACTGTCCCCCCCAAAAAAATTACAGGAGTGAGTGAGGAGCACAGATGTGTGTGTTATGCAACTGTTATACACACTATACTAGTCCACAAAATGGTCGCAGTTGAATGGATAAAGTAAAATGGAGGCCCCCTCACTGCTCTGCACAGCTCCCCTGCTCCACCCCACACCCTCCAGTAATAATGGACCACATTTCACATAAAATAATGGTGCCAGAAAGCGCAACAAAACCCCCCTCCCCTCGTGGTCACACCACTATCCCTCTGACACTGCTCCACAATCCCTGGCCACGCATAGACCCTACTACCGGAGAGCTCTATGCAGCCGGAGATAGAAGACAGTAGACAGCCGGGACGTACAGGAGGTTCAGCGTAGACTGGGACAGGCAGCAGGGATCAGAGCAGGCCAGGATGGAGAGGAGTCGTCAGAGCAGGCCGGGATGGAAGGAGTCGTCAGAGCAGGCCGGGATGGAGCGCAGGCCGGGACGGACACAGGTACAGCAGTCACCGCAGGTGACACTCAGCACATGCACTCCTGTGCATGATATGAACACCGCTATACTATAGGCACAAATCTCCACCGGAGCTGATGAGGATTTGCTTCCTCCCTCACTGCAAAATCTAGTAGCCAGGCAGCAAAATTTGTTAGCCATGGCGACCTGGCACCGGGGATTTGTCGAGCCCTGGGTTATTAGAAACGGAATGGGTATGTAGGCTGTCGGCATGCCTCCTGTAAGAATACCGACAGCGGCATCCCGAAGATTGGTATCCCGACAAGAAACGGGTAAGTATACTTATCCATTATTTATGTGCAGACCGCGAATATCAGCCGATTGCGTGCGTCTGCATCGGTGCATTTCTTGCTGAATCAGGCGCAATATCCTATGACCGGGAGAGTACAGGAATTCAAAGGAAATCGCAAACGATATTGGATTGTAAGCAAATTGCACCGTGTATGGGGGCTATTAGCAATATCTGAGGAGTCTGGAACTTTAATGCCTTTCAAGTTAGTAATCACTGTAATTCGGTGCCAGTTTCCCGCACAATTGTCTGCGAGCAAACGACCTGCCCTGTCTCCCTGTATGTATTATTTCTGTTTCAATTTGAACAGAGCTTTATAAACCTCTTTCAAGGCCAAAATATTCCACTCCTCTCGTACCTTGAGAAGATCACAATAAAGTTTACCATTGGATGGGGATGATTTATGTTTAGATTCTAAGGGCCTAATCCAGACCCGCTCGCGAGCGCAGGGCGCTCGCAAGTGGGTCGATGGTGCCCTAATGCGCATGCGCACGACGGAGGGAGCTCTGTCGTGCGCATGCGCGAGACCCACATAGCGACAGCCAAGCTGTCGCTATGGGTCTCGCACCAAAGGGGGCGTGCTGTCGATGGTGAGTGACAGCACGCCCCCTTTGGTGGGCGTGCCGCGGGCGTTGCTGCCCAGACGGAGGCGTTCCCATGGGAACGCCTTCCATCTGGAGCCGGCCCCACTGACATCACTAGTGATGTCAGTGGGAGTGCTTTTGGCTCTGATAGAGCCAAAAGCACTCCTGGGCTTGCGGCAGCGAGACCCTACCGCAGGGTCTCGTCGCAAGCCCGATGGTCGCGATGGTCAAGACCATCGCGACCATCATCATGGACGCTCGCATAAGCTGTGGGTGGTAACCCACAGCTATGCGAGCGTCCAAGAGGCCGCTCCATTTTTAGGTAGGAGGGCCCTGATTCAGAGCGAGCGCTCTGGTCAGAGCGTCCGGCTCTGAATCAGGCCCTAAGTCAGCCAGATGGGATTCTATCAGTCTGGCGAGATATTGGCGCTTTGCGTAGGCGTGCTCCTGCCTGTGTGGCTGAGCCCCGAATACCTGCCTTCAGGGAGCACCAAAAAGTAAATAGAGACGTAACTTCAGGTTTGTTGGTCTCTAAATACAGGGAGAGGGATTGGGAGATGGTTTGCTTAGCTTTTAGGTCCAGAAGTAAATGGTCACGTAGGTGCCACGGGCTCAGGATTTATACCTGTTTTCATGCATCATACTAATGCTACAAACACAATGGGAATGAAGCTCAACTTACATCACTCAGCCATATGAGTTATCACACTCTAGTGTACTTTAACATTCAGCAGTATCAGTTATCACACTGTAGTAGACAGTAACATTCAGCAGTATCAGTTATCACACTGTAGCAGACAGTAACATTCAGCAGTATCAGTTATCACACTGTAGCAGACAGTAACATTCAGCAGTATCAGTTATCACACTGTAGTAGACAGTAACATTCAGCAGTATCAGTTATCACACTGTAGCAGACAGTAACATTCAGCAGTATCAGTTATCATACTGTAGTAGACAGTAACATTCAGCAGTATCAGTTATCACACTGTAGTAGACAGTAACATTCAGCAGTATCAGTTATCATACTGTAGTAGACAGTAACATTCAGCAGTATCAGTTATCATACTGTAGTAGACAGTAACATTCAGCAGTATCAGTTATCACACTGTAGTAGACAGTAACATTCAGCAGTATCAGTTATCACACTGTAGTAGATAGTAACATTCAGCAGTATCAGTTATCACACTGTAATAGACAGTAAAGGTAGGTACACACCTGAAAGATATATCTGCAGATCGGGTCCTGATGGCACGGAGGCAGGGCAGGGCCGCCCCCCCTCCCTGCGGCTGCTGCTGTGTGCGTACAGGTGGTCTGCAGACCGTTCGTTCACACTTGCCAATGGACAGATATGTCTGCAGACATCTCTGTTCATCGACTGTGCAGCGCAGCCAATGCGATATGTCTGTGAACAACGCCGTTCACAGACAAAGTCTGTACACACTGGCCAACGGCTAGCAGTTATATTGGACGATCAATTGATCGGCCAATATATTGGCCAGTGTGTACCCAGCATAACATTCAGCAGTATCAGTTATCACCCTGTAGTAAACAGTAACATTCAGCAGTATCAGTTATCACCCTGTAGTAAAGAGTAACATTCAGCAGTATCAGTTATCACCCTGTAGTAAAGAGTAACATTCAGCAGTATCAGTTATCACACTCTAGTTGACAGTAATGGTCTGTACACACCTACAGATATATCTGTTCAATCTGTCTGGGGGGAAGGAAAACCTGGTCCGTTTTCCAGTGTTTGGTAACAAATTTCTATTGTTATTTGCTCCCATACAGTACCAGATTTTCCATCCCACCAGACGGATTGGACAGATATATCTATAGGTGTGTACGCAGCTTAACATTCAGCAGTATCAGTTATCACCCTGTAGTAAACAGTAACATTCAGCAGTATCAGTTATCACCCTGTAGTAAACAGTAACATTCAGCAGTATCAGTTATCACACTCTAGTTGACAGTAAGATTCAGCAATATCAGTAATCACACATTAGTAGACAGTAAAGCTGGGTACACACACTGACAGATATATCTGTCCAATCTGTCTGGTGGAAAGGAAAATCTGGTCTGTCTTCCAGGGTTTTGGAGCAAAGTTCTATTGGTATTTGCTCCCATACATTACCAGATTTTCCTTCCCACCAGACAGATTGGACAGATATATCTGTCAATGTGTACCCAGCTTAACATTCAGCAGTATCAGTTATCACACATTAGTAGACAGTAGTATCAGTTATCACACTTTAGTAGACAGTAACATTCAACAGTATCAGGGGCCTATTCATCATCACTTATGGGAAGGAGGTCCGGGTTGCGAAGAGGGATCTTTTTGCATCCCTCCGGCCCTGTCCGGCTCCTTCCGACAAACATTGGGGCTATTGTGCGCATGCGTGACCTGTAGGTCGCACATGCGCAGTCCCGTCACTGATCCGAAAGGAGCAGTGAAAACATTCACTGCTCCGAAAAAGAGCAGTGAAGCTGCTCGCAGGGACAGCTGATTTAGCATTAGCTGTCACTGTGCCGGAGCAATGATGAATTGCTCCGGCAGCCGCAGTGAGTTAGAATGTTAATTATCGGGGTCCCGGCCTCTCAGTTATCACACTTTAGTAGACAGTAACATTCAGCAGTATCAGTTATAACACTTTAGTAGACAGTAACGTTCAGCAGTATCAGTTATCACACTCCAGTGCACTGTAACACACACAGCAGCAACAGTAATCACACTCTAGTGCACTGTAACACACAGCAGCAACAGTAATCGCACTCCAGTGCACTGTAACACACAGCAGCAACAGTAATCGCACTCCAGTGCACTGTAACACATAGCAGCAACAGTAATCGCACTCCAGTGCACTGTAACACATAGCAGCAACAATAATCACACTCCAGTGCACTGTAACACACAGCAGCAACAGTAATCACACTCCAGTGCACTGTAACACACACAGCAGCAACAGTAATCACACTCCAGTGCACTGTAACACACACAGCAGCAACAGTAATCACACTCCAGTGCACTGTAACACACAGCAGCAACAGTAATCACACTCTAGTGCACTGTAACACACAGCAGCAACAGTAATCACACTCCAGTGCACTGTAACACACAGCAGCAACAGTAATCACACTCCAGTGCACTGTAACACACAACAGCAACAGTAATCACACTCCAGTGCACTGTAACACACAGCAGCAAACAGTAATCACACTCCAGTGCACTGTAACACACACAGCAGCAACAGTAATCACACTCCAGTGCACTGTAACACACAGCAGCAACAGTAACCACACTCCAGTGCACTGTAACACACACAGCAGCAACAGTAATCACACTCCAGTGCACTGTAACACACAGCAGCAACAGTAATCGCACTCCAGTGCACTGTAACACACAGCAGCAACAGTAATCACACTCCAGTGCACTGTAACACACAGCAGCAACAGTAATCGCACTCCAGTGCACTGTAACACACAGCAGCAACAGTAATCACACTATAGTGCACTGTAACACACAGCAGCAACAGTAATCACACTCCAGTGCACTGTAACACACAAAGCAGCAACAGTAATCACACTCCAGTGCACTGTAACACACACAGCAGCAACAGTAATCACACTCCAGTGCACTGTAACACACACAGCAGCAACAGTAATCACACTCCAGTGCACTGAAACACACAGCAGCAACAGTAATTGCACTCCAGTGCACTGTAACACACAGCAGCAACAGTAATCACACTCCAGTGCACTGTAACACACAGCAGCAACAGTAATCACACTCTAGTGCACTGTAACACACACAGCAGCAACAGTAATCATACTCCAGTGCACTGTAACACACAGCAGCAACAGTAATCACACTCTAGTGCACTGTAACACACAGCAGCAACAGTAATCACACTATAGTGCACTGTAACACACAGCAGCAACAGTAATCACACTCCAGTGCACTGTAACACACACAGCAGCAACAGTAATCACACTCCAGTGCACTGTAACACACAGCAGCAACAGTAATCACACTCCAGTGCACTGTAACACACAGCAGCAACAGTACTCACACTCCATTGCACTGTAACACACACAGCAACAACAGTAATCACACTCCAGTGCACTGTAACACACAGCAGCAACAGTAATCACAGTCCAGTGCACTGTAACACACAGCAGCAACAATAATCACACTCCAGTGCACTGTAACACACAGCAGCAACAGTAATCACACTCCAGTGCACTGTAACACACAGCAGCAACAGTAATCACACTCTAGTGCACTGTAACACACAGCAGCAACAGTAATCACACTCCAGTGCACTGTAACACACAGCAGCAACAGTAATTGCACTCCAGTGCACTGTAACACACACAGCAGCAACAGTAATCACACTCCAGTGCACTGTAACACACACAGCAGCAACAGTAATCACATTCCAGTGCACTGTAACACACGGCAGCAACAGTAATCACACTATAGTGCACTGTAACACACAGCAGCAACAGTAATCACACTCTAGTGTACTATAACACACAGCAGCAACAGTACTCACACTCCATTGCACTGTAACACACACAGCAGCAACAGTAATCATACTCCAGTGCACTGTAACACACAGCAGCAACAGTAATCACACTCTAGTGCACTGTAACACACAGCAGCAACAGTAATCACACTCCAGTGCACTGAAACACACAGCAGCAACAGTAATCACACTCTAGTGCACTGTAACACACAACAGCAACAGTAATCACACTCTAGTGCACTGTAACACACAACAGCAACAGTAATCACACTCTAGTGCACTGTAACACACAACAGCAACGGTAATCATACTCCAGTGCACTGTAACACACAGCAGCAAAAGTAATCACACTCCTGTGCACTGTAACACACAGCAGCATTAATTATCACAATCAGGACCGCCGACAGCTCCGCCGGGCCCCTGTACTGGGAGGGGCGTGGCTAACTCAGCATGGTGTGGCCTCGCCTTACAAAAAAAATTCACTATGTGCGTGGCCAAGCGTGCACTGCACAGGTGGGGGGAGACGCGCCGGTGGCAGATCAGCGGGTGCAATCGCTACCCCTGCCCCCCACACATCATGCAGAGAGAGAGCATTGAAAGCTGCTGCAGCAGCAGCTTCTCTCCCTAGCCCAGCACACATTAGCGAAGTGCCGCATCCTGTCACTGAGGCCCAGCACACATCAGCGAAGTGCCGCATCCTGTCACTGAGGCCCAGCACACATCAGCGCAGTGCCGCATCCTGTCACTGAGGCCCAGCACATATCAGCGAAGTGCCGCATCCTGTCACTGAGGCCCAGCACACATCAGCGAAGTGCCGCATCCTGTCACTGAGGCCCAGCACACAAGTGCCGCATCCTGTCACTGAGGCCCAGCACACATCAACGAAGTGCCACATTCTGTCACTGAGGCCCAGCACACATCAGCGAAGTGCCGCATCCTGTCACTGAGGCCCAGCACACATCAGCGAAGTGCCGCATTCTGTCACTGAGGCCCAGCACACATCAGCGCAGTGCCGCATCCTGTCACTGAGGCCCAGCACACATCAGCGAAGTGCCGCATTCTGTCACTGAGGCCCAGCACACATCAGCGAAGTGCCGCATCCTGTCACTGAGGCCCAGCACATATCAGCGAAGTGCCGCATCCTGTCACTGAGGCCCAGCACACATCAGCGAAGTGCCGCATCCTGTCACTGAGGCCCAGCACACAAGTGCCGCATTCTGTCACTGAGGCCCAGCACACATCAGCGAAGTGCCGCATCCTGTCACTGAGGCCCAGCACACAAGTGCCGCATCCTGTCACTGAGGCCCAGCACACATCAGCGCAGTGCCGCATCCTGTCACTGAGGCCCAGCACACATCAGCGAAGTGCCGCATCCTGTCACTGAGGCCCAGCACACATCAGCGAAGTGCCGCATCCTGTCACTGAGGCCCAGCACACATCAGCGAAGTGCCGCATCCTATCACTGAGGCCCAGCACACATCAGCGAAGTGCCGCATCCTGTCACTGAGCCCAGCACACAAGTGCCGCATCCTGTCACTGAGGCCCAGCACACATCAGCGCAGTGCCGCATCCTGTCACTGAGGCCCAGCACATATCAGCGAAGTGCCGCATCCTGTCACTGAGGCCCAGCACACATCAGCGAAGTGCCGCATCCTGTCACTGAGGCCCAGCACACAAGTGCCGCATTCTGTCACTGAGGCCCAGCACACATCAGCGAAGTGCCGCATCCTGTCACTGAGGCCCAGCACACAAGTGCCGCATCCTGTCACTGAGGCCCAGCACACATCAGCGAAGTGCCGCATCCTGTCACTGAGGCCCAGCACACATCAGCGCAGTGCCGCATCCTGTCACTGAGGCCCAGCACACATCAGCGAAGTGCCGCATCCTGTCACTGAGGCCCAGCACACATCAGCGAAGTGCCGCATCCTGTCACTGAGGCCCAGCACACATCAGCGAAGTGCCGCATCCTATCACTGAGGCCCAGCACACATCAGCGAAGTGCCGCATCCTGTCACTGAGCCCAGCACACAAGTGCCGCATCCTGTCACTGAGGCCCAGCACACATCAGCGCAGTGACGCGATTCGCATCATTTTGGCCCCGCCCCCTGCTTCACAATGCCTATATTATCGGCATTGTGTAGCGGGGGCGGGTCCAAACTGATGCGATCGCGTGGCCCCGCCCTGCAATGCCCACAAGTGCCTGTCACCCACCAGGCCACTCCCTCTTGTCCCAGCCACGCCCCCCCATCCTGCCGATCTGGCTGCTCCCTCCCGGAAGGAGCAGCCAGAAAGTCGGCAGGTATGGCAGTATATAGTGCTGGAAATTTGGTGTGTTTTGATCAGGGATGTGCTGAAAAGATAGTCAGGGGAGGCACTGCCTCACCTCCCATACACTTTTTACTCCAGAGTTTTGATTATAAAAATTATTAGTATAATACATATAATATTTTCTTTACATTTTACTTATCATCTTTTATAGTCAAAACTGGATTATACCCAAGTAGGACAGGAAAGGCTCTGCCTCACCTCACCGCACATCACGGGTATTAACACTGCTCCTGGCACCGCGGAGGTGGAGGGACCTGTTTGCCAGCACAAGGTAAGTATAATCTGGGTGCTGGGCATACTTTGTGCGGGAGCCTCTGCCCTCCCGGAATAGAGAACTAGTTTCCCGGAGGGGGCAGTCAGATTGTCGGCAAGTATGGTGCAGGGTGGCTGTAGGTGTTGGAAGCACATCTGGTTGGAATTGACAGCAAAACGACCACTTAGTAAATAGACCCCTAAGAGCATACCCCTGGGAAGGGTCTGTCGTCCATTCTTCTAACATCTGTGTTTTGTACTGACCACTACAGCCCACACCTATGTCATCCCCACTACTGAAACAGTCACTAAACATGTGCAGGAGCCTTATTACACTATAAATAGACTGATGTAGCCTGATAGAGCACAGATTGCTATTGCGATCGCAGCTCCGTAATCGCACGCAGTTCTGCTGCGAAAGTATGTTAATGCTTGTAACCACTCAGCCAGCATAGAGACGCCCACTACCGCTTTCTCACTCGCTATCCTGCGTACACATCGGTAACATCGATTAACATCGGACCCTCACGCACAATTACAGAGGGTCTGACCTGACACAGAAATTACAAGTCTCATCACACGCAGCGAGTACTCAAGCTGCGTAAGCCGTTGCCGGGCGGCTAATTTCTGCACGCCCATGTAACGGCGTTCAGACAGGCACGCCTGCGTTTCTCCATCACCACCCCCAAACGTTGACGTCCTGTCATTTACTCTGCCATGGCTTTCTATGTGCGTGCGTGATCGCACTGCGATCGCAATCCTACCCTGCGCACATCAATCGTCCTTCGCACTTGCGATCGGTGCTGAATCAGGCCCAAAGTCCAGGCCAAAAAAGTCCGAAAAAAAAAAAAAAAGCTCTGTATAATATTATTACATGTGGCCAATAATGTATTTATTACGCTACACGTTATGCTCAAGTGTCTGTCATCTTTACATACTGTCCAATTGCAGGTAAAATGGGGTTAACAGCTGACGTCTCCATCTGGGCGGCCTTTGATTGGCTGTGCCATTGTCCCTATGTCAGACCATGCCTACTGTGGAATTTCCCTAGTCCATGAGTCATCCATTAACCCCTGCAATCCCACAGGCCACAGCCAGGCCATTGTAAGAACTGCAGGACAGAAATATGCCTGATCCAGGACTGCAAGGGTGAAAGTCTTTGGGCCTGCCCAGGGAGGAAGGGAGGGGGGGAGGCAGACACTGAGGAAGGAGGGGGGTGGGCTTGTTTTGCTGTGTCCTAGTTATGGGAAGTACAGTATGATCTGACACAGGGAGAGTCAACAACATACAGGGAGAAGAAGGAGGCTGAGGCTTTAAGAGGGACAGAATAGGGGCAACAGGTAAAATCCAAAATATTTGAAGAGTGTTGTGGTGTCACCGAAAAAGGAGGAGACAAAATATTGGGAGCCCCCCCGGCTAAGTGCCAGGTGGATCAAGAGGGACCCTGAACCAGTGCAAGGTGGAGTGACAGATCCCCCTACTCTTTGGAAGTCCCCAGCAATGTCTCATGATATAGGCTGTGAGACCCTCCCTGTGCACAGCTCCCCTCAGCACACTGTCTATGTCCTGGTGGGCTCCAGAGCTGACAGCATCCAGCTGCTCAGGTAACAAGCTCTACAATACTCAGTACTGCTGGCTGATGTGTGTATTGTAGTCCCCATCCCAGCATTGCTGGTCTTGCTGCAGAGTGCGTAGGAGCTGGTTGTAGGTGTTGGGAGAATGTGTGTGAGTGAGATGTAGGTGTTGGGGGAATATGTGTGAGTGAGGTTTTTGGAGATGGTTGTAGATGTTGGGGGGGACTGTGTGAGTGAGATGTAGGTGTTGGGGGAATATGTGTGAGTGAGGTTTTTGGAGATGGTTGTAGATGTTGGGGGGGACTGTGTGATTGAGATGTAGGTGTTGGGGGAATATGTGTGAGTGAGGTTTTTGGAGATGGTTGTAGATGTTGGGGGGGACTGTGTGAGTGAGATGTAGGTGTTGGGGGAATATGTGTGAGTGAGGTTTTTGGAGATGGTTGTAGATGTTGGGGGGGACTGTGTGATTGAGATGTAGGTGTTGGGGGAATATGTGTGAGTGAGGTTTTTGGAGATGGTTGTAGATGTTGGGGGGGACTGTGTGAGTGAGATGTAGGTGTTGGGGGAATATGTGTGAGTGAGGTGCAGGAGATGGTTGTAGGTGTTGGGGGAATGTGTGTGAGTGAGATGTAGGTGTTGGGGGGATTGTGAGTGAGATGTAGGTGTTGGGGGAATGTGTGCAAGTGAGGTGCAGGAGATGGTTGTAGGTGTTGGGGGAATGTGTGTGAGTGAGATGTAGGTGTTGGGGGAATATGTGCGAGTTAGGTGCAGGAGATGGTTGTAGGTGTTGGGGGGATTGTGAGTGAGATGTAGGTGTTGGGGGAATGTGTGCAAGTGAGATGCAGGAGATGGTTGTAGGTGTTGGGGGGATTGTGAGTGAGATGTAGGTGTTGGGGGAATGTGTGCAAGTGAGGTGCAGGAGATGGTTGTAGGTGTTGGAGGGATTGTGAGTGAGATGTAGGTGTTGGGGGAATGTGTGCAAGTGAGGTGCAGGAGATGGTTGTAGGTGTTGGGGGGATTGTGTGTGAGTGAGTTGTAGGTGTTGGGGGAATGTGTGCAAGTGAGGTGCAGGAGATGGTTGTAGGTGTTGGGGGAATGTGTGTGAGTGAGGTGCATAAGATTATTGCACTGTTCGGGGGACTGTGTGTGATCGAGGGGTAGGTTGTAGGTGTTGAGGGGACTGTGTGTGAGTGTGGTGTAGATGATGGTTGTAGGTGTTGGGGGACTGTGTGTGAGTGAGGTGCAAAAGACGATTGTAGGTGTTTGGAGGACTGTGTGATCGAGGAATAGGTTGGTTTGGTTGATTGTGTGTAAGTGAGGTGCAGGAGATGGTTGTAGGTGTTGGGGAGGATTGTGTGTGTGTGATGTAGGTGTTGGGGGAATGTGTGTAAGTGAGGTGCAGGAGATGGTTGTAGGTGTTGGGGGGGACTGCGTGTGAGTGAGAAGTTGCTGGTGTTGGGGGGACTGTGAGTGAGGGAGATGTAGGTGTTGGGGGAATATGTGTGAGTGAGGTGCAGGAGATGGTTGTAGGTGTTGGGGGACTGTGTGTGAGTGAGATGTAGGTGTTGGGGGGATTGTGAGTGAGATGTAGGTGTTGGGGGAATGTGTGCAAGTGAGGTGCAGGAGATGGTTGTAGGTGTTGGGGGAATGTGTGTGAGTGAGATGTAGGTGTTGGGGGAATATGTGCGAGTTAGGTGCAGGAGATGGTTGTAGGTGTTGGGGGGATTGTGAGTGAGATGTAGGTGTTGGGGGAATGTGTGCAAGTGAGATGCAGGAGATGGTTGTAGGTGTTGGGGGGATTGTGAGTGAGATGTAGGTGTTGGGGGAATGTGTGCAAGTGAGGTGCAGGAGATGGTTGTAGGTGTTGGAGGGATTGTGAGTGAGATGTAGGTGTTGGGGGAATGTGTGCAAGTGAGGTGCAGGAGATGGTTGTAGGTGTTGTGGGGATTGTGAGTGAGATGTAGGTGTTGGGGGAATGTGTGCAAGTGAGGTGTAGGAGATGGTTGTAGGTGTTGGGGGGATTGTGTGTGAGTGAGTTGTAGGTGTTGGGGGACTGTGTGTGAGTGAGGTGCAAAAGACGATTGTAGGTGTTTGGAGGACTGTGTGATCGAGGAATAGGTTAGTTTGGTTGATTGTGTGTAAGAGAGGTGCAGGAGATGGTTGTAGGTGTTGGGGAGGATTGTGTGTGTGAGATGTAGGTGTTGGGGGAATGTGTGTAAGTGAGGTGCAGGAGATGGTTGTAGGTGTTGGGGGGGACTGCGTGTGAGTGAGAAGTTGCTGGTGTTGGGGGGACTGTGAGTGAGGGAGATGTAGGTGTTGGGGGAATATGTGTGAGTGAGGTGCAGGAGATGGTTGTAGATGTTGGGGGAATGTGTGTGAGTGAGGTGCATAAGATTATTGCACTGTTCGGAGGACTGTGTGTGATTGAGGGGTAGGTTGTAGGTGTTGAGGGGACTGTGTGTGAGTGTGGTGTAGATGATGGTTGTAGGTGTTGGGGCACTGTGTGTGAGTGAGGTGCAAAAGACGATTGTAGGTGTTTGGAGGACTGTGTGATCGAGGAATAGGTTGGTTTGGTTGATTGTGTGTAAGTGACGTGCAGGAGATGGTTGTAGGTGTCGGGGAGGATTGTGTATGAGTGAGATGTAGGTGTTGGGGGAATGTGTGTAAGTGAGGTGCAGGAGATGGTTGTAGGTGTTGGGGGGGACTGTGTGTGAGTGAGTGAGATGCAGGAGATGGTTGTAGGTGTTTGGGGAATGTGTGTGAGTGAGGTGCAAAAGATTATTGCAATGTTCGGGGGACTGTGTGTGATTGAGGGGTAGGTTGTAGGTGTTGAGGGGACTGTGTGTGAGTGTGGTGTAGATGATGGTTGTAGGTGTTGGGGGACTGTGTGTGAATGAGGTGCAAAAGACGATTGTAGGTGTTTGGAGGACTGTGTGATCGAGGAATAGGTTGGTTTGGTTGATTGTGTGTAAGTGACGTGCAGGAGATGGTTGTAGGTGTTGTGGAGGATTGTGTGTGAGTGAGATGTGGGTGTTGGGGGGGATTGTGTGTGAGTGAGTGAGATGCAGGAGATGGTTGTAGGTGTTGGGAGAATGTGTGTGAGTGAGATGTAGGTGTTGGGGGAATATGTGTGAGTGAGGTGCAGGAGGTGGTTGTAGGTGTTGGAGGAATGTGTGTAAGTGAGGTGCAGGAGATGGTTGTAGGTGTTGGGGGGATTGTGTGTGAGTGAGATGTAGGTGTTGGGGGAATATGTGTAAGTGAGGTGCAGGAGATGGTTGTAGATGTTGGGGGAATGTGTGTGAGTGAGGTGCATAAGATTATTGCACTGTTCGGAGGACTGTGTGTGATTGAGGGGTAGGTTGTAGGTGTTGAGGGGACTGTGTGTGAGTGTGGTGTAGATGATTGTTGTAGGTGTTGGGGGACTGTGTGTGGGTGAGGTGCAAAAGACGATTGCAGGTGTTTGGAGGACTGTGTGATCGAGGAATAGGTTAGTTTGGTTGATTGTGTGTAAGTGAGGTGCAGGAGATGGTTGTAGGTGTTGGGGAGGAGTGTGTGTGAGTGCGGTGAAGGTGTTGGGGGAATGTGTGTAAGTGAGGTGCATATGTGTGTGCTCATTCATCATTCAATATTTGAGTTTAAATCCCCGAAAACACACGTTTTCGGGGGTTTACCTCAAATACTAAGTATCCCCCGAATGTATGAAGGAGGGACCGCAGAAGGTATCTCCGATATCTATATATAGGATGATCTCCGATACCTGCTGCGATACCTCCATAGCCACCGGCAGCCGCCTCCCCCATAGGTTTCTATGGGGGATGCGATGCTGCCAAATGTACCAATATCCAGAATGCAAAGCATTCCCGATATTGGCCTCAGCACCTAACGCCATCTGAAGATAGGGTTAGCCGCTGTAGTCTATAGGCACTTATCACATATCAGCCAGCGGAGGGATCTCCTAGATCCCTCCGCCGGCAATGGGCGCCGCTCATGTGCAGTCCGCGGGTCTGCGTATGCGCAGCAGCAACGAATGCACTCCGGCTACATCGCATGAATGGGCCCTTTCGGAGCCCGTCACCCTGCACGTGCCGGTTAATACATCCAGCCGCTGTGATCGCATTGCAAAATGAGATCATTAATAAATGGGCGCCTCAGTGAGGTGCAGGAGATGGTTGTAGGTGTTGGGGAGGATTGTGTGTGAGGTGTAGGTGTTGGGGAGGATTGTGTGTGAGGTGTAGGTGTTGGGGGAATGTGTGTAAGTGAGGTGTAGGAAATGGTTGTATGTGTGGGGGGATTGTGTGAGTGAGGTGTGGGTGTTGGGAGGACTGTGTGTGAGTGGTAGGAGAGGGTTGTAAGTGTTGGGAGGACTGTGGGCCTGATTCAGAGCCGAACGCTCTGACCAGAGCGCTCGCTCTGAATCAGGGCCCTCCTCCATGAAAATGGAGCGTCCTCCTGGACGCTCGCATAGCTGTGGGTGACCACCCACAGCTTATGTGAGCGTCCATGATGATGGTCAAGACCATCGCGACCATCGGGCTTGCGATGGAGACCCTGCGGTAGGGTCTCGCTGCCGCAAGCCTTGGAGTGATTTTGGTTCTATCAGAGCCAAAATCACTCCCACTGACATCACTAGTGATGTCAGTGGGGCCGGCTTCAGACGGTAGGCGTTCCCATGGGAACGCCTCCGTCTGGCAGACACGCCCCCAGCACGCCCACCAAAGGGGGCGTGCTGTCAAACAACATCGACAGCACGCCCCCTTTGGTGCGAGACCCGGAGCGACGGAAAGCCCGTCGCTATCCGGGTCTCGCGCATGCGCAAGACGGAGCTCCCTCCGTCATGCGCATGCACAGTGGGGCAACATCGACCCGCTTGCGAGCGTCCTGCGCTCGCGAGCGGGTCTGAATGACCCCCTGTGTGTGAGTGAGGTGCAGGAGATGGTTGTAGTTGTTGTGGGAACTGTGTGTGAGTGAGGTGTAGGAGATGATTATAGGTGCTGGGTGTGAGTGAGGTGTAGGAGATGGTTGTAGATGCTGGGTGTGAGTGAGGTGTAGGAGATGGTTGTAGATGTTGGGGGAACAGTGTGTGAGTGAGGTGTAGGAGATGGTTATAGATGCTGGATGTGAGTGAGGTGTAGGAGATGGTTGTAGATGTTGGGGGGGAACAGTGTGTGAGTGAGGTGTAGGAGATGGTTATAGATGCTGGGTGTGAGTGAGGTGCAGGAGATGGTTGTAGATGTTGGAGGAACTGTGTGTGAGTGAGGTGTAGGAGATGATTATAGATGCTGGGTGTGAGTGAGGTGCAGGAGATGGTTGTAGATTTTGGGGGAACAGTGTGAGTGAGGTGTAGGAGATGATTATAGATGCTGGGTGTGAGTGAGGTGTAGGAGATGGTTGTAGATGTTGGAGGAACTGTGTGTGAGTGAGGTGTAGGAGATGATTATAGATGCTGGGTGTGAGTGAGGTGCAGGAGATGGTTGTAGATGTTGGGGGAACAGTGTGAGTGAGGTGTAGGAGATGATTATAGATGCTGGGTGTGAGTGAGGTGTAGGAGATGGTTGTAGATGTTGGGGGAACAGTGTGTGAGTGAGGTGTAGGAGATGATTATAGATGCTGGGTGTGAGTGAGGTGTAGGAGATGATTATAGATGCTGGGTGTGAGTGAGGTGTAGGAGATGGTTGTAGATGTTGGGGGAACAGTGTGTGAGTGAGGTGTAGGAGATGGTTGTAGATGCTGGGTGTGAGTGAGGTGTAGGAGATGGTTGTAGATGTTGGGGGAACAGTGTGTGAGTGAGGTGTAGGAGATGATTATAGATGCTGGGTGTGAGTGAGGTGTAGGAGATGGTTGTAGATGTTGGGGGAATGTGTGTAAGTGAGGTGTAGGAGATGATTATAGATGCTGGGTGTGAGTGAGGTGCAGGAGATGGTTGTAGATGTTGGGGGAACAGTGTGTGAGTGAGGTGTAGGAGTTGGGGTGTAGTATTATCTGTGAGCAAGGACAGGGAAGCATTGCAAGGGTTTATGTATTTGGATCCCTGTTGTGCAGGGGAAAGCAGTGTTGGAGATAGGGTCAAAGTTGAGTGGTTACCAGTGTGTTTGGGGGGGAGGGGGGCTGTGTGTATGGTTAGACTGTGAGCTCTTGGGAATGGATTGTTTTTGCCATGCACACAGGAGTACTGTGGGTGTATGGTGGGGGAAGGAGCACAGTGAAGCAATACTATCCTTTTGCTTAGTCATTCAGAAACGCGCAGCCGATGAAAACAAGGGGACAAATCTGTACTTGTACAGCGCTGCAGAGTATACTGCTGCCACATTAAGAAAATGTTAATAAATAATAATAAATATTTGCCGAGATCAATGTGCAGACATGGGTTCTTCTAGCTAAGTACATTGGATTTCTGGTAGGAGAGGGTTAATCAGCCACCAATGCTCACAGACGGGCTCTGATAGTCAAAGAGTTCTATTGACCGTCGAAGGGTTAAAGAATAAGTAGACTGGAGTTCCTTAATATTAACACAGGGTTTATCTTTGTACCTGCCCCCTCCTCAGTCTCAGAACAGGCTGACATCAGCAGAAAGCTCTCCCCCTTCTCTCAACTCAGACTTGTAGTTGTGCAATCAGTATAATAAACTCCAACAAACTCCTTGTCCTGCCAGTGTGAGGGCCCCCGGCACTGGGTAAGTGTGGCCCCCGGCACTGGGTGTGAAGGCCCCCGGCACTGGGTCTGAGTGCCCCTGGCACTGGGTGTGAGGATCCCCGGCACTGGGTATGAGGGTCCCCAGGTAAAAGGGCCCCCGGCACTGGGTGTGAGGGTCCCCAGCACTAGGTAAGAGTGGTTCCTCGGATGGCTTCTTTCCACCTTTTACAGATAGGCATTATTTATTTAATTCTAAGTATCGAGAGCTGCAAAATAGGCCTGATGCCAAGCTGCCGGTAACAATGTGTCTAGAATTATTCAGGCCCCAGTCGAAAACTCCAGGAGACAATAGAGTCTGTTTAAGGAGAGCGCTTCGCCTGCGTACAGAGCGGAGGCGGACATACTGTGGCCTTTGCCAATATTCAGTTTGAAGCAGCCTATCAATTCATTAGGAACCAGTGACGTCACTGAGGCGTAAGGCAAGGCCGGACTATGGCTGCCTCCGCGGTGCCTCGGTGACGGCACACTAGGGATGCACACTGTCGCCATGAACGATTGGGGACAGCGCATGCTCAGATAGCCACAGCAGTGGCCGCACAGGCTTATGTATAATGGGTGCAGGACGTGCAGTGCCCGTAGTATTCTTACCTTGTGCCAGCAAGTGGGTCCCTCCTCCTCTGCGGCTCCATTTTTCCAGTGACATCTTTGCTCTCTTGGGCACATGAACCATCTTCCCAAATATTAATATGGCGTCACGGAAGAGGAGGGTTGTGGGGTTTGGGGGGGGCCACATTACTCTGCCGTTAATACGCCCCTAAATGGCGTATTACACTATAAAGAGGCAGGGAACTAATAAACTCACTGCAGGTCGTAATAAATGCCAAATTGCTAAAAGCCAGAGGGCAATGTCCCCTTTAACTTCCACGTTTCACATATTTACCTACTTTTTAAATGTCCTCACCAGGAGATCCTGGTAAGGGCGTACAGGTGGGCGATCGTCATCACAGCCAACCCTCAAGAATTACTGCTTTTTTCAGCGATGGGCACTTCGTGAAGCCTCTGGACAGTCCTATTCACCAAGGAAGAGGTCGGGTCCAGAAATTTGGGAGTCTCCTGGTGAATTCCAGGCCTGGAATTCACCAGGAGACTCCCAAATTCTCCAGTAGGCAAGCATGGCACCCAGATGCCCGCCGATGCGCATTGGGTATCCAAAGCAAGATGGCGGCGCTGCAGAGTTAAAAAGTTGTTTTTGGAGAGGGTCGGAGAGTTTGGCAGTTTGAGGGCCGTCTTTCCTAAGCATGGAGTGCCTAGCTCCGGTGTGCCTGGCTTGGAACACATTTTGCAGAGCAAGATTGTTGGTGTGAGATAAAAGTGTGTGCAAGGCGTATGTTTAGGGACATTCCTTGCTGTGTGTATAGGGACCCACAGACGGTGGCACTAAGCAATAGGAAAAACGAATGTGTAACAGAATGAAGGGGATAGTAAAGTGGTTGGAGGGAGGACTTTCCCACTTTCCACAGAGCATTTCTTAAGATATATCTTGCCATAGGCAAACACAGAGGGGGTTTCCAGCTGCCCGGAAACCCCCTCAAGGCCAGCAGCTATATTTAAGAATTCTATTTTATTAGAGCTGCGGCCACAACATGCAGAATAAGGGATGGAACTGAGCAGCTGCACATGCCCAGTGACCGCAGCTTTCCTACCATCTCTGCTTTGTGTGGGTGGCACTGGGCACTCCATTAGCGCGCCAGACCAGACTATAGCTCGTTAAGTGCTAATTATGCCTCCTCTATGGGGCTGGCCATATTCTAAAATTAAGAATATGGAAAACACTCTCCACAAACCCTGCGTTTGCCCCTGCTTGCATGCCCCGAATCAAGAACGGAGGTGTACAGCGCAGGACAAGTATGGGTGTACGGGCGCGAAAAAATACATTTTGCATTGAGCATCCCACGCGATGCCCTTTGTAAATGAGGCCCCTTTGAGGTCAATTGAAATAACCTAAAAAAGTTAAAAAGATCATTTGGTAACCGGGGTAATGGGCTCCCAGGGGCCACTCACCCTCGCTGGTCAGTATGCCCCGATAATGCGTGTGCCCTGCTCCTGCCAGGGCAAGGAGTCAAATGTTATTCCATTGTTCTGGGGAAAGTCCGCCTGGCAATCAGCCAGAGATATGTAATGTATTTTAGATAACATATTATACAATGTATCTTGCAGTATAAGGACATTTCTGCCTAGGTTCTAAAATGTCCCAGGAACGGTGCCATTGTCAATGATAGCACATGCCACTGTAATGTATGCACTATTATCCGGGCCATACGTATACATACTGGTAGTGTTTTTTGTGTCTGTGTAGCAATGTTTATAATACACAAGAAAAGGTCTGCATAGGCGGTGATGTAATCGGTTGCAAATGGCTGAGCTGTGATGTCATCACTTCAGTGTCTACCAAGATAAATTGTCTATTGTAAGGATTGAATTATATACTACGGTGCAGGACATTAAGAGGTATTATTTGTACACAGATAGTCCATGGTTTTAAGGGCCTGATTCAGAGCCGGACGCTCTTTCAGAGCGCTCGCTCTGAATCGGTGCCCTCCCTCTCTTTTTTTAGAGCGGCCTCCTGGCCACTCGCATAGATGTGGGTGACCACCCACAGCTATAGCGAGCGGCCAAAAAGATGGTCGCAATGGTCAAGACCATCGCGACCATCGGGCTTGCGACGAGACCCTTGTGGTAGGGTCTCGTCTGCCGCAAGCCCTGGAGTGCTTTTGGACCTATCAGAGCCAAAAGCACTTCCACTGACATCATTTGTGATGTCAGTGGGGCCGGCCCCAGACGGTAGGCGTTCCCATGGGAACGCCTCCGTCTGGGCAGCCACGCCCCCGGCACGCCCACCAAAGGGGGTGTGCTGTCACTCAACATCGACAGCACGCCCCCTTTGTAGCGAGACCCATAGCGACGGCTTGCCTGTCACTATGCGGGTCTCGCGCATTCGCACGACGGAGCCGGCTCCCTCGTGCGCATGCACACTTGGCCAACATCGACCCGCTTTCGAGCGGGTCTGAATCAGGCCCTAAGTATGTACATTGGGCATGAGATTCAGGCCTTCATTCAGAGGCGGCCGTACGGTCTAAGACCGCACGGCCGCCTCGATGTTTGTCAAGTGTGCATGCGCACGAGGGAGCCGGCTCCTTCGTGCGCATGCGTGAGACCCGCTACGACCGACAGCGCCGGTCATAGCGGGTCTCTTTCCAAAGGGGGCGAGCTGTCGATGTTGATTGACAGCTCGCCCCGTTTGGAAGGCGGGCCGGGGGGTGGCAGCCCAAACGGAGGCGTTCCCATGGGAACGCCTACCGTTTGGGGGAGGCCCCACTGACATCACTAGTGATGTCAGTGGAGAGCTTCCGGCTCTGACAGAGCCAGAAGCTCTCCGGGGCTTACGACAAGTGAGACCCTACCCTAGGGTCTCGTCGTAAGCCCCGATGGTCGCGATGGTCTCTGACCATCGCGACCATCATCATAGCGGTCGTTAGAGCTGTGGGTGTAAACCCACAGCCTAACGACCGAAACAGAGGCGGGCGGTCAGGATGCAAGCGGCCGCCGAGTTTCTGAGCGACCGCTTGCATCCTCCGACCGCCTCTGAATGAGGCCCTCAGAGCTGTACGCTAATGCTGCTGCCACTGCGATTTTTGAAGTTGAGGCTCTGCGAAAATATGCTACATGCCAACCAGAGCCATCGCAGCTGTCAGCAACTGCGTACACATACGCCTAGCTGCCGACGGCTCTCCCGGTTCCCAGTACTGGCACAATGGAGGAGGTGCCCCTTCAGAGCTGGAGCCCGGCAGCAGGTGCCTACATTGTCTCCCATAGTTCTGCCCCTGGGCGGGGGGGTGCTCTTCAACAGGTGCGGGTAAAGGTCACTCAGTCTTTGGTCACTCAGAATTGCCGGTGTAACTAAAATTGCGGAGCCCTGTTTTTTCTTTAGCGTAGGGGATCGCAGGCTCAGGATGTGACATGCCCCCAAAATGGTCGGGACACATCTGCGTTTTTAGCCGACCCGTTGCCTCCCCCGAACGCTCCCTGCCTGTCAGCCTGATATTTTGAACCTTAGGAGGCCCATACACGGTAAGATTTTTTAGACGATGTGCACGATTTTGATCGATCGCAACGGTCAATCGTGCATATCGTGTGTGGTTTGGCATGCTGTACGACGGCGATGCGCGTCCACGCCGTCGTACATCGGCACCGTAGATCTTATGGAAAAACCATAGGATCTGCGATCCGTCACGCTGTTAAATAGGTAACCGAAGCATCTTGTAAGATGCATCGCTTACCATTCACAGCAGCATGCGATGCATCGGGCTGAATCTGAAAACGTACCGAGGTGTCGTACGTTTTCAAATCGCCCCGTGTATGGCCCGCATAAGGCTGTCGCCACTTTCTGTGACGTTCATGGAGCGTTTCAACGCTCGTGTGACAATACCTTTGCCTCGTGTACAGTACCTGCCCATGTGACACTAGCTTTACAGGGAAAGGGGATTTCTGTGTTATACCCTCACCTATGAGGGTCCCTTTAGGAAGGGAGGAGGCTCAGTAACAGGAAAGAGAGTGAATTTGGGATGCAGCTAGCCACCATTGTAAAGCGTCACATCTCTCAGGGTGAGAGGGAAACTGGGTCAGGCTCCAGCTTCAGGTACTTCCTCCGCCATTTTGCTATTGTTTAGACGGCACTATAAGGAAGTGCAGAACACTAAATATTTATAGAGGCTGAGGCGCTCTCCACAGGATGTCGCAATGTGCACTGAATTTGATCCCTATGACCAAAAACTTCTCAGTTTCCATTCATGTGACAGGAGTTCCCAGAAATAAATATCTGCCACTGTCTCAGGCAGCGAGTCACATCAACAACCCTCCAGAGCCATTGTGCGGCCTGAAACCATTACCATGAGAATTGAGCCTATTGGTTCAGTATAGTGATACCATTCAGGACATATGCATGAAGGGTCAGAGGCACAGATGGTAAAGGGTAGGATGCAGGGCAGCTGTTTCGTGGGAGAGAAATATTATATCCAAATGTATTTATTAATGTACTAGAACAGGCCTGGCCAACCTGTGGCTCTCCAGCTGTTGTGAAACTACAAGTCCCAGCATGCCCTGCCACAGTTTTGCTATTAGAAAATCCTTAAACAGTGTCAGGGCATACTGGGATGTGTAGTTTCACAACAGCTGGAGACCCTCAGGTTGGCCAGGCCTGTACTAGAATATCACACCTGGCATATGCCTGGTCACCAAGGTCTCCCTGCTCCCTCCCGCCCCCTCCCTCCCACACCTGTACACGAGGCCTGATTGAAAAGTAATGAGACTGCCTCTGTTTTCCTGTCCCATAGGTAGAGGTGACATCGCTATGCTGGTTATTGTGAGGCTCATACATCGATGTGTATGAACCTGCGGTTGGATTGCCGTAGTCTTCTTTGTTTGGTCACAGCCAGTGGAAGATCTTCGTACGTTTCGTCATGGCGGATGAGGAAGACGTGTCTGTGAGATTACGCCAGAGATGTGTGATTGAAGTTTGTGTTAAACTTGGAAAAAGCGGAAATGAAACTCATGAAATGTTACGGCATGCATACGGTGGAGAAACAATTAGCCGTGCTGCAGTATTTTGGTGGGGGAAGCACTTCAAAGAGGGTAATACGCGAGTGACTGACGGAGCGCGTTCTGGGAGACCATACTTGCAGTTATAGCAGGGTTGCCTACATTTAACATTCTCTTCCCGGGAGAAGCCCGGGTAAGAGAAGCATCAGGGGGCCGACGGGGGCGGGGCTTGATGATTCGCGTCATTAAGCCCGCCCCCTCACGTTAAAATTGCTGCGATTGGGCACAATTTACATAGGGGGTGGGGCCAAATGCTGTGATTCATGCAGAATCACAGCTTAAGCCCCGCCCCCTTCACGGATACCCGCGATTGCCGCGGGTATTCTCCTAATTCTGCCCACTTCACTAGGAAGTGGGCAGAATGCGGGAGAAATGCCTACCCTTCCGGGGGTGCGGGGGGTTACCCGAAAAATCGGGAGCCTCCCGCGAAAACCGGGAGGGTAGGCATGTATGAGTTACAGATGTCAACATTGCCAAAGTTGCTGAGATGTTGCGAAATGACAGAAGGTTAACTCTACGTGAAGCTTGTCACACGTCACAATCGATGTCAGGAAATCGGATATCCTCTCCGACATTCGAACGGTGTACTTACATGATTCAACTCGTCGTTGCATCCGTTCTTGGCATACACGTGATGCATTTTCAGTTCATTTTGTCACAATATGCTGAACCCGTTCTAATGAGATACCAAGTGAAGCCGAAAGTTCACGTAAAGTTAATTCTCTGTCATTTTGCAACATCTCAGCAGCTTTGGCAATGTTGACATCTGTAACCGCGGTGGATGGTCTCCCAGAACGCGCTACGTCTGTCACTTGCGTATTACCCTCTTTGAATTGCTTCCCCCACTGAATTACTGCAGCACGGATAATTGTTCTGCACCGTATGCTTGCCGCAACATTCATGAGTTTCATTTCCCCTTTTTCCAAGTTTAACACAAATTGCAATCGCACATCTCGGACATAGGGCCCCATTTACAAACAAAGGGAAATACCAGCGGCAATTTTCGTTTAGTATCACTGTGATACAAACGAAAATGCCACTGGTATTTAGTAATACTTACCTCTCCGGCGAGGTCCTGCGAAGTCCAGCGGAATCCTCGTCCTCGACGAGACCCTCTCCTGGGCTGCTGGCAGCCTAACGCTGGCAGCGACGGTGCTCCAGGGTCATGCGCATGCGCGACGGTCCGTCTGCGCATGTGCATGACAGGGAGACCCGGCAGTGCCTGGAAGGCTTCGTTGAAGCCGGAGAGGCACCGCCGGGTCTCCATTGCCGGCAATGGGGCCCGCATCGCTCTCGCCATCTTTTAGATGGCGAGAGCGATGCTGTACAAACAGCGGTAATCTAAGATTACAGCTGTTTACTAAATACAGGAAGATGGTATAACCCCTTTAGCGAACACTAAAGGGGTTATATTTTGTTTGTAAATGGGGCCCTTAATCTCACAGACACGTCTTCCCCCATCCGCCATGACGAAACGTACGAAGATCTTCCACTCGCTGTGACCAAACAAAGAAGACTACGGCAGTCCAACCGCAGGTTCAGACACATGGATGTATGAGCGTCACAATAACCAGCATAGCGATGTCACCTCTACCTATGGGACAGATTAGAGGCAGACTCGTTACTTACCCCATTCCCGGCAGATCCTACATCCTCTCCGGCGTAGCGCTTTGCAGTGGGAGCCTTTAGAGGCGCAATTCATGTTGCAGTCGCGACACACTTTAACAGACTATTATATATTTAAGTAGACTAGAGCTCTATGTCCTAATATCTGTGTATTAGGAGGAGGTCAGAGGTCAGTGTCCCCTGATGTCTGTGTATTAGGAGGAGGGGAGAGGTCAGTGTGCCCTGATGTCTGTGTATTAGGAGGAGGGGAGAGGTCAGTGTGCCCTGATGTCTGTGTATTAGGAGGAGGGGAGAGGTCAGTGTCCCCTGATGTCTGTGTATTAGGAGGAGGGGAGAGGTCAGTGTGCCCTGATGTCTGTGTATTAGGAGGAGGGGAGAGGTCAGTGTGCCCTGATGTCTGTGTATTAGGAGGAGGGGAGAGGTCAGTGTGCCCTGATGTCTGTGTATTAGGAGGAGGGGAGAGGTCAGTGTGCCCTGATGTCTGTGTATTAGGAGGAGAGGTCAGTCTGTCCTGATGTCTGTGTAGTAGGAGGAGGTCAGAGGTCAGTGTGTCCTGATGTCTGTGTATTAGGAAGAGGGGAGAGGTCTGTGTGTTGTGATGTCTGTGTATTTGGAGGAGGGGAGAGGTCAGTGTGTCCCCTGATGTCTGTGTATTAGGAGGAGGGGAGAGGTATATATATAATATGTCTGTAAGGAGGAGGGGAGAGATCAGTGTGTCCTGATGTCTGTGTATTAGGAAGAGGGGAGAGGTCAGTGTGTCCCCTGATGTCTGTGTATTAGGAGGAGGGGAGAGGTCAGTGTGTTCTGATGTCTGTGTATTAGGAGGAGGGGAGAGGTCAGTGTGTCCCCTGATGTCTGTGTATTAGGAAGAGGGAAGAGATCAGTGTGACCCCTGATGTCTGTGTATTAGGAAGAGGGGAGAGGTCAGTGTGTCCTAATGTCTGTGTATTAGGAGGAGGGGAGAGGTCTGTGTGTCCTGATGTCTGTGTATTAGGAGGAGGGGAGAGGTCTGTGTGTCCTGATGTCTGTGTATTAGGAAGAGGGAAGAGATCAGTGTGACCACTGATGCCTGTGTATTAGGAGGAGGGGAGAGGTCTATATATAATATGTCTGTAAGGAGGAGGGGAGAGATCAGTGTGTCCTGATGTCTGTGTATTAGGTGGAGGGGGGAGGTCAGTGTGTCCTGATGTCTGTGTATTAGGAGGAGGGGAGAGGTCAGTGTGTCCTGATGTCTGTGTATTAGGAGGAGAAGTCAGTGTGTTCTGATGTCTGTGTATTAGGAGGAAGGGGAGAGGTCTGTGTGTCCTGATGTCTGTGTATTAGGAGGGGGGAGAGGTCAGTGTGTCCCCTGATGTCTGTGTATTAGGAAGAGGGAAGAGATCAGTGAACCCCTGATGTCTGTGTATTAGGAGGAGGGGAGACGTCTATATATAATATGTCTGTAAGGAGGAGGGGAGAGGTCTGTGTACTGATGTCTGTGAATTAGGAGAAACGTGATGCCTATTACTAATGGACACTACACTCTTTGTCTTATCCCAACAGTCTGAGCCCGCTGTTGCCCGAGTCCGGCATTGTCGCTGACATTGACGTTGAGACAGCTCTAGAGCCGAGCGAGGAGCAGTTTTACCAGCTGAAGAGCCAGCCGATACCTGCCAGGTGACTTATCAGACAGGAGAGCTGTTCATACTCCCAGCAGGGACACATAGGCAGAAAGAATGCATGATGTAGACATACAGAGATATGGAGGATACAGGGAACAGCAGTCAACAGGAAACTCAGATAAGGTTCCTACATCCAGCAGAAAACCTGCAATACTGCTGACTGACCCCGGGCGTGAGATAAGTCTCTGACACAAACTCAGCAGTTTCAAAAATAGAAATTAGATTTCTCTGTTCAAGCAAACATCCAGAGCCGAATGAAATAGGTTTCAAGTTGAGGGATCCCATTTATTTATTTATTACCAGTTATTTATATAGCGCACACATGTTCCACAGCGCTTTACAGAGCATATTTGGCCATTCACATCAGTCCCTGCCCCAGTGGAGCTTACACTCTATATTCCCTATCACATGTACCCCCCCCCCACACACACACATACACACTAGGGTTAATTTTTGTTGGGAGCCAATTAACCTACCAGTATATTTTTGGAGTCTGAGAGGAAACCGGAGTACCCGGGGGAAACCCACACAAGCACAGGGAGAATATACAAACTCCACACAGTTAGGGCCGTGGTGGGAATTGAACCCACGACCTCAGTGCTGTGAGGCAGTGACGCTAACCATTACACCATTTTGACTCACATGAGAGTGCATGGGAGTTAAAACTGCGGGTAAACTCACACCGTATAATGCGACTTTCATTACACGGTGTGAGTTACACAGAGACATGCACAGATCAGTGAGATCCGTACTTGCTTCTGTGCTAAAATAAAAACCTATCAAAGTGTAAACAAAAACGTAGCGGAGTCCCCCCTAAAAGCACAACCAGCACCCAGCTTTTCTGAGCCGGTCGTGGTTGTGAAAAAAGATTAAGTGGTCCCCTGTATTTTCATCAACCAGCACCAGGCTCAGTGAGCCAGTCCTGGTTGTGGAAATATGGGGGACAAAATGAGTAGGAGTCCACTGTATCATCCACAACCAGCACCAGACGTTTTCTAGCGGGGGTTTAAAGACACAGCCGTGGGTCTCGCTTCACGGGGTCCCCCTGCCAAAGCATTATCACCCCATGCTAGTCAGCCCAGGCCGGGGATCCCTGAGGAGGTGGGGACCCCCAATAAAGGGGTTCCCCTTCTCTAGGGCACCCCAGGCCTGGGTTGATAGCCCGGGGGTTATCCCTGGCACCCCTGGGCTGTGGGTGCCGGGTTGATTGTGTGAAAAAATACAATAAATAATATTGTCCTTTACAGGAAACCTAGAGAACCCAGCAAGCCTCCCCCGCATGCTAGTTCTTGGGGAACCACAAGTACCAGCATGCGGGATATTAAGGGCCCGCTGGAGTCTCTAGTTCACCTGCAAAATAAATATTTAAAAAACGACATAACACAAACACCGAAGGTTCTATTATTTTATTACACATGCACCCACTCACTCACTCACTCACTCACTCACTCACTCACTCACTCACTCACTCACTCACTCACTCACTCATTCACTCACTACATACTTACCTTGTCCCTAGCAATGGTCTGTCCCTTTCTTCAGTAGAATCCAAGATCGGGACCTGTTAAAAAAAAAAAGAAATCCGTACTTACCTACCCCTTGTATCATGTCCTCCCCATGTAGGCACCCACCATCTTCTGAAAAAAATAAAAACCAGGACCCACACACAGTAGCGTCCTCTAAGAACAGTACTTCGCGAATATTGGCTCAGCCGCTGCATTTCACATAGAAATGCATTGGCTGAACGTTCATTGGCTGAGAGAGGCGAGCCTCCGCCTCTCTCAGCCAATGAGCGGTTCCCAACATTGACTTCAAGGGTGGGGACCACTAGGTAACCATTAGTAACCTAGCGATTCTATACTAATAATTTTCTCTGTTTCGTCCGTTTTATTTGGCTTGGGAGCAGCCATGATAAACCTTTTACAGTGAGTGCAGCAAAAACGATCAGTGTTGCTGCAAAGTGTTACCTTTAATGCAATCTAGACAGTCACAAGATCATGACATCAGACCGACATTTCTTTTGGACGTTCCCCGGCATCAGTAGCCTCCTCCAGCCAGTCTGCCTCTTCCCTTGTTACAGTCCGCAGTGACTGGCCGACTGGCGTACTATAATGAGGCACTTGTACTCATTATTAGTACCGCATAGTCTCCGTCTCTGCGTCCTTTCATTCCCGCGGGCCCTGGTGCAGTACACTGGCTACACCATCAATAGTTCCATACCTGTGTGAGGCCATCAGTCCAGTCAGTGAAGATTGACCTGTGCATAAATTAATGCCCTCAGAGAGGAGGGGGCTTGTGTGCGGTCTCCGTCCAGGTCCACGCCTCTCTAGTGAGTAGACTCTGGCACCGTGCCAGTGTCTGCTGTGCATGCGCAGGTCTCCAGAAACTTGGTGCCCGCACCATGTTCCCTGTGATTTTTCTACAGTGCAAATAGCCGGGAAAATGGCCGCCACACCATTTTCCCTATGATTTATGCAGCACTGTCGCTGCTGAAATGGGACTCTGGAGAAATAAATGTTGAACATGGGTGCAGGGTGTGCGTGTGCTGTGTGGGCCCCCCCTGGACCCTGAGACCCGTGTGCACCCCACACCCAGCACCCATTATAGATACGCCACTGAATACCGTCCATCATCAATGAACTGAGGTAGTGCTGTAATGAAGAGTGGGACAAAATTCCTCAAATACAACGCAAGATACTGACGGACTCATAAAGAAAAGGGTTAACGTTGTCTGTCCAAGCTACTGAATCAGGGGTCTACTACCTTGCTTATACAGTATGTGGCATCAGGTTTAGGACTTGGTGAGGACATGATGATTGTTAATTATGTCCTGTCATGTAAAAACACAAATGTGTAATAGGGTGTACTTTTTTCCCCCAGTGTCTATATGAATTGTTTAAAAAAATGTGTTGAAGTCTAATCTAGCTTCACCTTATTGTCCCCTAACAGCCAGACCCCAGCGCAGTCCCCTCAGGCTCCCCTTCAGACGCCCAGCACAATGTCATCCCGGATTCTGCTACGGCAGCAGCTGATGAGGGCGCAGGCACAGGAGCAGGAACTCCGGGAACAAAAGCAGCAGGCCGCCCAGGTCTCAGCAGAACGCAGCAATGCGGCGGCTTCCACGCCCGCTATCAGCGTGAACCCTGCTAGCCGCCCCACCCCGGCACAGGTGCCATTGGAGATCCTAAAGGTAAGGCCTATGTGTTTTCCGCGCTGACAGAAAGCCATCTAGCTGTAAAGTGACAGCAGGTGGGCCAACCAGAAGCCACAGTGTCTGTGGTTGAGGCTTCTGATTGGTCCACGCACTCTCAGTGATGTCACAGCCCTAGATGTTGGTGTTTTGAGGCGAACTAACAAATCACCGGAAAAATGGCTGCTTGGAGCGGGTGTCTGGTATTAACTAGTAAGCTCGCCGGCCTGAGATTGCAGTCACATGAGCCAATTTAATCAACTGTTCCAGTTCTCTGAAAAGCAATTATCCCAAGCTGTGAGCTACTCTCAGGCTGGAATGAGCCAATGAAAGTGTAACCAGCACCAGCACTGCCAGACAGATCATAGAGTACCCCTGAAAATGTTATTACCAGCACTAGGCTTCAGCAGCCAGCAGGGTTGGACTGGTCCATAGGGGACCAGGGGAAATCCCCGGTGGGACCCACTGTCTGTGGGCCCACCGTTCCTCTAGGTGTCAGGTTCCAGACCTCAAATTATAGATTGTTCCTCTATTAGATGGACAGTTACCAGGAACACTGATCAGCATGGGGGCTTGGTTCTCTTCTATAGAAACTACACCAAGATTTGCCCATTGGTTAGCCAAGCATCTGTGGTAGCTGACCACACCCCCTCTGGTGGATGACCACACCCCCTCTGGTGGATGACCACACCCTTTTAAGCATGTGCCCCTACCACTGTATTCCCCCCGATGGGCCCTTCATGTCCCAGTCTGACACTGGCAGCCAGGGCTGGTGGCACTATAACAGGGGGGACACAACCTAGGGTCCGCCCATCACAGTGTCAATCAGCCCTAGACCTATCAGCTCGGGCTGTATTTCCCAGGGGTGTTTCCCCCCCCTTCTAGGAAAAACTAGCCCTCTGCTGATAAGCACTGTGGCCATTCCCAGTACCTGGTGGGTGTTAGGTTAATAATATAATAAATGTGTTTTGTTGCTGATGAAATACCGGTCCCAGCAAGCCCTGGCATGCCCAATTTAATGGCTGCCAGGGCATGCTGGCACTGGAAGAACAACAAGTGTCATCATGCCCAGGATCACTGGCACCTGCAATCCACCTGTAAAAAAACACGTTTAAAGAACCACCCCTAGATAAATTATTTTGTGGCAGTAGAACCACCCCAATACATCCCTCGTTTACCCATTAATTATTCACCTATATTCCCAAGGTCCTTGTAGATTCCACAGCGCTGCAGCTTTGGAAAAAAAGACAACCACTTAGGTGCTGCATGACTCATTCCATGAGGGGCTTACGTTGCGAATGGCTGGCTTATGTATACCAATACGCTGGCTTCCCTCTGATTGGTTAGAAATTGAATACACTGAGAGTCACAGAGTTAGCTACGCGTTGCCTAAGTGTTTTTTTTTTTTTCCAAGCTTCAGCATTTTCAGTACATTCACCATGATAAATGCCATGTTATGTCGGCGTGCCATACCGTCATACGTGTTTTGTTTTACCAGGTGCAGACCCACTTGGAGAATCCTACAAAGTACCACATCCAGCAGTCGCAGAGGCAGCAGGTCAAACAGTACCTCTCCACCACGCACGGAACGAAGATGCCCTTTCATGCTTCCGCCCCAAGCTCCACCGTACCAGCCCCTGCAGGCGGCGCCTCCTCGCAGCCTGAACATTCAATGCTCCCCTCAGCCAGCAGCGCCCCCAACAGCCCCCTGGCTATGCTGAAAATTGGCTCCAATCCTGAAAAAGAGGTAGGTGGTATATACAACAGGGGAAAAGTAACCCACCTGCCAACATAGATTGAGGGGTCACGTCACTAATAAACCTAATAATCTGCCTGGAATTATCTCTCTTTGCTCCCGAGTCCTCAGTGAATCGGAACAACACTTTGGGGTCTATTTACTAAGCAGTGTTAGGAGACAGAGTGAAAAGTGATAAGAAAGTTATATGGTGCCAGCCAATCAGCTCCCAACTGTCATTTTTCAAAACACAGCCTGTGAGATGACAGTTGGGAGCTGATTGGCCGGCACCTTATCACTTTCTTATCACTTTTCACTCTGTCTCCTAACAGTGCTTAGTAAATAGAACCCTTTATATCGATATGTTTATTTATTATAATTTTATTAACAATTACTTACATAGCTCCAGTATAATCCATTGCGCTTTGCAAATGGTTAATAGAAGTCATCCCCTTTTAATATTTATTAAATGTATATAGATTAATTTATATTGCTTCATTCTGTGCTCTATTTACTAAGCAGTGTTAGGAGACAGAGTGAAAAGTGATAAAGGTACCAGCCAATCAGCTCCTAACTGTCATTTTTCAAACACAGCCTGTGAGATGACAGTTAGGAGCTGATTGGCTGGCACCTTATCACTTTTCTCTCTGTCTCCTAACACTGCTTAGTAAATAGACCCCTATATGTTAAAAATCCCCGACTCGCCAATTCCAATAATTTTTGGATCAGAATCGTCAAATCGAGATTATCCAACATGTTGGATTTTACCGATCATCCAATCCAGGCATTGGCAGAACAGCGAATTGCCCCAGTTGTTTGCTGATGTATGAGATTTAAGGTGCCCATCCACTTGACGATTTTGACAGGCGATTGCACGATAACGACGTCGTTATCGTGCAGTCGTTTGCAAATCGTCCGCAAATCGGGCACTTTAAGGTCGGAAACGACCAGCGATGCGCGCGCGCTCGCTGGTAGTTTCCGACATCTATCATCGGGCAAACATGCTGGACAACCTGACGATATCGTCAGGTTCAGCATGTTGCCAGATGATTGATGAGCCTGCACTGAACGCCTGCTCGTTCAGTGCAGGCTCAGTGCAGGCTCATCACAGACGGAGAGACAACAGCACGATTAGAATGTCGTAATCGTGCTCTCGTTACTCCGTCGGCTAGTGGGTGGGCACCTTTAGATTTGGGAGGGGCATGTCCAAACTGAGGGCCTCATTCAGAGCCGCTCGTAAGCGGCCGCTTGTTCGCTCCGAGCGATGTTCGCACATCTGCGCATGCGTATGGGTCGTAATGCGCATGCGCCAACCAGTCAGTGCGGTCGGAAATCGTGTGCTTGCAAAATAGCGAGTGCCTGCTAATTTGAGTGACAGGATGAGGCGTTTGTGGGTGGTAACAGGGGAAGGTGCTTGAAAACGGGGAGTGGAGATCCGAACGCAGGCGTGCCAAACGGTCAAAACGGGCGTTTTAAGGGTGTGCATAATTAACAAAGCAGCGTCATCGACCACGTCACTTGGTTGTCTTTTAGCCTGAACTGCTCGCATGATTGCGGTAGGAAAATGCTACCACAAGAATAGCGAGCACTTCATTCGCCTTTCGATGTACTCGATTAATCTAATAAATAGCGGAGATGACGTATGATGCGAACGGCCAAGGGGCGTCTTTACAAAATAGCGAGCGCATGTTTCGGATGCTCGCTCAGACATAGAGGCATCAACAGACCGCAAAGAGCGAGCGCTCAATTTAAATAGCCAGCCCCTTTTTCTGAACGAGCGAGCGCAAATAGCGTCCGGCTCTGAATGAGGTCCTTGATTCTAAATTGCGGTGTAAAATAAAGCTGGGCAGTATTTCTGGGCTACATGCAAAAGCAGCCGGTATTTACCCTGCATGCAAAAATAATAAATGTATTTGTCCGTCCCCCCCCCGCATTGCAGCATGGTTTGTTCCAGGTGCAAAATTGCTTGGCTTTTAATTTGCTTTGTCCCCCACCCAGAATCAGGCCCACAGAGATAATAATAGGTCAGTAGAATAGTTCTATGTCAGCAGTCCCT
Organism: Taudactylus pleione; assembly: GCA_031769625.1. NCBI lineage: Eukaryota > Metazoa > Chordata > Amphibia > Anura > Myobatrachidae > Taudactylus > Taudactylus pleione. The sequence continues at coordinate 3,573,105 of JAUIMM010000013.1, read as the reverse complement.
GGAGCACACTAAGGAGGTTTGTGTTTTAAAGTTCACCTTTATTTTTTCCTTAGACATTTGTTTTTCAACCGTTTTAGATTGAAGATGTCATCGAGGAGATCATAAGCTTAGAATCCAGCTACAATGATGAAATTATGGGATATATGGAGCGGGAAAACCTACCGAGCACAGTAAGTTATATGCGCACTTTCCTTTTTCACAATGACATTTTCGCCACATTTTAAATATGCCGTGTATTACAATAAATCCAGAGCTTGTCATTATAAAGCCGCAATCCCACGAAAAAAGAATAAATCACTATAAGAAGGCGCTTAGGACCCGTCCCCGAGTCACATGTAAGTCCCAATGTGGCAGCATCTAGGGATTATCAGTAAGCTGGGCGCACGTGGCAGGCGGGGCCGTCGAGAGCCAACAAGGACCTGGGTACTGGGGCAGGCGTGACTGTATACGGGAGGCGTGATGATTGATGATGGCTGCTTTGGCAGCTGGGCTGCTGGGGGTGCAATCGCAAAGATGCGCACAATTCAGAATATGGCCGAATAATCGCATAGGACTTGCGATCACTGTAGGCGTCCGGAGTTGCGACCGCATTAGTATTTACCATTTTTCCTTTGTTTGTTTCTTCAGGCTGCTATTAATGATTTATAATCTTGCATGGTATCATGTGCTTACCACGGCAACCACAGTCACATAGCACTTGATGTAGTGAGCAGAGAGGCATTGGGCATCCCTGCGAGCTCTGGACCTGATTCAGAGACGCTCGTTAGCAAGAGTCCGCTCGTTGCGGACGATGTTCGCTAATCTGCGCATGCGTATTGTTCGCAGTGCGCGAACTACTCGGAGCGATCGGAAACCGCTCGCCCAGCTAAGACAGCCCAGTGTAATGAGTGACAGGAGAGGCCGATTGTGGGTGGTAACAGGGGCAGGACAGTGCAAACGGGGGAGTGGAGGTGCGGACGCAGGCGTGCCTGAGTGTTTCAACACCGTTACAGAGGCGTGCATAATTAAGTGGCAGCGTCATAGTACACATCACCAGCCTCTTTTTACACTGAAATCCTTCCTGGAGGTGACGTGCGCTAGTGGGCGTCTTCCAAGACATAGTGGGCGTGCTAATGCCTTGCCAAGCGAGAGCCAGCCATGCCATCACTTAGCCGGATTTGCATACGCTGGGAGCGAGCAGCCGCAACTTGCGAGCGGCCCTGAATGAGCTCCACTGTCTGCTCCTTGTACTATAAAATCATCCCCTCCCCCCCACTCTGTGATCACATGACATGTTGAGAGGCATGTGCGTACACGTGTGCATGCGTGCGTGTAGGGTACGATTGGTAGCTATGAAAGACGACATCAGATGCACGCTTAAAATGTACTTACCTTGCTGTTTAAAGTAAAAATAAATAACTTTCTTTACGGAATTGCTGCTTTAAATTAATCAGAAAAATTAAAAGGTGCGACCATCAGTGGTCAGTAGAGGCAATGGGTGAGATATACAAGTCAGGGGGGGTCGCAATATCATGGAAAACAATTAGATGGAGGAAGGAAATTTTAATTTAATATATTGCCAGTCCAGAGTAACGATAACACGTAAAGGATACATACAATGGGAGCGTATACAATATATATAATAGTAATGATGCTTTCACTAATGAAATAAATACTAATGATCCCCACCTTTGGAACTCTCTCCCTTTTCCCATCAGACTCTGCACCTCTCTAAAATCCTTCAAACGGGCTCTCAAGACCCACTAATTCATCAAAGCCTTCCAGCTCTCATCCTAACTTGCTGCTACCTGCTCCTTCCTCCCCGTCTACCCCATCTGTGCCACCCCTGTTTATCTGCCCCTCCCCTTTAGAATGTGAGCTCTTACCAGCAGGGCCCTCTACCCTCTTGTGCTTCTCTTCACTTTACTTTAATCTACTCCTTACTCCCCACTAGGGCACCAAACACTTGGGACCTCATTCAGAGTCGGTCGGTGCGGCCGCACGGTCGTACGCCACCGATGTTCACTAAACTGCGCATGCGTAAAGTTCGCAATGTGCGCGCGCAAACTAGCCGCTACGATCAGAAATTTCTCTCTCTTTGAACACAGCCAGGTCGGTAGTTTGAGTGACAGATTACGGCGTTTGTGGGTGGTAACAGGGGAAGGTGCTTGAAAACGGGGGAGTGGAGATCCGAACGCAGGCGTCCCTAATTATGCAAACAGCGTTTTATGGGAGTGCATAATTAACAAAGTAGTGTCATGTGACATGGGTGGTTTTACACTGACATGATCGTAGAGCTTAAGAGAGGTTATGGTCAACCTTTAGCTCTACGACCAGTTCCGATGGTTTCCGATGCTCGCGATTAATCCTTATATGGCCGGAGATGACGTGTAATGCGTACGAGTTGGGGGCGTTTTTTTTGCGTTCCCACCGCATCCTCCCCTTGGTCGGCCAGCTACCGATCCGACCTTAGGGACGCAACATGCGAGTGCATCATTTGCATATCCGGTCCCTTTTCCAGTACGACCGTGCGGCCCGCAACGACCGACTCTGAATGAGGTCCTTGGTTGCTTATGCTCTGTTGCTTATCTGGGTGTTATGGTCGCTAATGTAGCAATGTATATTATCCTCAGCCTATATTGTATTGTACTGTAAGTCACGGGTCAACCTATTTGTTTATATACTTTGTAAGGCGCTGCGGAAAACTTGTGGCGCCAAATAAATAAAAGATAATAATATAATATTCCTGTCTGTTTAGCTGCCTGTCACCGGTAACCTCTTGGACATGTATTGTGCCCCCGAAATCTCCGCTCCGGCTATCGCCGTCAGCAACTCCTGCCCAGCTGAGCTGCCGAACGTTAAGAAAGAGTACTTTGGTGGGTTATGGCGTACACAGCTCATCCGTCACGGTTATACTCGCTCTCAGTCTTCTACGGAATGTGCGGACGGAACCATCTTACTGTCTCTGTTTCGTTCTTCTTCTCCACAGAACACGAGGCAAAAGCAATGATTAAGGAGCGTCAGAAGAAAGATAACCACAACCTGAGTAAGTGTGTGTGTGGGGGGTATTTACCATGATACAATGGCTGGAACTGCCTGGGAAGAGTGATTGGAGCTGATTAAAGTGTGCGGCAAACGAAGGGACATTGACACTGGGTCATATATATATAAAAACATGAACGCTGTAATATATTGGGCTGTTAATCCAAAGGAAGAAGTCAAGAGATGGAATATTTGCACCGATTTGGGCACATGTTGGGCCTGATGCACAGTTAGGAAGACATTTAAAAAAAGGAGCAATAAGCTCCAGGAACATACCATGTTGTAATGCGGGGGGGTGCACATGCCTTTATTGTTTTGCATGCAGGGAAAATACCAGCTGCTCTTGCATGTAGCAAACAAATGCTGGGCAGCTTTGCTTTTACACGCTAATTTAGAATTAAGCTAGAACATGTCCCTTTCCAAGTCTTAGAAGCCCATTTATTAATGATCGCATGTGCAATGCGATCTGGGTATGACATTACCGCCCATGATCACATTGCAAAATGCGACCCTCCCGGCAGAAAGTATCATCCGGCACATGCAGGGACAGAGGCTCAGAAAGGAGCGCGTCCCTGCGATTTGCCCAGAGTGCTGCCGGGGCTAGTGTGCATGCGCAGTCACGCTGACTGCACTTCCGCAGCCGCCATTGCTAATTATGCGAAGGCTACAGTGGCTACTGCCATCTTCAGATGGCGTCAGCTGCAGGGGGCCAATCTCCGGAAGGCATCACATTCCAGAAGTGGGTCAGTTTGGCAGCATTGCATCCCCCATAGACACCTATGGGGGAAGCGGCTACCAGCGGGAATGGAGAGATCGCAGCAAGTCTCTCCTTCATACATCTGGGGGAACTTAATATTTGCGGTTAACCCCCGAATACCTGTGTTTTCGGGGATTAAACCACAAATATATACGATGATAAATGGGCACCTTAATCTTTCTGCCCCACCTGCATTACGTGGTTTTGCCAAGATGCAAATTACTCCTTGTTTTATTGCTCCTTTTTATTTTCTCTTAGTCCTGAATCAGGACTATTGGGAATGACACAATGGACCTCATTGAGAGGCGCTCGCAAGAAGCGACCGCTCGTTCTGAATGAGGGCAGTCGTTTCATTTTTGAAGTGCGGCCTCCTGGTCGTTAGTTAAGCTGTGGGTTACCACCCACAGCTTAACGACCGACCAGTTTGATGGTCGCGATGGTCATCACCCTCGCGACCATCGGGGCTTACGACCAGACCCTAAGTTTGGGTCTCGGCACTCGTAAGCCCCAGGGAGCTTCCTGCTCTGATGGAGCAGGAAGCTCCCCACTGACATCACTGATGATGTCAGTGCGGCCGCCCACAAAACGGTAGGCGTTCATTGAGGAACACCTCCGTTTTGCAAACCCCCCCCCCCCCCCCCGGCCCGCCTACCAAACGGGGCGAGGTGTCGATCAACATCGACAGCCACCCCTTTGGTAACGAGCTCCGGAGCGACAGAGTTTCTCTGTCGCTCCGGGGCTTGCGCACGCACTGTGGTCGCTGCGCGTGCGCAGGACTAACTATCTAGTCGGTTACGAGCGCATCGGCGCTTGCAACCGACTCTGAATGCCGTCCTATATTCTTTTTTTTTTTCCCAATAAACCAGTTATTTTTCTTTCTTTGATCATTGGATTTACACAGCTTGATCATTATAATCGTCATCACCACTAGGGCGTAACGATAATGTGCCGTGGGCCAGTCTTGCTTTCCAGTCCACGCATGTGACATCAGTCCCGCGCGTCAGGACCATCAATAGTATCATCAGCTGTCATCAACAGTATGGGGGCATACACCCACCGCATGCTGGGAGCAAGAGATCCGTCTGCATACAAACTGGCACGGATGACGGCCGGCGCGTCCATGACACTCCCAGGACACTACCAGAGACTGATATGTTCCGTGCGTGAAACGCCCAGTTCACGCAAAGAGAGACCAATCAGCGCACAGATCGATCCGTCTGCACTTTGAATTTCCATCCCTGTGTGTGTCTGCATGGTACAGTCTACGATGGCGTTCTGTGGCGCGTGCGCATTTTGGACACAGTCGGGCCCTGAATATGTAAATGATGTGGGTAGAAAGCAAATACTTTGCAAATATGAAGAGGATAAAAAATCTTGCGTGACTGGATCTGCCGGCATTCCTGTGACATAATCCTGCAAAGCAGCCTCTCAGGTCTCTGCATGTTCAGGGTTAAGTAACCCGTTCCCTGCAGCGTCCCCGCCATGCTTCCAAGGCTGCTTTTCTCCCAGGTATAGAACATTTGTGGTTGGCTCACCTGATGATGACAAGACGAGACAGTTCTTTCATATTATATGGCATTATCACAGCACCAACAATTTACGCCAGCCCCAGTTCCAGTGGAGCTTAAGGCTGAATTGCCTACCAGAAACCGCGCACTCTCGCACAAGCGCCAATTTAGTTGGAGGACAATTAATGTAGCAGTTTATTTTTGGGTCATGAAATTAAATCAAAGCATTGTGGAGGAACCTTGCATATACACGGGGAGAACATACAAACCCCACACAGATAACACCATGGTCCAGGCCACAGTGTTGAGAGACCGTAATTATATCTCCTCTGCTCCCTCCATGTTCCTCTGACCATGCCTCCTCTCTCTGCAGTTGAACGCCGGCGAAGATTCAACATTAATGATAGAATTAAAGAGCTGGGGACACTCATACCGAAGTCCAGCGACCCGTAAGTGTGTTCACCAGAGAGCTATGTATATTACTACTTCAGTATCACGCGTTTATGGTCTTTCCTGTCCTTGGTTTCATTTCCACTTTTATATGGGGCCAGTCTTGTGGGAATATACAGAGAGGCGCATTCCCCTGTCTACATCTCTCATTCTTTCATGTCTTCCCCTTTATTGTCTTTTCTTGAGGCAATCATCTACCTCTCCTCACATCCTATCCTACGCTATACCATACCGCCATCTCTCCTACTGTATACCATACCGCCATCTCTCCTACTGTATACCATACCGCCATCTCTCCTACTGTATACCATACCGCCATCTCTCCTACTCTATACCATACCGCCATCTCTCCTACTATATACCATACCACCATCACTCCTACTGTATACCTTACCACCATCTCTCCTACTATATACCATACCGCCATCTCTCCTACTCTATACCATACCACCATCTCTCCTACTATATACCATACCACCATCTCTCCTACTATATACCATACCACCATCTCTCCTACTGTATACCATACCACCATCTCTCCTACTCTATACCATACCACCATCTCTCCTACTCTATACCATACCACCATCTCTCCTACTATATACCATACCGCCATCTCTCCTACTATATACCATACCACCATCACTCCTACTGTATACCTTACCACCATCTCTCCTACTATATACCATACCGCCATCTCTCCTACTATATACCATACCACCATCACTCCTACTGTATACCTTACCACCATCTCTCCTACTATATACCATACCGCCATCTCTCCTACTCTATACCATACCACCATCTCTCCTACTATATACCATACCGCCATCTCTCCTACTCTATACCATACCACCATCTCTCCTACTGTATACCATACCGCCATCTCTCCTACTCTATACCATACCGCCACGCCATCTCTCCTACTGTATACCATACCACCATCTCTCCTACTCTATACCATACCACCATCTCTCCTACTCTATACCATACCAGCATCTCTCCTACTATATACCATACCACCATCTCTCCTACTCTATACCATACCAGCATCTCTCCTACTGTATACCATACCACCATCTCTCCTACTCTATACCATACCGCCATCTCTCCTACTATATACCATACCACCATCACTCCTACTGTATACCTTACCACCATCTCTCCTACTATATACCATACCGCCATCTCTCCTACTATATACCATACCACCATCTCTCCTACTCTAAACCATACCACCATCTCTCCTACTCTATACCATACCACCATCTCTCCTACTCTATACCATACCACCATCTCTCCTACTCTATACCATACCACCATCTCTCCTACTCTATACCATACCACCATCTCTCCTACTCTATACCATACCACCATCTCTCCTACTCTATACCATACCACCATCTCTCCTACTCTATACCATACCACCATCTCTCCTACTCTATACCATACCACCATCTCTCCTACTCTATACCATACCGCCATCTCTCCTGCTGTATACCATACTGCCATCTCTCCTACTCTATACCATATCGCCATTTATCCTATTCTACACCATACCACCATCTCTCCTACTGTATACCATACCACCATCTCTCCTACTATATACCATACCGCCATCTCTCCTACTGTATACCATACCACCATCTCTCCTACTCTACAACATGCTGCCATCTCTACTACTCTATACCATAACGTCATCTCTCCTACTCTATACCATACTGCCATCTCTCCTACAGAACTTCCTCTTCAATCTTTTACCATACCCCCCATCTCTTAACAGTTCATGTCCTGTTCTATACAATACTCTAATCTCCACACTTCCTGTCCTGCTCTATACTATACCCTATACCTCCTTATTACGCTACACCATATCCCCAGCTCTCCATACTCCCTTGTTTTTACTGTGCACCATGCCACCAGCTCTCCATACTTTCTACTAATTACTGTGCACCTTACCTCCAGCTCCACATACTTCCTCCTTATTACTCTGCACAATACCTAAAGCTTCCCATACTTCCTCCTTATTACTGTACACCTTATCTCCAGCTTCCTATACTTCCTCCTTATTACTGTACACCTTACCTCCAGCTCCCCATACTTCCTCCTTATTACTGTACACCTTACCTCCAGCTCCCCATACTTGCTCCTTATTCCTGTACACCTTACCTCCAGCTCCCCATACTTCCTCCTTATTACTGTACACCTTACCTCCAGCTCCCCATACTTCCTCCTTATTCCTGTACACCATATCTCCAGCTTCCCATACTTCCTCCTTATTACTGTATACTTTACCTCCAACTCCCCATACTTCCTCCTTATTCCTGTACACCTTACCTCCAGCTCCCCATACTTACTTCTTATTACTGTACACCTTACCCCAGTTTCCTAATACTTCCTCCTTAGTACTGTACACCTTACCTCCAGCTCCCCATACTTCCTCCTTATTACTGTACACCTTACCTCCAGCTCCCCATACTTGCTCCTTATTCCTGTACACCATATCTCCTGCTTCCCATACTTCCTCCTTATTACTGTAAACCTTACCTCCAACTCCCCATACTTCCTCCTTATTCCTGTAGACCTTACCTCCAGCTCCCCATACTTCCTCCTTATTACTGTACACCTTACCCCAGTTTCCTATACTTCCTCCTTATTACTCTGCACCACGCCATCAATTCCCCATACTTCCTCCTTATTACTATACACCTTACCTCTAGCTCCCCATACTTCCTCCTTATTACTGTACACCACACCCCTAGCTCCCCATACTTCCTCCTTATTACTGTACACCTTACCTCCAGCCCCCCATACTTGCTCCTTATTCCTGTACACCTTACCTCCAGCTTCCCATACTTCCTCCTTATTACTGTACACATTACCTCCAACTCCACATACTTCCTCCTTATTACTGTACACCTTACCTCCAGCTCCCCATACTTCCTCCTTATTCCTGTACACCATATCTCCAGCTTCCCATACTTCCTCCTTATTACTATACACCTTACCTCCAACTCCCCATACTTCCTCCTTATTCCTGTACACCTTACCTCCAGCTCCCCATACTTGCTCCTTACTACTGTACACCTTACCTCCAGCTCCCCATACTTACTCCTTATTCCTGTACACCTTACCTCCAGCTCCCCATACTTGCTCCTTACTACTGTACACCTTACCTCCAGCTCCCCATACTTCCTCCTTATTACTATACACCTTACCTCTAGCTCTCCATACTTCCTCCTTATTCCTGTACACCATATCTCCAGCTTCCCATACTTCCTCCTTATTACTGTACACCTTACCTCCAACTCCCCATACTTCCTTCTTATTCCTGTAGACCTTACCTCCAGCTCCCCATACTTCCTCCTTATTACTGTACACCTTACCCCAGTTTCCTATACTTCCTCCTTATTACTCTGCACCACACCATCAATTCCCCATACTTCCTCCTTATTACTATACACCTTACCTCTAGCTCCCCATACTTGCTCCTTATTCCTGTACACCTTACCTCCAGCTCCCCATACTTGCTCCTTATTCCTGTACACCTTACGTCCAGCTCCCCATACTTCCTTGTTATTACTGTACACCTTACCTCCAGCTCCCCATACTTCCTCCTTATTCCTGTACACCATATCTCCAGCTTCCCATACTTCCTCCTTATTACTGTATACTTTACCTCCAACTCCCCATACTTCCTCCTTATTCCTGTACACCTTACCTCCAGCTCCCCATACTTACTTCTTATTACTGTACACCTTACCCCAGTTTCCTATACTTCCTCCTTATTACTGTACACCTTACCTCCAGCTCCCCATACTTCCTCCTTATTACTGTACACCTTACCTCCAGCTCCCCATACTTCCTCCTTATTCCTGTACACCATATCTCCAGCTTCCCATACTTCCTCCTTATTACTGTACACCTTACCTCCAACTCCCCATACTTCCTTCTTATTCCTGTAGACCTTACCTCCAGCTCCCCATACTTCCTCCTTATTACTGTACACCTTACCCCAGTTTCCTATACTTCCTCCTTATTACTCTGCACCACACCATCAATTCCCCATACTTCCTCCTTATTACTATACACCTTACCTCTAGCTCCCCATACTTACTCCTTATTACTGTACACCACACCCCTAGCTCCCCATACTTCCTCCTTATTACTGTACACCTTACCTCCAGCCCCCCATACTTGCTCCTTATTCCTGTACACCTTACCTCCAGCTTCCCATACTTCCTCCTTATTACTGTACACTTTACCTCCAACTCCCCATACTTCCTCCTTATTACTGTACACCTTACCTCCAGCTCCCCATACTTCCTCCTTATTCCTGTACACCATATCTCCAGCTTCCCATACTTCTTCCTTATTACTATACACCTTACCTCCAACTCCCCATACTTCCTCCTTATTCCTGTACACCTTACCTCCAGCTCCCCATACTTGCTCCTTACTACTGTACACCTTACCTCCAGCTCCCCATACTTGCTCCTTATTCCTGTACACCTTACCTCCAGCTCCCCATACTTGCTCCTTATTCCTGTAGACTTTACCTCCAGCTCCCCATACTTCCTCCTTATTACTGTACACCTTACCCCAGTTTCCTATACTTCCTCCTTATTACTCTGCACCACACCATCAATTCCCCATACTTCCTCCTTATTACTATACACCTTACCTCTAGCTCCCCATACTTGCTCCTTATTCCTGTATACCTTACCTCCAGCTCCCCATACTTGCTCCTTATTCCTGTAGACTTTACCTCCAGCTCCCCATACTTCCTCCTTATTACTGTACACCTTACCCCAGTTTCCTATACTTCCTCCTTATTACTCTGCACCACACCATCAATTCCCCATACTTCCTCCTTATTACTATACACCTTACGTCTAGCTCCCCATACTTCCTCCTTATTACTGTACACCTTACCTCCAGTTCCCCATTCTTGCTCCTTATTACTGTACACTTTTCCACCAGCTCCCATACTTCCTCTTTATTACGCTTGATTCGGCCTATTTCTCTAACTATTTTTCGTCCTTCTTTCATCTCAGTCCACTCATCTCTTCTGCATTAATACCTGTGTTCCCTCATTGCCCTGTCCTGAATCCTGTTCTCTATTTGGTTCTCGCTAACAGGGAGCTGCGCTGGAATAAAGGCACCATCTTGAAGGCCTCTGTAGAGTACATCCGGAAACTGCAGAAAGACCAGCAGAGGGTGCGGGAGCTGGAGGGCAGGCAGCGGAAACTGGAGCATATGAACCAGAGTCTTCTGCTGCGTGTCCAGGTAATGCGTGCGCTGCATAATGCACATTACAGTATATTGCTGATCCAGTGTGGTGTAAAGGTTTCTTATTGTCAATGGGTTTATACAATACAGCGTCTGTGTAATGAAACGAGTTGAGGCCATTCTGACAAATGAAGAAAAAAAACTAATCAGCATGATTGCGCAGACCTCCGATAATCACTCAGCTGGGTAAACATTTGCGTTGTGTCCATCCCTGGATCAGGCCCACTTTTGGGCATTGCAGGGAAGGGGGTCCACGTCGCCTGCCTTGTATAGACACAGAAGCGTTTTCTGAAGATGAATGAAGTAATTATTTGTTCAGCTACAGATACTCGCGCAGTTCACGTTTTTTCATGCATTTTGCGTGCTCGCGACCAGGGGCGTTTTGAGAGGGGAGGGGGCCAGTATGCAGACTCAGTGCGGACCCCCTCCTTCCTGGCAGCGCAGTAGTTTCTGACTTGGAGCCAGAATGGACTGCGCATGATCGGGTCTAAGGGAGAATAGCGTTTGCGCCTTATTTTCGGGGACATGTCTACTGCGCATGCGCAAGTCACTGGTAAAATGTCCGCCAGCCATTTTCCTTGTGATTTTCGCTGATCTGCAGCGCCGGCCTGGAGGCTGCGGAGAGGTAAGTATAACTATATATGGGTGCAGGGTGTGCGGTGTGGGCCCCCCTGGATCCAGGGGCCCATGTCCACCGCACACCTTGCACCCATTATGAATACGCCATTGCTCACGTGTCCAAAATATTAGTTCAGAATAATTTGAAAAAACTCTTCTGGTCATGGGCCAAGGGTCTGATTTAGAGGCGCTCGCAAAAAGCGAGCGCTCGCTCTGAATCAGGGCGGCCGCTTTTTTTTTTTTTACCCGGCCTCCTGGCTGCTCGCTAAGCTGTGGGTGACGACCCACAGCTTTTGCGAGCGGCCAGGTGATGGTCGCGTCCATCAGGCTTGCGACGAGACCCTTGTGGTAGGCAGGAACTCCTCCGTTTGTCCAGCCACCCCCCTTCCCCGCCTACAATACAGGGCGACCTGTCGATCAACATAGACAGCCGCCCCGTTTGTAGCGAGCCCCGGAGCGAGTGAATTTCTCACTCGCTCCGGGGCACGCCGCACGTGCGCAATGCCCCACCATTGACCCACTTGTGAGCGGGTCTGAATGAGGCCCCAAGTACGGTCATACAAGGCCGTCGCCCACAAGCTGTATTGTGAGGGAATTATCAAACCTGCACTCAGCAGCAAAGCCAACTTCATAACATGATGTTAGGAAATACTAGTAACATGAATATTATTATACATTAAGTGCTTCTTTATTGACGCCCCTTATACCACTTCTAGAGAACATATGTAATGATGGGTCGTTATACAGATTACAGCACCAACCTCCACCAGGTAAACGATCTCGGGGCCTGATCAGGTTGGATCGCAAGGCTGCGGACGCACGCAACCGGTCAATGTTCGTGTTCTGCGTACGCATCGCAGTTCGCAACCCTGCCACTGCCATCGGGTATGCGTGCGCAGTGGATACGCAGCGGCACAAAGAAATGACTGACAGGAAGCACCGTTTGGGGGTGGAGAGGAGGGGTGGTCGAAGGAACGCAGTTGTGCCTGTGCGTTTAAACGCCGTTACAGGGGCGTGCATAATTAAGCCCCTGCGATGGCTTATACGCAGCCAGAGGTCTAGATGACGACAGGAAGTTTTCGCAGTCTGTGAGTCAGGGTCAGCTCAACCACAGCTGTGCGTATGGGTCCGATGTTACCGATGTTACCAAATGTTTTAGCTAACTTGCGGATGTATGTAATGGGAAGTGGGTGGCTTTATAAGCTGGTGGGCGTCTTGGTATAGTACTGTGATTGCACTGCGATCTTTGCAGCGAGCGCGTGCGTGCGATTGCAGACTTGCAATCCGTTCTGAATCAGACCCTCTGTTCTTACCACTTCATGTTGTCTTTCAGGAGCTGGAGATGCAGGCTCAGATTCATGGGAATACAGCCACCCCACCATCTATGTTAACGGCCATCCCCAAGGCAGAGCCATTATCTGGAGGGGTTACAGGTTTTGGTGTTCAATCTCTTCAGCCCCTGGACCCCTCCACCTTAGACCTGGGCATTCTCCATTTCTCAGACCACCTGACTGACTTGGTGGATCACGGCCTGAGTTTTGACCTGAGCCTGACTGGGGACTCAGCCATCGCAGACATTCTCATGGATGACACACTCTCCCCGCTAGGGGAAGCTGACCCTCTTCTTTCTTCCGTCTCTCCCGGAGCCTCCAAGACCAGCAGTCGGCACAGTAGCTTTAGTATGGAGGAAGACTCCTGATCAGACACAGACTCCAACAGAATGGACTTCTGAGAGCAACTCCTTCAAAGCATACCGAGAAATCTGAGTTTGTATTCTCTCCCACCAGACTGGCGTACTCAGCGCCCTCAAGAGAATTCAGATGCTGAAGATTGCTCACAGAATTGAACTGAGTGCCTGATCGAACCCTTTTCATTTTCCAACATCACCTACGGATGGACAGAGTTTCTCTTAGACCTTTTTTCTTTAGAGAGGTGGAAGTAAGGACAAGCAGACACTATTTGTAATAGAGCTGTTATTGGATAGCGAATACCAATTCTTAAGTCTTCGATACTGAGGAAAGCCAGTTTATGTCAACCCCCGGTATAGGCCAGTGAGCAGAATATCAACTGAGGATCATTAAGCATGACTGAGAGTGAGGCAGGAGTGTGAAATACGAGATTGTGTCGGGTAACGGTCAGAGGGTGTGATGGCCAAAATGGTGCCTGGTAGTAAAAAGATTGCATGACATTCAAAATGGTGCCTGGTAGCAAACAGATTGCATGAATTTCAAAATGGCACCTGGCAGCATACAGAGGACTTGAGATTCGAAATGGCGCCTAGTAACAACTAGATTGCATGAAATTCAAAATGGCGCCTGGTGGCAAGCATTGCTTTGATAAACAAAATAGCAAGCAAAACAGTGATACACCAAACGTTAAAGACATACACAGGGTGGTGACCGATAGAGAACGGACGGCAAGATAGTGTCTGTCAGTGTGAAGTAACACATTAAGAGGGGTATTCAATATGGGAGCGAAAACTCAGTTTTTGCGTTAATTTCGCACCTATGACGTCATTATCGCAGGACAACCCCAAAAAATGTATTTAAAAATTGGGGTGAAAAAAAAAAAATGGGAAAAAATTGTTTAAAACTAGGGAAATAGGTTCAGGGCTATTCTGCATGTATGCGGCAGGTGTATTCTAGAATAGATTATTAGCGGCAGGTGTATTCTAGAATAGATTATTAGCGGCAGGTGTATTCTAGAATAGATTATTAGCGGCAGGTGTATTCTAGAATGGATTATTAGCGGCAGGTGTATTCTAGAATAGATTATTAGCGGCAGGTGTATTCTAGAATAGATTATTAGCGGCAGGTGTATTCTAGAATAGGCTATTAGCGGCAGTTGTATTCTAGAATAGGCTATTAGCGGCAGGCGTATTCTAGAATAGCCTATTAGCGGCAGGTGTATTCTAGAATAGATTATTAGCGGCAGGTGTATTCTAGAATAGATTATTAGCGGCAGGTGTATTCTAGAATAGATTATTAGCGGCAGGTGTATTCTAGAATAGATTATTAGCGGCAGGTGTATTCTAGAATAGATTAATAGCGGCAGGTGTATTCTAGAATAGATTAATAGCGGCAGGTGTATTCTAGAATAGATTAATAGCGGCAGGTGTATTCTAGAATAGATTTATAGCGGCAGGTGTATTCTAGAATAGATTATTAGCGGCAGGTGTATTCTAGAATAGATTATTAGCGGCAGGTGTATTCTAGAATAGGCTATTAGCGGCAGGTGTATTCTAGAATAGATTAATAGCGGCAGGTGCACAGTTGCAGAATTTTTAAAAACTTACTTTAGGGACATAAAAATATGCTAGTACCCATTTTCATGTACCCCAAATTTGATGGGACCCCTTAGAAAAACGAAAAAAATAACCTGTGCTCTTCTGCATCACTTCTTCAATGTCGGGAAAAAAACACCTGCCGCAGCTATTTAAATCCCAGACTTTCATTTGCAGGCTAAAAACGGGGTACCCATAGTGATCCCCCATGTTTTTACAGCTTTAGGGGGGTCCTACAATTTTTTTCAGGAAAATTTCGTAGTTTATCGCAAATCCCAATTCGCCAGGTCCCGTTTTCGTAGATGTTATATTGAATACGGGGATAAAGCGGGCGTGCGCCCGATACTTTAGCCCAGAAAAATCTCCGATGTGGAGCGAAAAGTCCAGCACGGACTTTTCGCTCCCATATTGAATACCCCTCTAAATGACGGCCAGGTAGAACAGGAGAGAAGGATGGATGAGGTAGCCAAGAAAGCTGCCAGGACTTATAGGACTTTTCATTAAATTAATACAAACGATGATGTAGAAGAACTGTAGAGAGCAATATCTGACCCTTTAGGGACATACGTAGATGTCTACATGTGAGCTAATGTAGGGTTTGGAGACACGCTGCTAGTCGGTGGGTCTGGGACTGTTGTATGTAGGCCCGTCAGACCGACAGCTATGTGCTCTTATCCACATTTCAGTCACCTGAGCTAGCTTTTAATGCATCTGCACTGTGTAAGGCCGCAAAAGACGGGTGGAAAAGGAGGTTCACAAAAGGTCAGGGGATCAGTTACAATGACAGCAAAGGAGGTTATTGTTATATACATTCATATTTTGGGGAAAGCAGTACTTATATCTGTGTATCCAGGGACACAGATGGTAGTTTGTCTGAGTGGAGGCTGACGGTGAGACTGCGCGATTGTCAGAGAGTGGGTCGGGCAGGGAGTGCGTGTCACTGTGCGAGTGAGAGAATGAGTGCGAGAGGTGGTCACGTAACATAACCTGTGTATATTCGGTGAATGTTATGCCGGACAGACTACGCATAAGATGGATGAATGAATTAATGTACTTGGGGGTGTCAAAGTAGGGACAAAAGATGTATTTGGGGGTACTACAGTTATAGGGCAGTGAGGGTATTAGGGGGTGCAGGTCTCACCCTATATCCTCACTGAGAATGTGTTTTTACATAGATATGAAGAATTATCTCTTGTGTTTTATATCATACAAACTACTACGCGTAATGTTCTTTAATTAAAATATTTTACACTCTACAAGCTGTGTGGGAGTCTGTTCTGAGGGGATGGCGGAACATTCTGGAAGTTTGAAACCTAGAGGACAAGTGGGGGTGTTTCCATAGCAACCAATCAGATTCTGGCTGCCATTTTATAGAAAGTACTAGATAAATGAGAGCTTGAATTTCATTGGCTGCTATGTCTAACACCTCCACTTGTCCCTTCTCCCTCATATTGTGTGGATCAGGCAAATACATCCCCCAAGTGATGCACCAGGGCCAGGCACAACGATCAGAGGAGCAAAGAGAAGCATTGGAGCATATTGTATATGATTTAATGTTGGTGCTCTGGTGCATATATCCGGCCAGTCTCTCCCACACTACAAGCTGATGATGCCTTTAATCCTCCATTACATTCCCTGCTCTGTCCCACCCACAGCCTGTGCCATGTACCATGTAACCATGGTGGAACCTTACTAAGTGGAGATTGCATGTACGGAAGAGGAGGACATGCTATAGGGGCACACGCCACAAGGGGGAGATGTTGCCCCTAGCAACCAATCAACTTCTGTCATTTTATAGACTGTGTAAGATAAATAATAGCTAGAAGCTCATTGACTGCGCTGCTATGGGCAACTTATCCACTTTGGGCCTGGTTCAGAGATGGACGCAAATCCCATTGCGACTGCGTCTCTGCGAAAATAAGCAAATGCCGCAGCCGCCGTTATTTGCATTTAGACGCATACCGGCGGCTTCACAAATCCAAACGCTTGCGTTCAAAGACGCAGCACCAGACGCAGATCAGGCGATTATCAAAGTTATAACCCTATGGCTTCAAAGAATGGGCGACGACAGTAAGATGCCGGAGCCTTAACATCCGAGTGAGGATCGCAGTCGCAGGCTCTGACGTGCCCCCCGAAATGGTCGTGACATGTCTGCGTTTCAGTCGCCAACCCCCTTTCCCGTTACCGTCCACAATCACTTGGCGCATAAATGGGCTCTGCGACTGGTGCTGCAAGATCATCGCAACACATGCGCAGTGCGACTCCGACACATCAATAAAAAATACATCGACCGTTTGCGAAAACATCGATGATACACCTCCCCTATAACTGAGGTAATGATCTGTCTTGCACACAGCCCTTAACACGATGGCAAGAAGGGCAGAGACACAGGGCTCGGTGCGGAGCTCATCGTATGCCTAGTGTGGAGCGTGTCTTGTGTGCTTTCGCAGTGCACCTGCTATGGGGCAGAGCGTACGCAAGTAACGGTGATACAATGTCATTTGCATTCCAAGCGCATCTCCAATCACGACTGAAGTGACATAACCAAGCAATAATGGGGCATTCTCTTAAAGCTTAGTAAGGGCGTATTGCAGGAACTTTGGCCTGCGCAGAGCTGGACGGAAGCATAAATACCCTTCAACGGTCTATCTGGGAAGCAGTCGGGAAGCAGATGGACAGAATCCTGACCGTCGGAATCCCGACTGTCTAATCCCGGCAAGGGCTACATGACAGGCGTCAAAATCCCGACGCCTGTCATTTTACCGATGCCGGGAGCCCGACACCCGGCTTACTGATCGAAGGTCGAAGGTAAGCCGGGCGCGGACAGCCACGGGGGGGGGGGGGAGGGTTAGGTTTAGGGTTCCCGGGGGTGACTTAGGGTTAGGCACCCCCCCGGGAGGGTAGGGTTAGGCAACCCCGGTGGGAGGTTAGGGTTAGGCACCCCCCTGGGGGACTTAGGTTTAGGCGGCGGGGAAGGTGGGGGTCAGGTTTATGCACTTAGAGGGGGGATTAGGATTAGGCACTTGGGGGGGAGGTTAGGGTTAGGCACTCCTAAGGGAGGGTTAGGGGGTAGAATTAGGTTAGGAAATACTTACCTTTGACGATCAGGATTTCTTCCTCTGCCAGGATGCCGCTGTCGGAATTAGAACCGCCGGCCATGCGGCCAGCGGTAAATCCTATGTATTCCGTCTATCTACCTCCTTATCTGCAATATGCTGAACCTGGGAACCAGATACACTGTTCAACAGCCATGTTCCTAACTGCAGATTACCTTATCTGTCCTCCAAATAACTGGATGTTATCTGACCTTCTTCCGTTCCGTACTAGATCAGTCATAATCCTTAGAACATAGAGAGGACAGAGAAAGATTTGTCCTTTGCGGTGCACAGAGATAATTGTATAATAAAACATAACTTTTATTCAGTCTCTTTAATAACAACAATAATATAAAAACCTGCGATATAAAATTGATAATTAGAATGTGTGTCTTAGGACCATATTCAATTTGGAGCGAAAAGTCAGTTGCCAGGCTTTTCGCCATCATCGGAGGTTTTGCCGTCGAAAAGTTATCACGCGCGTCCCCGCGTATCTAATTCCAAATTGGCGAAGACCGGACACGGCGAAAACTAAATAGGCGTTTTGGGGGAAATCAGCCTGACACCCCCTAAAGATGCCCTGACATGAGGCTTCACTATGGGTACCCCCGAATAGCCCTGCAAAAGGTATTTGGTCTCAATAGGAGCTATTTAGCATCTTTGGGAGAGTGGTGAAGAATAGCATTTAGCAACTTTTTTGGGGGAAAATAAGTAGTCCCAACAAATTTGGGGTACATGAAAATGGGTGCAAGCATATTTAAAAATCGCTAAAGTCAAGCATTAAAAAGCGCCAAAACGCACCAGCAATCAAAAAAACTCCTCCCCCCATACTTGCAGACCCCTCCCAAAGGCTGCTTCGCTAGTTTTTGAATTTGTACCCCCACTTTGAATTTTTTCACCCGCATTTTCAAAGTGTTTTTTTAGGGCTGTCCTTTGTGGGGTTTTTTAAGCGTTTTTTTTACGCAGTTTGCGTCAAGGGGGGTACAAAGGGTACAGAGTGGTTTCCGCACTTCTGCACCCCAAAACCCCAATTCTGCACTTTTTTCCGCCGGGTATTCATAGGCAAAACTTTTTCGCCTATTACATTGCATTGCGTTTTCGCACCGGCTAAAAGACGCTACAATTGAATACGGGGATAAGTGAAATCGGCGAAAATGACGTCATCGGCGAAAAAGTTTTGCCAAGAACGGCTTTTCGCTCCAAATTAATACTGCCCTTAGACATAAAATGTGATATAAAACAGATTGTACAGTATGATCTGTAATAAATGCAATTATAGCACAGAGATGTTGTTCCGAGTTATCTTTTCGGTGTTTATATGATTTCATAAATTTATTTTGGTAAAATACTGTTACCGAGGCTGTAACATTCAGTGGTAGTCCTTGTGCACTTGCTACTAGAGCAGTAATTATAATACCAGTTGGTAATAACGCATGTGCTGGTAATAATTATTGTTCACGCGCCCATCCTGGATGCAACTCGGCCGGGCCATATTGCGATGTGAAAGGGGTATAACAGACAACAGAGGATTGAACCTCAATTATATCAACTTCACACAATAGGGGTATGTGCCACAAAGGGAGTATACACATAAGAACCCACTAATGAAGAAATCAATGGGAGAGAATACTCTGTCCAAAATGTTCACATAAATTTCATTGTAGCAATATCTGATTACCCAGAAACCACTGTGTATGCGACCACTAAGTCATAGCCCTTTTACACTAGCAGCAATAACCCAGGTTACTGTGTAGTGTGAAAGGCGCAGGTTGAAACAAGCCCACCCGGCATTTCAACCCAGGTCACGAGAAGGGTTGAAGGCATGTTCAACCCTGCTCGTGATTGGTACCTTCTGCCTGGGATGATACCTCCCAACCGTGATGATTTCTGCAGGACAGTCCTGCTCTTCCACCCGTGGGCCGCAGTGTCCCGAAGGTTGGGGGACACTCTGTGACAAAAACGTTATGCACAAGGGGGTGTGGCCTGGCAGACGCAAGTCCACACCCCCTTGCGCTGAGAGATATCCTGAGTCTGCACTGGGTCAAACGCAGGATTTCTAGAGGGGGGTTTCCAAATGTTTGGTTTCAGAGCGACTGTTGCCAGCCCATGAAGGATGCAACCCCGATGGTTTGCGTACATCTCCAATGTTAGAGGATCGGCGCATGCCGCAGTTCCCCAAGGCTGCCTGACTGGCAGGCTGTAGCCGTTTGGGGGCCAGGGAGTGGGTGGAGCCGACCTGCGTTCCCGGAAACGGGGGCTTGTTGCCCCCACTTTCATGGTGTGCTGGGGTCAGGGTCAGCGTTTTCCGACGCAGACTTCCTGACCCAGGCTGAGCAGTTCCGTTGCCCCCAGATGGTCGATTACTGTGTCCCGGTCGCGATGGTGATCAGGTGATCCCATAATGCGTCTTCGGACGCAGCACTCGGATCTGCAATGCTGTCAGGAGGAGTCTTTTCTCTACAGACACCTCCTGCCTCATTGGAATAAGTTAGCAGCAGCAGCTGCAGCGATGCTAACTGCGTCCATCTCTAAATCAGGCCCAAAAGTTATTTTCTTAATCTGACACTCAAATAAAAAAGAACGTTCTCAAACGCCCCCGTGCTCCAGTGTAAGATGATCAGCCAATGCAATACTAGGTGTGCCCAGCAGGTGGCGAGCGCTCGTTCGTCTGTCTTTCTATCCCTCAGCTGTAGTTGTTGGCAGCGACCAGCTCCCGTCTGTTCTCGGTGTGTCTCTATGGTGACAGCTGGACTGTACCATTGAGCGGAGCGGCGGGGGTGCAGTGCCGGTGCCAGGGCTGTGACAGGAAGATGGCGCAGGCTCTGTCAGAGGATGAGTTCCAGCGGATGCAGGTAACCGGGTCCCCAGGCCGGCTCTGGTGACATCATTCTACGCAGCACCGGTGACGTCATGTCATACCTGCAGCCCCCATTATCAGCAGTCACTCTCTTGCCATACAGGAATGATGGGAGCTGCTATTACCCCTAGCTGTGCTCTGACGGGGTTATTCTCATGTGTGTGTGTGTCAGAGACCCCACTGTCCGGTCCCTGTGATGTCATGTGCCCCTGCCAGGTCCCTGTTATGGTGTCATGTGACCCTGCCAGATCCCTGTGATGTTATACCAGGTCCCTGTGCTGTCATGTGCCCCTGCCAGGTC
The DNA here is from genome assembly GCA_031769625.1 of Taudactylus pleione. Taxonomy (NCBI): domain Eukaryota; kingdom Metazoa; phylum Chordata; class Amphibia; order Anura; family Myobatrachidae; genus Taudactylus; species Taudactylus pleione. Next base: position 3,551,923 of record JAUIMM010000013.1, on the reverse strand, counting down.
CCTGTGCTGTCATGTGCCCCTGCCAGGTCCCTGTGCTGTCATGTGCCCCTGCCAGATCCCTGTGCTGTCATGTGCCCCTGCCAGGTCCCTGTGCTGTCATGTGCCCCTGCCAGGTCCCTGTGCAGTCATGTGCCCCTGCCAGGTCCCTGTGCTGTCATGTGCCCCTGCCAGGTCCCTGTGGTGTCATGAGCCCCTGCCAGGTCCCTGTGGTGTCATGAGCCCCTGCCAGGTCCATGTGATGTCATGCGCCCCTACCGAGTCCCTCTGATGTCATGCACCCCTACCGGGTCCATGTGATGTCATGTGCCCCTGCCAGGTTCCTGTGCTGTCAAGTGCCCCTGCCAGGTCCCTGTGGTGTCATGAGCCCCTGCCAGGTCCCTGTGATGTCATGTGCCCCTGCCAGGTCCCTCTGATGTCATGCGCCCCTACCGGGTCCCTCTGATGTCATGCGCCCCTACCGGGTCCCTCTGATGTCATGCGCCCCTACCGGGTCCATGTGATGTCATGCGCCCCTGCCAGGTCCCTGTGCTGTCATGTGCCCCTGCCAGGTCCCTGTGCTGTCATGTGCCCCTACCAGGTCCCTGTGCAGTCATGTGCCCCTACCAGGTCCCTGTGCTGTCATGTGCCCTTACCAGGTCCCTGTGCTGTCATGTGCCCCTACCAGGTCCATGTCATGTCATGTGCCCCTGCCAGGTCCCTGTGATTTTATACCATGTCCCTCTGATGTCATGCGCCCCTACCGGGTCCATGTGATGTTATGCACCCCTGCCAGGTCCCTGTGATATCATGTGCCCCTGCCAGGTCCCTGTGATTTTATACCATGCCCCTCTGATGTCATGCGCCCCTACCGGGTCCATGTGATGTCATGCGCCCCTGCCAGGTCCCTGTGATGTCATGCGCCCCTGCCAGGTCCCTGTGATGTCATGCGCCCCTGCCAGGTCCCTGTGATGTCATGCGCCCCTGCCAGGTCCCTGTGATGTCATGTGCCCCTGCCAGGTCCCTGTGCTGTCATGTGCCCCTGCCAGGTCCCTGTGCTGTCATGTGCCCCTGCCAGGTCCCTGTGCTGTCATGTGCCCCTACCAGGTCCATGTCATGGCATGTGCCCCTACCAGGTCCATGTCATGTCATGCGCCCCTACCAGGTCCATGTGATGTCATGCGCCCCTGCCAGGTCCCTCTGATGTCATGTGCCCCTGCCAGGTCCCTCTGATGTCATGCGCCCCTACCAGGTCCTTGTGATGTCATGCGCCCCTACCAGGTCCCTGTGATGTCATATGCCCCTACCAGGTCCCTGTGATGTCATGCGCCCCTACCAGGTCCATGTGATGTCATGCGCCCCTGCCAGGTCCCTGTGATGTCATTCGCCCGTGCCAGGTCCCTGTGATGTCATGTGCCCCTGCCAGGTCCCTGTGATGTCATGTGCCCCTGCCAGGTCCCTGTGATTTTATACCATGTCCCTGTGATGTCATGTGCCCCTGCCAGGTCCCTGTGATGTCATGTTCCCCTGCCAGGTCCCTGTGATTTAATACCATGTCCCTGTGATGTCATGTGCCCCTGCCAGGTCCCTGTGATGTCATGTGCCCCTGCCAGGTCCCTGTGATTTTATACCATGTCCCTGTGATGTCATGTGCCCCTGTCAGGCCCCTGTGATGTCATGTGCCCCTACAAGAACCCTGTGATGTTCAGATTCTACATCCCAAAATTAAAGGAGTCCTACATGTATCACTCTGTACTTGTACCGTTGATGCCACCTGTTGCTCTGTTGAGTTGCGTGGCTTTTGCTTTGCTGGATACTGGGGATCTCCCCTCACTCTGATGGGTACCGGGGATGTCTTGTGCCATTCTACTGGGTACCGGGGATGTCCTCCGTTGCCCTCCTGGGTAGCGGGGATGTGTCATACAGTGTGGTTTCCGGGGATGTTGCCTGTTGTTCTGCTGAGTACTGGAGATTTTGGCTGTAATTTTACTGGGTACCGGGGATGTTTCTGTTGCTCTGCTGGGTATTGGGATGTCGCCATTCACTGTTCTGGGTACCGGGGATGTTGCCTGTTGCTCTGCTGGGTATTGGGATGTCGTCATTCATTGTTCTGGGTATCGGGGATGTTTCTGTTGCTCTGCTGGATATTGGGATGTGTCTGGTAAAGAAAGGGGAAAGAGAAAAAACTCTGTGTGGTGAGCACTCTTTTAAAATAAATATGAATGTTAAAACATAACTTTTAATAAATCAAATAATAATGACCAAGTACCATTGGTACATAACAAAACTGGATACACATAAATGAAAAAAGAACATTAATCTAATTGACAGATATATGACAAAACAAAGACAAATACAGACAAAAAACATTAAGGCATGGTGATGAAAGTACCGATATAATGTGGTACATCAATCAATAAATCACTTACTGCAGCTCTATCTAAAATGAAGTTGTGCTACATTAATACAAGGCGAAATATAGAAAAAAATATTTATCATATCAAATCACCAAAATGGTGTTACACAGACTTTCACTATTATATCACATTATTAACCATATTGGTTATCCTAAATGTTTACTTATCACCTTTTTACTTAGCACCATGTGTTTCCTTTTTTTCTTTTTCCTTTTCCTTTTCACCCAATTTTGGTTACTTCACTTACTCACATGGGTCTTCAGTCACTTATTATAATCTATCGGTATTATACGGGTTCAACCTGTATCCAGGACTATGATATAAGTATTTATACTAAGATATATGGGACTATTTGATATTATACCATCATAATGTCTGCACCTTTTTTGACACTAATTAAGAGTAATGTCATTATAGAGTAATTCCAATGGTTTTATATCTCTATACATGTTTCTCACATCAATACGATATGTAGCAGATGTTTTGGAATTTAACATATTTTATTATTGTTATTCTTACTGATGATCCATATGGTAGCATCTGCATTTTTTCTAATTCCGGAGCATAAGCAATGATACATACTAGGTTTCCCTTCTCTCATTACAGTCGACAAAACTTTTGCAGGGTGCTTTCTAATGACAACTCTTACCTGCCTAGCTAAAATTTAGGATGGCAGGAATTTCTGTTCATTTTCCATTTCTTCGGGCTCCCTTATTTTACTTCATTTTAAGTTCACTCCACGGTTGGTTACCATTGGTAACGTGTATGTGATAATTGATTTACTAACCGCGCGCTGTGCACTCAGCCTGACGAGACAATTGAGCTCATTCTAATATAAGATACTGTTATAAGAACGTGTATTGGACAGCCCATACATCTATCTCACCATAGTATGAGGTGATAGGAGGATTCTTACACACCTCCTTTTCATTGGTTCCAATAACGCTGGGTCACGGATAGGCTTACTAACCTGTCGTTTGTGACATGGAGCCGGATGATTGGTTTACTATAGTACTTTACCTGGGGCATCACAGACGTGCCTCTGCAGCTGTTCCCTCCGTGAACAAGCCCTTTCAGGCGAAACGCGCGTCGGCAGGACGGGTGCTCGTGGCTGCGCAGCATGAGACAAGCCCAGCTTTTAGTTGGTATCTTCACCTCTCTGTTACTGACACCTGCTTTATCGTTCAATAGGCAATGTTTTTACTGTAGGGGTGGGTCTTGCACCATATCTTTACTATTTCCCGATCAGCGTGCATACATATGTATAGTTGACTTTGCGGTCTATACATATGCTGCAGCAATCGGGGATCACATTGTGATAAATGTTTATTATTATCAGTATTGTCCAGCTATGAGCTTTAATCGATGTTTAGTGTTCCCTCTAGCACCGGCGGCAGGCAGGGCGCCGGAGCTAGAGAGGGCAATCTTGTGCGCGCCCGAAAAGGGGGCGTGGTTATGAAAAGGGGGCGTGGTTATGAAAAGGGGCGTGTCTATAAGACGCGTCCCCTTTTCGTCATACTTGGGGGCGTGCCCGGCGCTTACCGACATGCCGGGCAGCCCCCAAGCGCTGCAGAAAGGGAGAATAGATGCCGGGTGCATGCGCCCGGCGTCTATTCTCCGGCGGTGACCGGATCACCGCATGTTTGTCCACCCGCGGGACACTGCGTCCCGCGGGTGAGAACGGCTCCCGCAGGCTGTTAGGGCAGGGCGCTTTTTGCCCTCCTCCTGGAGGGCAGGGTGCTTTTTGCCCTCCAGAAGGAGGGCAGGGCGCCGCGCCCCGCTAAAACAGCCTAGCGGGAACGCTAGATGTTTATATCTGACTTGTGCCTGAAAAATGCACCCCCCCTGATGAATACACGTGCAGTACAGCTTACTATATGCCTTTCTACTAAGACTCATTAATTTGTGTTTTTAGTCAGTAACGGGTGATCAGACAGCATAGATTAGCTGAACCTTATTCTAATTTTTTGCATAATAACAGCGTAGACTAGCTGTATTCTATTCAATACATGATTTTGCCATTATCTGTATATTTTTCGATCAGCATACATACATGTATATAGTTGACTTTGCGGTCTATACATATGATGCAGCAATCAGGGACTACATCGTGATAAATATCTATCATTATTATCCAACCATGAGCTTTAATCGATGTGTATGTCTGATTTGTACCTGAAAAATACATCCCCATTGTTGAATATACGCGTAATATATTAGACTATATGCTTTTCCACCAGACTCATTAAATGTGTATCTCTAGTCAGTAACAGGTGAGTAGACAGCATAGACTAGCTGTATCTCATTTTAAGTATGGCATAATGACAGCACAAACTAGCTGTATTCTATTCAAAACATAATATTGCCATTTTTCTTTATTCTTTGGCACATACTGCACTGTTCAATGCACCGAATTATTGATATTCTGAAAGTATATAATTTAGGTGTTTATAACTAACTATTCTTTATTAGTGTATCTTTTCCATATTGATTAGGTAGAATCTCAGATCAGTACTTCTCTCATCAGGTGTCCTATGCTTTGGTATGATACTTGAAAGCAGAAAGGATCATCTGAGCAACATATTACTCATTTCTTCCTTTCAGGAGGGTTTACCGTCCTTCCATGTCACACTTCTCACCTATGGTTATTAAAAACAAGTGTGTAGTGGTAGAACTGGTGGTAACGGTCCTTTTCCCTCACTATCCTTACACTTTAAACCATATGAAATTTTCTGTAAGAAAATTCATTTAATAAATTTATCACAACTATATTTTTCTGATTGATTGAAAACTAACTCAGAAAATTGGTCTTCCCTCGTGCGTCCTATACGTCAGCAAGACGCCCAGGGGTGAGAATACACATCTGAGCAATGTATTAATTACTCTGTTGTTTCTAAGGATTATTACGTGCAGAAGGCTTAGCAGTTTTCCCATAGATGGCCTTAGGCCAGGTGGGATACAGCGGAGCTGCCTACATTATCTCTTTTTTCCTGACTTTTCTGATATTTCTTCTCACATGTATGTTTGTATTTTATGATACCAACTAACTCTCTATTTATAACACCATTTTGGTGATTTGATATGATAAATATTTTTTTCTATATTTCGCCTTGTATTAATGTAGCACAACTTCATTTTAGATAGAGCTGCAGTAAGTGATTTATTGATTGATGTACCACATTATATCGGTACTTTCATCACCATGCCTTAATGTTTTTTGTCTGTATTTGTCTTTGTTTTGTCATATATCTGTCAATTAGATTAATGTTCTTTTTTCATTTATGTGTATCCAGTTTTGTTATGTACCAATGGTACTTGGTCATTATTATTTGATTTATTAAAAGTTATGTTTTAACATTCATATTTATTTTAAAAGAGTGCTCACCACACAGTTTTTTCTCTTTCCCCTTTCTTTACCAATCATATCAACTCTAGTGAGCACCACCACCACCTTAGTGCATTCGTTTTTTAAGGACTAGTCACATTATTATAGGAACAGTGGTTATTTATTTGTGTGTATATATATATATATATATATATATATATATATGTTATTTTTTTCATTTTGTCTGTGCGATGATATCCCCTCCCCTCTTTTCCTTTTAGTTATTGGGATGTGTCGCCATCCACTATTCTGGGTACCGGGGATGTTTCTGTTGCTCTGCTGGGTACCGGGGATGTCGCCATTCACTATTCTGGGTACCGGGGATGTTTCTGTTGCTCTGCTGGGTACCGGGGATGTCGCCATTCACTGTTCTGGGTACCGGGGATGTTTCTGTTGCTCTGCTGGGTACCGGGGATGTCGCCATTCACTGTTCTGGGTACCGGGGATGTTTCTGTTGCTCTGCTGGGTATTGGGATGTCGCCATTCACTGTTCTGGGTACCGGGGATGTTGCTCTGCTGGGTACCGGGGATGTCGCCATTCACTGTTCTGGGTACCGGGGATGTTGCTCTGCTGGGTACCGGGGATGTCGCCATTCACTGTTCTGGGTACCGGGGATGTTGCTCTGCTGGGTCTGTACCGGGGATGTCGCCATTCACTGTTCTGGGTACCGGGGATGTTGCTCTGCTGGGTCTGTACCGGGGATGTCGCATGCCGCTCTGCTGGGATGTTGCCTATTGCACTGCTGAGTGCTGGCATGTTGGCCGTGGCTTATCTGGGTATAAGAGATATCATGTGACCCTGTGCTAGGAGCCAGTGAGGTATCATGGTCTGGTTGAGGAGAAGATATTCTGCCCACTTTGCCTGTAATTGTGTAATGGGGATATTTCTGAAATGCGGTGCTATGAAGTGCTGTAACCTGCAGCAACCAATCACATTCTGTCATTTGAAAGTAAATGATTGCTTCTGGGGGGGGAGGGGGAGAGGAGGAGAAGAAGAAGTGGAGTGTGATTGGGTACAGTCCTGTCTATGAGGTCGGGGGAGGGTTTGCCAGCTGTGTTACAGCATATATATATATATTGTATATGGTAACTCTTTCTCTTGTAATAGGCTCAGCTGCTGGAGCTCCGAACCCAAAACTACCAACTATCAGACAGCTTGCGAAAAAACAACCAGGGTGAGCGCGACCCTCATATTTCCTTCCTTGCGCCCTCGGGATGATACCCCATCCCCCCATTCATTCCTGACCCTTCTCTGTGTAGTATGTTGTATGACTACTGTGACGGGTTCTCTATCATACATGCAAAAACACCACAAAGGGCAGCAGCGCACTTATGCTAGGTACACACTAGACGGCTCGCAAACGATGCGATGTTGTCAGTGACACTCCCGGACAAACAATCTAGTGCATACACACTGTGCAATCTAACAAACGATATATCGTGCGTCGTTCGGTCGTTTCATCGCTAACTATAGAATGTAACCATATCGCCTGACCATTCGGTAGTGCGTACACACTGCACGATCTGAGGGGAATCTTTTTGAAATTGCTCGAGTTTCCTGCATGTAGAGAAGATCTGTAGATGGGATGGACGACGCCACTGCAGCGCGCATAGTGCGTACACACTTGACGATTTAAACGATTTGTCGTTCCGATGCGTCGGAATCAGCCATATTGGCCAAGATATCGTCTAGTGTGTAGGGTCCTTAAGGATTGTTAGTATGACAAAATGTTACAACACAATTCTTTATTGGAATTTGGAATCTGTCTGCCATACACACCATAACCAACCTATTCTGAATATGCTGTATATATTGTCTATATCTGCTTAGTTATGTGGTGCTGACATATTCTGTAGCGATGTACAGCGAGAGCTTGTTTTCAGCCACACTTAGCTCGCCATGTAAAATCACTATGACAGACACACACCAGAAGGCTACGTTAGAAGTGAAATGTGACATCTTACACTGTGACGCCCTCCGCACAGTGGTTCCTGGAAGTTGTCGTTAGTGACATCTCCTGCTGGTGCCATTTATCCAAACCAACTGCTCACTGGCCGCAAATGACAGCAGCATCGTGCCCATAGTTATAGGAGGGTTTTGCTGCCAGGCTACTCCATCGGAATGGCTCATGCTTCTGGATAGCTTGTAGCTGCTGCAGCACCTCTTTGCTGACTAAATCCTCCTAGCTGTCTACTGTGGACAGGGGTGCTGGGTAGCTGGCAGAAAGCTGAGGCTTAATCTGTGCTCATCACAGAATAGCCGGGGGGATTAAAGACTGCCCTCCAGTCTGTAGGTCACAGAAACACAACAGGGGCAGTGTCTTAGTATAAAGTTTTAGAGCTCGTATAGATCTTATGCACTTTTATATGGACTGCATGGATATATTACAGGCTTACAGTCTTGGGAGGACGTAGACCAGACACACATCATCTTACTCAGTCCAGGTTGGTTCTCTTGTCTGTACACAAGGATCAACCTGGGTCATGCAGTCTAATTTTGCATATACTGTAATTACGTGTCCACATGCAAACCGGGACCAGGGGGCACAGCAGGGATATTTTCTGACCCAATTGATTTCCACTACTTTATCACTGGCGTCTGGTGACAACCACAAAGCTGAATTCGTCTTTAGTAGATACCATCAGTCGCTATTAGGGGTGGGGGCTCTGATTTTTGCTTGACTCGGATCCCCAATTTTGGAATCAAAGAGTAGCAATACAAAACGTGCTAGGCATACTGCACCAGCAGGATAGGCACATCTACCCTGTTCGTAAGGTTGTATGGGGGTCTCAGCCACACCAATGAATTTACCAGTATGCCCAGAATGGCTCCATCTAATGGTCTGTCGCAGGATATGTGCCGGAATGACACTTCTTTTATTTGATTCAATCGTCAGAGCTCACATCTCTCCGTCAGAAACAGGCGTCTCAGGAGAAGGAGTTTCTTAAAGCTCAAAAGGTACAGTATGTGCATGTTGTAGATTTGTAATGCTATAGCAGACCGAGCATTAAAGGCAAAGCCATACGGTATTGTGTTGATTTAGATGGTAGGTAGTGGCGCTCGGTGAATTAGAACGTTTCGTTGAGTACGCCGATGCGTTGTAACAATCGGTGCAAGAGATCCTCCTTGTATATGACCGAGCGGCTTTCACAGCTAAAACAAAACCAGCTCCACAGGAAAGAGGGTCTTCTGCTCAGACTGCTAGATGTGTCCAGAAACCAGACAAATCCACTGAACTTTCTTTAAGCAGCCTAATTCTTTTCTGTAGAGAGAGTGTGCAACACCCCTGGCCCAATCTACAGCTTTGTGTGATGTGGTCTCTCTCATGCCGGTGTCTGTGTATGGCTCTGTCTCTCCTAACTTCTGTTGTTGGAATGCTGTCGGGATGACGTGTCGGGATGCTGGGTCCTCATGCGGTGTCGGGATGCTGGGTCCTCATGCGGTGTCGGGATGCTGGGTCGTCATGCGATGTCGGGATGCTGGGTCGTCATGCGGTGTCGGGATGCTGGGTCGTCATGCGGTGTCGGGATGCTGGGTCGTCATGCGGTGTCGGGATGCTGGGTCGTCATGCGATGTCGGGATGCTGGGTCCTCCTGCGGCGTCGGGATGCTGGGTCCTCCTGCGGCGTCGGGATGCTGGGTCCTCCTGCGGCGTCGGGATGCTGGGTCCTCCTGCGGCGTCGGGATGCTGGGTCCTCCTGCGGCGTCGGGATGCTGGGTCCTCCTGCGGCGTCGGGATGCTGGGTCCTCCTGCGGCGTCGGGATGCTGGGTCCTCCTGCGGCGTCGGGATGCTGGGTCCTCCTGCGGCGTCGGGATGCTGGGTCCTCCTGCGGCGTCAGGATGCTGGGTCCTCCTGCGGCGTCGGGATGCTGGGTCCTCCTGCGGCGTCGGGATGCTGGGTCCTCCTGCGGCGTCGGGATGCTGGGTCCTCCTGCGGCGTCGGGATGCTGGGTCCTCCTGCGGCGTCGGGATGCTGGGTCCTCCTGCGGCGTCGGGATGCTGGGTCCTCCTGCGGCGTCGGGATGCTGGGTCCTCCTGCGGCGTCGGGATGCTGTGTGTCTGTTTGGTGTTGTGGTGTCTGTCTCTACGTGGCATTGGAGCAGTGTATCTACAACTCTTGACTCATTGATTTTTTTTCACAGGCACTCAGTAAAAGCAAGAAAGCCCAGGTAAGATGGAGATGTGGGACCTTCCATTCAGCGTTTAGTACTCATGCTCTATCTATACCCCATTATAAGGATGTATTGTGATCAGGTCTTGTTGGGTGGAGGTGGGAATCCCAGCTTCTCTGTACATTATTATATATTGTCTCTCTAGTCTCTGTGTGCAGATTGGGCTATGGGAGAGGGCTGTGTGGGGTAGTTGATGGAGAAGGTGGAGGTAGATATTTGCTGTCCCTGCAGGAGGTGGAGGCATTGCTGGGTGAGAATGAGATGCTCCAGGGAAAGTTGCACAGTCAGGAGGATGACTTCCGGCTGCAGAACAGCACATTGATGCAGGAGCTGTCCAAGGTAAGCAGACATTGTTTGGCGGGCCGTGGGCCCTCATCCTGTGTCCCGTTACTCACCATCACCTCTCCTCCACAGCTGTGCTCCCAAATTGAACAGCTGGAGTCAGAAAACCAGCAGCTGAAGCAGGGGGGCTCTCCTCCGGACGGTGTCCCCGGGGATGCGGAGGGTGAGATGAGGAGGCTCCAGGCTGAGAACACCGCGCTGCAGAGGACAGTTGGCTGTATAACACTTTTTCCTCTATGGATGTAGTGTGCGAAGTGTCCCCTCCACTATGGCTCCCTCGGCCAGCTCTGCACACAGTTATTGTGTCTGTACCTGGCTCTGGTGCTGCTGATGTAATGGTCTTGTGGCTCTGAGCATTGGTTGGGACCCTTGTGTTTGCATTACTATGCTCTGTTCCCCTGGGTCGTGTTAAAGAGACAATCTGTAGCCGGGGTCCCGTCTCTCATCCCTCAGATCCTTCCCTTTATTCTTATAATAAACTCCGTGTGACCTTTTTTTTGTGGCTTTAACCCTTCCAGCACTTCAGGAGCGGCACGAGAAGGAGATAACTGCACTGCGGAGCCAGGAATCTCAGGCTAACGGGCTCCGCACCTCACTCGCCGGTCCTGGGGCGTCGGATACACAAACTGACGGGCAGGCTCCGCAGGAGCAGGTGACTCACCCAATATCCTCCCACTCAGTACTCTGTAACACTGTTATGTTATATAGGTACATTAGGTCCATTCTTTCACCTTTCCAGCATGATTTATATAATGGTATTATAAAGAATAAAACATCCGTACATGGGACTTTACGTTCTGCGACATTGCCTGTAACGAGCGGCAGTTGCGCAGCCCATTTGATGCACCATCATTGTTGTGTTCTCAGGTGACTACAGATGTGTCCTCATACAGACCAGTTCAAGTCGCAGCAAATAGCCCCTCCCAGCGCGCCAGGGCCCGATGCACACGGTCGTTACAAGCGCCTTTCTCACTCAAAATGTGCGTCTTATTAGCATAAATAAAGCTACTGGAAGCAATAAAACATCTTTGTTAGACTACACTGGTCAATCCGATGTGCGACATTTGTACTTCTGTGTACGAAGGGCCGCGATGCAGCAGCCGCTGCTTTTTCCCACGACAAGTTCCCTTCCGCTTCATCTGCGACATTGTACATATTTAAAACTAATTCCTGTGCAACTAAAGTCACAGCCCGACTTCTCCAGTGCACTGTGGGCCTGATTCAGACCCGCTCGCGAGCGATATGCGCTCGCAAGCGGGTCGATGGTGGCCCGGTGCGCATGCGCACGATGGAGCCGGCTCCGTCGTGCGCATGCGCGAGACCCGGATAGCGACGGGCACTCCGTCGCTCCGGGTCTCGTACCAAAGGGGGCGTGCTGTCGATGTTGAGTGACAGCACGCCCCCTTTGGTGGACGGGCCTGGGGCGTGGCTGCCCAGATGGAGGCGTTCCCATGGGAACGCCTACCGTCTGGGGCCGGCCCCACTGACATCACAAGTGATGTCAGTGGGAGTGCTTTCGGCTCTGTTAGAGCCGAAAGCACTTTGGGGCTTGCGGCAACGAGACCCTACCACAAGGGTCTCGTCGCAAGCCCGTTGGTCTTGACCATCGAGACCATCTTCCAGGCCGCACGCTATAGCTGTGGGTGGTCACCTACAGCTATGCGAGCGGCCAGGAGGCCGCTCTGAAAAACAAGAAGGATGGCCCTGATTCAGAGCGAGCGCTCCGTCAGAGCGTCCGGCTCTGAATCAGGGCCTGTGAGCAGTGTTTCGCTGCGTCAGCCATGCAAATAATAAGCAAAATTTCAGTAAAAGTACGGTACGCTACACCCCGCAAAGCGTCTCTTTCTCCCCATATGGCGTATAGACGCAAAGTGAATGAGGACTCCTCTCTATACATATGCAGAACGTCTCATCCGCCTCCATCTATACTATTCCCCTTTCCTGGTGCCCCCACCCCCATGGAATTCTAAGCTGAAAGAGTTGGCTGCAGCTTAGAACCATCCCTGTAATGAGGATTGTTTGTTGCATAGATATAAAGATTCTGCTGACCACATAATGCATTCTCAGGGATACTGCTTCCTAGACTGCATTCCCAGTGATGTCATTGGTTCCTAGTGACTGGATAAGCTGCATTCCCAGTGATGTCATTGGTTCCTAGTGAATGGATAGGCTGCATTCTCAGTGATGTTCCTAGTGACTGGATAGGCTGCATTCCCAGTGATGTCATTGGTTCCTAGTGACTGGATAGGCTGCATTCCCAGTGATGTCACTGCTTCCTAGTGACTGGATAGGCTGCATTCCCAGTGATGTCACTGCTTCCTAGTGACTGGATAGGCTGCATTCTCAGTGATGTCACTGGTTCCTAGTGACTGGATAGGCTGCATTCCGAGTGATGTCATTGGTTCCTAGTGACTGGATAGGCTGCATTCTCAGTGACATCACTGCTTCCTAGTGACTGGATAGGCTGCATTCTCAGTGATGTCACTGGTTCCTAGTGACTGGATAGGCTGCATTCTCAGTGACATCACTGGTTCCTAGTGAATATATAGGCTGCATTCTCAGTGATGTCACTGGTTCCTAGTGACTGGATAGGCTGCATTCTCAGTGATGTCACTGCTTCCTAGTGACTGGATAGGCTGCATTCTCAGTGATGTCACTGCTTCCTAGTGACTGGATAGGCTGCATTCTCAGTGATGTCACTGGTTCCTAGTGACTGGATAGGCTGCATTCTCAGTGACATCACTGGTTCCTAGTGAATATATAGGCTGCATTCTCAGTGATGTCACTGGTTCCTAGTGACTGGATAGGCTGCATTCTCAGTGACATCACTGCTTCCTAGTGACTGGATAGGCTGCATTCTCAGTGATGTCACTGGCTCCTAGTGACTGGATAGGCTGCATTCTCAGTGATGTCACTGCTTCCTAGTGACTGGATAGGCTGCATTCTCAGTAATGTCACTGGTTCCTAGTGACTGGGTAGGCTGCATTCTCAGTGATGTCACTGGCTCCTAGTGACTGGATAGGCTGCATTCTCAGTGATGTCACTGCTTCCTAGTGACTGGATAAGCTGCATTCTCAGTAATGTCACTGGTTCCTAGTGACTGGGTAGGCTGCATTCTCAGTGATGTCACTACTTACTAGTGACTGGGTAGGCTGCAGATGTATGTAATGTCACTTTTTAAATGTAACCATTGTACTATTTTAGCTGGGAATTGACATTTACTGTAGCATGGCCTTGCTGTGGGGTATACATTCAACATATTTTATGTTAAAATGTTTCTTGCGCTTTAGTAAATAATGATATTTTCATAGATAGTAGTTTTAATAAGTATAATGTTTTTAGCTAGTGTAAATGTATTTACAACCTAATCCTCTGGTGAAAGGGCATACAGGAAGCTGTCTGGTTGGTTCCCAGTGACCGCTGGAGGTTATTATTGTCGTCTTGTCTAATTTTGCAGGATGGGGAACAGTCAGGTACCTGGGAGCTGCCCGAGAATACTCTCCAAGGTGAGTGCAGAGAGTGTTTATGTCATTCCTCTCTCTCTGATCAGCCTGCAGTTACCCAGGTGGGTCAGTGCTGCTGTACAGACCACGCTGCCGTTCTGTCTTCTCGGTGTCATAAGGTGTATATAGAGAAAAGTTCCTGCTTCCGAATAACTGAATGATCGGCTAATTGGCTTCACAGTGATGTGTGATACCTTTTTTCTTTTATATTTTATTATTCAACTTCAGCGCCTGGCTTTCCTTCATTTAATATGTATCTTCCAGGTCCTGGTGGGTAGCTGTAACCACTCCATGCCACTAACTGTTCTCTATGGCTGCCAGAGAGGTATCAGACAGAGAGAGAATAGCATGGAGAATGGGTAATAGCATAGCCAGGAGTTATTTATATAGTGCCACCGGATTGTTCTGTGATGTACAGAGAATTCACTATAGTCCTTGCCCCTTTGGAACTCTCTAAATTCCCTAGCTCACACGTACACTTGTCGTCATCCCCTATCTCCTCGCCATTCCATTATAGAAAATGTTGCACATACCCCGGTCAAATACCCTGTTTAAGAACTTATTATATATAGTAGGATATTAATTATACATTAGTCCACTATTTAACAGCCATTGCACAGAAAGCTAACGTCTCTCGTTGAATACAGTGGTAGAGGAATCTACGGAGCTTTTACTCTAAAGTGCTCTGCAGGTAAATGTAGAAAAATGGTGTGTCCTGTAATAACCAATCAGACGCATGCTTACATTTCCTAAGGTGCAGGAAAACAAAAATGACTGCTGGAATCCGAGTGGTTGATAAGGGGCAGCAGCTTTTCTATGATATTGTTCCTCTTTATGTCATTATTTATTCAGTGTAAGCCCAAAATATCTTTCTTTCTCTTCAAAGGTATAACACTCAAACTAGCAACACAGGCAGAAGAGAACAAGCTGCTGAGACACCGGATAGGGTCACTACAGGTCAGTGATGGGCAGTGACAGGCTGCGCGGCGTGTAAGGGACTTCATGTCGGCCCTTGTGAGCAGTACACATTGCTTGAGTCTTCCATGTTGGAGAGATGGTCTCATTGATGACCTGCTGAGATTGGGTAGGAGAGAGTACTGAGCATCTTTGTTTGGGGGAGACTGAAGGCCTTATAGATGAGGAGTTTGAGCTGAATTATAGTGAGCAGTGTAGCTGACTGGCATAGAGGGGAGGGCAGTGTAGCTGACTGGCATAGAGGGGAGGGCAGTGTAGCTGACTGGCATAGAGGGCAGGCCAGTGTAGCTGACTGGCATAGAGGGGAGGGCAGTGTAGCTGACTGGCATAGAGGGGAGGGCAGTGTAGCTGACTGGCATAGAGGGCAGGCCAGTGTAGCTGACTGGCATAGAGGGGAGGGCAATGTAGCTGACTGGCATAGAGGGGAGGCCAGTGTAGCTGACTGGCATAGATGGCAGGCCAGTGTAGCTGACTGGCATAGAGGGGAGGGCAGTGTAGCTGACTGGCATAGAGGGCAGGTGAGTGTAGCTGACTGGCATAGAGGGCAGGCCAGTGTAGCTGACTGGCATAGAGGGGAGGGCAATGTAGCTGACTGGCATAGAGGGGAGGCCAGTGTAGCTGACTGGCATAGATGGCAGGCCAGTGTAGCTGACTGGCATAGAGGGGAGGGCAGTGTAGCTGACTGGCATAGATGGCAGGCCAGTGTAGCTGACTGGCATAGAGGGGAGGGCAGTGTAGCTGACTGGCATAGAGGGCAGGCCAGTGTAGCTGACTGGCATAGAGGGGAGCGCAGTGTAGCTGACTGGCATAGAGGGGAGGGCAGTGTAGCTGACTGGCATAGAGGGGAGGGCAGTGTAGCTGACTGGCATAGAGGGGAGGCCAGTGTAGCTGACAGGCATAGAGGGTAGGCCAGTGTAGCTGACTGGCATAGAGGGTAGGCCAGTGTAGCTGACTGGCATAGAGGGGAGGCCAGTGTAGCTGACTGGCATAGAGGGGAGGCCAGTGTAGCTGACTGGCATAGAGGGGAGGCCAGTGTAGCTGACTGGCATAGAGGGGAGGCCAGTGTAGCTGACTGGCATAGAGGGGAGGCCAGTGTAGCTGACTGGCATAGAGGGGAGGCCAGTGTAGCTGACTGGCATAGAGGGGAGGCCAGTGTAGCTGACTGGCATAGAGGGGAGGCCAGTGTAGCTGACTGGCATAGAGGGGAGGCCAGTGTAGCTGACTGGCATAGAGGGGAGGCCAGTGTAGCTGACTGGCATAGAGGGGAGGCCAGTGTAGCTGACTGGCATAGAGGGGAGGCCAGTGTAGCTGACTGGCATAGAGGGGAGGCCAGTGTAGCTGACTGGCATAGAGGGGAGGCCAGTGTAGCTGACTGGCATAGAGGGGAGGCCAGTGTAGCTGACTGGCATAGAGGGGAGGCCAGTGTAGCTGACTGGCATAGAGGGGATGGCCCGTGTAGCTGACTGGCATAGAGGGCAGGCCAGTGTAGCTGACTGGCATAGAGGGGATGGCCCGTGTAGCTGACTGGCATAGAGGGGAGGCCCGTGTAGCTGACTGGCATAGAGGAGAGGCCCGTGTAGCTGACTGGCATAGAGGGGATGGCCCGTGTAGCTGACTGGCATAGAGGGGATGGCCCGTGTAGCTGACTGGCATAGAGGGGAGGCCCGTGTAGCTGACTGGCATAGAGGAGAGGCCCGTGTAGCTGACTGGCATAGAGGGGATGGCCCGTGTAGCTGACTGGCATAGAGGGGAGGCCAGTGTAGCTGACTGGCATAATGTCTGGGGAGTTTCCTGGCTATTGACCCAAAATTTTGATGTTTTGTTCCCCGAGCCACTTAGTTATCACTTTTGCCTTATGGCAAGGTGCTCCATCATGCTGGAAAAGACATTGCTCATCATCAAACTGTTCTTGGATGGTTGGGAGAAGTTGCTCTTGGAGGATGTCTTGGTACCATTCTTTATTCATGGCTGTGTTCTTAGGCAAAATTGTGAGTGATCCCACTCCCTTGGCTGAGAAGCAACCCCACACATGAATGGTCTCAGGATGCTTTACTGTTGGCATGAAACAGGACTGATGGTAGCGCTCACCTTTCCTCCTCCGGACAAGTGTTTTTCCAGATGCCCCAAACAATCTGAAAGGGGATTCATCAGAGAAAATAACTTTACCCCAGTCCTCAGCAGTCCAATCCTTGTACCTTTTGCAGAATAGCATGATTGATCACCGTGCCATAAGGCAAAAGTGATAACTAAGTGGCTCGGGGAACAAAACATCGAAATTTTGGGTCCATGGCCAGGAAACTCCCCAGACCTTAATCCCATTGAGAACTTGTGATCAATCCCCAAGAGGCAGGAGGACAAACAAAACCCCATAAATTCTGACACACTCCAAGCATTGAATAGGCAAGAATGGGCGGCCATCAGTCAGTATGTGGCCCAGAAGGTGAGTGACAGCATGCCAGGGCGAATTGCAGAGGTCTTGAAAAAGAAGGGTCAACACTGCAAATATTGACTCTTTGCATAAACTTAATGTAATTGTCAATTAAAGCCTTTGACACTTATGTAATGCTTGTAATGTTACATCAGTATACCATAGTAACATCTGACACTTATGTAATGCTGTAATGTTACCTCAGTATACCATAGTAACATCCGACACTTATGTAATGCTGTAATGTTACCTCAGTATACCATAGTAACATCTGACACTTATGTAATGCTGTAATGTTACCTCAGTATACCATAGTAACATCTGACACTTATGTAATGCTGTAATGTTACGTCAGTATACCATAGTAACATCTGACACTTATGTAATGCTGTAATGTTACCTCAGTATACCATAGTAACATCTGACACTTATGTAATGCTGTAATGTTACGTCAGTATACCATAGTAACAGCTGACACTTATGTAATGTTACCTCAGTATCCCATAGTAACATCTGACACTTATGTAATGCTATAATGTTACCTCAGTATACCATAGTAACATCTGACACTTATGTCATGCTGTAATGTTACCTCAGTATACCATAGTAACATCTGACAGAAAGGTCTAAATACACTGAAGCAGTGAAAACCAATACTTGTGTCATTCTCAAAGCTTTTGGCCATGGCTGTATATATAATACCCCTGTACGCGGTACCTCCTCATTTCCTATAGGGTAGTCAGATATTACAGTGGGTCTCAATGATTAGTGATTGGATGGAGGAGGGGTCGTTGCTGTACGGTGCCTGTCAGATATAATTATCTCTACTCTGCGTATGACTCCATGTGTTTCTGTGCAGGGGGAGATCTCCAGGGCACAAGAAGAGAACACAAAGGTGAGAGGGTGGGGTATTTATTCAGTAAGGGTTATTTACCAACAATGTAGTAACCCATAGCAACCAGTCATGTGACCTAAATGTGTAAAGCCTGCCTATACATATTGTTTACAATGGGCCTAGTATGTTTGCTCTTTACATTATTTTACATGTAAAGCTGGCCACACATCTGAAGATTATCTGTCCAACCAGCCAACTAGTTGATTGTATTCCTTACCAGATTTTCATTCCAACCAATCAGCAATTTGCTCCCAAACTCTGGGAAATGGACCAAAACTGTTGTTTGAACAAATAGTTTAGCTCAAACATTTAACAAACTTGTCTGAACGACCATTTTCATCTGTTTTCTGGCATTTAGGAGCAAATTGCTGATCATCATTTACTCCCATTCCTTACCAGATTTTCATTCCAACCAATCAACAAGTTGGCTGGTTGGATGTAAGTTGGTCTAGTGTGTGGCCAGCTTAAGTAAGTGACTTATATTATTCATTTATATTGGAATTGAGGAAAGACATGGGAGGGGCTCTTTTCCCTATATGTTCCTATCGTAGAGTCTAATTCAGTGGTGTCAAACACGGGCCATCCAGCTGCATTAGAACTGCAAATCCCAGCATGCACTGCTACAGTTTTGCTATTAAAGCATGCTAAAATTGTTGCAGGGCATGCTGGGATGTATAGTTCCACGTCAGCTGGATGGCCCGAGTTTGACACCCCTGGTCTAATATATGGGAAATATGGGGCACATTTTTCATCATAGAGATTTATATTCTAGATGTACTTTACCTTGTTCTTATTATAGCGCCCATGTTGCCTGCACTGAGGGCCGGCGGCCATTTTGTAGGCTGAATCAACATTTGACCTATTAACATACTAGGAATAAGCGATCTCTCAGTGATGTGACTGGATCCCGATGGTCTGTATTCTGATGACTACTGGTTCAGCCCCACAAAATGACTGCTTCCATTGTGCCCCAGCGATATCACTGGATCTCAGTGAGCCGGTAGGCTGCATTCTCATACACATTGAGGTACAGTGGTGGTAGCCATTTTGTGTGACTAGTGATGTCACTGGATCCTAGTGAACTGATAGGCTGATTTCTCTTGATTACTGGCTCCCCACTGAATGGCTGCGAATTCTCAGTCGGGGTTCCTCTGCCATCATGCATCCATTCAGGGCATATTATGTTTGATTTACCTATTTTTTTTTTTTTCTTTTAAAATGAAGTGTCTTAAGACTTTTAGTCTGCGGGTGTAAGTGCTTTGTGACCATTCCCCCCAATCCTGACTCCCTAATTTTCCTCTGACAGATATCTGAAAAATTAAAGAAGAAGCACGACAGGTAAGTGAGTGCAGAATGTAGGGGGTGGGTCGGTGCATGAGTGCAAGCCTCCTAATTTTGTAGTCTCTTGCATTGGGACATACTGTGCAATGGTCACACAAAGCCTAATGGGAACCCCCAGCTTTCACCAGGGGCTTCCGTTATGGGTGTCACCCTGGGTAATCCACAGTCCCTGCCCCCCAGCCTTTATAGAGGGCAATGGAGAACTAGGCTGCCCCTTACCACCCCTCCATTCCTCTCAAAGCCCCATTCATTGCCATATGCACCAACCACAGGTGTGCAGCGGGGCAGCGGACATACCTAGCAACTTTCCAACCCGCTGGGCAGGACACAGCCCTCAAATCGGGACCGTACTGCCTAAATCGGGACATCTCAGAGGTATCGTCGGGGTAATGATCACATTAATAGACCTTGTAACCTTGAAGAACCCGTTATGTCTCCCTGTGTCCCAGGAGCCAAAACTAAATAAAGGTTTAATCTTTTCTGTGTAATACCCCCGGGAACATCGCTGATTGGAAGTTTAGGGTCTTACACATGGGGAGGTTTCCATCTGCTGGTGCCCGGCTCCAGTTTCTGAATGCTGGATACAAAGGAAGCAGAGGCTCATATAGGGATCACTAATCCTTATGGATAAATCCAGAAGATGTGCGCACAAAACAAATGGGTGAAGGAAGATCGACGGGGGGGGGAGGGAAGACCGGCGCTGCTAGCCATACAGTAATCACGACTGGCGTACGGGCTTGTATAGACACATGGATTATATTGGGCATCACAGACGGTGTAATGGTTAGCGTTACTGCCTCACAGCAATAAGGTCATGGGTTCAATTGCCACCACGGCCCTAACTGTGTGGAGTTTGTATTTTCTCCATGTTACTCCGGTTTCCAAAAATATACTGGTAAGTTAATTAACCCTAGTGTGTATGTGTGTGCGCACGTGGTAGGGAATATAGAGTGTAAGCTCCACTGGGGCAGGGACTGATGTGAATGGCCAACTATTCTCTCTGTAAAGCGCTGCGGAATATGTGTGCGCTATATAAATAACTGGTAATAAATATGGCTGACATCTTATTACATCTCACCCTGACAGTTACTTACGTCTCCAAACCGACAAGGAAGCTCTGTACAATGACAGCAGGTGAGTCCGCGATCCGCCTCGTACCCCGCTGGCTGGGGGGCTTACTCCCCACCCCACTCGTCCTACTGACTTTATTCTCTCCTAACAAGGACGAAGATCGAGGAGATTCAGCAGAGGAAAGAGGAGGAGCTGAAGGCTCTGACCCTACGTAACCACAAAGCGCAGCAGGAGTTACTGGCGGCACAGCAGGTAAGTGAGGACCACGATCGCCTCCCTCAGCGCACCTGTCCTGTGTGTCTGCGGTCCCCGGCTGTGGGATTCCAGGACGCGTTGCGCCCTTGTTTCATGCCGTATTGCATAAGTGAAGTTCTAGGACATTTGCAGAGCCCCCTCTGTGTCTACATCTATTGGCGGTCTTTGATACGGTGGGACACGCCCACTTTCTTTGCCGTCACTCCCCGGTACCTCCCCTAAACGCTCCCTGTCAATCAGACTGCAAGGAAATAGTCGCTGTGTGCGAGTTCGGCAATGTAGGTTGACGCAGATGCAATGTGACTTAGACGCATGGCGCATGAAGTTAACCGAATATCTTTCAACTGCGGAAATATCAGCGTAGCGTACATCCCTGAAGCAGACCCGTGGTGTATATTTGTCAGTGACGTTCTAGAATGTCTATCATTGCATTATTATTATCCTTTATACGGCAGCGCCTTACACAGTACGTAAATAAGAGAACAAGAAACCAGTGACTTCCAGTACAATTCAATGCAGGACAAGGTTTATACACATTGCTGCATTAGTGATCATAATACTCAGATAAGCACCAAGGGCCTGATTCAGAGCCGGACGCTCTGAAAGAGCGCTCGCTCTGAATCAGGGCGTTTTTTGGGGGGTTTTTTTAGGAGCGGCCTCCTGGCCGCTCGCATAGCTGTGTGTGACCACCCACAGCTATGCAAGCGGCCAGGTTAATGGTCGCGATGGTCAAGACCATCGGGCTTGCGACGAGACCCTTGTGGTAGGAGCACAAGCGACGGAGCACCCGTCGCTAGCCGGGTCTCGCGCATGCGCACGACAGAGCCCGCTCCGTCGTGCGCATGCCCAGTGGGCAAACATTGACCCGGTTGCGAGCGCTCAGCGCTTGCGACCTGGTCTGAATCAGGCCCCAAGTGGTTAGGCGCCCTTTTGTGGAGTGAGGAGTAGATGGATGGATTAGTAAGGAGAAGCACAAGTGGTCCTACTCATGAGAGCTTACATTCTAATGATTGTACAGTAACATTATAACGCACTGTCTTGGGGGAGAGCCCATTGTGCTACTAGCGACTAGAAATTGCTAAGCCTGAGACACAAAGCCTAATGAGAACCCCAGCTTTCAGCAGGGGCTACCCCCTGGGTAATCTACGGGTCCTGGCCCCCAGAAGAAGCCTTTATAGAAGGCAGCTGACAGAACAGGAATCCTAGTCCGTGTACAGCCATATAGCCCAAGCAAGCTTAATCCATTCACCAGGTCATGGGTAGCCCCTAAACGGGCGCAAGTATATAAAAAGCGCCTGATCAGATCTAACTGTTTAAAAATGTATTTGGATGAGGGGACGCACTGCGCAGTGACGTGGCGAGACTCGCGCATATACTGTATACACTCAGCAGTATGGTTCTAGAACCCGTATCCATCATTATAAATAGTCTCTAGTGATGACGTAGAACATTTGTCCAATAGTGTGCAGACAGGGTTCTAGAGCATTTTGCTGTAAACCTGGATAAATAATGGTCTGGATCTCCTGAAGACACCGCTTGTGGGTCATTTAAAGTTTATCTCTCTCTGCAGAATTGTGCTGAGCTGAAGGAGCAGATCCAGAACCTAAAGCAGGACCACGACCGGGCCCTTCACGGGCTGCAGGAGCAGGTATGGAACCCGCTGGTGGCCTCTGTGCCCGCAGTGCCGTGCGCTTACCTCTGGCTCAGTTTCTATCACTAAACTGTCCTCTCTTTCCTCCTGTTGCTTGCCTTGTGCTCGCCCCTGCTCTCCTGTGCTGCCTCCCTCCCCCCCCCTTGAGTGCAGGTAGCCTGGCAAAGTGTGGAGAGCCAGGAGCAGGTTGACCACATTCTGTCCGAGAACGATGCCTTGCGTACCAATCTAGCGGCCTTGGAGCAGGTACGCCACCCTTCCCCTTCCACGCAAATCCCATTCATCCACCAGAAAGTGACAATGGAACCAAATCCTGTGTATTTAATGGACACCTAGACACAGTGGAGTTTCTTAATTTGTGGGCAGGAGCAAGTTTCTGGAAGTGCCTCGTGCCTCGGACTGACTACCACTAGGGCAACAATTTTAGAAAAATGTTATATGAACAGTATCAAATATGACATTAGGGGGTAAATTTACTAAAGTGAGAGTTTTTAGAAGTGAGCTTTGAAAGTGATGTTACCCTTAGCAACCAATCAGATTTTGGGGCCCATTTATTAAGGATTGCATTTTGCAATGCGATCAGGGCATGCAGTACCGCCCATGATCGCATTGCAAAATGCAATCATACCGGCCGAATGTATGACCCGGCACATGCAGGGAGACGGGCTCCAAAAGAGCCCATCCCTGCGATGTGGCCAGAGCGCATTCCAGGCTGCATATGAGCGGCGCCCATTGCCGGCGGAGGGATCTGGAAGATCCCTCCGCCGGCTGAAATGCGGGTAAGTGCCCATAGGACACAGCGGCTAACGCTGTCTGCAGATGGTGTTAGCTGCTGGGGCCAATATCGGGAATGCTTCGCATTCCTGATATTGATACATTTGGCAGCATCGCATCCCCCATAGAAACCTATGGGGGAGGCGGCTGCCGGCGGCAATGGAGGGATCACAGCAGGTATCGGAGATCATCCTATATATATATAGATATCGGAGATACCTGCTGCGGTCCCTCCTTCATACATTCGGGGGATACTTAGTATTTGAGGTAAACCCCCGAAAACCGGTGTTTTCGGGGAATTTACCTCAAATGCACTTTGATAAATGGGCTCCTTTAACTATTATCGTCTAGGAGGTGCTAGTTAAATGTTAAGTAGAATCTGATTGGTTGCTATAGGCAACATCACTTCTAAAACTCTCACTTTAGTAAATTTACCCCTAGGAATAATCTTTATTAATACAAAGGTTCCCACAACCTAGATGAGTTGCCTGTTACTAGTGTCAGTAGGGAAATCTTACCATTTCATGTGTTGCACTGGGAGACTGGTGACAATGGTCGGTATAATCACTATGGAAAGAATGGGGAATTCCTCCTCTTTCCATACCACAGGCACTACCCATGGAAGGTATTTTCCTCACTGACTGCTATTGTTATGTATTTATTTTACGGATGGACACAAAAATGCTCCGATCTCTGTCTTGTCAGTAAATGTACTGACTGACACCAATTGCTTTTGGTGACAATTCCCCAAAAATACAACACATTTCCTCATCACGATTCTGCCACCAGACCACGATCTATATCACGCGTAAAACGACACCGGGGTATTTAAAGAACAGGAGGAGAATTCATTTGTATAGAGGTGAGATCGGGCACGAAAAAAACTTGAATTCCAGCCCAAGAATTGATTTTAAGGTAATGCTGAAACAATGTGCATTAAATAAAATGTAAAACTTTTATAATAATTTCAAATTAGTACTATATCAAAACATCAGTGTCAGACATGGAGCCGTATTCAATTTGAGACGAGGCGCAATACTTCTCCGCGTCCCGGACTTTTTGCCTGTTTTATAGGTGGAAAAGTATCGCGCGCATGCCCGCTTTACCCCGCATTCAATTTGGAAGTACACGAAAACGGGACCCCCCGAAACTTGAACAGGCGGAAAGTCCTGTCAGATTTGGGGAAATCAGCCTGACACCCCCCAAAAGATGCTCTGACATGGGGGTTAGCTATGGTACCCCCCGATTTGGCTTGCTGAAGGTATTTGGTGTTTTTAACGGGCTCAATAGCTGCTAAATAGCGTTTTTCTATACGTGGTGCAGGAGTATTTTTCCCAGAAAATAACTTATCCCAGCAAATTTGGGGTACTTGAAAATGGGGGTCAGCATATTTAAAAGTTGCTAAAGTGAAGTTGAAAAAATCGTGAAAAATCCACCTGCCGCAAGTCCCTGCAATCAAAAAACACTTGGGGCATACTTGGGGACCCCCCCAGAGTCAAGTTTGCTAGTTTTTAACTTTTTGCCCCCTTTTTCAAAGTGATTTTTTGGGGGTGTCTTAAAGTGTTTTTTAAATCTTTTTTGACACAGTTTACCTTTGGGGGACTGTCTGAAGGCTGCACGGGGGTTCCCGCAACGTTGCACCACAAAAACCCCAATTCTGCACTTTTTCCCGCCTGCCATTCATCTTCAAAACTTTTCCGCCTATTACATTGCATTGACTCTGCCTAGGCGGAAAGTCCTTCTAATTGAATATGGAGTAAAATCAAAACAGGCGAAAATGACGTCATCGGCGAAAAAGTATCGCGGTTCCGGATTTTTCGCCTCAAATTGAATACGGGCCTTGGTGTTATCACTTAATGGATCCAGAGACAGTTTTGTGTTAAGAATCCATAAAAACAAGTGCTTTGAAAATGTACTGCTATACTGTACTGTATATCGTTGAGGATCAACACTCTAAGGGCCTGATTCAGACCCGCTCGCGAGCGCTGAGCGCTCGCAAGCGGGTCGATGGTGCCCTAATGCGCATGCGCATGCACATAAGCTGTCGTTATGGGTCTCGCACCAAAGGGAGCGTGCTGTCGATGGTGAGTGACAGCACGCCCCCTTTGGTGGGCGTGCCGGGGGCGTTGCTGCCCAGACGGAGGCGTTCCCATGGGAACGCCTTCCGTCTGGAGCCGGCCCCACTGACATCACATTGGCTGATAGAGCCAAAAGCACTCCTGGGCTTGCGGCAGCGAGACCCTACCGCAGGGTCTCGTCGCAAGCCCGACAGTCGCGATGGTCTTGACCATCGCGACCATTTTTTTGGCCGCTCGCATAAGCGTCCGGCTCTGAATCAGGCCCTAAATTCCAAATTAGGCTTGTACTTAGGGCCTTCCAGCATCCATCTCATCACGGCACGATATTGTACGGCTGTATAATCCATCACCTCTTGGTGTGGACGTTTTAGTCCATTCGCTCCATGCTAAGGCAGATTTTCTGGTATCACATAAGTAGGCTTCAGTTGCCCTATTGGAACACAGTAGATAAAAATTCAATTTGTAAGCAAACTAGCGCTCTATCTATTATTTCATTTTCTTGGTATTTAAATAACAATCTGCCAACAGAAATGTTTGAAGTCAGTCTCCGGAACCAATCGCCAATTGTCTTGCTGATTGGTTTCGGAGCTATTTTAGGGAGGCAAAACTAATATTCAGCATAATTATTCTTTAGGTGCTGAGCCACGAGGCACAAAGGGCTTATCCTTTTTCCCAGAATCATCGCTGAGTAAAAGGGAGTTTAGTGACGCACGGTGATTGCAATTTTAAAACTTTTATAAACGTCACCCTCTTCTTCGTTACCCAGTGTTGCCTGTAGCCGTATTGAGCAGTAAGATTTTGGCACGGTAGGAGGGATGCTGCCTGGTTCTCTCTTATAGAAGAACGAACCGTCTCCCACCCAGGCTGATCGATTACAGAGGCTCATTTCTGTTTTTGATAACTTAGCCCTTGATCCGCCCAATGCCCAGATCTTCACAGACCTGGCCCCGTATAAACTCTCACATCTGCACCACCCAGTTCTGTGCCTTTTTGCCATGAGTTAGTTTTGTGGGAAATCCGGATTACTGGAGCCCATTATGAAGCTTTTCTTTACCTGCAGATTCAAAGCTCTAGAACCCAGGAGCTCAGTTTGCTGCGGGACCAAAATTCAGCACTGACGGCGGAACTGCAGCAGCAGCAGAACGAGAGGGAGGGGCTTCTGGCGCTGAGAGAGGACCTGAAGACTCAACTCCAGGTGAGGACACGTTTGGGAGGGGGGGTCGGAGGATTAGTGGCGCGAGTGTGTGTGTAGCCACAAGTTTTCTACACCTGCTCTAAACAAACCAAAGACTTCTCCTGCGCTGATTCCATATACAGTATGTATAAAGATTGCAAACCCTATGACGTTTGGGGCTTCTGTTCCTTTAGGTGCAGTGCAATATTTATGGTTGAGTGAACTGCGCTATTTATTACTTACTACAGTTCAGTGACTAGAGACGTGAAGGAATGTCCATCAAGTTTAATTTTTCAGCCATTTTTTTTTTTTTTTTATATTATTATTATTATTACAGTCCATTACAATGGGTTTGGTATGAGTTAACGTTTATAATGATGACTACACAGTGTCAACGAGTACTCTGTGTTGATAGTCACTGTCACATGTTCAATGTCCACTTAGAACACGTCAACATTGCCATAATGTCGACAAGTTGAATTGTCGACAACTCCTCACTACCCCTAAGATTTGTATTTTCGACGTCCATGGCTATATAAACATGTCTACATTTTAACCATGTGGACGATTCAAAATTGCGGTGTCAACATAGTGACGTCTGTATAGTCCTTGTCGACATAGTCCATAGTCCTATGTGTCCTGAAATGTCGATCTATCATCAAGTACACAAATTGCCCGTATCGTCTAGCGGGATGTTCACAAAATCAATAAAGTTATACACACAGCAACATAAAAGATAAATCCGCAGTCAAAAAAAAAAAAGTTAAAAAACAATTTTTTTATTTTTTTTAGAAAATCATGATCAGTACAAAAAATTTTTTCAGATGCAGCGCGTTTCGTTGACCTAGGTTCATGTCTAAGCCTTTCCTGTCCCCGTCATTATGTGTCTAATATTAAACCTGCTGTGAGTCCAAAATCCCCTTCCTAGTAATAGCTCTCTGAGGATCCTCCATCATCGCCATGACTTAGGTGGATCCCGGCACGTTATATAAAGTCAGGACATCTGCCAGTCACATTAGGCGCTGATCGCCATTCTCTCTAGTTGGGAAGAGCCAATACCACAGCTCTAATACAGATGCATTAGATCCATGGTTTTGTCATTCCCCAGTTACAGAGAGATATGGCAGCGGGAAGCTGACCCCCCTGCTAAATACAGCAAAGAATGGAGGTTTACCGAGGAGGGAGTGGTAACAATTGGGAAGGGCATAATTTATAAATATACTTCAACAACTGGAGTGTTTATAATAAGCCAAATAAGTCCCGTCATGCTCTATATCACTCCCCGGACGCTGTGTTAGGGGTAAGGGGCTCCTCTAATACAGCATACACAGTGACAGACAGGTTGCAGGGTCGCTGTGCAGAAATGCTTTGTTCGGATTGGTGGAATCATACACAGGGGCAGGACCGGATAGGTCACACAGTAGGTCAGGTGATTGCTGTATCTGCTGTGTGACCTGTATGGGATCCAATCTTGACACTGTTCAAAAAAGTGGGCGAGTCTTCAGAGGTCTGTAACGGAGGGAGAGGCGATGCTGAACTTTTTAGCATAGCTGCATTGAATGTCAGGGTAACACTGAACTGTGGGCCTGATTCAGAGCCGGACGCTATTTGCGGACGCTCGTTCTCAAAGAGGGGCCGGATATTTAAATTGAGCACTCGCGCTTTGCGGTCTGTTGACGTCTCTATGTCTGAGCGAGTGAACGATATATGCGCTCGCTATTTTGTAAAGACGCCCCCTGGCCGCTCGCATCCTACGTCATCTCCGCTATTTATTAGATTAATCGGGAACATCGAAAGGCGTATGAACTGCTCGCACTGCTTGTGGTAGGATTTTCTTCCCGCTATCACCGCGAGCAGTTCAGGCTAAGAAACAACCAAGTGACGTGGTCGATGACGCTGCTTTACTAATTATGCACGCCCATTAAACGCCGTTTTGAGCGTTAGGCACGCCTGTGTTTGGATCTCCACTCCCCGTTTTCAAGCACCTTCCCCTGTTACCACCCACAAACGGTACATTCTGTCAATCAAATTAGCAGCTCTTCGTTGTTGTACGAGCGCACGAATTCCGACCGCAATGACTGGTTGGCGGTTTACCTGCACGATTCATATCTGAGGATGGCGATTGGGGGTTTTAGTGGTCCTGTAAAGCTGCGTTAGCACCTTACCGTTGGGAACTTTTCCATTCATCACTATTAAATGGCTGCAGAGGGAGGAGCCAATCAGAAGCCGCAGTCTCCCTGGCTCTGGTTTTTGATTGGCTCCCTAACAAGTCTGTGTGGTCCTAGCTTTACCAGGAATGTCAAATCTGCTGCAAACTAATAAAGTTATAGGGGGGTATTCAATGTGGAGCGAAAAGTCCATTGTGGACTTTTCGCTCCACATCGGAGGTTTGACGCTTTATCCCCATATTTAATTAGGAATCAGCGAAAACGGGAGCCGGCGGAAAGGTAAGTATCGACAAAAAAATGGGAATTTTCTGGAAATGTTCCTGGGACCCACCTACAGATGTCCAGACATGGGGGGTCACTATGGTTACCCCCGTTTTTCCCTGGTGAATCTAATTAGGGGTTTTAAATAGCCGCGGAAGGTGCTTTTTTGCACCTGTGAAGAAGTGATGAAGAAAAGCACTTAGGTTTTTTTTCCACAAATTTGGGGTACATGAAAATGGGTGCAAGCATATTTTTAAGTCCCTAAAGTGCATTTTTAAAATTCTTCAAAAATACACCTTCCGCTACTACCCGTAGTGAAGAAAACACCTGCCGCATACTCGGGAACCCCTCTGGAGTCTATTTCGCTACTTTAGAATTTTGTTCCCCATATTTTTTTTATTTTTTTTACCCCAATATTCAAAATTAAGGGTGTCCCGATTTTTTTTTTATTTTTTTGTAAACTTTTTTTTCGACACATTATTTTTAAGGGACACTCCCAGGGGTGCAGGCTATTTTTTTTTAAGCCTGCGCCCCTAAACCCCAATTCTGCACTTTTTTTCGCCATGTGAAACACGGTGAAAAGTTATCCCCTTTTTTTTTTTAACAAAGACTTTTCGCATCGGCGAATAGTCTTTGTAATTGAATACGGGGATAATCAAAATAGGCGAAAATGACGGCTTTTCGCAGCCAAATTGAATACTGCCCTTAGTCTGGTAAGTATTTCTTACAGCAGGTTATTTCTTATGTAAATCGGAGATTACCCGCATTCAGTTAGTTAGTGGCATTGTTTCCTTGAAGATAATGGGAGAGATCCCAGGATTGGGAGCATGGCCTGATGGAAGGTGTAGAAACCCTTTCATGCATGGCAGAAGCATCTGATACATTTCCCCTTTCTGTCTCTCAGGAGTCCGGCCGCGCTAATGGCCGCCTGGCAGAGCAACTGCAGCAGCAGAAGCAGGAGACGCAGCAGTTACAGCAGGACCTGGATGAGGCCCGCAAGGTAGGTTCTTCCCTTCGTGTTGCCTATATCCTGACCTCCTCCCGCCTGGCGGCTAACACCTGCTCCTGATCCCTGCAGAGCGCGGACAAGAGGAAAGGCATGCTGGACGAGATGGCCATCGAGATGCAGCAGGAGAAGACCCGGCACAAGGAAGAGGTGGGCAACATCAAGCTCCAGCACGAGAAGGAGGTGCTGAGCATCCGCGCCAAATATGAGAAGGAGCTGAGGGAGCTTCACGAAGAGAAGAACCGCGGGGAGGAAGACCTGCGGGTACAGCTGAGGGACGAGAAGGTATACCTGCCAGAGAATCGCCGCTGACCACATTCGGATCATTTATAGAGGATCACACGCAATACATACGCTGCTTACATGCGTCTGTAGCCACCAAGCTCCAGCATATACTGATCGTTGGTTCTACAAACAGCAGGGCATGTTTTCAGGATCGCTTTAAATCTTTCTGTGTGGCTCATTCAGCAGATCAGTTACAAGGCTTTGTTGAGTAGATCCTGAAAACCTCCATTGCTAGTGAAGGGGCAACTGACTTTATTTTTTGAGTCTTTTTAATTGTATTGTTGGGTAAGAAACATCACAATACTCTTGGTAATAACACAACTTCCCTCAGTGGAGCTTATAGTGATTGTTGTCAGCTGTAACAATTAAGTATAGTTGCCGTTTGCACGTGGCTCTAGAAGCTGCATCTCCCTAGGCTTTTATGTACCTTGCGATTTAAGACTCTGTTGTGGATCAGCTTCGTGATTGGTCAGTTGCTGCAGGGCCCTGCTCGGTGGTGAGGCGTTTAACCTTCGGTGAACGTCTGTAGGCGGGGTGTGGCATACCCCAGCAAGATCTAAAAAAAAATAAAATATACTGTGTGCAAGTTGCCGTTTCGAGTTGCAACGTTATTAGTTTGCATAGCGACGGCGGTTTAGTATGGTGAGCGCCAGCGCAGCGAGTACGTGGGCGTCTCGTACTCCATCTGGTTGGGTATCTGCCTAGATGCCCGCCAAGAGTGATCTCACTAAGACGAGTTGACGCAGTTTATTTTAATCATTTCAAATTGTTCATAAGTTTAATTGTTACTAATAACGATTGTGATTCAGACTCGTTACTAGAAGACGTATAAGTTTAATTCATATAAAATATTTTTATTTAGTTTTCTTGATTTAAGAGATTAAAGAGTTTATTCCCTTTTTATTATTTTGTTTTATTTTATGCCTCAAGGGACAAGAATTTATGTTATGACAGTCGATATTACTGTCGTACTAAATTAGTATACTTACGGTGAAGTATTGCGTGGGGTGTGAGATACCCCGCCTGGTTCGCCATATTGATTTTTTTCAACCTGGTTCATGGAAAGTTAAATACCTGTCACATTCCAAGAGACAAGCCAGATATCTACCAAGTCACCAGTGACGCTGTAAATGGGCTCATTATATTTGTATCTAACTTATAGGGTAGATGTACAGTATGTATAAATAACCTCAATATGGTTTTCAGGCCCGATGTAGAGAGCTGGAAGGATTGCAGCAAACCACGGAGGAGCTGCGCTTACAGATCCAGTCACTAGAGGGAACCAAAGGCTGGTTTGAACGACGATTGAAGGAGGCAGAGGTGAGTGTGGGAATGGGCCTGAGCTTTAGGGCTATATTTACAATGCACTTTAAAGCGGCACTCCCATTCAGTGTAAAGCCCGGTGTGCTTTACACTGAATGTTAGTGCCGCTTTAAATTTTTAGCTCCAACCCGCTCATAATCCCGGCAGATTCGTAAATCTAGCCCTTACTGTCTATTTTTCATATTTATCTATATATCTCCTATTTATCAATCTGTTGTACTTGTTGCAGGAGACAGTTGAGCGGAATCAGCTGCAGCACGAGGAGGACTTGGCGAAACGGCGGGAGGAACATTCGGCTGAGCTGCAGGTAAGTCTGGGACCTGATATCGCTGGGCTCCTGTGACAGCAGTACAGAGGGTTTATGCCGTTCCTGTCACCTCCTACAGGTGAAACAACAAGAGCTGGAGAAACTGATGGAGCAAATGAAGGCTTTTGAAAGAGAGAGAGAGGGTTTTAATGAGAAAATAGCCCAGCTAAGACAGGTGAGACTCCCACTCATACCCCACGCTCACTGCATACTCCCCCCCCCCCCCCCCCCCCACACGGTGCCTCCTCAGCTCGGGGCTCGTGTTGTTCATGACTGCGATGTCTGTTATTGGAACTGTAACTTCACTAAATGTAGGAATATTCAGTTCCTATCTGGGTATCGCGGGTGACCGTCAATGATGTTGCTTAGTAATAGAGATTTGTTTTAATTATCAGGACGTAAAGGATACAGCAGATGGGCAGAAAATCTTGGAGAAGAGAGGGAGTGCCGCTGTGAGTATACGTCCTACCCTAATACACAGATGTCTCCCCTCCTCCTAATACACAGACTTCAGGACACAGACCTCTCCCCTCCTCCTAATACACAGACATCAGGACACAGACCTCTCTCCTCTTCCTAATACACAGACATCTCCCCTCCCCCTAATACACAGACATCAGGATAGACAAACGTCACCACTCTTCCTAATACACAGACATCAAGACACACTGACCTGTCCCCTCCTCCTAATACACAGACATCGGGACACAGACCTCTCTCCTCTTCCTAATACACAGACATCTCCCCTCCTAATACACAGACATCAGGATAGACAAACGTCACCACTCTTCCTAATACACAGACATCAGGACACACTGACCTGTCCCCTCCTCCTAATACACAGACATCAGGGGACACACTGACCTCTCCCATCCTCCTAATACACAGACATCAGGACACACTGACCTCTCCCCTCCTCCTAATACACAGACATCAGGGCACACACTGACCTCTCCCCTCCTCCTAATACACAGACATCAGGGGACACACTGACCTCTCCCATCCTCCTAATACACAGACATCAGAGCACACACTGACCTCTCCCCTCCTCCTAATACACAGACATCAGGGCACACACTGACCTCTCCCCTCCTCCTAATACACAGACATCAGGGCACACACTGACCTCTCCCCTCCTCCTAATACACAGACATCAGGGCACACACTGACCTCTCCCCTCCTCCTAATACACAGACATCAGGACACACTGACCTCTCCCCTCCTCCTAATACACAGATATCAGGACACAATGACCTCTCCCTTCCTTCTAATACACAGACATCAGGGCACAGACCCCTTGCCTACCATATTAATAAAAAGCATTATTTCGCTATTACCCGCAGCTAAAAGACCTGAAAAGGCAGCTGCACCTGGAGAGGAAGAGGGCAGATAAATTGCAGGAGCGCCTGCAGGACATTCTCACCAACAGTAAAACCCGGACAGGTGAGTGTAGGGCTGACCCCACCCTCTGCCATGTGATTTCCATGCGTGTGACCATACAGGACCTCTGAGTACTGACCTCCCTACTTTGTCTATGAATTGCTTCAGAATATAAATCTATGTCATAAAACGAAGTGGTGATAAAAAGGACATCACCACATGGGAGGGAGGAGGGGTGGTGTAAGAGGGGGTAAAAGAAGAGGAGAAAAAAGGGTGAAGAGAAAAGAAATCCAGGCCGAGCCAGGACAACAGCTAGTGGCCTAATATTATTATTATTAATGTTATTATCTCATATTTAAGGCGCTACAAAGTGTCTACAGTGGGAAAACATTAAAACAACAGAATTACAGAGCGCAAATACAATACACAACAGCCATAGCACAAGTACAAAGCAAAGACCAAAGCATTACTGTAACATCACGCGGCGTACAAGACGACAGAACGACATACGTGACCATTACATATAGACAAAATAAAAATGAATAGATGCGATTTCAACCTGCCGGGCAGAGGAATTCGGCATGAGACCTGGAAGTCAGGGCACGGCCATAACAGTTATGCTGGATAAGATGGAAGGAAGCAGGGCTTTCTCTTCCACAGGTGAATCCTTAATAAAATTGTCCCTCTAACCAAAGGAAACGGTTCTGGAGAGTAAAGAGGCGCGGTTGCCTCGAAGGACTGAAATGCAGTGTTATTGGAATGGGATGGGATCTAACATGGTGCAGATCTACACTTTACACTAACCAACATAATGTCTGACTGTGACAGCTTCCAGAAGAGGAAATTATGTAGTAATGTCACAAATATATATATAGTTTAAACTATGTGATAGCAGCTACCAGGTTTCCATCAGTGTGACAGATAGTGTAGGACCTGCAGAGAAGTGGGGTCCCGTGATGTGGGCTGCAGGCTTAAATGCATTGATCAATCCATGAACCAAAACCCCATTATTTGTACATTATTGCGAGTGTTTAAACATGGTGATTGCTGAGTTTTCTGATTTTATTTATTTAAGCAATGTGGTCACAAGCCCCTTGCACCCATTCCTGGGAATGGCTAGTGCAGATCTGCACCCCAAATCTGGGAGTGGCGAGTGCAGTTGATTTCTGACTATTTATATATATATATACTTAATGACAGCTCTACACTGAGCCATGTGCTGTATCCAAACTGTATTGAGACATCTCCCTTGGGTCCCTTCACATAAGAGGTTTTTCCATTAGTTACTATGGGGTCTATTTACTAAGCCTTGGATAGAGATAAAGTACCAACCAACCAGCTCCTGTCATTTTTCAAACACAGCCTGTGACATGGCAGTTAGGAGCTGATTGGTTGGTACTTTATATCCGTTCACTCTATCTCCATCCAAGGCTTTGTAAATAGACCCCATATGTACTAAGCCTTGGAGAGCGATAAAGTGGACGGAAATAAAGTACCAACCAATCAGGTCCTGACTGTCATTTTTCAAACACAGCCTGTGACATGACAGTTAGGACCTGATTGGTTGGTACTTTATCTCCCTCCAAGGCTTAGTACATAGACCCCTGTATCTTCCCACGTTCTATAGACTACATTGGTGGCCGTTGCTGTAAATGTGGAGATACCTGCAGTGCTGGATGCTGGTGCTGTGATATCAGAGCACGTTGGATGGAAGGATTACATTTGTGGCTTATTGAGTGAGTGTTATTATTACTCTTAGGAATGGTTTTACATTTTCATATATGGGCCATGTATATTCAGTCCTTTTTCATATCTAAATTCATATATACATTAACTGGTTGAATTGTTAATATAGTTTCTTGCTGAGTTGTTGGCAGCCTAATGCTTCCCCTCCCCCATCTGTGCCTCTGTCCTACTTGCCTCCGGCTATCAGTAAGGTCCGGCTGTCAGTAAGGTCAGTAAGCTCCTGCTGTCAGTAAGGTCCAGCTGTCAGTAATCTGCGGCTGTCGGTAAGGTCATTAAGCTGAGGCTATCAGTAAGAACAGTAAGCTCCTGCTGTCAGTAAGATCCTGCTGTCAGTAATCTGCGGCTGTCAGTAAAGTCATTAAGTTGCGGCTATCAGTGAGGTCAGTAAGCTGCGGCTGTCAGTAAGGTTAGTAAGCTCTGGCTGTCAGTAAGGTTAGTAAGCTCTGGCTGTCAGTAAGGCCAGTAAGCTGCGGCTGTCAGTAAGTTCATTAAGCTGTGGCTATCGGTAAGGTCAGTAAGCTTCGGCTGTCAGTAAGGTCAGTAAGCTACTGCTGTCAGTAAGCTCTGGCTGTCAGTAAGGTTAGTAAACTCTGGCTGTCAGTTAGGTCAGTAATCTCCAGCTGTTAGTAAGCTCTGGCTGTCAGTAAGGTCAGTAAGCTCTGGTTGTCAGTAAGCTACTGCTGTCAGTAAGCTCTGGTTGTCAGTAAGGTTAGTACGCTCTGGCTGTCGGTAAGCTCTGGCTGTCAGTAAGGTTGGTAAGCTGTGGCTGTCAGTAAGGTCAGTAAGCTGTGGCTGTCAGTAAGGTCAGTAAACTCTGGCTGTCAGTAAGGTTAGTACGCTCTGGCTGTCAGTAAGCTGTGGCTGTCAGTAAGGTTAGTAAGCTCTGGCTGTCAGTAAGGTCAGTAAGCTCTGGCTGTCAGTAAGGTCAGTAAGCTGTGGCTGTCAGTAAGGTCAGTAAGCTGTGGCTGCCAGTAAAGTCAGTAAGCTGTGGCTGCCGGTAAGGTCAGTAAGCTGTGGCTGCCAGTAAGGTCAGTAAGCTCTGGCTGTCAGTAAGGTTAGTACGCTCTGGCTGTCAGTAAGCTGTGGCTGTCAGTAAGGTTAGTAAGCTCTGGCTGTCAGTAAGGTCAGTAAGCTCTGGCTGTCAGTAAGGTCAGTAAGCTCTGGCTGTCAGTAAGCTGTGGCTGCCAGTAAGGTCAGTAAGCTGTGGCTGTCAGTAAGGTCAGTAAGCTCTGGCTGTCAGTAAGGTCAGTAAGCTCTGGCTGTCAGTAAGCTGTGGCTGCCAGTAAGGTCAGTAAGCTCTGGCTGTCAGTAAGGTCAGTAAGCTCTGGCTGTCAGTAAGGTTAGTACGCTCTGTCTGTCAGTAAGCTCTGGCTGTCAGTAAGGTCAGTAAGCTCTGGCTGTCAGTAAGGTCAGTAAGCTCTGGCTGTCAGTAAGGTCAGTACGCTCTGGCTGTCAGTAAGGTTAGTAAGCTCTGGCTGTCAGTAAGGTCAGTAAGCTCTGGCTGTCAGTAAGGTTAGTACGCTCTGGCTGTCAGTAAGCTGTGGCTGTCAGTAAGGTCAGTAAGCTCTGGTTGTCAGTAAGGTCAGTAAGCTCTGGCTGTCAGTAAGGTTAGTACGCTCTGGCTGTCAGTAAGCTGTGGCTGTCAGTAAGGTCAGTAAGCTCTGGCTGTCAGTAAGGTCAGTAAGCTCTGGCTGTCAGTAAGCTCTGGCTGCCAGTAAGGTCAGTAAGCTCTGGCTGCCAGTAAGGTCAGTAAGCTCTGGCTGTCAGTAAGGTCAGTAAACTCTGGCTGTCAGTAAGGTCAGTAAACTCTGGCTGTCAGTAAGGTTAGTACGCTCTGGCTGTCAGTTAGGTCAGTAAGCTCTGGCTGTCAGTAAGCTGTGGCTGCCAGTAAGGTCAGTAAGCTCTGGCTGTCAGTAAGGTCAGTAAGCTCTGGCTGTCAGTAAGGTTAGTACGCTCTGGCTGTCAGTAAGCTGTGGCTGTCAGTAAGGTTAGTAAGCTCTGGCTGTCAGTAAGGTTAGTACGCTCTGGTTGTCAGTAAGCTGTGGCTGTCAGTAAGGTCAGTAAGCTCTGGCTGTCAGTAAGGTTAGTACGCTCTGGCTGTCAGTAAGCTGTGGCTGTCAGTAAGGTTAGTAAGCTCTGGCTGTCAGTAAGGTCAGTAAGCTCTGGCTGTCAGTAAGGTCAGTAAGCTCTGGCTGCCAGTAAGGTCAGTAAGCTGTGGCTGTCAGTAAGGTCAGTAAGCTGTGGCTGTCAGTAAGCTGTGGCTGCCAGTAAGGTCAGTAAGCTCTGGCTGTCAGTAAGGTCTGTAAGCTCTGGCTGTCAGTAAGGTCAGTAAGCTGTGGCTGTCAGTAAGGTTAGTACGCTCTGGCTGTCAGTAAGGTTAGTAAGCTCTGGCTGTCAGTAAGGTTAGTACGCTCTGGCTGTCAGTAAGGTTAGTAAGCTCTGGCTGTCAGTAAGGTTAGTACGCTCTGGCTGTCAGTAAGGTTAGTACGCTCTGGCTGTCAGTAAGGTTAGTAAGCTCTGGCTGTCAGTAAGGTCAGTAAGCTCTGGCTGTCAGTAAGCTGTGGCTGCCAGTAAGGTCAGTAAGCTCTGGCTGTCAGTAAGGTCAGTAAGCTCTGGCTGTCAGTAAGGTTAGTACGCTCTGGCTGTCAGTAAGCTGTGGCTGTCAGTAAGGTTAGTAAGCTCTGGCTGTCAGTAAGGTTAGTAAGCTCTGGCTGCCAGTAAGGTCAGTAAGCTGTGGCTGTCAGTAAGGTTAGTAAGCTCTGGCTGTCAGTAATGTCAGTAAGCTCTGGCTGTCAGTAAGGTCAGTAAGCTCTGGCTGTCAGTAAGGTCAGTAAGCTCTGGCTGTCAGTAAGGTCAGTAAGCTCTGGCTGTCAGTAAGGTCAGTAAGCTCTGGCTGTCAGTAAGGTCAGTAAGCTCTGGCTGTCAGTAAGGTCAGTAAGCTCTGGCTGCCAGTAAGGTCAGTAAGCTGTGGCTGTCAGTAAGGTCAGTAAGCTGTGGCTGTCAGTAAGCTGTGGCTGCCAGTAAGGTCAGTAAGCTCTGGCTGTCAGTAAGGTCTGTAAGCTCTGGCTGTCAGTAAGGTCAGTAAGCTGTGGCTGTCAGTAAGGTTAGTACGCTCTGGCTGTCAGTAAGGTTAGTAAGCTCTGGCTGTCAGTAAGGTTAGTAAGCTCTGGCTGTCAGTAAGGTTAGTAAGCTCTGGCTGTCAGTAAGGTTAGTACGCTCTGGCTGTCAGTAAGGTTAGTACGCTCTGGCTGTCAGTAAGGTTAGTACGCTCTGGCTGTCAGTAAGGTTAGTACGCTCTGGCTGTCAGTAAGGTCAGTAAGCTCTGGCTGTCAGTAAGCTGTGGCTGCCAGTAAGGTCAGTAAGCTCTGGCTGTCAGTAAGGTCAGTAAGCTCTGGCTGTCAGTAAGGTCAGTAAGCTCTGGCTGTCAGTAAGCTGTGGCTGCCAGTAAGGTCAGTAAGCTCTGGCTGTCAGTAAGGTCAGTAAGCTCTGGCTGTCAGTAAGGTTAGTACGCTCTGTCTGTCAGTAAGCTCTGGCTGTCAGTAAGGTCAGTAAGCTCTGGCTGTCAGTAAGGTCAGTAAGCTCTGGCTGTCAGTAAGGTTAGTAAGCTCTGGCTGTCAGTAAGGTCAGTAAGCTCTGGCTGTCAGTAAGGTTAGTACGCTCTGGCTGTCAGTAAGCTGTGGCTGTCAGTAAGGTCAGTAAGCTCTGGTTGTCAGTAAGGTCAGTAAGCTCTGGCTGTCAGTAAGGTTAGTACGCTCTGGCTGTCAGTAAGCTGTGGCTGTCAGTAAGGTCAGTAAGCTCTGGCTGTCAGTAAGGTCAGTAAGCTCTGGCTGTCAGTAAGCTCTGGCTGCCAGTAAGGTCAGTAAGCTCTGGCTGCCAGTAAGGTCAGTAAGCTCTGGCTGTCAGTAAGGTCAGTAAACTCTGGCTGTCAGTAAGGTCAGTAAACTCTGGCTGTCAGTAAGGTTAGTACGCTCTGGCTGTCAGTGAGGTCAGTAAGCTGTGGCTGCCAGTAAGGTCAGTAAGCTCTGGCTGTCAGTAAGGTCAGTAAGCTCTGGCTGTCAGTAAGGTTAGTACGCTCTGGCTGTCAGTAAGCTGTGGCTGTCAGTAAGGTTAGTAAGCTCTGGCTGTCAGTAAGGTCAGTACGCTCTGGTTGTCAGTAAGCTGTGGCTGTCAGTAAGGTCAGTAAGCTCTGGCTGTCAGTAAGGTTAGTACGCTCTGGCTGTCAGTAAGCTGTGGCTGTCAGTAAGGTTAGTAAGCTCTGGCTGTCAGTAAGGTCAGTAAGCTCTGGCTGTCAGTAAGGTCAGTAAGCTCTGGCTGCCAGTAAGGTCAGTAAGCTGTGGCTGTCAGTAAGGTCAGTAAGCTGTGGCTGTCAGTAAGCTGTGGCTGCCAGTAAGGTCAGTAAGCTCTGGCTGTCAGTAAGGTCTGTAAGCTCTGGCTGTCAGTAAGGTCAGTACGCTGTGGCTGTCAGTAAGGTTAGTACGCTCTGGCTGTCAGTAAGGTTAGTAAGCTCTGGCTGTCAGTAAGGTTAGTACGCTCTGGCTGTCAGTAAGGTTAGTAAGCTCTGGCTGTCAGTAAGGTTAGTACGCTCTGGCTGTCAGTAAGGTTAGTACGCTCTGGCTGTCAGTAAGGTTAGTAAGCTCTGGCTGTCAGTAAGGTCAGTAAGCTCTGGCTGTCAGTAAGCTGTGGCTGCCAGTAAGGTCAGTAAGCTCTGGCTGTCAGTAAGGTCAGTAAGCTCTGGCTGTCAGTAAGGTTAGTACGCTCTGGCTGTCAGTAAGCTGTGGCTGTCAGTAAGGTTAGTAAGCTCTGGCTGTCAGTAAGGTTAGTAAGCTCTGGCTGCCAGTAAGGTCAGTAAGCTGTGGCTGTCAGTAAGGTTAGTAAGCTCTGGCTGTCAGTAATGTCAGTAAGCTCTGGCTGTCAGTAAGGTCAGTAAGCTCTGGCTGTCAGTAAGGTCAGTAAGCTCTGGCTGTCAGTAAGGTCAGTAAGCTCTGGCTGTCAGTAAGGTCAGTAAGCTCTGGCTGTCAGTAAGGTCAGTAAGCTCTGGCTGTCAGTAAGGTCAGTAAGCTCTGGCTGCCAGTAAGGTCAGTAAGCTGTGGCTGTCAGTAAGGTCAGTAAGCTGTGGCTGTCAGTAAGCTGTGGCTGCCAGTAAGGTCAGTAAGCTCTGGCTGTCAGTAAGGTCTGTAAGCTCTGGCTGTCAGTAAGGTCAGTAAGCTGTGGCTGTCAGTAAGGTTAGTACGCTCTGGCTGTCAGTAAGGTTAGTAAGCTCTGGCTGTCAGTAAGGTTAGTAAGCTCTGGCTGTCAGTAAGGTTAGTAAGCTCTGGCTGTCAGTAAGGTTAGTACGCTCTGGCTGTCAGTAAGGTTAGTACGCTCTGGCTGTCAGTAAGGTTAGTACGCTCTGGCTGTCAGTAAGGTTAGTACGCTCTGGCTGTCAGTAAGGTCAGTAAGCTCTGGCTGTCAGTAAGCTGTGGCTGCCAGTAAGGTCAGTAAGCTCTGGCTGTCAGTAAGGTCAGTAAGCTCTGGCTGTCAGTAAGGTCAGTAAGCTCTGGCTGTCAGTAAGCTGTGGCTGCCAGTAAGGTCAGTAAGCTCTGGCTGTCAGTAAGGTCAGTAAGCTCTGGCTGTCAGTAAGGTTAGTACGCTCTGTCTGTCAGTAAGCTCTGGCTGTCAGTAAGGTCAGTAAGCTCTGGCTGTCAGTAAGGTCAGTAAGCTCTGGCTGTCAGTAAGGTCAGTAAGCTCTGGCTGTCAGTAAGGTTAGTAAGCTCTGGCTGTCAGTAAGGTCAGTAAGCTCTGGCTGTCAGTAAGGTTAGTACGCTCTGGCTGTCAGTAAGCTGTGGCTGTCAGTAAGGTCAGTAAGCTCTGGTTGTCAGTAAGGTCAGTAAGCTCTGGCTGTCAGTAAGGTTAGTACGCTCTGGCTGTCAGTAAGCTGTGGCTGTCAGTAAGGTCAGTAAGCTCTGGCTGTCAGTAAGGTCAGTAAGCTCTGGCTGTCAGTAAGCTCTGGCTGCCAGTAAGGTCAGTAAGCTCTGGCTGCCAGTAAGGTCAGTAAGCTCTGGCTGTCAGTAAGGTCAGTAAACTCTGGCTGTCAGTAAGGTCAGTAAACTCTGGCTGTCAGTAATGTTAGTACGCTCTGGCTGTCAGTGAGGTCAGTAAGCTCTGGCTGTCAGTAAGCTGTGGCTGCCAGTAAGGTCAGTAAGCTCTGGCTGTCAGTAAGGTCAGTAAGCTCTGGCTGTCAGTAAGGTTAGTACGCTCTGGCTGTCAGTAAGCTGTGGCTGTCAGTAAGGTTAGTAAGCTCTGGCTGTCAGTAAGGTTAGTACGCTCTGGTTGTCAGTAAGCTGTGGCTGTCAGTAAGGTCAGTAAGCTCTGGCTGTCAGTAAGGTTAGTACGCTCTGGCTGTCAGTAAGCTGTGGCTGTCAGTAAGGTTAGTAAGCTCTGGCTGTCAGTAAGGTCAGTAAGCTCTGGCTGTCAGTAAGGTCAGTAAGCTCTGGCTGCCAGTAAGGTCAGTAAGCTGTGGCTGTCAGTAAGGTCAGTAAGCTGTGGCTGTCAGTAAGCTGTGGCTGCCAGTAAGGTCAGTAAGCTCTGGCTGTCAGTAAGGTCTGTAAGCTCTGGCTGTCAGTAAGGTCATTAAGCTGTGGCTGTCAGTAAGGTTAGTACGCTCTGGCTGTCAGTAAGGTTAGTAAGCTCTGGCTGTCAGTAAGGTTAGTACGCTCTGGCTGTCAGTAAGGTTAGTAAGCTCTGGCTGTCAGTAAGGTTAGTACGCTCTGGCTGTCAGTAAGGTTAGTACGCTCTGGCTGTCAGTAAGGTTAGTAAGCTCTGGCTGTCAGTAAGGTCAGTAAGCTCTGACTGTCAGTAAGCTGTGGCTGCCAGTAAGGTCAGTAAGCTCTGGCTGTCAGTAAGGTCAGTAAGCTCTGGCTGTCAGTAAGGTTAGTACGCTCTGGCTGTCAGTAAGCTGTGGCTGTCAGTAAGGTTAGTAAGCTCTGGCTGTCAGTAAGGTTAGTAAGCTCTGGCTGCCAGTAAGGTCAGTAAGCTGTGGCTGTCAGTAAGGTTAGTAAGCTCTGGCTGTCAGTAATGTCAGTAAGCTCTGGCTGTCAGTAATGTCAGTAAGCTCTGGCTGTCAGTAAGGTCAGTAAGCTCTGGCTGTCAGTAAGGTCAGTAAGCTCTGGCTGTCAGTAAGGTCAGTAAGCTCTGGCTGTCAGTAAGGTCTGTAAGCTCTGGCTGTCAGTAAGGTCAGTAAGCTGTGGCTGTCAGTAAGGTTAGTACGCTCTGGCTGTCAGTAAAGTCAGTAAGCTCTGGCTGTCAGTAAGGTCAGTAAGCTCTGGCTGTCAGTAAGGTCAGTAAGCTCTGGCTGTCAGTAAGGTCAGTAAGCTCTGGCTGTCAGTAAGGTCAGTAAGCTCTGGCTGTCAGTAAGGTCAGTAAGCTCTGGCTGTCAGTAAGGTCAGTAAGCTCTGGCTGCCAGTAAGGTCAGTAAGCTGTGGCTGTCAGTAAGGTCAGTAAGCTGTGGCTGTCAGTAAGCTGTGGCTGCCAGTAAGGTCAGTAAGCTCTGGCTGTCAGTAAGGTCTGTAAGCTCTGGCTGTCAGTAAGGTCAGTAAGCTGTGGCTGTCAGTAAGGTTAGTACGCTCTGGCTGTCAGTAAGGTTAGTAAGCTCTGGCTGTCAGTAAGGTTAGTAAGCTCTGGCTGTCAGTAAGGTTAGTAAGCTCTGGCTGTCAGTAAGGTTAGTACGCTCTGGCTGTCAGTAAGGTTAGTACGCTCTGGCTGTCAGTAAGGTTAGTACGCTCTGGCTGTCAGTAAGGTTAGTACGCTCTGGCTGTCAGTAAGGTCAGTAAGCTCTGGCTGTCAGTAAGCTGTGGCTGCCAGTAAGGTCAGTAAGCTCTGGCTGTCAGTAAGGTCAGTAAGCTCTGGCTGTCAGTAAGGTTAGTACGCTCTGGCTGTCAGTAAGCTGTGGCTGTCAGTAAGGTTAGTAAGCTCTGGCTGTCAGTAAGGTTAGTAAGCTCTGGCTGCCAGTAAGGTCAGTAAGCTGTGGCTGTCAGTAAGGTTAGTAAGCTCTGGCTGCCAGTAAGGTCAGTAAGCTCTGGCTGTCAGTAAGGTCAGTAAGCTCTGGCTGTCAGTAAGGTCAGTAAGCTCTGGCTGTCAGTAAGGTCAGTAAGCTCTGGCTGTCAGTAAGGTCAGTAAGCTCTGGCTGTCAGTAAGGTCAGTAAGCTCTGGCTGTCAGTAAGGTCAGTAAGCTCTGGCTGTCAGTAAGGTCAGTAAGCTCTGGCTGTCAGTAAGGTCCAGCTGCTGGGATGCATCCCTGGATTAGGCCCCAAATGTCCTGGTGTGAAATTCATCTCAGAGGTGATCGTAGAACCTTTTGACAAAGAGGTAGAGTAAGTTTGTTCGGAAAGTGTAAAGATCAGCTGTCCCACAGTCTCCGGTGCCAGTGCTGGGAGGGTGCTGGTCCTCTTGCTTCTAGCTGCATATGTAACTCACACTATAGTCAAAGTACATGTCGAGGCTTACCCTTACCCTGGTGGTCTGATATGGGGGCCAGCCTGCATCGGTTATGGGTTTGCTGGCTGCCACAGAAAAGAGAAACCCAGCACTTTTCCAAACTGAAGTGAGACAATTAAAGTGTAACACAGAGGTAACATAAGGTAGTTTCACATTGATTCAAGCAGACCTATACAGTATGGTTCTGATGAAGATGTGCTTAGCACTGAAACGCATCAGGGACCTTGTGATTCTACCGCTATGTAATCTGCATACTTCAGTGCTCTTGGATGTATTGCAGCAATTGTAGGGATTATTGACCGTTAACAGGACCGGTCGGTGCTACATACTTGCCTGGGGGACGACGATGCCCATTGGGCTGGTTTCCTCTCTTCGTGCCAGCAGGAGTCCCGTAAGCCTGTTAGTCGTTTCCATACATCCAGTGGAATCCATGCACCAGCTATTGGGGCGACGTTGATGCATTTGGGACTATATTTTTCATGCCAGCAGGAGTCCCGTGAGCGTTTATACTGTTGCACGTCTATGCAGATATTTGCATCTAATAAATGCACTTTACCTATTATATGTGAGACATCAAAATTTCCTTAGATCTTATATTACCTCCGTTAATGATTCATCTGAGTCAATGCGGGTTATGAATTGTTTATAACAAAATTTAATTTTTTTTCCATTTTTCTGTTTTAATATTTATTATGTTTAATGTTGATGAGTTTGAAACATTATTACCTCTGTGTTACAATTTTATTGCCTCACTCTAACAGAGCGCTTGCTATTCCGTTTCTAAAGGTGCATACACACACGATTTTTTTGAACGATAATCGATAACGATATCGTTCAATCGTTGAGAAAAAATCGTTCGCTTAAAACGATGAACGATTATCGTTCATGCGCCTTAACATTTGTAGTTCAGTCAGACTAACCAGCTCAACGATTTTCATTAAGGGAATATGCAAAAATTGTTTGTAGTTCAAAAAAAATCGTTCGTTACACTTTAAAAAA
Organism: Taudactylus pleione; assembly: GCA_031769625.1. Classification (NCBI taxonomy): domain Eukaryota; kingdom Metazoa; phylum Chordata; class Amphibia; order Anura; family Myobatrachidae; genus Taudactylus; species Taudactylus pleione. The sequence continues at coordinate 3,507,538 of JAUIMM010000013.1, read as the reverse complement.
TCTGACAGATAATCGTTCAGAAAATCGTTGGTAACAAAATCGTGTGTGTGTGTGTATGCAGTGTTTGAATTACCTTTTGTCTGTCTATATCAGCAGCCAGTCTCCGATTAGCTCTTTGAGTCAGGGAATTTACATATATTTTTCAGTTTTTAATTTTTGCAGACTATGGGCCGAATTCAATTAGAGACGAAAAGCGCAATGATTTCGCCTGTTTGGACGCGATGTATTCGCCATGTGTGTCCCCGCTTTTCTCCCTATTCAATTCCAACAAAGGCGAAAACGCGGATAGGCGAATGTAGTGAATAGCGAAACTAGTAAAAGGCCAGCATATTTTGGGGAATTCAGGCTGTACCCCATAAGAAGCGTAAGTGACCCTTGGGGATCAATATAGAAGAGTATTAATAGCCCTAATAAAAGTATTTAGTGATCTTATATTGAGTCAGAGGGCTGTTATATGCATATTTGCACAAGTGTGGAAAAATGATATAAAGCAATGTGTTTTTTGAGAAAAATAAGTACCGTAGTTAAATTTGGGGTACATGATGGGTACTAGTATATTTTGGTGTCTTTATATTGAAGATTTAAAAAAACTGAAAAAATACACCTGATGCAGCCTCCTGCAATCCTAAAAACACCTGTGTCAGCCTTATAGCCCCCCAAAATACCAGGCCCACTACTTTTTACCCAATTTCCAACACGTTTTACATTTTCGCCCCAAAAATGACAAGTCGTTTTTAGGGTGTGTTAAGTTTTTTTTTTTTTTTTTTTGTTGCCTTATTATTCTTTTTCCAAAGGGTTCTGAATCAAGTCCCCACAAAATAGAGATTTTGCACCTCATTTCGCCTGCCTCTGGCCGGAGAACTTATTCGCCTGTTTTTGCGCAGGTGAAAACATCCTGGAATTGAATAGGGTGAAGAGCGGAAAACAGGCTAAAAGCGCAAATCGACGAAAACGTTTTGCTTTTAATTAAATTCGCCCCTATGTCTTTGTGCCCATCCCACCCCCAGAACAATGCATTAAACAGGATTAAAGGATGGCTTGTAGCCCATGTATACAGCCACATTATCATGGACGCTGCTCGCTCGTGTGGCGACTCCTGTCCCTGCACTGCTGTTGTCCTGCGGCCCGCAGATTAAAGCTGATTCTTTAATACACCTTAAGCCTGGCAGCGTGGAGCCCATTGTTCTTGCATAAGAGCACAGTAAGTGGTCTGGAGGGAAGGATTCTGCCAGGACAGCCAAGAAACTGGCACTACAGCAGCGGCATGTGGCCCACGGTGTGTCCATGTTTCAGGCTGTGAAGGAGCCTGGCGGCAGCAATGATTACTCTCCTAGCTAGGGACACCATGTTGGATTGCAGTGCACGAGCATTTAGTCGCAGAGGAGACAGCGGTAAATGACGCTAAAGCAGTCGCAGCAGCCTGCAACTGCAAAGTGTAATGGCAGCGTAAGCCTATCCCCACCACAGCGGTGGAATAAACCCAATGGCTGTGTGAAGGCTACAGCTTCACTGTGGCTGAGTTATTGAGGATCGGAGTAACTACAGCACAGGGGGGGGGGAGTATCCCGAGTCTGGGAGTCTAATGTACGACCTTATGAAGACAGCGTAGAAGGGAATCAGTATGTGTTACCGCCGGCCGCATGGTTCAAATCCCAACGCTGGAAGCCTGGCAGGGGTGAAGATCCCGGCAGCGGATTTAGGTAAGTAATGCTAACCCTGGGGCTCTGTGGGGGCGTTCTGAGAGAACTGTTAGGTGGCCTATGGCACTGCTGGCCATTGTGTGAAGAAACGCCAGCCCTAGTTTTAGGAACAGCATTTTCCCGCGGTGACTGACCACATTCCTTTAAAGTAGGGATGTGCAGGCTCGGATAGGTTCGAGTTTGCACGCCGAGTTCGGATTTTTCCCCCAAAAAAACGGGACTCAGAAAGAGGCAGGAATGATGATATTTGTCTATGCAAGATGACATTTTGCCTCCTTCTGAGTCACGTTTTTTGGAGGGAAAAATCCGAACTCAGCGTGCAAACTCGAACCTATCCGAGCCTGCACATCCCTACTTTAAAGTGGCTATGCCACACCTTGGGGGAGAATTACACATTTATTGTGGGGAACCGAGCACGTCAGGGTTGTGACATTCATATTACCCACAAGAAGAGAACAGCCGAAAGCAATTAGTGTTCATTCTCGCACCCTGTACCTGTCACAGCCCGTGTAGTTCCTCTATCCTGCCTGGGGTCTCACTCCGTTCTGGTGCTTCTAGCAAACTGCTGAGATGCAGACCAGAGTGTGCTAGAAGCACCAGAGCAGAGAGCGACACCCCTGACAGGAAAGAAGAACTGCACTGGTTGTGACAGGTGCAGGGTGCTAGAATGAACACTAAGCAATGTAGATCAGCTACAACCCACGGGTAACTTTTATTGACCCCAGGGGCTTATAAATGGAACTTGACCGTGCACGTAACTGGTGGTTAAGCAGAGGCCGCTGCAGCAATCTAGCGAGTGTTGGGCTGTCATTCCTCAGGCCCCCGGGTCTGTGGGGCTAAGCCCGATATTCAAGGTGTTTATGAGGAACCCCTGAGAACTTTTACCACACGTTTGGTGGAAGCAGCCATTTTGTAGCTGACCTTCTATTTGAATGCAGCCAATAAATGATCAACTCAACAAGAACTTGTGATGTCACAGAATAACTAGCTCCTATTTGTTGATTGGCCGCACTCTCGTTAATATTGATTGGATGGGGGGTCACTTAAACGTCAGTACTAATGGTAAAACAGTGTAAAGCCGTGTAAGGTACAATACGGAAAGGACTGTGATAAATGCATGGCTTCTGGAATGGTAACAATCTCTAAAACGGATCTAACCAGCTACTGTGGGAGGGAAAATTGCTTCTCTGGGAATACGGGTAGCGTCAGACTCCACACGGACGGGCGAGCGGGAGAGACAAATTGCCTATTTCACAGAATGCGCAGCCAGGACCCACATAAACAGCCAACAGTAAAGTGGATGGCTTATAAATGCGCATACAAATCCAATTACCCTAATGGCTACATTTAGATAATTCCTATTCGTTCAGAAATGGACAAAATGGCGGATTAATACAGCTGAAGTAATACACAGGCATTTTAATTCTTCAACGGGAAATTAAAAACAGTCCGTCCGAATTACTCATTATCGGCAAAGGCAGAAATATAGATTATGTTTAACCCTTCTGTGCCCCGTTTTACGCCTCATTAACCAGTGCGACTTTCACCAAGTCTTAGATAAGTGAATGACGCCACTAATGACTGTCTCTAGCATATGCAGCACTTTATATTAAAATACGATTTGCTTGGAGATCTATTTTGGCGACTTTGAAGCTACGTTCAGTCAGCGGCTCCCAAACCGTGGTCCTCGAGGCATGCTAACAGTCCAGGTTTTAAGGATATCCGTGCTTGAGCACAGATGGTTAAATCAAATTGACTGATGTACTAATTAAGTCTGCTTGTACTCAGCCATGGATATCCTTAAAACCTGGAGTGTTGGAGTGCCTTGAGGTCCGGGTTTGGGATCCACTGCCTTGGTGATATATGGAAATACACCGCATCAAACCCATCGACCCAGCGAGTTGTTGTCATTTAAATGGAATTACCCAGAATTATTTTCTGCTGATTTCTTTGTATATTGTTCTTAGGGAGCTGGGACATATGTTTTCTCTTTATTTTAGTGAAGCTGCCTTTTATAGCTCTTCCCTGGGCATGTCGTTACTATGTCGACACTGTAATGTTGACAAATTCAGTTAGAATACCGACATGTTCATAATTACGTTGACTAAATGTCGCTATGATGCATGTCTACCTTATAAGACGGTTATGGCTAGCCTGCGGTTTGGGTAAAATACTGTCGACATGCCTAATGTTGACATTTTGAACATGTCGACACTACTTGCCGACATGTTAAATGTCAAAATTGTGACCATGTGGACAGCCTGAATTTCACTATTCAGACCATGTCGGCATGCTGATCGCCGACATGTTATATCACACCCCTTCTGTCTACTGAGCAGAATATCCGTACTGTAGGTGGGATGCTCCATGTCGGCGCACGGACTGCTGTGTAAATGGCATTACTCAGGAGTCTGGTCTCATTAGCTGAAGCTTATTTGGCAGGATATTGGAATATAGCGCAGCATATTACGTTGCGCTTTACAATTGTAAACATTAATAGAACAAAACTGGGTAATAACAGACAGATATATAGGTAGGAAGGCCCTGCTCGCAAGCTTACAATCTATAGACCTAATTCAGAGATGAAAGTAAATTCAGTATTTGTCTGCGGATCTGCGCAGCATAGCATTGGGGGTCTTTTTACTGAAGGCGCCTCCTGCAGCTTTTGCAATGTTTTAGCCCAGCGGCTGCGTACTAAGACACGGCGGCTGTACCACAGCGTCCATCTCTGAATCACTATCCTAAGCCCTGTTATTTCATGTACGTAGTGACAGCTCTGACATCGTTGGGCAGATCCCATTACATGTGAGGCCCAGTAGGAACCCAGCGCAGTGAGTCCCGTAGAGGTGTTGGCACAAATAATCAATGTTTTATCTACCGTGAATCCCCCGAAGTGCAAGCAGCCATATCTGGTGCATATATATCATATATGGGCAGCACAGATGCCATAGTGGTTAGCATCATGATTTCTGTTCCCAGACATGGCCCATCTGTACAGTGTTTGTATGTTCTCCCAGTGCTGCGTGCTCCAGGTTTCCTCCCACACACCAAAAGCAATGCAGGTAGGTTACTGGTCTTCTGAAATGAAGCTTAGTGTGTATATGCATGTCCATGAGGTAGGGAATATAGATTGTAAGCTCACTGGGGCAGGGACTGATGTGAATGACTGAAGTATTCTCTGTACAGCGCTGTGGAATGTGGGCCTGATTCAGAGCCGGACGCTCTGACAGAGCGCTCGCTCTGAATCAGGGCCGGCCATCTGTTTTCTTAGAGCGGCCTCCTGGCCACTCGCATAGCTGTGGGTGACCACCCACAGCTATAGCGAGCGGCCAGGAAGATGGTCGTGACGAGACCATTGTGGTAGGGTCTCGTTGCCGCAAGCCCCAGAGAGATTTCTGCTCTAACAGAGCCGAAATCTCTCCCACTGACATCACTTGTGATGTCAGTGGGGCCGGCCCCAGACGGTAGGCGTTCCCATGGGCACGCCTCCGTCTGGGCAGCCACCCCCCCGGCCCCTCCACCAAAGGGGGCGTGCTGTCACTCAACATCGACAGCACGCCCCCTTTGGTACAAGACTCGGAGCGACGGTTTGCCTGTCGCTATCCGGGTCTCGCGCATGTGCACGACGGAGCCGGCTCCGTCGTGCGCATGCGCACTGGGCCACCATCGACCCGCTTGCGAGTGCATAGCGCTCGCGAGCTGGTCTGAATCAGGCCCTGTGTGTGCACTATATGAATAGCTGTTAGTAAATAAATAAAAATACTCTATATAGTCATAACACATTTCCTAGATTTCCCTAATCTATTACATCTAATACTATCAGCTAAGTGAGATGAGTATTGGGTCACTTAGTTGCTGCGGTTACAGGCTATGAGTCGGGTGTTAGCAGAGTATTAGAGAGCTATGCAGCAGTGGTAGGGAATCACCATTATGCCTTGTTGTCTCACATTGATTACTTTGGGGCAATCCATAGGTCCTATTGAATCCTGGCGCTAACAAAGGCTGAATAACACGGGTCTGCCGCAGTGCACTCAATATTGTACGCTGGCCCAAATCTCACGGGTAGTATCCTGATCATTTAGTCCTTATTAAGCATTATTGGTCATCCCAATAGCCATTTACACTGTGTCCATTCAAACTCTGATAGGATGAAATTCGGGACAGTGAACGACACAGTCGGGGCATGGAAGTTTAGTTGTGCCATGCTAGACCTGGTCATTCTGCCCAGTTGTAGAACAAACCGATATCTGTCCAAATCTGCCACCGAGTGGATCGTTTGGTGATCAGGGCAATTAGGAAGATCATTGGGTTTCTGGCAGTCATTGATGGTGGAGTACAGGAGAGACCTGATTCACATCTCCCGCAATGTAATCTAAGCTGCTTCTCTCGTCCACCACTAGTTCCTAGTCTGGTACTGCCTCCTATAATTACACTGCCTCCTATAATCACACTGCCTCCTACAATTACACTGCCTCCTATAATCACACTGCCTCCTATAATCACACTGCCTCCTATAATCACACTGCCTCCTATAATTACACTGCCTCCTATAATCACACTGCTTCATATAATTACACTGCCTCCTATAATCACACTGCCTCCTATAATCACACTGCCTCCTACAATTACACTGCCTCCTACAATCACACTGCCTCCTACAATTACACTGCCTCCTATAATCACACTGCCTCCTATAATCACACTGCCTCCTATAATCACACTGCCTCCTACAATTACACTGCCTCCTACAATTACACTGCCTCCTATAATCACACTGCCTCCTATAATCACACTGCTTCATATAATTACACTGCCTCCTATAATCACACTGCTTCATATAATTACACTGCCTCCTATAATTACACTGCCTCCTATAATCACACTGCTTCATATAATTACACTGCCTCCTATAATCACACTGCCTCCTATAATCACACTGCCTCCTATGATCACACTGCCTCCTATGATCACACTGCCTCCTATGATCACACTGCCTCCTATGATCACACTGCCTCCTATGATGACACTGCCTCCTATGATGACACGGCCTCCTATGATGACACGGCCTCCTATAATGACACGGCCTCCTATCATCACACGGCCTCTTCCACACATTGCGCCTTTTTGCCACCAGGTGTAACATAAAAAATAAAAAAAACGCCATATCATTTACTGCCGGGATGTAGTTTAAATACCGGCTGTTGGGATTCTGGCACTCAGAATGCTGGTGCTGGAATCTCGACATCAGTCAGAATCCCAGCGCCAGCATCCAGACCACCGAAATCCCGACAGTATTGGGGTTAGGAGCAGGGCTAGGCACCTGGGGGGTGGGTTAGGTTTAGGCCATGGGGGGAAGGGTTAGGTTTAGGCAGTGGGGAGGGAGAGTTAGGGGTAGGGTTAGGCACCTGGGGGGTGGGTTAGGGTTATGCACCAGTGGGGAGAGTTAAGTTTAGGCAGCGGGGAGGGAGAGTTTGGGGTAGGGTTAGGCACTAGGGGGGTGGGTTATGGTTATGCACCAGTGGGGAGGGTTAGGTTTAGGCAGTGGGGGGAAGGGTTAGGTTTAGGCAGCGGGGAGGGAGAGTTAGGGGTAGGGTTAGGCACCTGGGGTGTAGGTTAGGGTTATGCACCAGTGGGGAGGGTTAGGTTTAGGCCGTGGGGGGAAGGGTTAGGTTTAGGCAGCGGGGAGGGAGAGTTAGGGGTAGGGTTAGGCACTAGGGGGGTGGGTTAGGGTTATGCACCAGTGGGGGGAGGGTTAGGTTTAGGCCGTGGGGGGAAGGGTTAGGTTTAGGCAGCGGGGAGGGAGAGTTAGGGGTAGGGTTAGGCACTAGGGGTGTGGGTTAGGGTTATGCACCAGTGGGGAGGGTTAGGTTTAGGTCGTGGGGTGAAGGGTTAGGTTTAGGCAGCGGGGAGGGAGAGTTAGGGGTAGGGTTAGGCACTAGGGGGGTGGGTTAGGGTAATGCACCAGTGGGGAGGGTTAGGTTTAGGCCGTGGGGTGAAGGGTTAGGTTTAGGCAGCGGGGAGGGAGAGTTAGGGGGAAGGGTTAGGCACTAGGGGGGTGGATTAGGTTTAGGCAGCGGGGAGTTAGAGTTTGGTGTAGGGTTAGGCACTAGGGCTGTGGGTTAGGGTTATGCACCAGTGGGGAGGGTTAGGTTTAGGCAGTGGGGGGAAGGGTTAGGTTTAGGCAGCGGGGAGGGAGAGTTAGGGGTAGGGTTAGGCACCTGGGGGGTGGGTTAGGGTTATGCACCAGTGGGGAGGGTTAGGTTTAGGCCATGGGGGGAAGGGTTAGGTTTAGGCAGCGGGGAGGGAGAGTTAGGGGTAGGGTTAGGCACTAGGGGGGTGGGTTAGGGTTATGCACCAGTGGGGGGAGGGTTAGGTTTAGGCCGTGGGGGGAAGGGTTAGGTTTAGGCAGCGGGGAGGGAGAGTTAGGGGTAGGGTTAGGCACTAGGGGTGTGGGTTAGGGTTATGCACCAGTGGGGAGGGTTAGGTTTAGGTCGTGGGGTGAAGGGTTAGGTTTAGGCAGCGGGGAGGGAGAGTTAGGGGTAGGGTTAGGCACTAGGGGGGTGGGTTAGGGTAATGCACCAGTGGGGAGGGTTAGGTTTAGGCCGTGGGGTGAAGGGTTAGGTTTAGGCAGCGGGGAGGGAGAGTTAGGGGGAAGGGTTAGGCACTAGGGGGGTGGATTAGGTTTAGGCAGCGGGGAGTTAGAGTTTGGTGTAGGGTTAGGCACTAGGGCTGTGGGTTAGGGTTATGCACCAGTGGGGAGGGTTAGGTTTAGGCAGTGGGGGGAAGGGTTAGGTTTAGGCAGCGGGGAGGGAGAGTTAGGGGTAGGGTTAGGCACCTGGGGTGTGGGTTAGGTTTAGGCAGTGGGAGGAAGGGTTAGGTTTAGGCAGCGGGGAGGTAGAGTTAGGGGTAGGGTTAGGCACTAGGGGTGTGGGTTAGGGTTATGCACCAGTGGGGAGGGTTAGGTTTAGTCCGTGGGGGGAAGGGTTAGGTTTAGGAAGCGGGGAGGTAGAGTTAGGGGTAGGGTTAGGATACTTAGTGACAGGTGTCGTTATCCTTACCCTGTCGGGTTGCTGGCGTTTTGGGACCCCAGCAGATTCTGACCACCAGGGACCCCAGCATCGGCATCCCGTACCCAACACTTACTACCAACCTGCATACAATACACCCTAACAAGTCCCCACGTCTTATCTCCTAATATACTGTACATGCTTTATTCTCTGTCACAGGCTTGTATAGCATCACATTATTTATTAATGCAGTGTGTCCGGCTGGTGTTATACAGAGAGAAATCTGTATTTATTTACAAGGTAGAACTTGCAGCTTGTGTCTGGGCTATTCTCTCTCTCTATATTTCACTCACTCCCTCCATTTTTTTTTCTCTCTTGTTCTCTCTCTCTCTCTCTCTCTCTCTCTCGTGCTCTCTCTCTCTCCTTCTTCCTCTTCTCTCTCCCTCCATCCTTCTCTCTCTCCCTGCATCCCCCTCTCCCACCTTTCTCTCTCTCCCATCCTCCATTTCTTCTCTCTCTCTCTTTCTCTATCTCCCACCCTCTCTCTCCCTACTTCTCTCTCTCTCTCTCCCTTCCACACTTTCTCCCTCTCGCTCTATTCCCCCTCTGACTCTCTCTCTCTTCCCCCACTGACATTCTCTCTCCTTCCTCTTCTCTCTCCCTGCATCCCCCTCTCCCACCTTTCTCTCTCTCCCATCCTCCATTTCTTCTCTCTCTCTCTTTCGCTATCTCCCACCCTCTCTCTCCCTACTTCTCTCTCTCTCCCTTCCACACTTTCTCCCTCTCGCTCTATTCCCCCTCTGACTCTATCTCTCTTCCCCCGCTGACACTCTCTCTCCTTCTTCCTCTTCTCTCTCCCTCCATCCTTCTCTCTCTCCCTGCATCCCCCTCTCCCACCTTTCTCTCTCTCTTCCCCCTCTGACACTCTCTCCCTCCCTCTCTCTCTCTTCCCCCTCTCTCTCTTCCCACTCTGACACTCTCTCCCTCTCTTCTTCCCCCTCTGACACTCTCTCCCCCTCTCTCTATTCCCCCTCTGACACTGTCTTCCTCTCTCTATTCCCCCTCTGACACTCCCTCTCTCTCTATTCCCCCTCTGACACTCCCTCTCTCTCTCTTCCCCCTCTGACACTCTCTCCCTCTCTCTCTTCCCCCTCTGACACTCCCTCTTTCTCTCTGCCCCTTGTTCCTCTCTCTCTCTCTTACCCCTCTGACACTCTCTCCCTCTCTCTTACCCCTCTGACACTCTCCCTCTCTCTCTTTCTCTCTGCCCCTTGTTCCTCTCTCTCTCCCCCCCCCCTCTCTCTACCTCTCTTTCTGAGAGCTCCATTAGCTACAGAAATCATTTTATTTCCTTTAATCTTTGTTACGAACATCATTCCTGATTGATTTGCTGCATTCCTGGTAAATTACCTCTAAACGCTAGAATAATTAACTTCGGACATGTCATTAGGCAATTCCAGATACATTAACTCCTACACAGGTGGGAATGTGAGCATCTGTAGCAGGAGGAGAATAGTAGTGGGATGTTGGAGAAGCAGACATGATGCACTGCGCTGCTAGGATTGAAGACGAACTGGGCAATGTAGAAGGCGAAAAGGGGGATAAATACATTTCTGTGTGCAGAGGGCAGTTCGTAATAGGGTACAAAGGAAAGCAATGAGAAGCAGAGGACATAGCGTAGTGTGGAGCAGTTATAATAAAACAGGAATAGTAGAGGAGACGGCATCATATGAAATAGGAACTGCAGAGGAAGAGGTGCAGCAGAGGGGAATGTAGTATAAGCAGTAGTGAAAGGGTTAATGAGTAGCTGAGAAAGCGGCAGTGTGTGAAGGAGGAGTAGCAGAGTGGCATCAGACTGAAACTAATTGCCTGAGAAGCAGGAATGGCAAAGTGGGTAGCAGTAAGAGGTCGCAGAACCAGCAATAGTGGGAAGGTGGTTCAGGAGAAGAAGCAGCAGATGTGACTGTAGTTTGTGATGTAGAAGCAGCAGATGTGGCTGTAGTGTGTGATGTAGAAGCAGCGGATGTGACTGTAGTGTGTGATGTAGAAGTAGCGGATGTGGCTGTAGTTTGTGATGTAGAAGCAGCGGATGTGGCTGTAGTGTGTGATGTAGAAGCAGCGGATGTGGCTGTAGTTTGTGATGTAGAAGCAGCGGATGTGGCTGTAGTGTGTGATGTAGAAGCAGCAGATGTGGCTGTAGTGTGTGATGTAGAAGCAGTAGATGTGGCTGTAGTGTGTGATGTAGAAGCAGTAGATGTGGCTGTAGTGTGTGATGTAGAAGCAGTAGATGTGGCTGTAGTGTGTGATGTAGAAGCAGCGGATGTGACTGTAGTGTGTGATGTAGAAGTAGCGGATGTGGCTGTAGTTTGTGATGTAGAAGCAGCGGATGTGGCTGTAGTTTGTGATGTAGAAGCAGCGGATGTGACTGTAGTGTGTGATGTAGAAGTAGATGTGGCTGTAGTGTGTGATGTAGAAGCAGCGGATGTGGCTGTAGTGTGTGATGTAGAAGCTGTAGATGTGGCTGTAGTGTGTGATGTAGAAGCAGTAGATGTGACTGTAGTGTGTGATGTAGAAGTAGCGGATGTGGCTGTAGTTTGTGATGTAGAAGCAGCGGATGTGGCTGTAGTTTGTGATGTAGAAGCAGCGGATGTGACTGTAGTGTGTGATGTAGAAGTAGATGTGGCTGTAGTTTGTGATGTAGAAGCAGCGGATGTGACTGTAGTTTGTGATGTAGAAGCAGTAGATGTGGCTGTAGTGTGTGATGTAGAAGTAGATGTGGCTGTAGTGTGTGATGTAGAAGCAGCGGATGTGACTGTAGTGTGTGATGTAGAAGCAGTAGATGTGGCTGTAGTGTGTGATGTAGAAGCACTAGATGTGGCTGTAGTGTGTGATGTAGAACCAGCGGATGTGGCTGTAGTGTGTGATGTAGAAGCACTAGATGTGGCTGTAGTGTGTGATGTAGAAGCAGTAGATGTGGCTGTAGTGTGTGATGTAGAAGCAGTAGATGTGGCTGTAGTGTGTGATGTAGAAGCAGTAGATGTGGCTGTAGTGTGTGATGTAGAAGTAGATGTGACTGTAGTGTGTGATGTAGAAGCAGCGGATGTGGCTGTAGTGTGTGATGTAGAAGCTGTAGATGTGGCTGTAGTGTGTGATGTAGAAGCAGTAGATGTGGCTGTAGTGTGTGATGTAGAAGCAGTAGATGTGGCTGTAGTGTGTGATGTAGAAGCACTAGATGTGGCTGTAGTGTGTGATGTAGAAGCTGTAGATGTGGCTGTAGTGTGTGATGTAGAAGCAGTAGATGTGGCTGTAGTGTGTGATGTAGAAGCAGTAGATGTGGCTGTAGTGTGTGATGTAGAAGCAGTAGATGTGACTGTAGTGTGTGATGTAGAAGCAGCAGATGTGGCTGTAGTGTGTGATGTAGAAGCAGTAGATGTGGCTGTAGTGTGTGATGTAGAAGCAGTAGATGTGGCTGTAGTGTGTGATGTAGAAGCAGTAGATGTGGCTGTAGTGTGTGATGTAGAAGCTGTAGATGTGGCTGTAGTGTGTGATGTAGAAGCAGTAGATGTGGCTGTAGTGTGTGATGCAGCAGCAGTAGATGTGACTGTAGTGTGTGATGTAGAAGCAGTAGATGTGACTGTAGTGTGTGATGTAGAAGCAGCGGATGTGGCTGTAGTGTGTGATGTAGAAGCTGTAGATGTGGCTGTAGTGTGTGATGTAGAAGCAGTAGATGTGGCTGTAGTGTGTGATGTAGAAGCAGCGGATGTGGCTGTAGTGTGTGATGTAGAAGCTGTAGATGTGGCTGTAGTGTGTGATGTAGAAGCAGTAGATGTGACTGTAGTGTGTGATGTAGAAGCACTAGATGTGACTGTAGTGTGTGATGTAGAAGCAGTAGATGTGGCTGTAGTGTGTGATGTAGAAGCAGTAGATGTGGCTGTAGTGTGTGATGTAGAAGCAGTAGATGTGGCTGTAGTGTGTGATGTAGAAGCAGCAGAAGTGGCTGTAGTGTGTGATGTAGAAGCAGTAGATGTGGCTGTAGTGTGTGATGTAGAAGCAGTAGAGTGTAGCCAGGGGATACATGAAGTAGGAGTGGTAGAGGTTTCTGCAGCATACAAAGCAGGTATAGAACAGTGGGCCCGATTCAGCCCCTCTCGCTAGATGCGTTCACTCGATGCGAATGCAAATTTGGCTAACAGCATGGCAAGGCATAAGCCCGCCCACTATGTCTTAGCATGCGATTGCCCTGTGTATGCAGATGCCCACCAGCCTGTATTAAGACACCCACTTATACATGTCATCTCCAGGAAGTATATGCAACCATCGGAAGCGAACAAAGCGCTTGTGGTTGACCATACCTTACCGCAGGCACTGCGAGCACTTCAGTGTAAAATCCAGCCGGGTGACGTGTTCTATGTCGCTCCGTATTAATTATGCACGCCTCTGGAATGGCGTTAAGACGCACAGACACGCCTGCGTTTGCACCTCCACTCCCCCGTTTTCATTGTCCAACCCCAGTCACCACCCACAAACAGCTTCTCCTGTCACTCATTCTGGCCGGGCGTCTTTAGACATGGAGCGATCGTTTCGCGATCGCATGGACTGGTTCGTGCACTTGAAGTGCGATGCATGCGCACATTGCGAAATATCGGCAGCTACGAGCAAATGCATCCTAGCGAGTGGGTCTGAATCAGGCCCAGTGTGTAGTAGTTGTAGCATTAGCACCAGTGGCAGCGGCAGTGTAAGGAGCTGGTGTAGTAGAGGGAGCGGCATGGTGTCATGTGGGTGCATCTGGGGGAGCAGCACGATGTGGAACGGGTATAGCTGAGGGAGCAGGTAGAGCAGAAGAAATGAGTCATGCAGTTTGAGAGGCAGGAGTAAAAGAGGGACAGCAGTTTGTAAAGCAGAAGTAGCAGAGTGCTACAGAGTACAAAGTGGAAGTGGCTGCAGAGTTTGAGTCCAGAACAAAAGTGTAAGGAGCTGAAGAAGCAATAGCTGCAGAAACAGTGATGGCCACAGCAGTGGCAGGAAAGTCTTCACCCTCCTAATTTAAATTCCCTTTCAATGTCACTCTGCGTCCTTTTAACCTATCTTTCCATCCTCCTGTCCTCCTTCCCCTCATCTTTCCATTCTCCTGTCCTCCTTCCCCTCATCTTTCCATTCTCCTGTCCTTCCCCTCACATTTCCATCCTCCTGTTCTTCCCCTCATCTTTCCATCCTTCTGTTCTCCTTCTCCTCACATGGCCATCCTCCTGTTCTCCTTCCCCTCATCTTTCCATCCTCCTGTTCTCCTTCCCCTCATCTTTCCATCCTCCTGTTCTCCTTCCCCTCATATTTCCATCCTCCTGTTCTCCTTCCCCTCATCTTTCCATCCTCCTATTCTCACCTTTCCATCCTCATGTTCTCCTTCCCCTCATCTTTCCATCCTCCTGTTCTCCTTCTCCTCACCTTTCCATTCTCCTGTTCTCCTTCCCCTTCTCTTTCCATCGTGTTCTCCTTCTCCTCATATTTCCATCCTCCTGTCTTCCTTCCCCTCATCTTTCCATCCTCCTGTTCTCCTTCCCCTCACCTTTCCATCCTCCTGTTCTCCTTCCCCTCATCTGGCCACCATCTGTTCTCCTTCCCCTTATCTTTCCATCCTCCTGTCCTCCTTCCCCTCACATTTCCATCCTCCTGTTCTCCTTCCCCTCACATTTCCATCCTCCTGTTCTCCTTCCCCTCACCTTTCCATCCTCCTGTTCTCCTTCCCCTCACCTTTCCATCCTCCTGTTCTCCTTCCCCTCACCTTTCCATCCTCCTGTTCTCCTTCCCCTCACCTTTCCATCCTCCTGTTCTCCTTCCCCTCACCTTTCCATCCTCCTGTTCTCCTTCCCCTCACCTTTCCATCCTCCTGTTCTCCTTCCCCTCACCTTTCCATCCTCCTGTTCTCCTTCCCCTCATCTTTCCATCCTCCTGTTCTCCTGCTCCTCACCTGGCCATCCTCCTGTTCTCCTTCCCCTCATCTTTCCATCCTCCTGTTCTCCTTCCCCTCACATTTCCATCCTCCTGTTCTCCTTCCCCTCACCTGGCCATCCTCCTGTTCTCCTTCCCTCACATTTCCATCCTCCTGTTCTCCTTCCCCTCACATATCCATCCTCCTGTTCTCCTTCCCCTCACCTTTCCATCCTCCTGTTCTCCTTCCCCTCACCTTTCCATCCTCCTGTTCTCCTTCCCCTCACCTTTCCATCCTCCTGTTCTCCTTCCCCTCACCTTTCCATCCTCCTGTTCTCCTTCCCCTCACCTTTCCATCCTCCTGTTCTCCTTCCCCTCATCTTTCCATCCTCCTGTTCTCCTGCTCCTCACCTGGCCATCCTCCTGTTCTCCTTCCCCTCATCTTTCCATCCTCCTGTTCTCCTTCTCCTCATATTTCCATCCTCCTGTTCTCCTTCTCCTCATATTTCCATCCTCCTGTTCTCCTTCCCCTCATCTTTCCATCCTCCTGTTCTCCTTCCCCTCACCTTTCCATCCTCCTGTTCTCCTTCCCCTCACCTTTCCATCCTCATGTTCTCCTTCCCCTCATCTTTCCATCCTCATGTTCTCCTTCCCCTCATCTTTCCATCCTCCTGTTCTCCTTCCCCTCATCTTTCCATCCTCCTGTTCTCCTTCCCCTCATCTTTCCATCCTCCTGTTCTCCTTCCCCTCACCTTTCCATCCTCCTGTCCTTCTTCCCCCTCACTTTTCCATCCTCCTGTTCTCCTTCCTCTTATCTTTCCATCCTCCTATTCTCCTCACCTTTCCATCCTCCTTTTCTCCTTCTTGCCTTTCCATCCTCCTGTTCTCCTTCCCCTCATCTTTCCATCCTCCTGTTCTCCTTCTCCTCATATTTCCATCCTTCTGTTCTCCTTCTCCTCACATGGCCATCCTCCTGTTCTCCTTCCCCTCATCTTTCCATCCTCCTGTTCTCCTTCCCCCCATCTTTCCATCCTCCTGCTCTCCTTCCCCTCATATTTCCATCCTCCTGTTCTCCTTCCCCTCATCTTTCCAGCCTCCTGTTCTCCTTCCCCTCATATTTCCATCCTCCTGTTCTCCTTCCCCTCATATTTCCATCCTCCTGTTCTCCTTCCCCTCATCTTTCCAGCCTCCTGTTCTCCTTCCCCTCATATTTCCATCCTCCTGTTCTCCTTCCCCTCATCTTTCCAGCCTCCTGTTCTCCTTCCCCTCATCTTTCCAGCCTCCTGTTCTCCTTCCCCTCATATTTCCATCCTCCTGTTCTCCTATTCTCCTCACCTTTCCATCCTCCTGTTCTCCTATTCTCCTCACCTTTCCATCCTCCTGTTCTCCTTCCCCTCATATTTCCATCCTCCTGTTCTCCTTCCCCTCATCTCCAGTCTCCTGTTCTCCTTCCCCTCATCTTTCCAGCCTCCTGTTCTCCTTCCCCTCATATTTCCATCCTCCTGTTCTCCTTCCCCTCATCTTTCCAGCCTCCTGTTCTCCTTCCCCTCATATTTCCATCCTCCTGTTCTCCTTCCCCTCATATTTCCATCCTCCTGTTCTCCTATTCTCCTCACCTTTCCATCCTCCTGTTCTCCTTCCCCTCATCTTTCCATCCCCCTGTTCTCCTTCCCCTCATATTTCCATCCTCCTGTTCTCCTTCCCCTCATCTTTCCAGCCTCCTGTTCTCCTTCCCCTTATCTTTCCATCGTGTTCTCCTTCCATTCATCTTTCCATCCTTCTGTTCTCCTTCTCCTCACCTGGCCATCCTCCTGTTCTCCTTCCCCTCATCTTTCCATTCTCCTGTTCTCTTTCTCTTCAGCTGGCCATCCTCCTGTTCTCCTTCCCCTCACCTGGCCACCCATCTGTTCTCCTTTCCCTCATCTTTCCATCCTCTTGTTCTCCTTCCCCTCACCTGGCCACCCATCTGTTCTCCTTTCCCTCATCTTTCCATCCTCTTGTTCTCCTTCCCCTCATCTTTCCATCCTCCTGTTCTCCTTCACCTTATCTTTCATTCTCCTGTTCTCCTTCCCCTTATCTTTCCATTCTCCTGTTCTCCTTCTCTTCAGCTGCCATCCTCCTGTTCTCCTTCCCATCTTTCCATTCGCCTTCTCCTCACCTGGCCATCCTCCTGTTCTCCTTGCCCTATTCTTTCCATCCTCCGTGTCTCCTTCCCCTTACCACGCCATTCCCGGGTTTTTATCCTCTTAATTTTCCCATCCCATTGGTCTGCTACCTTTTATCTCTCCATCTTCCTGCTCTTCTTCCTCTCATCTCTCCTTCCCCTGACTGTATTATGCTATCTTCTGGGTCTTCTGCCCCTTATCGCTCCTTCTCTTTATTTCCCCACTCTCTCTGCCTAGTCCCCCTCATATTACATTTCCTGGCATAGGATTATGCTTTGGAACAACCTCCTCTTAAAGGGGAACACATGCACTAAGACAAACCCTTGGATTTTTGTCTTCCTATAGAGTACTCGATAATATGAGAATAATCAGGGCCGCAGTGACTGTCTATACTTACTCAGAGAGACTCCAGATCGCTAATGATGCTCTTACATACAACTGTTTATCCAGACCACAGAATGTATTATTACAGCAGCTAATGAGTTCATTATACTGCCCAGGACACAAATCCATTTCCTATTAGTTTGTAATAATTTATCCACATTTTGCCTTGAAATGATTCTGAATTTTTCACTAAGATGTGGAGAAAATTAATGACTAATAACCTGGATCTGGGCGTCCTCCTCCTGGGTCCACCTTAAATAATTAGTGGACAGGAGACACTATTTCCTCTCGTTTCAACAATTCTTCCAGTATTAAGTCCAGCAAACAGAAAAGATTGACCACAAATAAATAAATTATATAAAAACATCGGGCCTAATGCAGAATTGGAAATGGTAAAGAGACGGAAGTTCGTTGGCTCCCTTTCCATCTGCAGCCTATTCTGTTTTATATAACAGTACCCCTACTGTTTAGAACGACAATAAATATAAAAAGTAACAAAACATATACAGGCGCTTTGGATGTTCAGAAATCACAATAAAAATTAAATAAAAAATTAAATAAAAAAAAATCTTACTGACTTTTATCCTATGCTATTTTTATTTATTTTTTATTGTGAATTTTTGAGCATCCGTAGCGCCTGTATATGTTTTGTTACTTTTTATATCTAGTGCAGAATTGGAACTAAATCAAAATAAGCGTCCGTGGAAAAAATGGGTATATGTCGCATGTCACTAGATGCCACAGCCTGTGTGCGGGTGCCTGCCTGGTACAATGTTTTATCGCCCACACCGATGCCTGGGGTTGGAGCAGGTTCAATGCAAATAATACAATATACGCTCCACAAGTGGCTGAATTTTAGCCCCAAAGAGTTTAATTTGCAGAGACCGTAACGTTGTCAATAACCAATTGGTTAAAAAATAAAAAAAAATTTAAAACTACATCTTCACAAATCGTCATGTTCAGCAGCCGGTGATCAGAGGGGAATGCTAATTGTTATCTAGTGAAAGATTGTATATTAGTAGTCACAGAAGGTACTCACACGCAAATGGCGGAGAGAAGGGTCTGCGGCCCCTCACTGAAGGCACTTATGAGTGCAATGGTGTTTGCTGCCTTTTAAATGAGAAAGCGGGTTCCAGAACCTCATGCAGTGACTGTAGAAAAGGACCTTTTGCGGCGCAGGAACTACCAATGAATTACGCGGTACCACTTCTTGCGAATGGCGTCAAAGTTTATAAAAGGTTTGTTGCAGTTGGTTCCAACAATGGTGGAATGAAATGTAAGCGGCATCTCTCGTGCGTTACATTGCAGAGTCGTAGAATAAAGTAGCTGGTGGCTACGCGTTTCACAGGTCACTGACCACTTCTCTGAGCTAGTTTATGCCAATCTCTTCTTACCAGGTGGTGGTATCGTCATATAACAAGTGTAGTTCATCAGGGCGGCAGCGTCGACTGGCTCTCCTGTGACCGGCAGCTCCCCTGTCTCTCTGATTACCCTGACTATGAGAAGTCACTTATACTGTGTTACACTGAGTACTACAGCATCATTCATAGCACTTATACTGTGTTACTCCGGGTACTACAGCATCATTCATAGCACTTATACTGTGTTACTCCGGGTACTACAGCATCATTCATAGCACTTATACTGTGTTACACCGAGTACTGCAGCACCATTCATAGCGGATATACTGTGTTACTCTGGGTACTGCAGCATCATTCATAGCACATATACTGTGTTACTCCGGGTACTGCAGCATCATTCATAGAACATATACTGTGTTACTCTGGGTACTGCAGCATCATTCATAGCACATATACTGTGTTACTCCGGGTACTACAGCATAATTCATAGCACATGTACTGTGTTACTCTGGGTACTGCAGGATCATTCATAGCACATATACTGTGTTACTCCAGGTACTCCAGGATCATGCATAGCACATATACTGTGTTACTCCGGGTACTGCAGGATCATTCATAGCACATATACTGTGTTACTCCAGGTACTCCAGGATCATTCATAGCACATATACTGTGTTACTCCGGGTACTACAGCATCATTCATAGCACATATACTGTGTTACACTGAGTACTGCAGCATCATTCATAGCATATATACTGTATTACTCCAGCTACTGCAGCATCATTCATAGCACTTATACTGTGTTACTCTGGGTACTGCAGGATCATATTATGGAATACTGCAAAATTATTCTTTTATGTAAAATGATTCTCTAGGGTGCTGTAAGATAACTTGTTCCCATACTGTTACTCTAGTTCTGCAGGCTCATTCTTGTAAACTCCAGGATGCTGCAGGATCATTCATAGCACATATACTGTGTTACTCCGAGTACTGCAGGATCATTCATAGCACATATACTGTGTTACTCCGAGTACTGCCGCATCATTCATAGCACACATACTGTGTTACTCCGAGCACTGCAGGATCATTCATAGCACATATACTGTGTTACTCCAGGTACTGCAGGATCATTCATAGCACATATACTGTGTTACTCCGAGTACTGCAGGATCGTTCATAGCACATATACTGTGTTACACCGAGTACTGCAGCATCATTCATAGCACATATACTGTGTTACACTGAGTACTGCAGGATCATTCATAGCACGTATACTGTGTTACACTGAGTACTGCAGCATCATTCATAGCACATATACTGTGTTACTCTGGGTACTGCAGCATCATTCATAGCACACTTACTGTGTTACACTGAGTACTGCAGCATCATTCATAGCACATATACTGTGTTACACTGAGTACTGCAGCATCATTCAGAGCACATATACTGTGTTACACTGAGTACTGCAGCATCATTCATAGCACACTTACTGTGTTACACTGAGTACTGCAGGATCATTCATAGCACATATACTGTGTTACACTGAGTACTGCAGGATCATTCATATAAGCACATATACTGTGTTACACTGAGTACTGCAGCATCATTCATAGCACATATACTGTGCTACTCTGGGTACTGCAGCATCATTCATAGCATATATAGTGTGTTACTCCAGGTACTGCAGCATCATTCATAGCACATATACTGTGTTACACTGAGTACTGCAGGATCATTCATAGCACATATACTGTGTTACACTGAGTACTGCAGCATCATTCATAGCACATATACTGTGTTACTCTGGGTACTGCAGGATCATATTATGGAATACTGCAAAATTATTCTTTTATGTAAAATGATTCTCTAGGGTGCTGTAAGATAACTTGTTCCCATACTGTTACTCTAGTTCTGCAGGCTCATTCTTGTAAACTCCAGGATGCTGCAGGATCGTTCATAGCACATATACTGTGTTACTCCGAGTACTGCCGCATCATTCATAGCACACATGCTGTGTTACTCCGAGTACTGCAGGATCATTCATAGCACATATACTGTGTTACACTGAGTACTGCAGCATCATTCATAGCACATATACTGTGTTACACTGAGTACTGCAGGATCATTCATAGCACATATACTGTGTTACACTGAGTACTGCAGGATCATTCATAGCACATATACTGTGTTACACTGAGTACTGCAGCATCATTCAGAGCACATATACTGTATTACACTGAGTACTGCAGCATCATTCATAGCACACTTACTGTGTTACACTGAGTACTGCAGCATCATTCATAGAACATATACTGTGTTACTCTGGGTACTGCAGCATCATTCATAGCACATATACTGTGTTACTCTGGGTACTGCAGCATCATTCTTAGCACATATACTGTGGGTACTGCAGCATCATTCATAGCATATATACTGTGGGTACTGCAGCATCATTCATAGCATATATACTGTGTTACTCCGAGTACTGCAGGATCATTCATAGCACATATACTGTGTTACTCCGAGTACTGCAGGATCATATTATGGAATACTGCAAAATTATTCTTTTATGTAAAATGATTCTCTAGGGTGCTGTAAGATAACTTGTTCCCATACTGTTACTCTAACTCTGTAGGCTCATTCTTGTAAACTCCAGGATGCTGCAGGATCGTTCATAGCACATATACTGTGTTACTCCGAGTACTGCCGCATCATTCATAGCACACATGCTGTGTTACTCCGAGTACTGCAGGATCATTCATAGCACATATACTGTGTTACTCCTGGTACTGCAGGATCATTCATAGCACACATACTGTGTTACTCCGAGTACTGCAGGATCATTCATAGCACACATACTGTGTTACTCCAGGTACTGCAGCATCATTCATAGCACATATACTGTGTTACACTGAGTACTGCAGGATCGTTCATAGCACACTTACTGTGTTACACCGAGTACTACAGCATCATTCATAGCACATATACTGTGTTACACTGAGTACTGCAACATCATTCATAGCACACTTACTGTGTTACACTGAGTACTGCAGCATCATTCATAGAACATATACTGTGGGCACTGCAGCATCATTCATAGCATATATACTGTGGGTACTGCAGCATCATTCATAGCATATATACTGTGGGTACTGCAGCATCATTCATAGCACATATACTGTGTTACACTGAGTACTGCAGCATCATTCATAGCACACTTACTGTGTTACACTGAGTACTGCAGCATCATTCATAGCACATATACTGTGTTACTCTGGGTACTGCAGCATCATTCATAGCATATATACTGTGTTACTCCAGGTACTGCAGCATCATTCATAGCACATATACTGTGTTACACTGAGTACTGCAGGATCATTCATAGCACATATACTGTGTTACACTGAGTATTGCAGCATCATTCATAGCACATATACTGTGTTACTCCAGGTACTGCAGCATCATTCATAGCACATATACTGTGTTACACCGAGTACTGCAGGATCATTCATAGCACATATACTGTGTTACTCTGGTACTGCAGGATCATTCATAGCACATATACTGTGTTACACCGAGTACTGCAGGATCATTCATAGCACATATACTGTGTTACACCGAGTACTGCAGGATCATTCATAGCACATATACTGTGTTACACTGAGTACTGCAGCATCATTCATAGCACATATACTGTGCTACTCCGAGTACTGCAGGATCATTCATAGCACATATACTGTGTTACTCCAGGTACTGCAGCATCATTCATAGCACATATACTGTGTTACTCCGAGTACTGCAGGATCGTTCATAGCACACTTACTGTGTTACACCGAGTACTGCAGGATCATTCATAGCACATATACTGTGTTACACTGAGTACTGCAGGATCATTCATAGCACATATACTGTGTTACACTGAGTACTGCAGGATCATTCATATAAGCACATATACTGTGTTACTCCAGGTACTGCAGGATCATTCATAGCACATATACTGTGTTACTCCAGGTACTGCAGCATCATTCATAGCACATATACTGTGTTACTCCGAGTACTGCAGGATCATTCATAGCAGACTTACTGTGTTACACCGAGTACTGCAGGATCATTCATAGCACATATACTGTGTTACACTGAGTACTGCAGGATCATTCATAGCACATATACTGTGTTACACTGAGTACTGCAGGATCATTCATATAAGCACATATACTGTGTTACTCCAGGTACTGCAGGATCATTCATAGCACATATACTGTGTTACTCCAGGTACTGCAGCATCATTCATAGCACATATACTGTGTTACTCCGAGTACTGCAGGATCGTTCATAGCACACTTACTGTGTTACACCGAGTACTGCAGGATCATTCATAGCACATATACTGTGTTACACTGAGTACTGCAGGATCATTCATATAAGCACATATACTGTGTTACACTGAGTACTGCAGCATCATTCATAGCACATATACTGTGTTACACTGAGTACTGCAGCATCATTCATAGCACATATACTGTGTTACTCTGGGTACTGCAGGATCATATTATGGAATACTGCAAAATTATTCTTCTATGTAAAATGATTCTCTAGGGTGCTGTAAGATAACTTGTTCCCATACTGTTACTCTAACTCTGTAGGCTCATTCTTGTAAACTCCAGGATGCTGCAGGATCATTAGTTGCACATATACTGGGCTATTGCTGGATACTGTGGTGACGGGCCCGGGCTGCACTGTGCACTTGTCTCGCACACTCCTCTCCCCTGGTCTCGGCCTCCAGAGACACCTCGTTATCTCCGCATCATTGTCAGTGCTCAGAAGCCCTGTTCTAAATGTTCCTGTCCAGGGTTTGTTTTCCTTCTTTTATCCTGACACTAAAAATCCAATACTTGGATGCTCTGTGCTGGAGCCACACGCTGTAAAACGATCCTGGCGCAGTATTAGGCAGTAACAAACCCCAGCCTTAGTCAATGAGAGCGTCTGGGGTCAGGCCTGTCTGATTGCTGCCCCGTCACCTGAGGCTCCATATACCTCCGTATCACCTCCTGTCTGTGTGTGTATCTCACCTGCCACACCTGAGGCTCCATATACCTCCGTATCACCTCCTGTCTGTGTGTGTATCCCACCTGCCACACCTGAGGCTCCATATACCTCCGTATCACCTCCTGTCTGCGTGTGTATCCCACCTGCCACACCTGAGGCTCCATATACCTCCGTATCACCCCCTGTCTGTGTGTGTATCCCACCTGCCACACCTGAGGCTCCATATACCTCCGTATCACCTCCTGTCTGCGTGTGTATCCCACCTGCCACACCTGAGGCTCCATATACCTCCGTATCACCCCCTGTCTGCGTGTGTATCCCACCTGCCACACCTGAGGCTCCATATACCTCCGTATCACCTCCTGTCTGCGTGTGTATCCCACCTGCCACACCTGAGGCTCCATATACCTCCGTATCACCTCCTGTCTGCGTGTGTATCCCACCTGCCACACCTGAGGCTCCATATACCTCTGTATCACCTCCTGTCCGTGTGTGTGTGTCCCACCTGCCCACCTGTTAGTGACCAGAGAGTCCAGGCGCTGGTGCCCTTAGCTTTGCCTTGTGCTGGAGGTATTTCCCCAGCAACAATTAACCGACCACCTCCAAATAAAATCACATTGGATTTCTGGTTATTTTGCCCAATCGTGAACCAGCAACTACTTTTTCTGTGATTGGGGACAGGTATCAGAGGTGACTGCTCAGGTGCCCCTGTGCTGATGCCCATGAGATAGCCTAATATACACTAGGTTTCCCAGACCTCCTTCTTCCAGAAGGACGCTACTTTGGGTCAGAATTCAGGGCCTGATTCAGAGCCGGACGCTATGTGCGCTCGCTCGTCCAGAAAAAGGGGCTGGCTATTTAAATTGACCGTTCGCTCTTTGCGGCCTGTTGACGCCTCTATGTCTGAGCGAGCGAAGAAAACATGCGGACGTTTTTTTGTAAAAGACGCCCCCTGGCCACTCGCATCATACGTCATCTCCGCTATTTATTAGATTAATCGAGTACATCGAAAAGCGAATGAACTGCTCGCTATTCATGTGGTTGCATTTTCCTACCGCAATCATGCGAGCAGTTCTGGCTAAAAGACATCCAACTGACATGGTCGATGACGCTGCTTTGTTAATTATGCACACCCTTAAAACGCCCGTTTTGACCTTTAAGCACGCCTGCGTTCGGATCTCCACTCCCCGTTTTCAAGCACCTTCCCCTGTTACCACCCACAAACGCCTCATCCTGTCACTCAAATTAGCAGGCATTCGCTACTTTGCGAGCACACGATTTTCGGCCGCACTGACTGGTTCGCGCATGCGTACTAAAACCCATACGCATGCGCAGATGTGCGAACATCGCTCGGAGCGAACGAGCGGCCGCTTACGAGCGGCTCTGAATCAGTACCTCAGTTCAGAGCAACGTTCGGCTGCACTCATTACCGCTTTATATGGTAGCCAAATAAATTGTTACAAAACCCGCGCACCTCTATGGGGGACGAGTGTTAATTGGCAATGTTACTGGTCACGAAGTGCCTTCACCCCCCTGTTTCTCCAACACTTCACACCCATCGCTCTGAATAAAATCCCTCCCTTTATGTCACAGCAGCCACCTGTACCCGATATATGGGCCTGATTTTGCTGCACCGTCTGTTTTGTGCGACTTTTGCTTCTGTGACTTTATGAAAATGCCGCTAGAAGTCCTTCCCTGGTGCCCAAGCGTGCGTCCGGATGTGCAAGAACGGAGACGCCCTCTTTGAGCCTCTTCATGTGCTCGAACAACTCTGGGTGCATCTTTAGATGCAACCAACGGTCGAACTGTCGAAAATGTAGGGATCAGCACTTAGGCCAGTGACTGTTAATTCAATTAGATAATGTTGTCAGTATATGCTATGCGAAATTCAGCCTGAGGGGGGGGGATTATCAAACCTACGGGGAGATGTATTACAATTGTTTGACTGTATTAAAAGCAAATTTGGCAAAGAGGGAAAGTACTAACTCACCTCTCTGGCAAATCTTTCCCTCTTTTGGCTGCGTTGACCAGCACTTGCTGGCAGCCTGCGCCAGTCACAAAAATACCCAGCGGTGCCCACGGCTGATTTTCAGCTTATGTGTTCTTTTGGCTACTGAGAACTCTGTAGATGTGTGCTGTAACTCTGCGTAGACATACAGTCTGGGACCCGTAGACGAAGCTGCCGCAGCTGACGGAATCGAAGGGCACAGTGAACGGAACGGTCAGTGCCTCTGACCGGTTCATCACTTGCAACGCCACTTTAACGTCTTGTCCACTTAATAGCAGGGGGCGCAGATCAAGTTGAAGGTATTCCCCTTCCAATTATATACTGGCTATCAATTTATAATGCATACTAGACAAATGAAAGCTAGAATCTGATTGGTTGCTAAGAAGGCTTGAGAAACCAAAAAACCTGAATCTGAAACCCAAGCACTATGAAGTGACCTGAAGCGCCCTTCAGCGGATCAGCACCCGCACAGCCGACATGTATCGAATTAGTTTGAAAAGACAGAAGTTTAAGTTCTTGTTTTCAAGTGCCCACTGTTATTGAATGCCTGAGTGCTAAGAGGGATTTACGTATTCCCCAGAGAGATTATTACTCCTTTAAAGCTGGGTGCACAGTAGACAAGATTTTGGATGATTTGTCGCTTCGGGGCAATTCGGAATGACAAATCGTCCACATGGTCCTATGTGTACGCACTATTGCACTCTCCCGTGCGTCGTTCCTCGTATCTTCAGATCTGCCTACAGTACAGGACAATCTGAAAAAACAGCAGACGACACCATGCTTCTGGATGCAACGGGAGCGATATATCGGGCAGTTGTACACCAGATTGTACCGTCTCTGGATACCCACATCGTCTAGTATGTACCCAGCTTATTAGCATTTTGTGGTTTCAGATGCACACCCATGGGTGACTAAAAACAACACCCGTACGAATATGCCCAGCTGTAAAATAAATAACAAGCTTCACAAATCATCTGGTCATCGACCGGGTAATACAAACTAAATAAAAAGTTGAACGGACGTTTTTAATGTGCGCAATTCTTTAAGAAAGGATTAATACTGAAGGAAACCTTTTTTTTTCTTAGTGCGAAAATCATTATTTAACATAAAAAAAAAAAAAATTATCCTTCCGTGTTCCCTGAAATTGTCATCATAAGAGGCAACAATATAATCGGCCAAGTGCGCAGTAATTCTGTCAGCGCCGAAAATAAACAGATTCATTTATGTCCATTTATTTTAGTTAATGCGTATTGGAAAATGTCAAATCTAAACCTTGCTCACAGTACAATGTGTTTTTCCTTTAATTTAAACACAATGGAGGAGACCGGGCTGTGCTCACTAGACGTAAATGTAAATCGATGGCAGAAATTGCTAAACTCTGACTTCTGCTGATTGATTTTGCGTTAACCCCTAATGTGACGCCTAAACTGCATGGTTCAATTATAAAATAAATGAATTGGTTGGGTCATTTTGTGGCTCATCGGCTGCTGTGGAACTACAAATTGCAGCATGCCCTGCCAATTTGCATAAAAGATTCTCGGGTCTATTTACTAAGCAGTGTCAGGAGACAGAGTGAAAAGTGATAAGGTGCCAGCCAATCCGCTCCCAACTGTCATCTCACAGGCTGTGTTTGAAAAATGACAGTTGGGAGCTGATTGGCTGGCACCTTATCACTTTTCACTCTGTCTCCTGACGCTGCTTAGTAAATAGATCCCTCTGACATTTGGCACTGGAGCCCAAATAAGTACTTTAAAGGGGATGTCTACATTAAACAGCATATTCTATTTGGGGCAACAGACCCCTTGAATAACCGGCTTCAAGCCATCTCCTGACTGCTGGGAGGAGAAATCTTATCGTTCTGCCAGTGACTTTTGAAGACACGTATTTAAATGGACATGGGTCAACCAAAGGGGTCCAGTCCCATTGTCTTAGTTATTATCATAGCCGATGTACCCCATAGCATCCAATCAGATGTTTGTTTCTATCGTACAAGTTAGATTAACGGAACTTCAGGTCTGGTTATGGGTTACAGCACGTGTACATTTATTTTTTACCATGTTAGAACTCTCAAGGCGGCGTCTGGAACGGTACGTTTTGGCCACAGAGCTAACACCCCAATATTGGTTTTGAGAACAAATTTGCTGCTTGCTGTGATATCGTTCTGCAACTATGTGAGGTTAATGGAAGATTAAATAAAGGATGGATTTTTCACTTAAAGTATGGTACAATTCAGGGAAAATCCAATCTGTGGGCCAAATGGTTTTTTTATACACAGATAACATTCTGTTATTTAAGATTTAATTGAAAGAATTATCGCTGTAATCTCCCCAGGCTTTTTTAATGCGACGTTCCTTAGTACATCCACAGTGCCATAAGCTGCCCGTAAAGATTGTATTCCAGCAGTAACAAGTAGACACTGTGGCTGCGTCCTGGGAAATTGCTCAGCACACTGTGGGCATGATTCAGAGCCGGACGCTGTTTGCGGACGCTCGTTCAGAAAAAGGGGCTGGCTATTTAAATTAAGCGCTCGCTCTTTGCGGTCTGTTGATGCCTCTATGTCTGAACGAGCGAACTAAACATGCACTCACTATTTTGGAAAAAACGCCCCCTGGCCGCTCGCATCATACGTCATCTCCGCTATTTATTAGATTAATCGAGTACATCGATAGGCGTATGAACTGCTTGTGGTTGGATTTTCCTACTGCAATCATGTGAACAGTTCAGGCTAAAAGACAACCAACTGACGTGGTCGATGACGCTGCTTTGTTAATTATGCACACCCATTAAACGCCCGTTTTGACCGTTTGGCACGCCTGCGTTCGGATCTCCACTCCCCGTTTTCAAGCACCTTCCCCTGTTACCACCCACAAACGCCTCATCCTGTCACTCAAATTAGCAGGCATTCGCTATTTTGCGAGCACACGATTTTCGACCGCACTGACTGGTTCGCGCATGCGTACTAAAACCCATACGCATGCGCAGATGTGCGAACATCGCTCGGAGCGAACGAGCGGCCGCTTACGAGCGGCTCTGAATCAGGCCCTGTTTGTCACATAACTTTGAAGATTTTATATTGTTTGCAAAATTGGGGTATTTCCATAACTGCTCAGTGTTCACCGTCGCACATCGCGGCTTTACGGAACTTATGTTTTAATGGGTTCCGCCGTGCTCATGTCAGCCTGGGCCTTCGTCCCAGTTAAAGCAACTGGCTAGTGCCCCAAGATACAGGCGTAATTTGCACTCGCTAAAAAAAAAAAAAAAAAAATCCCAAAACAAACGAACTAAAATTACTGGCAAATCTGCAACTATCGGAAGATACGCTCAGGTTGGCGCCAATAGCTGACGCGCCTGATTTACAACAGATATACATCATGCAGTTACGACCATGTTTGTAACTATAACTGTGTTATTTGCCAAGTGCACATTCAGTGCTAGAGGTAAATAAGCCTTTAAATACTTCTCTAGCAACTCCCTGCATAATACACGTCCGTGCAACAGAGTTTTCGCAATTGCGCAAATATGTCTTTACTGTGCCTGGTCTAGTCTAAAATGCTCCCAGCCCTGGTATCGCACCTCCAGGTGCAGACTTGTATAAGGACTACAGTCACGCAAATCTTCACAGGCGCGTAGGTGGGCGGCCGCTATTATTGGCGTGCGCACAGCGTTTTCCAGCTAAGGGGTCTATTTACTAAGCAGTGTTAGGAGACAGAGTGAAAAGTGATAAGGTACCAGCCAATCAGCTCCCAACTGTCATCTCACAGGCTGTGTTTGAAAAATGACAGTTGGGAGCTGATTAGTAAATAGACCCCCAAATACGCTGTGACAGGTGCTCGCTATGCATCGGATGGCGCTATTGCAGGCGCTACTCCGACCGGAGCATTTACGCCTTTATAAATACGCTGCACATCCACGTATGCTGCAGTTAGTGAATGAGCCCCTACACGTGTGTGGCGTACAGAAGGACCATCACTACGTTAGCTGCCATGTTTAAGGAGCGTGTTGCTATTTCTGTGTTCTGATTAATCTGGTGGCGACAAACGGCATGGGAGTGTTATCAGGATCTGGAATCAATGCTCTGTCTCTGCATATAGATGGGCTGCGTGCCTCTGTAACCAGCCAGGGTTTATTCAGGTTTTGTGTATGGGGGGGATTTCGGCTCCTCCGCCCCCTATTCCGCTTGCTCTCCTTTCCTTGAGATGAGTGCTGGCTGCTGGGTTGTACACCCACTCCCCTCCTCCCTCTAGATCCCACTGGAAGCATTAAGACTTTCAGCAGGGCATTAATATTTCATGGCTGTGATGAGTCAGGAGGTGGGAGGCTGGAACAGCCAAACCCTTCCTCAAAAGTAATGGTGGAAAGTGCTGAGCTGCAGTAATAACGGTCCTGGGCTTATTTCATTCTCCTGCAAGGATGGGTGGGCTGCTGTCACCTCTGCCTGGCACAGGGGAGATCACAATGTGCATGCCGCAAAGTGTCAAATCAAGGATAATAAATGCTCTATGGATTGTCATGACAACTGGGGTCCTGTGACGCTGTGTATGGTACAGGCTGTGACTGGGGTCCTGTGACACTGTATATGGTATAGACTGTGACTGGGGTAATGTGACGCTGTCTTTGGTACAGGCTGTGACTGGTGTCCTGTGACACTGTTTGGTACAGCCTGTGACTGGTGTCCTGTGACGCTGTGTATGGTACAGCCTGTGACTGGTGTCTTGTGACACTGTGTATGGTACAGCCTGTGACTGGTGTCCTGTGACGCTGTGTATGGTACAGCCTGTGATTGGTGTCCTGTGACACTGTGTATGGTACAGCCTGTGACTGGTGTCTTGTGACACTGTGTATGGTACAGCCTGTGACTGGTGTCCTGTGACGCTGTGTATGGTACAGCCTGTGACTGGTGTCTTGTGACACTGTGTATGGTACAGCCTGTGACTGGTGTCCTGTGACGCTGTGTATGGTACAGCCTGTGACTGGTGTCCTGTGACGCTGTGTATGGTACAGCCTGTGATTGGTGTCCTGTGACGCTGTGTATGGTACAGCCTGTGACTGGTGTCTTGTGACACTGTGTATGGTACAGCCTGTGACTGGTGTCCTGTGACGCTGTGTATGGTACAGCCTGTGACTGGTGTCTTGTGACGCTGTGTATGGTACAGCCTGTGACTGGTGTCTTGTGACACTGTGTATGGTACAGCCTGTGACTGGTGTCCTGTGACGCTGTGTATGGTACAGCCTGTGACTGGTGTCTTGTGACACTGTGTATGGTACAGCCTGTGACTGGTGTCCTGTGACACTGTGTATGGTACAGCCTGTGACTGGTGTCTTGTGACACTGTGTATGATACAGGCTGTGACTGGGGTCCTGTGACACTGTATATGGTATAGACTGTGACTGGGGTAATGTGACGCTGTCTTTGGTACAGGCTGTGACTGGTGTCCTGTGACACTGTTTGGTACAGCCTGTGACTGGTGTCCTGTGACGCTGTGTATGGTACAGCCTGTGACTGGTGTCTTGTGACACTGTGTATGGTACAGCCTGTGACTGGTGTCCTGTGACGCTGTGTATGGTACAGCCTGTGATTGGTGTCCTGTGACACTGTGTATGGTACAGCCTGTGACTGGTGTCTTGTGACACTGTGTATGGTACAGCCTGTGACTGGTGTCCTGTGACGCTGTGTATGGTACAGCCTGTGACTGGTGTCTTGTGACACTGTGTATGGTACAGCCTGTGACTGGTGTCCTGTGACACTGTGTATGGTACAGCCTGTGATTGGTGTCCTGTGACACTGTGTATGGTACAGCCTGTGACTGGTGTCCTGTGACGCTGTGTATGGTACAGCCTGTGACTGGTGTCCTGTGACACTGTGTTTGGTACAGGCTGTGACTGGGGTCCTGTGACGCTGTGTATGGTACAGCCTGTGACTGGTGTCTTGTGACGCTGTGTATGGTACAGGCTGTGACTGGTGTCCTGTGACGCTGTGTATGGTACAGCCTGTGATTGGTGTCTTGTGACACTGTGTATGGTACAGCCTGTGACTGGTGTCTTGTGAAGCTGTGTATGGTACAGCCTGTGACACTGTGTATGGTACAGCCTGTGACTGGTGCCTTGTGACGCTGTGTATGGTACAGCCTGTGACTGGTGTCCTGTGACGCTGTGTATGTTACAGCCTGTGACTGGTGTCCTGTGACACTGTGTACGGCACAGCCTGTGACTGGTGTCCTGTGAAACTGGATTGATTAACGGCACTCAACCATCTGGGGTGCCCTTGCAATGTGACCACACCATCTACATATAAAAATATCATACAAACTCGGCTCTCAGTTACTTTTCAAACTGTAATTCTATAAATACAGGGAATATTAGTTCCAAAATATTGCAACAATTTGTCAAGCTGACACTGTTTGTATGAGATATATATATATATATATATATATATATATTTATATATACACACACACAGTGCATCCTGAAAGTATTCACAACGCTTAACTTTTTCCACATTTTGTTATGTTACAGCCTGATTCCAAAATGGAATAAATTCATTTTTGTCCTCAAAATTCTACACACTATACCCCATAATGACAACGTGTAAAAAGTTTTTTTGAGTTTTTTGCAAATTTAATAAAAAAATCACTAAGAAATCACATGTACATAAGTATTCACGGCCTTTACCATGAAGCTCAAAATTGAGCTCAGGTGCATCCTGTTTCCATTGATCATCCTTGAGATGTTCCTACTGTTTAATTGGAGTCCACCTGTGGTAAATTCAGTTGATTGGACATGATTTGAAAGGCATACATCTATCTATTTAAGGTCCCACACTTGACAGTGCATGTCAGAGCACAAACCAAGCATGAAGTCCAGGGAATTGTCTGTAGACCTCTGAGATAGGATTGTCTCGAGGCACAAATCTGGGGAAGGGTACAGAAAAATATCTGCTGCTTTTGAAGGTCCCAATGAGCACAGTGGCCTCCATCATCCATAAATGGAAGAAGTTCGGAACCACCAGGACTCTTCCTAGAGTTGTCCAGCCGTCTAAACTGAGCGATCAGGGAGAGAAGGGCCCTAGTCAGGGAGGTGACCAAGAACCCGATGGTCACTCTGTCAGAGCTACAGCATTCCTCTGTGCAGAGAGGAGAACCTTCAAGAAGGACAACCATCTCTGCAGCAATCCACCAATCAGGCCTGTATGGTAGAGTGGCCAAACGGAAGCCACTCCTTTGTAATAAGCACATGGTAGCCCGCCTGGAGTTTGCCAAAATGCACCTGAAGGACTCTCGGACCATGAGAGGCAAAGATTGAAATCTTTGGCGTGAATGCCAGGTATTATGTTTGGAGGAAACCAGGCATCGCTCATCACCAGGCCAATACCATCCCTACAGTGAAGCATGGTGGTGGCAGCATCATGCTGTGGGGATGTTTTTCAGCAGCAGGAACTGAGATACTAGTCAGGATAGAGGGAAAGATGAATGCAGCAATGTACAGAGACATCCTGGATGAAAACCTGCTCCAGAGCGCTCTTGACCTCAGACTGGGGTGACGGTTCATCTTTCAGCAGGGCAACGACCCTAAGCACACAGCCAAGATATGAAAGGAGCGGCTTCAGGACAACTCTGTGAATGTCCTTGAGTGGCCCAGCCAGAGCCCAGACTTGAATCCGATTGAACATCTCTGCAGAGATCTGAAAATGGCTGTGCATCGACGCTTCCCATCCAACCTGATGGAGCTTGAGAGGTGCTGCAAAGAGGAATGGGCGAAACTGCCCAAAGATAGGTGTACCAAGCTTGTGGCATCATATTCAAAAAGACTTGAGGCTGTAATTGCTGCCAAAGGTGCATCAACAAATTATTGAGCAAAGGTTGTGAATACCTTTGTACATGTGATTTCTAATTTATTTATTTTTATAAAATTAGCAAAAATCTCGAAAAAAACTTTTTACACGTTGTCATTATGGGGTATAGTGTGTAGAATTTTGAGGACTAAAATTAATTTATTCCATTATGGAATAAGGCTGTAACATAACAAAATGTGGAAAAAGTCAAGTGTTGTGAATACTTTCCGGATGCACTGTATATACATATTTTAATTATACATATATACCGTATTTAGAAAAGAAGGCACTCAAAAGGGACTTTAAAATAAAACTTCTCTTATGGAAAATACATTTTGGCCCAGGACATTGTCACAGTTAACGTGAGGTCCAGGAAGTGAGTTCCTGTTGAAAAATAGCGCTGGCTGTCAGTAAGTATCCTATGCCTAAACGGTATACAATCGGGAAACCGGCTGCCTTAATACCAGCAGCCGGCTTCCCGACTGTCATATCCCGGCGAGGGTGAAATGCCAGACTCCTGACATTCCCCTGACGCCGGAAGACCGGCGCCCTGCATCCCGATTGAAGGAATTCGGGCGCCGTGAGCGGACAGCCGCAGGGGGGGAGGGTTAGGTTTAGGGCACCCCCCCGGGAGGGTTAGGGTTAGGCTAGGGGGAGGGAGAGTTAGGCACCTCCGGGGGGACTTAGGGTTAGGCACCCCCTCCCCCCCCTGGGGACTTAGGTTTAGGCAGCGGGGAAGGGGGGGGGTTAGGGTTAGGCACCCCTAAGGAGGGTTAGGGGGTTAGGTTTATACTTACCTTAGGGAGTCTGGATTTCCAGCGCTGTCGGGCTTCCGCTGCCGGGCTCTGCACATCTGTCGGCCAGGCGCTGCCGGGAATCGAACCAGCGGTATTTCATACCGATTCCGCCTAAACATACCCCTTTCCTCCTCCTGCAGCATAACCCTTACCCTAGTGCAGTGTTGGCTAACCTTGACACTCCAGCATGCCCTGCCACAGTTTTAGCATGCCCTAATAGCAAAACTGTAGCAGTGCATGCTGGGTTATGTAGTTCCATAACAGCTGGAGTGTCAAGGTTAGCCAACACTGCCCTAGTGCCTAACCGTAACACTGTACTGTCGGGATGCGGGTGCTGGGATTCTGGTGTCTGCCAGGGGCATAGAGAGGTGAGTGGACCTGAGCGAAGGGGCGTGGCCTAACCGCACCCGGCATGGCCACACTCCCTTAGGATTTAAAAAATTATATTTTATTGGGCGCTGTGGAGGGGAGAGCTCAGCAGCCGCGAGCAGCCCCCCACTGCAGCCCAGCACACAGCAGCGATTAGTACCTGACCCCCCCCCCGAGCCTCTAGGCGCCCCTGGTGTGGCCATCCTGACTGCCGGGATTATGACTCCACATCCCATTTACAACAACATAATACTGGAAAGCATAAACATCTCTTGGCTAATTCACTGTAATTTGTATACGGTGCACTTTAGTACGGTACTCCTTCCACATCAATAGTGCTTTGTTAGGATAATACATTTCCATTTTATCCTGACAAACAAAACCGTAAGTCTATAGTTAATATACACTGACCCCACTTTAAGGGAGCAGAAGAGCCCTCAGAGGAGCACTCATGGCTGCCATCATGCCTAAGCAGACTGCTGTTTGCACTATTTTATTTCTTTTTTTAAAACTGCTGTAGAAAAATTGCAGCTAGAATCTAATTGGTTGCTTTTAGTTACGCCATATTGCTATGGGTACTGCAAGTTACATGAATAACTCCTGATCTTTAAGCTATGACTTATGCCTGAAATTTTCTGTTGTAAAAGCAAACACACTGCTACTGCCACGTGCAGGCAGGTTTTTTACTGACATGCAGCATCTTCCTTAGCAACGCCTGTAATCAGACTGGGCACCGCTCTTATTATTTCAGTGGTTACAGGTGTTGCCAAAGCAAATCACCTATTCACAACATGTATGGTAAATATCAGCAAAGGTGTGTTTCTGAGTCTTCTCCGGGTGATTTCAGGTACATTTTTTATCACGAGTATTAGGAGTCACTTCAGTAAATGATAGTACTAAGCATAATGATTTCAATTAGGTTGCATCAATTTTGAGTGGCATTACCCTTTAAATAAGCCCATTTTCTGTAGTAATGTTAACAAATAGCATTTGTGATGTCATTATGCTGTTAGTTATTGTCTAAAATAACAGGCACGCTTCTAAGGGCCGATAGCCTGCAGTTATGGCACTGACACTTTGCTGTGTTGCTGGTCACTCACTCACAGTCTCTTCCCTAGGTCTGGAGGATCTGGTGTTGGCTGAGATTAGTTCTCCTAGTCGGACGCAGACTGGTGATAGCAGCAGTGTCTCCTCCTTCAGCTACAGGGAGATTATGAAGGAAAATGCAACTCCCAGCAGCAATAAGGTAAGGGCGTGATGTGGGTGTTACAAGACTTCTTAGCTACGGACTCGGCGGTTTTGTGGTGGAGGAAGCCTATGGCAATGTGTTGAGTTGGAAGACCTGTGTAATGATATAAATACCCTCACATCCCTTCCTCCTCAAATTTACACCTGTGGAAGAACTAAGAGTGGACATTGGGAGATATGATTGGATGGACCTTTATATCACTGGGTGGGAAGAGAGGACATTGGGAGATATGACGGGATGGACCTTTATATCACTATGTGGGAAGAGAGGACATTGGGGGATGGGATGGGATGGGATGGACCTTTATATCACTATGTGGGAAGAGAGGACATTGGGAGATATAATGGGATGGACCTTTATATCACTGGGTCAGAAGAGTGGACATTGGGAGATATGACGGGATGGACCTTTATATCACTGGGTGGGACGAGAGGACATTGGGAGATATGATGGGATGGATCTTTATATTGCTGGGTGAGAAGAGAGGACATTGTGAGATATGACGGGATGGACCTTTATATGACTGGGTGGTAAGAGAGGACATTGGGAGATATAATGGGATGGAACTTTATATCACTGGGTCAGAAGAGTGGACATTGAGATATATGATGGGATGGAGCTTTATATCACTATGTGGGAAGAGAGGACATTGGGAGATATAATGGGATGGACCTTTATATCACTATGTGGGAAGAGAGGACATTGGGAGATATAATGGGATGGACCTTTATATCACTGGGTCAGAAGAGTGGACATTGGGAGATATGACGGGATGGACCTTTATATCACTGGGTGGGACGAGAGGACATTGGGAGATATGATGGGATGGATCTTTATATTGCTGGGCGGTAAGAGAGGACATTGGGAGATATAATGGGATGGACCTTTATATCATTGGGTCAGAAGAGTGGACATTGAGATATATGATGGGATGGAGCTTTATATCACTATGTGGGAAGAGAGGACATTGGGAGATATAATGGGATGGACCTTTATAGCACTGGGTGGGAAGAGAGGACATTGGGAGATATAATGGGATGGGCCTTTATATCACTGGGTGGGACGAGAGGACATTGGGAGATATGATGGGATGGATCTTTATATTGCTGGGTGGTAAGAGAGGACATTGAGAGATATGATAGGATGGACCTTTATATCACTGGGTGGGAAGAGAGGACATTGGGAGATATGATGGAATGGACCTTTATATCTCTGGTTGAGAAGAGAGGACATTGGGAGATATGACGGGATGGACCTTTATATCACTGGGTGGGAAGAGAGGACATTGGGAGATATGATGGAATGGACCTTTATATGACTGGGTGGTAAGAGAGGACATTGAGAGATATGATGGGATGGACCTTTATATCACTGGGTGGTAAGAGAGGACATTGAGAGATATGATGGGATGGACCTTTATATCACTGGGTGGTAAGAGAGGACATTGAGAGATATGATGGGATGGACCTTTATATCACTGGGTGGTAAGAGAGGACATTGAGAGATATGATGGGATGGACCTTTATATCACTGGGTGGTAAGAGAGGACATTGAGAGATATGATGGGATGGACCTTTATATCACTGGGTGGTAAGAGAGGACATTGAGAGATATGATGGGATGGACCTTTATATGACTGGGTGGGAAGTGAGGACATTGGGAGATATAATGGGATGGACCTTTATATGTCAGTAAGGGAAAGGGTCTGGTTATGACTAGGATAGAAGAAATGTATCCTGTTATAAAGTGGGAATGTGGCCAGGCACTGTATAAAGGCAGATTAGTTCCAGGTAATCAAGGAGTTCTGATCTGCATTCTAGTCTAATAGTGGAAGCCCTCAGTCCCAGCCACAGAGACCGGTGGAGCTGTCTGATGAGGAGGTGTCCGAATTGTTCCAGAGACTAGCCGAAATTCAGCAGGAAAAATGGTTGCTAGAAGAAAAGGTAACACATCCTTGTTCTACCTACATTGTCCCTAATCTGCACTGATGAGCTCTAACAATCTACATCTCTGTATTGCTGCTGTTTATATGGCAGTCCTGCCTCCATACTTCACCTATAGATATTAATAGGAACAGTCTGCCTGTCTCTACCCACAATTCCATAGGTGAGGGTTGAATCTTTCAGGCTCTGGTTGTGTTGGGTAAAGGTGATTGTTTTATAAAAATATTATCACCACATGAATGCTTTCTCTCTACATGCGCTTACCGCAGGCTCCATTCATTTTGTACATAATGCTGCTCTGCCAGCGGCTATAAATGAGGGTTTAATGTCCTTTCTTTTCTACTGCAGGTTAAGCACTTAGAAGTGAGTAGCTCCTCGATGGCTGAGGATCTACGCAGTAAGAGCGCCATTATCGAGACCTATGTGATGGACAGCAGGATAGGTGCGTGGGCTTGTACCATCTTTGATGACTTAAGGCAGGGCTGGGGGTTGTAGTAGTATAACTATATATATATATAATCTATGGGGGCGATTCACACCCGGACGCTAAGCAGCTCACTTTCGCAGCCGTCAGGGGCCGAGTATGCAAATTCAGCGATCGCACGGCAAGACTTAAGGACGTCCTTTATGTATTAGAGAGCGATGGTAGAGTGAACGCACGCCGGTCTAAGGATGCCCACTTTTCTGTCTTAGCACACATTATCTCTAGGAAGTGTCTGATTAATCAGTCACATCGAGAGCCATCGGAGCTGCACGCAGCGCTTAAGGTAGACCCTACCCCACCGCAAGCACTGCGATCACTGCAGGCTGAAATACAACCAAGTTACGTGTACAGTGACGCTTCCATGCTAATTATGCACACCCATAAAACGCCGTTTAAACGCCCAGACACGCCAGCATTGGCAACACCACTCCCCCTGTTCAGAAGCACCTTCCCCTGTTACCACTCACAAACGGCGCTATCTGTCACTCAAAGTAGCGTCCAGTCTGTGTACTACGAGCGCACAATTCCCGAGCGCAGTGAGTGTCCCGCGCATGCGCATATTGATGCATGCGTAGACTGGCGACTATCGGCCATAGCGTGCGTTCGCGGCTTAGCGTCCGGGTCTGAATCAGGCCCTATGTTCTTATATTTTTTTTTTTGCTCTTTAAAGCCGATATCTGTTGCAGACTACAGATGTCTCCATTTATTTTTTTTTACTGCTGCTTTTGCCGCGCCAAATGGCCCCTCTCTGTGCACCAGGTCTTGTGCACGTCGGCCACGCAAAGTGTTTTTTTTTGCTCAAAATGTGCGTTATTTACATAATTTAAACATCTGAAAGCGACCAAAATACATTGCTAGCGTACACTGATCAACAGGGTGTGCGGCATTTTTCATATGTGTGTGACTAAGTCTGAATCTGTGTAAAAAGGTCTCCGACGCAAGCAGCCGCCACTTAAGTTCACCTCAAATTATCTGTTGTACTTCAATTCTTGTGCGGTTAAAGTCACAGCCCTTTGTCTCTGATACACTCTGGGCTGCTTTTCGCAGCTCAGATGAGGAACGCTACTCGCCTCAGTGGCGCCAGGCGTCTTGCTCCATATGGTGTAAAGACACCCAGTAAGTAAGGACACATCCAGGGGCGTATCTATAATGGGTGCAGAGTGTGCGGGGAACACGGGCCCCTGGGTCCAGGGGGGCCCGCACCGCACACCCTGCACCCATAATATTACTTACCTCTCTGGAGCCCCACGTCAGCGCAGGGGTCCGGCGATGTAAAACGACTGGAAAATGGGCGTGGCGGCCATTTTCCGGTCATTTGCGCATGCACAGTACAGGGAAAATGGCCGCCACGGCCATTTTCCCGGTGACCTGTACAGACACTATAGACTCTGGGCACACTCTAGTGCCAGAGTCTATAACTCCGGCGCTGGCCGCGCACAGCTCAGTGCACTGCCGGGCGGAGAGGAGGGGGCCCGCGTCAGAGACTGCTCACGGGCCCCCTCCTCTCTAGAAACTCCCCTGGACACATCTGTATGTTAGATAGATAAGGTAACTTGGATTCTTCGAGTCGGCCTGTCTGCTGCAGTGGCGGATCTACATTTTTGGGGCCCTGAAGCTTGAACTGTTTTGGGGGCCCCTTTGCAACCAGCAACAGTAGGGCAACATCCAACAAGGTCCAAAGGGCCTTGCTGCCCTTGCAAGGACCTTGAGGCCCAAATGGCGGAGATGTAGAAACCCCCCACAGAGTGAGAGACTGTAGATAGATGTGGAAACCCCCCCAGAGAGTAAGAGACTGTAGATAGATAGATGTAGAAACCCCACAGAGAGTACAAGACTGTAGATAGATAGATGTAGAAACCCCCCAGAGAGTTAGAGACTGTAGATAGATAGATGTGGAAACCCCCCCAGAGAGTAAGAGACTGTAGATAGGTAGATGTAGAAACCCCACAGAGAGTGACACTGTAGATAGAAAGATATATGTAGAAACCCCCAAGAGAGTACGAGACTGTAGATAGATAGATAGATAGATGTAGAAACCCCACAGAGAGTACAAGACTGTAGATAGATAGATGTGGAAACTCCCCAGAGAGTTAGAGACTGTAGATAGATAGATGTGGAAACCCCCCCAGAGAGTTAGAGACTGTAGATAGATAGATAGATAGATAGATAGATAGATAGATGTAGAAACTCCCCAGAGAGTTAGAGACTGTAGATAGATAGATAGATAGATAGATAGATAGATAGATGTAGAAACTCCCCAGAGAGTTAGAGACTGTAGATAGATAGATGGATGTAGAACCCCCCCAGTGAGAGAGAGATAAATTGTAGGTAGATTACATACAAAAACTTACTCACTTCCTCTGTAGGATCCTGGCTATTGACTCTCCTGAGTGGGATCTCTGGAATCCCCCCGAGTCAGGTCTCTCCCTCACGCTGTGTGCTCTCGCCCCTGCGCTGAATGCCACCCCTCTGTCAGCACAGCTTTCAGTTTGTGGTCAGCAGTGCAGGGTCGACTTCTGATAGAAGGGTCAGCACAAATGGAGATGGGAGCATCTAGTGACACCTGGCAGTACTTCAACTCAGCAGTGACACTGACAGCAGTTCTTTATTCTGCGCCCGGCCAGCTCATGAGTGCCATCCTTTGGTCGGAGCTGTGTCTGCCGGCCAGTGCTGATCAGGAGGGGTTTCTGGGTATCCAGAAACCCCCCCTACATACACTACTGTAGAGCATATTCTAAGGTCAATATTAAGTACTTCAACTCATGATTCTATTACTAGAATAACCTTATATTAATAACACACATTTAAAAAAAACTCCATTGATTTTGTTGAAAACTTCACTCTTTAAAAAAAATTTCTTCGGGGCCCCTCCGGGGTTAGGTGCCCTGAATCTGAAGCGTCATTCATTTCACAGTAGATCGGCCTCTGGTCCGCTGCAACACATTCCACTCCT
Organism: Taudactylus pleione; assembly: GCA_031769625.1. Lineage (NCBI taxonomy): Eukaryota > Metazoa > Chordata > Amphibia > Anura > Myobatrachidae > Taudactylus > Taudactylus pleione. Next base: position 3,466,318 of record JAUIMM010000013.1, on the reverse strand, counting down.
GCTGTATGTAAGAAAGGGAGGTTTATAGTCTCTGGATTAAATCGTCTTCATGTCTTCACAATGAAACACATGGACCGTTATAAACGCTAAGCATGGGCTTAATAACATCCATCTTCTGGAATGTAACATGGATGTAAAAGTATTTTACTGTAACTGAAATGTCTTTGCGTTGTTATTTACACGTACGAGTGATCAGCTTTAATGGCTATAATAAACATTTTCTAGCTGAGATTTCAACAGTTCGCGCTTAATATTCGGCTGTTGCCAAGCATTGTGGGTGCTTGAGCGGATGTGGGTAAAATGCCAGTGCTTGGCGTTCCTCTCGCCACCTGTTTGCCAGGCTGTGTTGGCATCGTCCGCTTTCTTCCCCCCTCCTAGCTCTCATTTTGGCTGCCCTCTCTCTCTCTGTCCTTGGGCAGCGTGTGGATCTTCTTACCTCGTCTCCACTCGTGTGGCCTCAACTCCTCCACCTGAAAACTGTTTAAAGTCATTTGTGCTCCTTACTTCCATTCTTCCTCTTTGGGTATGTCTAGTATGTACACACACAGCTATGTACTGTATATATAATGTTATATTATTATTCACACTGGCTGCAATAGAATTGCGCTCTATCCGCTCCAAGAATGTGCTGCTGTCAGAAATTATATTGGTTCCGGGGATAGAGTTTTTCTCAGTACTAACTTCTTGCTTTTGTCATGTGCTGTATTTTATTTTTTTTTTGTGCCTAGATAATTATATATTTTTAAATATTATCAATCATTTATTAACATTTATTTATATAATGCTGGCATATTCCATTATTATTATTTTATTATTATTATTAATAATAATAATACAGGTCGAGTCTCCCATATCCAAATATTCCGAAATATGGAATATTCCGAAATACGGAATATTTTTAGCATGACTGAAAAAGTGAAACCTTTGCTTTCTGATGGTTCAATGTACACAAACTTTGTTTGAAGCACAAAATTATTAAAATACAGTATAAATTAACCTTCAGGCTGTGTGTATAAGGTGTATATGAAACATAAATGAATTTCATGTATGTACACAAACTTTTTTTTTTTATGGACAACATTTTTAAAGATATTGTATAAAATGACCTGCAGGCTGTGTGTATAAGGTGTATATAACGCATAAATGCATTCTGTCTTTAGATTTGGGTCCCATTCTCAAGATATCTCATTATGGTATGCAAATATTCCAAAATACGGAATATTCCGTTATCCAAAATACCCCTGGTCCCAAGCATTTTGGATATGGGATACCCAACCTGTAATAATAACCTTTGTTTTACAACAATGTATTCCACTGCGTTTGTGTTTTTAGCCATTCACACCAGTCCCTCATATTACACTATTAGTAACGCACTGTGGAAGTAAACCCACACATCACATACATGTAGGCAGCCATCTTGTCTGCTGTACCCAGTAGTCCTAAACACGCATCCTATTCACTTCATGGGAGCTGGTGACATCACCGAGTCGGCTATCCATGCACAAAATGGCTGCCTCCAGTGTTTGAATGTGACAGATATTTTTTAAGCTTCTGAGGTATGGGCCTGGGTGAAAGGCCTCTCAAAAGGGTCTGGAGCTGTGGGGGAAAAAAAGACAGCTTTTGGTAAATATGGGATACTAAATATTCTTAGTGCCATTCTGCTCATTGGAGACCATTGTTTGGTAAATGGCTGTCAGCTTAATATTATTCAATGGTTTGTTTGCATATGGTTTATCTTTACATTGTTGTGGAAGGCTGTGTGCTACTGACCTGAATAATATACATTATAAGAGCGTCACCAGACTCTGGGCCTGAATCAGGGCGTGTTTTTTTTTTTTTTTGCGAGGCGGCCTCTTGGACGCTCGCATAGCTGTGGGTTACCACCCACAGCTTATGCGAGCGTCCCTGATGATGGTCGCGATGGTCAAGACCATCGCGCCCATCGGGCTTGCGACGAGACCCTTGCGGTAGGGTCTCATTGCCGCAAGCCCTGGAGTGATTTTGGCTCTATCAGAGCCAAAGTCACTCCCACTGACATCACTAGTCAGTGGGGCCGGACCCAGACGGTAGGCGTTCCCATGGGAACGCCTCCGTCTGGGCAGCCACGCCCTCGGCACGCCCACCAAAGGGGGCGTGCTGTCAATCACCATCGACGGCACGCCCCCTTTGGTGCGAGACCCATAACGACGGCTACCCCGTCGTTATTAGGGTCTCGCGCATGCGCATGACAGAAGCGCCTCCGTCGTGCGCATTTGAGAAACATCGACCCGCTTGCGAGCGCATCTGAATGAGACCGTCTGTCAGCCCTATGCAACAGATTAGGAGGGAGGAGTTTCTATCACAGAACAGTTGGTATGGCATCGACCATCAGTAATTAACCGCTGCTGGTTGATGGTTTTGCCATCGATGGCGGTAATTCAATGGTTCACCGCCATCGATGGCACAGAGCCAAACAATGTTTTGTTTGTCTCTCCCCTCCATGTGCCAGGGCACTGATCTTAGCTCCGCCCTCAACATGACACACGGAGCCCCGTCCCCACTCCCTGATTGGCCCACTGCCCGGCCATTATTAAAACAGTGGTGACCATCAGTGGATGAAACCATCAATGGTTCACAGCCGATGGTTTCTTACCATTGAGGTCATCCACCAATGGTACCATCGATGGGTAACCTACCGATGGCCGTCCCTACTGAGCAGGCAGGGAGTGACTCTCGGTGTGACAGTCTTGTTGCAGTGGGCAGTTTGGTAGAGTCCTTATACGGAGATAGGGACAGTGATGATGTAACAACTCATACCACTAGTCTCAGTTATGTTAACCTGCATCAAATCTTATCAAGACACAGGACCTTATTCAGAGTCGGTCTCGAGCGCCGAAGCGCTCGTTATCGACTCGATAGTTAGGCCTGCGCACCGCACTGCGCGTGTATCAGCCCCGGAGCGTCAGAGAAACTCTGTCGCTCCGGAGCTCGCTACCAAAGGGGCAGCTGTCGATGCTGATCGACAGCTGCCCCCGTTTGGTAGACGGGCCGGGGGAGTGGTTTGCAAAACGGAGGCGTTCCTTTACGAACCCCTACAATTTTGTGGGCGGCCGCACTGACATCATCAGTGATGTCAGTTGGAAGCTTCCTGCTCCATCAGAGCAGAAAGCTCCCTGGGGCTTACGACTGCCCAGACCCAACCTTACGGTCTGGTCGTAAGCCCCGATGATCACCATCGCGACCATCAACCTGGTCGGTCGTTAAGCTGTGGGTGGTAACCCACAGCTTAACGATCGACAAGGAGGCGGCTGTTCAGGATGCAAGCGGCCGCCCTGATTCAGCGCGACCGCTTGCATCTAACGACCGCCTCTGAATGAGGGCTACTGTCCTATCGATCTTCTAGGAGCTCCGGCTACGATGGATGTCTGAGTAACACTCAACAATGTGTTATACAATCATGGTGCATATCTGCAAATCTGCTGCAGGTCCAGTTCTAGTGGTATAGACCAGGGCAAACTCAGTACTCTTCACTGTAATGTTATCTGTACTGGGATCAAACACCCTTACCCTGTCTTTATCTTCCCTCCTGGGTGTCGGGGGAAATTGGCACTCATACTGTGCCATACATTGCTCCAGCAGGAAATACAGCAAGTGATAGGATCTCAATAACTATTTCTGCAATAAATGAATCTGCCCTGTTGCCGTGTATTGTCGTGGAATGACAAATGCTTAGTTCTGCGGTACAGAAAGTAAAGCTGGCGTTTTACAGACATAATGAATATCTCCGGAAAACTAGTAGTTGCACTTGGCACGGTAAAGCTGTTTGCTACTTGCACAGATTAAATTAGATATGATGCAGCTCTGAGAGGGGTTCTCTGCGGTAGTGAGAAGGGATCTTGCAGAGGATAATTGATGTTTGCAGGGCTGTGGTAGAAGGGGATGCTATCACTACTGGATGGATAATTCGGGCATTCTTACAATTAGTCCTGGAATTACTGAAGCGTAGGTTAGAGCTGTGATCTAGGCACAAATCCTCTCTTCACATGTGTTGCTTGAAATCTGCAGACCCGGGAGTATGTTATACAGAAATATCTTGACTATCCCGACTAAATGTATTTCCAGTTTCCACTGAAATAAGTATGAGAGGTGAAACCCCCTGGCAGGCGTACCACCCCCATTACAGGTATAGCAACGTGATATTTGGTGTTACGCCGTATAATATTGAAAAAAAAAATCAATGGACAGGGAAATAAATGATGAGCAGATCGTGTTTGGTGCTATATCAATCCTCTATACTTCTATCCATTAATCATAATATATTCATTGTATAAGGCGTACTGACTGTAATTGTTATTCAATTATGCCCCTGATGCTCTTAGCCAGATTCTTAAGCTGTTTAGAGAATAACTGGTGTTTGGCTAAATGAGCCTTTTAAATGTCCCATACAGCAGTGTAATAATGCTCTGACTGCCTAACTGCGGAGTGTAAGACTGGGTGCTTGTGTTTAGTGCTGGGCAGCTAAAGGTAACCATTGCTGGAGGTGCAACGTTGGAGAGATTCACCCTGTATAGGTACTCTGTGCGTGTGACCAGGGGTGATGCTGTCCCACTGTACAGACTGTGGCAGGAGAGGGTGATGCTGTACAGACTGTGGCAGGAGAGGGTGATGCTGTACAGACTGCGGCAGGAGAGGGTGATGCTGTACAGACTGCGGCAGGAGAGGGTGATGCTGTACAGACTGCGGCAGGAGAGGGTGATGCTGTACAGACTGTGACAGGAGAGGGTGATGCTGTACAGACTGTGGCAGGAGAGGATGATGCTGTACAGACTGGGACAGGAGAGGGTGATGCTGCACAGACTGGCAGGAGAGGGTGATGCTGTACAGACTGGCAGGAGAGGGTGATGCTGTACAGACTGGCAGGAGAGGGTGATGCTGTACAGGCTGTGGTAGGAGAGGGTGATGCTGTACAGACTGGTAGGAGAGGGTGATGCTGTACACACTGGTAGGAGAGGGTGATGCTGTACAGACTGGCAGGAGAGGGTGATGCTGTACAGACTGTGACAGGAGGGGGTGATGCTGTACAGACTGGGGCAGGAGAGGGTGATGCTGTACAGACTGTGGCAGGAGAGGGTGATGCTGTACAGACTGTGGCAGGAGAGGGTGATGCTGTACAGACTGGCAGGAGAGGGTGATGCTGTACAGACTGGCAGGAGAGGGTGATGCTGTACAGACTGGCAGGAGAGGGTGATGCTGTACAGACTGGCAGGAGAGGGTGATGCTGTACAGACTGGCAGGAGAGGGTGATGCTGTACAGACTGGCAGGAGAGGGTGATGCTGTACAGACTGGCAGGAGAGGGTGATGCTGTACAGACTGTGACAGGAGAGGGTGATGCTGTACAGACTGTGGCAGGAGAGGGTGATGCTGTACAGACTGTGGCAGGAGAGGGTGATGCTGCACAGACTGGCAGGAGAGGGTGATGCTGTACAGACTGTGGCAGGAGAGGGTGATGCTGTACAGACTGGCAGGAGAGGGTGATGCTGTACAGACTGTGGCAGGAGAGGGTGATGCTGCACAGACTGGCAGGAGAGGGTGATGTTGTACAGACTGTGGCAGGAGAGGGTGATGCTGTACAGACTGTGGCAGGAGAGGGTGATGTTGTACAGACTGGCAGGAGAGGGTGATGCTGTACAGACAGTGGCAGGAGAGGGTGATGCTGTACATACTGTGGCAGGAGAGGGTGATGCTGTACATACTGTGGCAGGAGAGGGTGATGCTGTACAGACTGTGGCAGGAGAGGGTGATGCTGTACAGACTGTGGCAGGAGAGGGTGATGCTGTACAGACTGTGGCAGGAGATGGTGATGCTGTACAGACTGGCAGGAGGGGGTGATGCTGTACAGACTGGCAGGAGGGGGTGATGCTGTACAGACTGGCAGGAGAGGGTGATGCTGTACAGACTGGCAGGAGGGGGTGATGCTGTACAGACTGCGGCAGGAGAGGGTGATGCTGTACAGACTGGCAGGAGAGGGTGATGCTGTACAGACTGTGGCAGGAGAGGGTGATGCTGTACAGACTGTGGCAGGAGAGGGTGATGCTGTACAGACTGGCAGGAGAGGGTGATGCTGTACAGACTGTGGCAGGAGAGGGTGATGCTGCACAGACTGGCAGGAGAGGGTGATGTTGTACAGACTGTGGCAGGAGAGGGTGATGCTGTACAGACTGTGGCAGGAGAGGGTGATGTTGTACAGACTGGCAGGAGAGGGTGATGCTGTACAGACAGTGGCAGGAGAGGGTGATGCTGTACATACTGTGGCAGGAGAGGGTGATGCTGTACAGACTGTGGCAGCAGAGGGTGAATCTGTACAGACTGGCAGTAGAGGGTGACGCTGTACAGACTGGCAGTAGAGGGTGACGCTGTACAGGATTTCAGCGTTGCAGCTGATGCAGGACTCAGGCAGGACAGGAGTTAAGTATTGCAGTGCTGCTGTCTGCCAAAAATTTGTGTGGTAGGTGATTGTCATTAGGGACTTAATACAGTCTAGCGCAGATTAGGTAACAGTTCTTTTATAATGTGTCTGGATCCTGCTGATTGTGCTGCTTACTCTGTTAGTGTAATTCTTTCCCTGCCAGCCTGACATATGCCACCTCCACAGCTCAATGTGAATCCTGCTCTTTCTGGTGATCCAACGATGTTATTAGTTTGGATCTTGACTACTCCAATCCTCACATCCTATTGGTGCCAATTTGTTGGTCCAAGTACTCCTGTCGTCTGTACCAGAGTCTGCCCCATCGCTGCCCATGTTAGCAGTCTCTTCCCTATCGCTGTCAATGTCAGTAATCTCTTCCCTATCTCTGCCCATGTCAGTAATCTCTTCCCTATCCCTGCCCATGTTAGTAATCTCTTCCCTATCGCTGCCCATGTTAGTAATCTCTTCCCTATCGCTGCCCATGTCAGTAATCTCTTCCCTATCGCTGCCCATGTCAGTAATCTCTTCCCTATCGCTGCCCATGTCAGTAATCTCTTCCCTATCGCTGCCCATGTCAGTAATCTCTTCCCTATCGCAGCCCATGTCAGTAATCTCTTCCCTATCTCTGCCCATGTTAGTAATCGCTTCCCTATCTCTGCCCATGTTAGTAATCTCTTCCCTATCTCTGCCCATGTTAGTAATCTCTTCCCTATCTCTGCCCATGTTAGTAGTCTCTTCCCTATCGCTGCCCATGTCAGTAATCTCTTCCCTATCGCTGCCCATGTCAGTAATCTCTTCCCTATCGCTGCCCATGTCAGTAATCTCTTCCCTATCGCTGCCCATGTCAGTAATCTCTTCCCTATCGCTGTCATGTTAGTAATCTCTTCCCCATCGCTGCCCATGTCAGTAATCTCTTCCCTATCGCTGCCCATGTCAGTAATCTCTTCCCTATCGCTGCCCATGTCAGTAGTCTCTTCCCTATCGCTGCCCATGTCAGTAATCTCTTCCCTATCGCTGCCCATGTCAGTAATCTCTTCCCTATCGCTGCCCATGTCAGTAATCTCTTCCCTATCGCTGCCCATGTTAGTAATCTCTTCCCTATCGCTGCCCATGTCAGTAATCTCTTCCCTATCGCTGCCCATGTCAGTAATCTCTTCCCTATCGCTGCCCATGTTAGTAATCTCTTCCCTATCGCTGCCCATGTCAGTAATCTCTTCCCTATCGCTGCCCATGTTAGTAATCTCTTCCCTATCGCTGCCCATGTCAGTAATCTCTTCCCTATCGCTGCCCATGTTAGTAGTCTCTTCCCTATCTCTGCCCATGTCAGTAATCTCTTCCCTATCGCTGCCCATGTTAGTAATCTCTTCCCTATCGCTGCCCATGTCAGTAATCTCTTCCCTATCGCTGCCCATGTTAGTAATCTCTTCCCTATCGCTGCCCATGTCAGTAATCTCTTCCCTATCGCTGCCCATGTCAGTTATCTCTTCCCTATCGCTGCCCATGTCAGTAATCTCTTCCCTATCGCTGTCATGTTAGTAATCTCTTCCCCATCGCTGCCCATGTCAGTAATCTCTTCCCTATCGCTGCCCATGTCAGTAATCTCTTCCCTATCGCTGCCCATGTCAGTAGTCTCTTCCCTATCGCTGCCCATGTCAGTAATCTCTTCCCTATCGCTGCCCATGTCAGTAATCTCTTCCCTATCACTGCCCATGTCAGTAATCTCTTCCCTATCGCTGCCCATGTTAGTAATCTCTTCCCTATCGCTGCCCATGTCAGTAATCTCTTCCCTATCGCTGCCCATGTCAGTAATCTCTTCCCTATCGCTGCCCATGTTAGTAATCTCTTCCCTATCGCTGCCCATGTCAGTAATCTCTTCCCTATCGCTGCCCATGTTAGTAATCTCTTCCCTATCGCTGCCCATGTCAGTAATCTCTTCCCTATCGCTGCCCATGTTAGTAGTCTCTTCCCTATCGCTGCCCATGTTAGTAGTCTCTTCCCTATCTCTGCCCATGTTAGTAATCTCTTGCCTATCGCTGCCCATGTCAGTAATCTCTTCCCTATCGCTGCCCATGTCAGTAATCTCTTCCCTATCTCTGCCCATGTCAGTAATCTCTTCCCTATCTCTGCCCATGTCAGTAATCTCTTCCCTATCGCTGCCCATGTCAGTAATCTCTTCCCTATCTCTGCCCATGTTAGTAATCTCTTCCCTATCTCTGCCCATGTTAGTAATCTCTTCCCTATCTCTGCCCATGTTAGTAATCTCTTCCCTATCTCTGCCCATGTTAGTAGTCTCTTCCCTATCGCTGCCCATGTTAGTAGTCTCTTCCCTATCGCTGCCCATGTTAGTAGTCTCTGCTCCATCGCTGCCCATGTTAGTAGTCTCTGCCCCATCGCTGCCCATGTTAGTAATCTCTTCCCTATCGCTGCCCATGTTAGTAGTCTCTGCCCCATCGCTGCCCATGTTAGTAGTCTCTGCCCCATCGCTGCCCATGATGATGAACTGCACAATGACACAGTATGTCCGTCTTTTGAAGGCTTCACATTCCGTTTTGCAGCTGCTTCTGTCACTTTCATTCTCTCAGTGCCATTAATATGTGCCAGGGGCAGCGCCCGATTCCTCCCCCCTCCTTATATGTCTGTGTCTGCAATCACCCTATAGTCTGCACATGGCTGGCATAACTCCGGATTCCTCTGTAACAGTAGCAGCGTGCCTGGGGACCCTGCTTTACCCTAATGCTGTTCGGTTTTCCCCTCCAATCCTATATCACACAATAATGCCTGGCCCCCACCCCATCCGCCTGATCTGAGACTAACAGGACCTGACACGTACTGTGGATTTTGAGGCTGTCAGCAAGTGGGGGGCTGTAAGGTGTGAATAATTTAGCTGCAGGAAGATTGGCCTATGTTTTATTTACTAAGGCATAAAATGGGGAGGTGGGGGTGGGGGTGTGTCATGAGGAGGCCGGAGCGTTCTGAGGAGTGGGGGGGGGGAGTTTTGCTTGATTCTCAATTTGCTGAGTGGTGGTTGATCTGAGGAAAGAGATTTGGTTTGTATAAACCTGAATTATTTACACCTCGATCAATAAACCATTGCTTTATCCCTGTCTAACTGGCAAGACGTACAGCGGGCACACTGGGGCCTGGCAGAACCCTTATTACATGGTACGTGTTGAATCGTCACCATGACAGAGATACAGAGATGGAATACTTCATACGTCACTCATAAGAAGGCTGCACTTCGGGCTCTTAGAAGGACATAGGTTAGGAGAAGCATCTTATAAAATAATGATGATAAATTCTGTCTGCGGTATAGTAAGTCTGTGGGGTCCGTATACCTTATCCTGACTCCTCCCAGTGTATATTTCACTAGCTCCTCCCACGCACTGGACTCCTCCCACATCCCCACTTTCTCTGAACCCATGTTCTGCTCTTCCCAGGTGGCTCTGAGAGACGATGAAACCATCTGGATTATATAATATGAAGGTTTTTGAGGTAGAGATTGTGTCGTCCTTTCTTTAATTCTGGTTTTTCATCTCCTTCTTTCTGAAACGTTTCTTTACTGAATTCTAGGATAGATTGTTTCTGTCTTCTGGATTAACCGATGGTTTTCTCTCCCCCGCAGATGTGTCCGCCACCCATGGGCAGGTAGACCGCAGCAGTCTCGGTAGTGTTCTCAGGGACCTGGTGAAACCTGGTGATGAAAACTTGAGGGAGATGAATAAAAAACTACAGAACATGTTGGAGGAGCAGCTCACCAAAAACATGCACCTCCAGAAGGTGAGTGCCCTCGGGGTGACGGAGGGTGCTAATAATGTGATGGGAGGAATGGGAGCAGGTGCCGACATGCTGGCAGAGACAGGAAGACTACCGGCATTCTGATAGAGGCATGGAGACTACTGGCACGCTGGTAGAGGCAGGAAGGCTACCAGCATGCTGATAGAGGCAGGAAGGCTACCAGCATGCTGATAGAGGCAGGAAGTCTACCGGCATGCTGATAGAGGCAGGAAGTCTACCGGCATGCTGATAGAGGCAGGAAGGCTACCGGCATGCTGATAGAGGCAGGAAGGCTACCGGCATGTTGATAGAGGCAGGAAGGCTACCAGCATGCTGATAGAGACAGGAAGTCTACCGGCATGCTGATAGAGGCAGGAAGGCTACTGGCATGCTAATAGAGACAGACTTCCGGCATGCCGATAGAGACAGTAAGACTTCCGGTATGCTTAGAAAGACAGGAATACTACCGGCATGCTGATAGAGGCAGGGAGTCTACCGGCTTACTGATAGAGGCAGGAGGTCTACCGGCATGCTGATAGAGGCAGGAATACTACCAGCATGCTGATAGCGGCACGAATACTACCGGCATGCTGATAGAGGCAGGCAGACATGTACATGTATGGCGACCAGTTGTTATTTTGGGAAGGGCAGAAGACTACTGATATTTTGGGAGAGTAAGAGAGACCACAGATGTGTTTTCAGAAGATGGAAGACCACAGGTGTTCTATCAGAGTCAGGGAGACTATGGACCTGCTATTGGAAACAAGGGTAGTGCCGACATGTTGGGGAGCCAGTTAGATTCTATCAACCTGCTGGGGGCGAGAGAGAGTGTAGGGCAGTTCAGGAAGACTACCGACGTGCTGTGGGAAGTGCCAACATGCTGGGGAGATGGCTAGAGTACCGACATGCCTGGGGAACCAGGGTGATTAACAATATGCAGGGAGACTATGCTGAGTGAGGCACTGCAGGAATATCTTCATCATGGTGGGATATATGGGAGAGGGGGAGCTGCTACCAACATGATTAGCGATGCAGGGGCACTTCTGACAGGGTGGGCTGGAAGGAACGCTGGGAGTACAGGTGAGCCCGGTCTCTGTACTCACGCATCACTCCCTGGCCTCCCCCTGACCTCGGCCCCATGTCCCCGTGGAGTGTTTGAGCTCTTCCCCCGCAATGCTCCTGCAGCTCAGGTGAAAACCCAGCAGCAGACAAGCGCTTTGGGGAAGCTCCGAGCTGCGTGGAAGATCAGCCACACAGCAATAATAGACTTATCATTATGCAACACCGGTAATCAATACTTGGAAATAACCATTGTAGCAATGTGCTGATACAGAAGCACTCAGGGGTTCTCCCTCCGCAGGAGCTAGCAAGGCATTCCGCTACGCACGCTGTTCTGCTCTAATTACAGCCTGTCATTACCATCATAACTGTACTGCTGGAAAATGATACTGCTCTGCAGACTATTCCACTCTGGGGGCGCAGCACCCGGTGCAGGGCTACTAGTTCTGTGTACCGGGGCAGGGGACGTTATGCAGGGGGGGTGGGCAGCAAGGGTCATTGCAAATGGCGGCTCAGGTTTACCAACACTCGGCGCCAGACGTGAAACTGATGTGGAAGGACTGCGGGGAGTTCGTAGGAGCAGAAGCTTTATCTTTGTGGGTATTGCACAGATATCACAGCAGTGTATTCTATTATAGAAAAACTTTTGTTGTTTTTAGAGAAAAAGACTATGGGCCTGATTCAGAGCCGGACGCAATTAGCGCTCGCTCGTCCTGAAAATAGGGGTGGCTATTCAAATGAACCGTTCACTCTTTGCGGTCTGTTCACGCCTCTAGGTCTGAACTTGCGTCGTTTTTTGGAAAACTACGCCCCCTGGCCGCTCGCATCCTACGTCATGTCCGCTATTTATTAGATTAATCGAGTACATCGACCAGGGTATGAACTGCTCGCTATCCTTGTGGCTGGTTTTTGCTACCACAATTTCGCGAGCAGTTCTGGCTATAAAATAACCCAGTGACGTGGTCAATGACGCTGCTGTTTTAATTATGCACACCCGTAAAACGCCCGTTTTGACCTTTAAGCACGCCTGCGTTCTGATCTCCACTCCCCGTTTTCAAGCACCTTCCCCTGTTACCACCCACATACACCTCATTCTGTCACTCAAATTATCAGGCATTCGCTATTTTGCGAGCACATGAATTTCGACCGCACTGACTGGTTCGCGCATGCGTATAACGATCCATACGCATGCGCAGTTGGGCAAACATTGCTCGGAGCGAACGAGTGGCTGCTTACGAGCGGCTCTGAATCAGGCCCTATGTCAGCCGTGGAGAGGCCACATTACCAGGGTGTATTGATGACTGATGTGACCGGGGAGGTCATGTAGTCTTCTAGCTGTGTCTTATGGGCTACTCCGTGCACTTGGCTATCTCTGGGATAGTGTGGGGTCAGGAGGGGAGACGGTAATGTACTGTAATGTAATGTACTGTACCTCCAGCCAAATGCTCATTATCTTGGGGCAGTTCACCCAACTACGGAACAGGGTGCCATCATGACCCCGTTCCCCCAGCAGCCACCCTAGGATACTGAGAATATCGCCCGAAGACGAGTGGGCGCCAGGTACCACCTAAGTAGGATCTCTCTATAATCTGGACACAGACTCTTGGTTGCTTTCTCTTTGATTTGGCCATGCGCCATGGTGTACAACCCCCCCTCCAACCAGGTCTTCCAGCCATTGACCATGAGATAACGATAATTGATTAAAAGTCACAGTGGGACTCTTGGGGTCATATATGTTAATACAAAAGGATTCTAGAGGGGAATACTGACTAGGGAACTATATAAAGGTTACAGAAGAAGCGGGACACGGTCTTTGGGCGCCAGATCCTGCAAACATTTGATGATCTTCTCGGTTCACCCGGCAAAGCTTTTTTTAGTTGATGCCCGTCTGGAAGGCCAGATTGCAGAATCGGAAAGCCATCGTTGTTATCAATCAATTTGTAAACTATTGCGTATTGATCCCAGATAGTCTGGGGGGGGGCTTGGGCAAGCAGGGGGCCGAGCTGATCTAACTCAATGTCACCCCATGTTCTGTTGCAGGTATTCCCAAAGGACAGTCTCCTGCTAGGTAGTACATTGCGTATTGGGAAGGCAAAGTATAACAGAACTTTTATGATCATTATGTCCACTCAACATCTGCACAGTGATGCAGTGTATAAAATGGATCTTTTTGAACATCGTGTCATAGATGACTGCAAAAAAAAAAAAAAAAAAGCAATGTAACCCACTCGGACCCTGTTGTAGTAAATTTTAGCTAATGAAGGTAACTGTCTGATTGCGGCAGGTTGCAGCATATTTTCTTGCAGGTAATTTGTGAATCAGTGATTATAACTGGTCACTTGTGTCTTTGGGCAACGGCGTAATCTGCGGCTGTTTTTAGCTATTCTCTGGGCAGGAAACTGATTTTCCAGGCAGGTGAAGCTGGGACAATCTTCTGGGATGGATACAGAGCCACTGAATTATTAATCGCGGTGGGCTCAGGACTGCCCTTCCTGGTGATTGTATCGCTTGTGCTTTCTGGGTGAAAGGAGCCCCAAGAACTTACATGACCTGATTAAACCCCGGGATTTACAGCTTCCAGATTTACAAAATTAAGTATTTAAAGAAAAGACACCAGAGTGCTAGTGAGAGTAAAGTGTTCGATAAGTGGGTCATCTAGATATATAAATATACAGGATTTGGAAACCAGAGTTTGTAGGGGAAAAAAAATAAATTACACCCTATCTCGAATGTGTATTTTTACATTTGAAGGTCTGATTATTATCTCTTCCTAAAATTATAAATCTAATCTTTTGAAAAGTCCTAACATATTTTGCTTTGTTATTTTTTTATTGAACCAACATGCTGTGGGAGGTACAGAGACTACCACCATGCTGGGGGAGGTACACAGAGTACCACCATGTTGTGGGAGGTACAGAGACTACCAACATGCTGGGGGAGGTACACAGAGTACAACCATGCTGTGGGAGGCACGGAGACTACCAACTTGCTGGGGGGAGATGGGGAGAGTTCCAGTGGAGCACAGAGACTATCAATGTGCTGAAGGAGACTGAGTCTACCAATGTGCTGCGCGAGGCAGGGAGACTACCATATGTGCTGGGGGAGGGCGGGAGAGTACCAACGTGCTGGGGGAGAGAGGGAGAGTACCAACATGCTATGGGAGATGAGGAGAGTACCAAAGTTCTAGGGTAGATGAGGAGAGTACCAAAGTCCTGGGGGAGATGGAGAAGAGTACCTATGTGCCAGGGAGTTGGTGGGAATACCAATGTGCTGGGGGAAATAAGGAGAATACCAACGTGCTGGGGGAATGGGGAGAGTACCAATGTGCTAGTAGAGATGGGGAAAGTACCTACATGCTGGGGAAGATGTGGAAAGTACCTACCTGCTGGGGGAAGCAGGGAGATTACTGATATGCTGAGAGAGCAGTGATATGTCGGCAGAGGCAGGGAGACTCATTTTGTGCCGAGTGAATACTTTCAACACGGTAGGAGAGCCAGGAACTCTACTGATGACTTGGGAGATCCTACTAACATGATTGGCGATACAGGGGCACTTCTGACAAGGGGTAGACTGGAAATAATGCTGGAACTGCAGGTGAGACTACCTGATGATATAGTTTTATGTATTAGTTTGTCAGCCTCTTACGTCATATATAAGCAATTTTGTCGCATTCCTACAGTATGTGCAACTCTGCTTCAGTTTATTGGCATTGGAGAGCAGTGGTTTATACGCAGCTCGTCACAGTGTCTCAAAGGGATTGAGGTCTGGACTTTCCAAAACCTTGATTCTTTTCTAGGTCATCCCTTCGGCTGTCGCTTCAGTGGTGCACTAAGGATCCTTCTCCTGTTGCATGACCCAGTTTCGGCCAAGCTGGTTTCCTCTAGAATGGTCTGGTATATAGCGGAGTTGATGCTGGACGCTATATATGGAGGACTCTATATATTATAAAATATATCCTTCCAACAGCTCAATCCCAAATGATCACCCTCCGCCACCTCCTATGCTAAACGGTTGGTATGAGGTCATTGTGGTGATATGATGTATTTGGTTTGCCCCAAAAATTGTCCTGTGCATTATGACCAAAACAGCTCTAATTTGTTGTCATTTGTCCAGAAGACAATCATTCGAGAAGTCTCTTGTTTCATTCAGATGCAACTTTGCAAATGTAAGCCATACTGCTGCCTTTTGTTCTGCAGAGATAGAAGAGCATCTTTCCTGGCTGTTCCTTTATGAATGCCATAGTTATTCAATGTATGTCTTCATGGTAGTCGCAAATGTCGCCTTTGGGTCCTCTGTCATTTCTCTGAGCCTCATATGATCTGATCTTTGGGTGACTGTTTTAGGACACTCGGTACTGGGAAGATTGACAGCTGCCCTCATTGTTCTCCACTTATAGAAAAAAAAATCTTTCTCACTGTAAGAAGTTGGACTGTTTGGAAATAGTCTTATAACCCTTCCCAGACCGGTGAGCAGCACAACTGCTGCTCTGAGTTCATTACAGAGAACTTCTGTCCTTGGTGTGGTGGTGACACAAAACTGAGTGCTCCAGACTGACCTGCAGAGGTTCTGTTATTATTTAGAGTAGGTAACACATCTGAGTGTTCCAGACTGTCCTGCCAGATGTTCTGCTATTATATAGAGGTGGTAACAGACCTGAAAGCTCCAGACTGACCTACCAGAGGTTCTGCTATAATATAGAGGTGGCAACACAGTCCTGAGTGCTCCAGACTGACCTACCAGAGGTCCTGCTATTATATAGAGGTGGTAACACAGACCTGACGGAATGGGTATGAACCACGATGCCGGCAGCCCGAAGGTCAGGTACAGTGCATCTGAAAAGTATTCACAACGCTTCACTTTTTCCACATTTTGTTATGTTACAGCCTTATTCCAAAATGGAATAAATTAATTTTTGTCCTCAAAATTCTACACACAATACCCCATAATGACAACATGTAAAAAGTTTCTTGGCTGTGTGCTTAGGGTCATTGTCCTGCTGAAAGATGAACCGTCGCCCCAGTCTGAGGTCAAGAGCGCTCTGGAGCAGGTTTTCATCCAGGATGTCTCTGTACATTGCTGCATTCATCTTGGTGGATTGCTGCAGAGATGGTTGTCCTTCTGGAAGGTTCTCTTCTCTCCACAGAGGAATGCTGTAGCTCTGACAGAGTGACCATCAGGTTCTTGGTCAACACCCTTCTCCCACGATCGCTCAGTTTAGACGGCCGGACAACTCTAGGAAGTGTCCTGGTGGTTCTGAACTTCATACGGATGATGGAGGCAACTGTGCTCGTTGGGACCTTCAAAGCAGCAGATAGTTTTCTGTACCCTTCCCCACAATTCTGTCTCGGAGGTCTACAGACAATTCCTTGGACTTCATGCTTGGTTTGTGCTCTGACATGCACTGTCAAGTGTGGGACCTTATATAGACAGGTGTATGCCTTTCAAAATCATGTCCAAAACAACTGAATTTTCACATGTAGACTCCAGTTAAGCTGTAGGAACATCTCAAGGATGATCAGTGGAAACAGGATGCACCTGAGCTTAATTTTGAGCTTCATGGCAAAGGCTGTGAATACTTATGTACATGTGATGTCTTAGTTTTTATTTTTTTATTATCATCAAATTTGCAAAAATCTAAAAAATAAAAAAAAATCTTTGTACACGTTGTCATTATGGGGTACTGTGTGTAGAATTTTGAGGACAAAAATTAATTTATTCCATTTTGGAATAATGCTGTAACATAACAAAATGTGGAAAAAGTGAAGTGCTGTGAATACTTTCCGGATGCACTGTAAGTACTTTATCCCTACCCCTCTCCCTCTCCCTAATCCTCCCTTAGTAGTGCCTAACCCTCCCCCCTAAGCGTACCTAACCCCAACCCCCAAACCTAACCCCGCTACCCTCCCTAAGCGTAACCCGCCGCTAACGCTAATGGTGCTCCAGACTCACCTAGTCCGGGCTGTCGTTCCGACGCCTATCTAAAGTCCCTTGTTGGGATCTCACTGTCATAACTACATCCCTACCGGACTGCTTCAGACTGACCTGCCAGAGGTCCTGCTATTATGTAGAAGTGGTAACGCTTCCTGATGACCAAATAACAAAGAGCACCTGATTAGGAAATGTCCTTCTCTATTGATATGGGTGTACTTACTTTTTCACATATTGCTTCTTCAAATTGTCTTATTTTTTTGTTACATACAGTATACTGACAAAGTCAAACCTTTTGTGATTTACTAGTCCCATGAGGTTAGAGTGATCAAACTTTAGAACTTAATGAGGATTGGGCGATTGTTAATTATATCCTAATATCATAAAGGGAGTGAACTTTCTGAGAAAAAAATGTACAAGACTATATGGAAATGTACTGAGTGTATATGTACACATGCCACACACACACATACATACATGCCACACACACAGATACATGCATCCAAGCAAAAGCACATTCTGTCGGCAGAATTACTAATCCAAGGAATTGGTTTACAGAGTATTGTTTAATAATAATACAATTTTATATATACCTTAAAGTGCATATTAGAGCAGTATACGGGTAACATGGCAGGTTGTGAGGTAAAATCAGACCGTGTTATTAGACAGCTGACGTTCGGGTATATATCGGAAATTCCATCATCTCCCAGAGAAAAAAAAAAGATCGTCCAGTGCTGTAAGGAAAATGTGTCATTTATAAGGGGCGTAATAGGGTTGCATAAAATTTGGGATTTTTTAAAAAAATATATAAAAATAAAAAACCGGATTTATTTATTTATTTAAATATGATTTTTTTATTAACATTTTTTTTTAAATAAACATTTAAAAATGTAAAACGTTTACTAAAAAAAAAGAAAATAATAAAAAATCCTATTTAAATCCCCAAAAAATCTGATTTAAATCAAATAAATCCGTTATGATTTAAAAAAAAAAAAAAATCAGATTTTTATGCAACCCTGGGCGTAACATAGCGTCAGTTGTTAGAATTCATTATGTCTATGCCTGATTCAGCGTTGTACGGTAATGTTGCCACTGCTTTGCATTTATACGCAGCGGCTGTGCAATAATAAGCTAACGCCACCAGAGGCGTGTCTTGTGTAAATAGGCTCCTCCTGCCGGCCCCTGTGATCCTCTGCTGCGTCCA
The DNA here is from genome assembly GCA_031769625.1 of Taudactylus pleione. Classification (NCBI taxonomy): domain Eukaryota; kingdom Metazoa; phylum Chordata; class Amphibia; order Anura; family Myobatrachidae; genus Taudactylus; species Taudactylus pleione. Next base: position 3,447,907 of record JAUIMM010000013.1, on the reverse strand, counting down.
AGGATGCAGGAGAGGATCATCTGTGTGACTCATACACTGGCCTCAGTACACCCAGAAACTGGTGCTGCCATATTCCTGCTACACTGAACATCTTCCTACAGACAGGGCGAGTGCCGACTCTCCCCCCTGTGATCACTGGGCTGCACACCTTCCGTGTGGGGAAGCGTGCTCCCACTGTACAAAGCCAGCCAACTTCTGATTGGCCGGGAGTCTCATTTTTCAGTCTGTCTCACAAGAGTGAACGTTGGGGCTTGACAGCTCTGCCTCCGGCCCCCCTCCCCTAATCTGTCTGCCCCTCACACTCATGCGCGCACACATGGCAATTCCACTCATCGTCCTCTGAGCACGCCCGGAGACCGGTGGCCTGCTCTGTGTGGTGTACACGGAGGACGAGAGAAGGTCAAACAGATCTCAGGCTGCCAGTGTGCAAGGAATCCGTCCCATTGATTTTCTGATCGCATAGAACCTGCAACCTGGGAATAGCAACATGAAAAGCCTTTTGCTTCTGCTGGGGGATGCAGGTTTCTTCAGTTGTGTTTTTAACCTTCATGTAGGCAGCATGGGGCTCCACGTGATGGACAGGCGCTCCAGGGGAGGGGGCCGGCGAAAGTGATACAGCTCCCTCCGCACGTCCTCCGTCCATCATAATATACTATAAGGTATTTCTGCAGTACTGGTACAAGGACTAAAAATTACGGACTTGGTGGTATAAATGTCAGCCTCCGATATTAGTCCTCTTGGCCAATATTGTAGAAGTCTGCTTCCAGTAACTGCTACATGTTCTTCCATAATATCTAGCATGGGTATGCGTTCGGCATCACGGCGGTCTGGATGCCGACGCTCCTATTACCGGTGCCGAAATCCTTCAGTCAGTAGCCTGGCACCAGCATCCCGACTTACTGGATACAGAAGATAAGTATCGGGGTGTTCGGTTTAAGGATAGGGTTAGGCACTAGAGGGCGGGGTAGGGTTAGGCACTAAGGGGGGAGGGTTAGGGTTAGGCACAGGGGAGTGGGAGGTTAGGGTTAGGCACTAGGGGGGTAGATTAGGGTTAGGCACCAAAGAGGGTAAGGGTTAGGGTAGGCAGAGGGGGAGGGTTAGCATACCGCCCAACAAGTGCGGTATGTTAACCCTTTCAGGATGCCGGCGTTGGGATTCTAACAGCCGGGATCCCGAGCGCCGGTGTCTCATACCGATTCCGTAGCATGATGTGCTCTGTATTACCACAAAGCCTCAGATGTCAGGACTACGCTTCAAAATCAGCTCCTAAAGCCGCCATGGTAGTTATTATGGAATACATAAGAGCAGAGGGTAACACACCTATAACTTATCTACTATGCGGCAAAGTGTCCCACATAGGTATTAACGGCAGAGTCACGGCTGTACAGCAGTAGCTTAGATACAGGTATCATATATATATTTTATTATATTATGATAGTCTTTCCAGCTCTTTTTTGTGATTGTGATATCCTGAAATCCTCATGCATATGGCAGCCCCTGCTGTGTGTAGGCCGGTGAAGTTCCCCCTCCTTTGTAAGTGGTATGACCCCATTATTTTTTTTGTCTTCCTTGCAGGACTTAGAAGCCCTCTCGCAGGAGATTGTCCGACTGAGCAAGGAATGTGTGTCGGCCCAGGAGACCCCCCAGACCCCTTCCAAAAGCTGAAATCTGGACTGTGTCTTCGCTTCTGCTATCTCAGATTTTGAACTAGCCTAGCCCCCCCCAATTCCTGTCTCCCTGTATATGGGCATCTTCTCCTCAATTCTAGTCTTAATCTCTCCCCGACTTGTGCATTCCACCTATGTGTATGTGTATGTCCACTTACCTGCTCCACTGCCTCCTAACAGCCTCCTCTCTAATCCCTGCGCTGCGGAGTGAGGGCGGCTTCCAAGTTACAATGTACAGGACATTTGCACAGATCTGAAGTCATTAATATATACTGTAGATAGACCCCCATTTCCCACAACGTCCTTATGCTAAGATCCATTTTTATTCTGTTCTCGGCCACGACCCCCCCTATACTAATGGCTATTTTATAGTGATGTTACTTTCACACTGCCCCTAAAGTGCGATGTCCTCCCTGCTATACTACTATGTCCTTGGCGGTGACCATACGTGACCCGTGTTGTCCTCGCACCGTACATCCTCCATGCAACTTACGCCGAGGCTACTCAGATGTTTCCAGGTGTCCCCAGCAGGCCGTGTTTTCCAGTATTTTCTTAATCATGTCTAGGTGAAATGATACAATGGACCGATCAGTAATTAGGGATGGGCTACAGAAGCGGCTTACGCCACCAACTGCGCACGTGGCTGTTAGCGGGAGATTGCAACATGTACGAACTGTGTTCAGTTCCGCCAATCATGAAAGGCGAATGTAACCAGTCCCAGGATGAGGTGATGGGGACCAGTAGGACCCTCGTTCGAGGCTCTGTCAAGTTTGAGGGTATCTGAAGTAGGTTTATGGTTCATGCGCTCTCCAGATACTGTTTCCTCTAACTGAATTGGAATATGAAAGCATAAAGGCCTGTTTCGTTTAGAGATTGCAAGGTACAGGCATGATAAATCGGGACAGGCGTAGCCGTATCCTGCATGCTCTCACACGGAAATCCACAAGCATGGTCTGAAATCGTCGCTCAACTAAACAACTTCCATCATGTTCTGCAGATGGTGGGACCTGCTGTGCAAAGGGTCAGGCTCTGCCTGGCGTGAGGTTCTGCTTTATATATATATATAATGCACCATGTAAAATGACTTGTATATATTATTGTGAGTGAAATTGTATGTCTGTGTCTTATCGCCAGGACGAAGCGGACCCTATTACACTGGAGATGTGTTGGTTATCGGTAGCCGGTCAGCAATGACAGATGTGTATTTTAATGACTGTTTTTCTGGACACTTTTCGTTTCTTTATAACAAAAAAATAAAGTGCAGCTATGCACCGGGCTGGGTAGGGGCGGCGAGAGGAATGATGAGCGTACAGCAGCGATCATATAGGGATGCGACTCTAAGCAGCCATATTGTAACGTCACGCATGCCACCTGCCAGCACAGGACTGCAACATGACTGGAAATAAAAGTGTTAACTATTCAGAGTGTTGGTGTTTGATTCGCATCTGATAAAGGTTATTACGAGTGGGCGGATGCCGTCGAGCCGGTTGCGCGATCTTGCGCAACCGACTCGATAGAAATGAATAAGATGGTCGGATCATCGATCGCAGTAACAGGTACCAATGATATCGGGCCACCTACGTCTGCGACCAAATTGCCCACCGATCTTGTTCCTCTGGCTGAGCGCAGGCAATGACTGGAGAGCTACAAGTGGCCAGGCTCCCGCCTAATGGGCTGCCCAGTATTATTATAGTGCCTGCTGCTGGGATTTATATAAGGGGTAACGAACACTAAGTGTAAATTATAAGGAGAATCAAAGTCACTTTTGTAATTGTCCCAAGGTATAAGGTTACAGAGTGTGTTCATTTCATTAGGGAGAATATAGAATTTGGACATATAATTTGAAGTTATGAATGTAGAACTGATATAGCTATATAGGCTGACTAGTCTTCATATACATATTGTGAGTGTGTGTGAATGTCGCTGTGTCATTGTGTGTAAGTCTGTAGTGTGTGTTTTGTAATGCATTATGAATACTATACCCCATGGTGTGAAATGTACACAGTGCTGAGAGTTACAGTATAGCATCATCGCAGATGTTCTGTATGAGAGCACTTACACTGCGACGCTGGTTACGGGGAGCCGGCAATCAGAATACCAACAGCAGCATCCTGACATTTACAATCCTGAAGCCTGAAGGTAAGAAGTAGCCTAATCCTAACCCTCCCTACCCGCAGCCTAAACAACAATCCCCTCCCACAGCCTAACCCTACCCGCAGCCTAACCCTCCCTACCCGCAGCCTAAACAACAATCCCCTCCCACAGTCTAACCCTCTCTACCCACAGCCTAACCCTACCCGCAGCCTAACCCTCCCTACCCGCAGCCTAAACAACAATCCCCTCCCACAGTCTAACCCTCTCTACCCACAGCCTAACCCTCCCGCAGCCTAAAACTAACCTTCCCACAGCCTAACCCTCGCCTCCCACAGCCTAAACCTAACCCTCCCTACCCGCAGCCTAACCCACCCTACCCGCAGCCTAACCTTCCCACAGCCTAACCCTTGCCCCCCACAGCCTAAACCTAACCCTCCCCTCCCGCAGCCTAACCCTCCCTACCCACAGTCTAACCCTCCCTACCCGCAGCCTAAACCTAACCCTCCCCTCCCGCAACCTAACCCTCCCTACCCGCAGCCTAAACCTAACTCTCCCCTCCCGCAACCTAACCCTCCCCTCCAGCAGCCTAACCCTCCCCTCCCGCAACCTAACCCTCCCCTCCAGCAGCCTAAACCTAACCCTTCCCACAGCCTAATCCTCTCCGCAGCCTCACCCTACCTTCCCACAGCCTCACCCTCCCTTCCCGCAGCCTAACCCTCCCGCAACCTAACCCACCTTTCCCCTAGCCCTCCCCTCCTGCAGCCTAACCCTCCCGCAGCCTAACCCACCTTTCCCGCAGCCTAGCCCTCCCTCCCCGCAGCCCAAACCTAACCCTCTCTTCCCACAGCTTAAACCTAACCCTCCTTCCCCGCAGCCTACCCCTCCCTTCTTGCAGCCTAAATCTTCCCCGCAGCCTAACCCTGCCTTCCTGTAGCCTAAACATATCCCTCCCGTGGCCTAACCCCCTGCAGCCTAAACCTAACCACTCTCCCCCCCTCCGCTGTCTAAACCTCCTATCTTTAATACTTACTGTTGGGATGCCGGTGGTTGGGATTCTGGTGTTGGCATCCTGACCGCTGGGATGGTGACTACATCCCAGACTGTGGATTGGTAAATCAGTATGGCAATGCCCCACTTGGTGACTAATCAGCTTATATATCATACTAGGGGGTGTTTTATTCTATATATTTCATCCATACATACAAAAATAAAATCTGTTGTGTTCAGGCAAAGCTGGTATTAATAATATCAATTAAACAAATGGAAGAGGGTGCGATATACAAGCGATGAGCGGTTCGGTATCCACCGTGTCCTTTTCACCAACTTTGCCCAAGTTTGGAACTGAAAACATCTTATTGGCTATCCAAAACGTGACAGCCGGATAGCCAATGAGATGACGTTGTCAGATCTGAACAAAACCGAACCGCTCATCTCTTAAATAAACTGAACAAATGATCTGATTTTTATACACGTGTTGAGCATTACGCCCTGCGTTCCATGGCTGCAACTTTACAAGCCGTTAAACGACTTGTTAATTTACTAGTTTGAGTAGAATGATTTCAATGCAATCTATCATTAATTCTTTATGTACGTTTGAACAAAGTCCAGCGTTGTTAAGGTCTGTCTCCTCTGCTTGTGGGGTTTAATAACTGCAAATGTATTATGTGATGGAAGGACTTTTATATTCCAGCAACAACAACTACATTATACTAATATGCAACAGGAAATCAATCTCACCAACACCTGAATGTACACAAGATAAGACTCATTCAGGCTGCATCTCGCCAAAACAGCCGTATTGCACCAGGCGTACATCAGGGCCCTTTTTTAATTGCCTGTTAGTGACGGACACGACCGCGATTCCGGTAAGTTAGACCGTATTTTTAAAGTGACAATAATTATCAGGCAAAACTGACCCATATGTGCACTCTGGATGTTGGTAGAATATGAAGTGACATCTAAAGAAGTGAGAATAGAGTCATGACAGCGTTGTAACAATGAAAGTCACATTTTCTATATAAAATGTAATTAAATGGCGCTATCAAATTTCAAATTAAATACATCAGTTTTCCTCTTTAGAACTCAATTTGGAATCTTCTTCCTCTCAGTAGCCCAAATGCCCATGACATCATGTAATATAGCCGCAATGCTAATGAATTAAGTGTTGTCTTCTGGGGTTGCTAGGCGATCCGCCCGTCAGGAGCGGCTAGATGGTGCTGCTGGTCGTGATTATTGCACCTGTAAGAAATGCGCCTTATTAAAGGGGGATCTGTGAAGGTGTCCTCGTTCAATTGTGTCGCATTTAGGTGAACGCACCCTTACTGCTCTTAGCCTACACCTGGCCCACCACCTGTTCTGCTTTCTAGGCATAAGGAGACGCAAGCCAACGGTATGCACAACAGAAGGCCGGCTGATACATCACAGGCTACAGTTGTCTGGTCTCAGAATAAAGAATTTCAAGTGGATTTGGTTATTCTATAGCCCAAGTCTTCTCCCACTGGATCCCTAAGCTGATCTTCGTATCCCATCATACTCCGTAACGGCCACATTTGACCCATTTCCACCATCTTCATACATGGGTTGTAGCCTGCTTCAATTTTCTTATAGCCCCCCCCCCCCCCCCCCAGGAGTTGCCCATAGCGACCAATCAGCTTCTAGCTATTATTTATATAGCACAGGCTATACCAGTGATTCCCAACCTCGATCCTCAAGGCACACTAACAGTCCTGGTTTTAGTGATATCCATGATTGTGCACAGATGGTTAAATCAAAATAATTAGAGGTACTAATTAAGTCACTTGTGCTTAAGTATGGCTATCTCTAAAACCTGGACTGTTAGTGTGCCTTGAGGACCGTGGTTGGGAACCCCTGGTCTATACAATGACAAGTATATTTTGCTTTTATTTCTATATAATTTTTTTTTTCTTCAAATTTTTTACTTTATTTAGTTTTACTTTTTTGGATGTTTATAAAACGTCTGATACATTACATACTCTCCCTGGCTCCTAACTAGCCTGGCAAGTGGGAAGACTACACTTAGCTCCGATGGCCAGTGTCGCCCGGGAAAAGCGACAAAAAATCTTTTCATATAGCTTTTATCAAATAGACCCTTTAATGTGTTTTAGCTGTATAATTTAGATTTTTTTTTTGTATATAACACAAACAATTTAACTTATTGCGAATGATAAATAGTGTGACAACAAACAACATTATATATATATATATATATATATATATATATATATATATATATAATCCAATTCGGAATGGCACTCTTCCTACGGGGTTTCAATTGCTCCGGTGCCCTCTGGACAAATTCATCCACTATAGCAGTACGCACAAGCAACGGCAGTCAGGGACTGATTTGAAAATATTAAATTAACTCTGTGTATTTTAGAAATACATGAACATAAAATGACACCAATGTTTCGGGACTATATGTTCCTTTGTACTGCTATAGTATATATATATATATATATATATATGTGTGTGTGTTTTAACTAGATGTTTTAATTTCCTTTTTTATATATGTGTTGATTATATTTAATACGTTCCATGTTTTTCTGTGCCATCGGCCGGTTATGTCATCTGCCTTAGAGGATGATCAGTGTGGCTGCTGACTTTGCTAATCAGGAACAGATGCTGCTGGGAGTTCATCCTCGGAGAACCACTGGATGTCCCAAGATAACGCTTCAATCAAGCGAGAAACGTGCTGCCGTTCCACAGAACGACAGAGCTTCCATCTGACGCCGTCATTAAAATGAGAAATCGGTGATTAAAAAATAATTATTCGCATTAAATGCATTTTTCTCCCATTTTTGGAACGTCTTACTGCCCGCTCCGCAATAGGTATTTTCCTGTAATATCAAACTGTCACATACAGACAAGAAAGAGTGTAACTGCTGGGATGTAGTTATTATCCCGGCTGGCGTTGGCGCTGGATTCCCGACACCAGTCAGAATCCCGGATTCTGGCCTCCCGACAGTAAGTGTTGGGGTTGGGGTTAGGCACTAGGGGGCCTATTCATCAACACTAAACAAATCGATGGAGGTAATTAGGTTTAGACCTGGCATTGAGTTCTACCTAATTACCGGAGGAATCATCATTCCTCCTCTCCATCAGTATCTATTCCGAAAAGGTGTTATTTTTGCGATGACGGCTTTTCCCTGTCTACACTAACCGCAGCTGTTAGTGCTGCGCATGCGCCGTTACGTTCACAAAATTGGCGCATGTGCAGCACTGCCTACAGCCACGGTAATTCTGTGTCCCCCCAACCACCCCCCTCCTCCCCTCCGCTCCGCTCTCCCACCTACCTGGCTGCCTATTACAGGCTGCAGCTGCGAACCCTGACCTCCCGTCTGAAGATTTATTTATTTTTTTAAAACTTTATTGTGGGTTTTTTTTTTTTTTTTAACTGTGTTCTGCTGGGAGAACACAATGTCGGAGCAGGAGCCGGAGGAGGGACGAGGGAGCTGGAGGCGGACCTGCCCAGCTGACAGCACGTAAGTGTAACCTGCTATACGCCTGAGAGTGGCGTATTGTAACACCATCTAATTCCGAAAATACATAATTTTCGGAATTTGATGAATAGCCTAATTCCTACATCCCCATAATAATGTGCTAATGTACGGGGAGTGTGGAAATTAACGCAGATGGATTTATCCAGGAGATATCAGCGATAGCTCCTGTGTTCATGAATACTTTAAAACCGTTATTTTAGTGTTGATGAATAGGCCCCTAGGGGAGAAGAGTTTAGGCAGCGGGAGGGAGGGTTAGGGGAAGGAGAGTATACTTATCTCCTTTTGTCGGGATTGTGACCCTGTCGGGATGCCGGTGTTGGAATTCTGACAGCTGGGATCCCGCACCAACCCATAAATGCCCGGCACGCGGAAAGCTATAGATGGATTCAACTTTTAAAAAGCAAACAAACGGTTATTAGCGTGGGTGATATTGGAGGTGCGGTTTGTGCATAAAAGACTCCTGGAGGAATATCCGTGCCCGTGTGTGCCCAGTGCGATCGCCATGTACCACACTAAGGGCCTGATGGTTGGTAATGGGGGCTGCGCTCGCAATAGCGGTTGTGGGAATATGCAGATGCTAATCTCAGCCTACCCTTTGTGCTCCACAATGCGGTTGGTGTACGAGCGGTGAGACGCGTACTTTCCAGCTGCGTGGTCTGTACATTTGCGATGGTTATTGTAAACCATACTCGCCTACTTTTGAAAAAGCATGTCAGGGAGAGTGTGAAAGCAGCACCTATGAGCGCGGCAGTAAAGTGGGCGTGTCATACATGTGATGGGCGTGTACTGCTACATCTGAGGGGCGTGTCATACATGTGATAGGTGTGTACTGCTTCATCTGAGGGGCGTGTCATACATGTGATAGGTGTGTACTGCTACATCTGAGAGGCGTGTCATACATGTGAAGGGCGTGTACTGCTACATCTGAAAGGTGTGTCATACATGTGATGGGCGTGTCATACATGTGATAGGTGTGTACTGCTACATCTGAGGCGTGTCATACATGTGATAGGTGTGTACTGCTACATCTGAGAGGCGTGTCATACATGTGATGGGCGTGTACTGCTACATCTGAGGGGCGTGTCATACATGTGATGGGCGTGTACTGCTACATCTGAGGGGCGTGTCATACATGTGATGGGCGTGTACTGCTACATCTGAGAGGCGTGTCATACATGTGATGGGTGTGTACTGCTACATCTGAGGGGCGTGTCATACATGTGATAGGTGTGTACCGCTACTTCTGAGGGGCGTGTCATAAATCTGACTTGCATCCAAATGTAAATTAGCCCCAAAGCAGTCAGTAAGATCTACATGTTGATGAAAACACACTGATACTTTTCAGGCAATACATGTAGCCATAGGGATCATTGGCCCTCATTCAGAGCCATTCGCTATTTGTGGTCGCTCGTTTAAAAACAAGGGGTGGCTATTCAAATGATCCGTACGCACATTGCAGTCTGTTCACACCTCTAAGTCTGAACGAGCGAGCAAAACATACGCTCGTTTATTTGTTAAAAACGCCCCCTGGCCGCTCGCATCCTACGTCATGTCCGCTATTTATTAGATTAATCGAGTACATCGACCAGCGTATGAACTGCTCGCTATTCTTGTGGTTGGTGTTTGCTACCACAAATTTGCGAGCAGTTCTGGCTATAAAATAACCCAGTGACGTGGTCACTGACGCTGCTGTTTTAAATATGCACACCCATAAAACGCCCGTTTTGACCTTTAAGCACGCCTGCGTTCGGATCTCCACTCCCCATTTTCAAGCACCTTCCCCTGTTACCACCCACATACGCCTCATTCTGTCACTCAAAATAGCAGGCACTCGCTATATTGCGTACCAACGATTTTCGGCCGCACTGACTGGTTCGCGCATGCGTACTAAAAACCGTACGCATGCGCAGATGTGCAAACATCGCTCGGAACGAGCGTACTGCCGCTAACGAGCGGCTCTGAATGAGGGCCATTGTGCCTTATAACCAATGCAGGGAAATTATACTAATGATCCCATTTGAATGTATATATCTGTTTTTATATATATATATATATATATATACATACATATAACAGACACTTGGGTTTGCGCCTGCGCAGTAACGGGATTCCTGGACTTTTTGAACATATGCAGTAGCAAAAAATCGCTCAACTGCATAAATCTTGGCTCTGTGTCTATCTCTGAATCGGGCCCTAAACGCTGCTCTGCGCTTTCCTGCAGCACTAAATGCTGCTCCGTGCTTTCCTGTAACACTAAATGCTGCTCTGTGCTTTCCTGTAACACTAAATGCTGCTCTGCGCTTTCCTGTAACACTAAATGCTGCTCTGCGCTTTCCTGTAACACTAAACGCTGCTCCGCGCTTTCCTGTAACACTAAATGCTGCTCTGTGCTTTCCTGTAACACTAATGGCTGCTCTGTGCTTTCCTGTAACACTAAATGCTGCTCTGTGCTTTCCTACAGCACTAAATGCTGCTCTGTGCTTTCCTGTAACACTAATGGCTGCTCTGCCCTTTCCTGTAACACTAAATGCTGCTCTGTGCTTTCCTACAGCACTAAATGCTGCTCTGTGCTTTCCTGTAACACTAAATGCTGCTCTGCGCTTTCCTGTAACACTAATGACTGCTCTGCGCTTTCCTGTAGCACTAAATGCTGCTCCGTGCTTTCCTGTAACACTAAATGCTGCTCTGTGCTTTCCTGTAACACTAATGGCTGTGATGTGAAATGTTTAGTGCGTTCCTCTGTACTAAGCACACCTGATCTACCCCCTGTTCTGACTGCAAATCCCCCCCCCCTCTCACGTGCACCCCCAGCACCACTACATCCTAATTCTCCCTTCCCCGGCTCCATCCTGCCCCCCGCCCTCATACTTACTCCGTTCCTCTTCAGGTCTGTCCCATTTGCATGTTGGAGACGGACAGACCGTAGCAAATTATTATATTGATATAAATAATACTGATGAGGAGAAACGTATAATAAAATAAAACCTCGGTATATTTATACGCAGTCACACCTTCTGCATTTCCCACCACTTTAGCAGACCGACCCCTGTAGCGGATCTGAGGTAATCTGTGGGGTGCACAGAACTAGGTCTCAGCACTTGTGTTTTCGGACTGCGCACTCTGAAATATAAATACACAGAAAAGCTGTCCGAGACTCATTAGTATTATTATTATTATTATTATAACCTTATTATGAGGTGCAACATTTTACAAACACTCAACGGGACATTCGAGGAGCATTAATGCAGGAATAGTGGGAGGATTAAACCTAGGACGTAATATATGAGGTGTATAACAAACAAGTGTCCTACAGAAGACACAAGAAGCAAGATATATAGCTGGAAGGGGGAGAGGGCTCTCCTCATGGGAGCTTACAATCTAATGGACTCAAATTGCTAATGGACTCCACTGAACGGCCAGACGCATATGAAGCTAAATGGAAAGACATAAATCTCTGCATACACTGTAGATGTGGTATCTATATTATCAGTGTATCTAGAGGCTATAGTGTTCTTACGCAGACTATATTGTAGTGGGATCGGTATGATTTACTGCCGGACACGTGTCCGGCGGTTCAAATCCCGACGCCGGAAGACCGGCACCAGTGAAGATTCCGACAGCAGCTAAGGTAAGTACAAACTAACCTAACCCTCCCTTAGGGGTGCCTAACCCTAACCCCTCTCTAAGTGCCTAAACCTAACCCATACTTGCCTACCCTCCCGATTTGGTCGGGAGCCTCCCAAAAATCGGGCGCCTCTCCCGACCTCCCGGGAAGGCAGGCAATCCTCCCGGCCCCAGCGATGTGTCCGCACCCCCCCGCGCTTTTAAGTAAAAACCCCGGCAGCAGGGGAGCCGGTGACGCCATTCTTGCTGAATCGCATCATCATGGCTCCGCCCCTGGCTGCACAATGCCATTAATCACGGCATTGTGAAGAGGGGGCGGAGCCTCGATGCAATTGCGCTGTCATGCCCCATGCTCTGCCCCCAACGCCGCGTCAGGTGCTGGGCCCCGCCCCCTTTGGCTGCGTCACGCCCCCAGCCCTGTAAGGAGGGAGCTAAATGTCGGCAAGCCTGACCTATCCCCCCCCCTTCCAGCAGCCTAACCCTAAGTCTCCCGGGGGGGTGCCTAACCCTAACCTCCCCCCGGGGGTGCCTAACCCACCCTTGCCCTAGCCTAACCCTCCCGGGGGGTGTCTAACCCTACGTCCCCCCCCCCAGGAGCCCCTAACCCTCCCCCCCACGGCTGTCCGAGCCCGATCGGGGTGCCGGGGGTCGGGCTCCCGGCATAGGTAAATGACAGGCGTTGGGATTTCGATGCCTGTCATTAGACCCTTGCCGGGATTAGACAGTTGGGATGCCGACGTTCACCATTTAGACCGTCGGGATTCCGATTGCATACCATTGCAGTGACAGCCCGGAGAACTATAATTTGAGGGCACAAATCTTCACAAAAGTTTAAGAACCTACTGTAGAACTCATTTACCAGAACACAATGCACATTTGTGATACAGAGCAGTGCAGTCAGGCACAGGAGGGGACAGCCTCCCCGGTTATCTCTGATGTCAGAATGAGGAGAGATAGGAATCTGTGCAGGGCTGAGGGATGTACAGATACAGCATGATTGCTACAACGCTGCTTAATGTGTGTGACCTGAAAACTGATCTGATCTTCAGCTAATACACCAGCCACGTTTATAGCACCACCTTCATACACAGGCCACCAGGGCTACTATTGCAAGAGCGGTTTTACAAAGAGGGAGCGCTGTAATGGTCAATGATATCTGAAAGGAATAACACATTTATTGAAAACACTGATCCTACATCCTCCATCTTTCTTGTGCTGAGCGTCTGGACCTTTATCTGTTATCTGTTAACAGTTGTAGTCTGAAGCCGGCCATAGACTGCTCAATAGTGCATGGAGGAGCGGGCACGTAATAATCAGAGTACCGCCATTCGCTGCATGGTGAACGATGGCCAGGCGGATCGGACGGCTTTGACAACCAAACAATCCGGACTTTCTCAGTCAGATTATCGGGAGTTTTTAGCCACATTTGCATAAAGTCGCAGGCGCGATACCGGCAACAGGCGCTATCAGGCCCAAAGTCTGTTCACAGGTTTATGGGAATGCCCCAGACACCAGACAGGGGTAAATAACCGTTGCTGAAAACATTGGCCTCCAGCAATCAGTCAGATGGGTGAATCCAGCATTATTGTAATGGTGACCATAACAATGGTCAATTGTCAACGGCCCCCGAGGATTAACATTCTGACTCGTCGCAAGCAGCTAAATAAATCAACATTGCTCTGGCGCGGAGACAGCTGATCCAAAGATCCACCAAAATTAGCACTGCTGAGGGGGGGCCACAGCGCAGTCCAAAATTCAAATAGGGGAGCGGCACCTCTGGAGGTCTTATTCAGCAGTCCTCCTGCACATGCGTGAACTTAGGTTCAGTTATGCGCGGTTCTGGTGGAAGTGTTTTTTTTGTGTGTGTGTCTTTGTCTGGCTCTGCTGGGGGGGGATCTGCATAGGGGGGACTACTACTAGGGGCACTATATAAGGGGCACTACTGGGGGCATTATATAAGGGGCACTGCATAGGGGGGACCACTATTGGGGGCACTATCGGGGGGCACTGCATAGGATGGATCACTATTGGAGCATTGCATAGGGGGACTGCATAGGGAGGACTACTACTGCAAGCACTATATAAGGGGCACTGCATAGGGTGGACCACTACTGGGGGCACTGCATAGGGGGGAATACTACTTAGGCACTTTCTAAGGGGCACTGTATAAGGGGGATCACTACTGGGGGCACTACTTGGAGCACTGCATAGGAGCACCACTACTAGTGGCACTGTATAAGGGGCACTACTAGGGGGACTGTATAAGGGTGCACTACATAGGGGCACTACTACAGGGGGCACTGCGACTGGGGACCTGCATAAGGGGCTCTACTACAGTGGACGTTCCAAGAGGGGCACTGCTACTTGGGGTATTAAGGTGCGTATGGAATGGAAAGGAATGTTCCCAGAGTGATGAGAAACGGTGGTGTGTCATGTTGCCATGCCTCCATTTCCCAGTGGACTCACCCCTTGTACCATGCCCACTTTTTTGGCACATGCACCTACTTGGGCGGGGGTGGCTCAATTTTTTTAACTTGCCCTGGGCTCCAAATACCTTAGTTACGCCACTGTCTCAGATGTAGCAGTACACGCCCATCACATGTATGACACGCCCCTCAGATGTAGCAGTACACACCCATCACATGTATGACACGCCCCTCAGATGTAGCAGTACACACCCATCACATGTATGACACGCCTCTCAGATGTCCACTTTACTGCCGTGCTCATAGGTGCTGCTTTCACGCACTCCCTAAGTAGGCAAGTATGCCGTGATATAACAAGCGCTCTTGGCCTACCGTGATGTCTCCTGCGTTACCTTTGTAATGAATAGATGACAATTTATACAAAGGAAAGTGAAAATTTTAAATTTTAATTTTAACCTGCTTTTGTATAAATGAAATTGTATAAATGAAGTGATGATGAATAGACCCAAGTGTTCGATGCTCTGTTATAGTGGAAAATAAGGGGGAAAAAAAATCACATTTTGGGGAATTTTCCCATCATTGTTATCATGTAGTTAGAGTGACCCCAGAACTGTACCTCATCGTTTAGTGGGGATGCTGTCATTATGTCGACGATCATAATGATTACACTATGTTGCCAGTTATGATGGTAACATTGTTGAAACGTTAACATGGAACACGTCGGCACCTGCAGAATATCGACATGTTCACAATATCGATATCTGAAAGTTCGACATGTGAGTACCCTCATTCTACCCCCTCTCAGTGACTGCAGTCATGTATTACAGAGACGAATACTCTAATCATGTCCTCCTCTCAGTGACTGCAGTCATGTATTACAGAGACGAATACTCTAATCATGTCCTCCTCTCAGTGACTGCAGTCATGTATTACAGAGACGAATACTCTAATCATGTCCTCCTCTCAGTGACTGCAGTCATGTATTACAGAGATGAGTTCTCTAATCATGTCCTCCTCTCAGTGACTGCAGTCATGTATTACAGAGATGAATACTCTAATCATGCCCTCCTCTCAGTGACTGCAGTCGTGTATTACAGAGACGAATACTGTAATCATGCCCTCCTCTCAGTGACTGCAGTCATGTATTACAGAGACGAATACTCTAATCATGCACTCCTCTCAGTGACTGCAGTCATGTATTACAGAGATGAATACTCTAATCATGTCCTCCTCTCAGTGACTGCAGTCATGTATTACAGAGATGAGTACTCTAATCATGTCCTCCTCTCAGTGACTGCAGTCATGTATTACAGAGATGAATACTCTAATCATGCCCTCCTCTCAGTGACTGCAGTCATGTATTACAGAGATGAGTACTCTAATCATGCCCTCCTCTCAGTGACTGCAGTCGTGTATTACAGAGATGAGTACTCTAATCATGCCCTCCTCTCAGTGACTGCAGTCGTGTATTACAGAGATGAGTACTTTAATCATGCCCTCCTCTCAGTGACTGCAGTCATGTATTACAGAGATGAGTACTCTAATCATGCCCTCCTCTCAGTGACTGCAGTCGTGTATTACAGAGATGAGTACTCTAATCATGCCCTCCTCTCAGTGACTGCAGTCGTGTATTACAGAGATGAGTACTCTAATCATGCCCTCCTCTCAGTGACTGCAGTCATGTATTACAGAGATGAGTACTCTAATCATGCCCTCCTCTCAGTGACTGCAGTCATATATTACAGAGATGAATACTCTAATCATGCCCTCCTCTCAGTGACTGCAGTACTTATTACAGAGATGAATACTCTAATCATGCCCTCCTCTCAGTGACTGCAGTTCGTGTATTACAGAGATGAGTACTCAAATCATGTCCTCCTCTCAGTGACTGCAGTCATGTATTACAGAGATGAGTTCTCTAATCATGCCCTCCTCTCAGTGACTGCAGTCATGTATTAGAGATGAATACTCTAATCATGCCCTCATCTCAGTGACTGCAGTCATGTATTACAGAGATGAGTACTCTAATCATGCCATCCTCTCAGTGACTGCAGTCATGTATTACAGAGATGAGTTCTCTAATCATGCCCTCCTCTCAGTGACTGCAGTCATGTATTACAGAGATGAGTACTCTAATCATGCCCTCCTCTCAGTGACTGCAGTCGTGTATTACAGAGATGAGTACTCTAATCATGCCCTCCTCTCAGTGACTGCAGTCATGTATTACAGAGATGAGTACTCTAATCATGCCCTCCTCTCAGTGACTGCAGTCATGTATTACAGAGATGAGTACTCTAATCATGCCCTCCTCTCAGTGACTGCAGTACTTATTACAGAGATGAATACTCTAATCATGCCCTCCTCTCAGTGACTGCAGTCGTGTATTACAGAGATGAGTACTCTAATCATGCCCTCCTCTCAGTGACTGCAGTCATGTATTACAGAGATGAGTTCTCTAATCATGCCCTCCTCTCAGTGACTGCAGTCATGTATTAGAGATGAATACTCTAATCATGCCCTCATCTCAGTGACTGCAGTCATGTATTACAGAGATGAGTACTCTAATCATGCCCTCCTCTCAGTGACTACAGTCATGTATTACAGAGACGAGTTCTCTAATGATGCCCTCCTCTCAGTGACTGCAGTACTTATTACAGAGATGAGTACTCTAATCATGTCCTCCTCTCAGTGACTGCAGTCATGTATTAGAGATGAATACTCTAATCATGCCCTCATCTCAGTGACTGCAGTCATGTATTACAGAGATGAGTACTCTAATCATGTCCTCCTCTCAGTGACTGCAGTCATGTATTACAGAGATGAGTTCTCTAAATGATGCCGTCCTCTCAGTGACTGCAGTCATGTATTACAGAGATGAGTACTCTAATCATGCCATCCTCTCAGTGACTGCAGTCATGTATTACAGAGATGAGTTCTCTAATCATGCCCTCTCAGTGACTGCAGTCATGTATTACAGAGATGAGTACTCTAATCATGCCCTCCTCTCAGTGACTGCAGTTGTGTATTACAGAGATGAGTACTCTAATCATGCCCACCTCTCAGTGACTGCAGTCATGTATTACAGAGATGAGTTCTCTAATGATGCCCTCCTCTCAGTGACTGCAGTACTTATTACGGAGATGAGTACTCTAATCATGCCATCCTCTCAGTGACTGCAGTCATGTATTACAGAGATGAGTTCTCTAATCATGCCCTCCTCTCAGTGACTGCAGTCATGTATTACAGAGATGAGTACTCTAATCATGCCCTCCTCTCAGTGACTGCAGTCGTGTATTACAGAGATGAGTACTCTAATCATGCCCTCCTCTCAGTGACTGCAGTCATGTATTACAGAGATGAGTACTCTAATCATGCACTCCTCTCAGTGACTGCAGTCATGTATTACAGAGATGAGTACTCTAATCATGCCCTCCTCTCAGTGACTGCAGTACTTATTACAGAGATGAATACTCTAATCATGCCCTCCTCTCAGTGACTGCAGTCGTGTATTACAGAGATGAGTACTCTAATCATGCCCTCCTCTCAGTTACTGCAGTCATGTATTACAGAGATGAGTTCTCTAATCATGCCCTCCTCTCAGTGACTGCAGTCATGTATTACAGAGATGAGTACTCTAATCATGCCCTCCTCTCAGTGACTACAGTCATGTATTACAGAGACGAGTTCTCTAATGATGTCCTCCTCTCAGTGACTGCAGTACTTATTACAGAGATGAGTACTCTAATCATGCCATCCTCTCAGTGACTGCAGTCATGTGTTACAGAGATGAGTTCTCTAATCATGCCCTCCTCTCAGTGACTGCAGTCATGTATTAGAGATGAGTACTCTAATCATGCCCTCATCTGAGTGACTGCAGTCATGTATTACAGAGAGGAGTACTCTAATCATGCCCTCCTCTCAGTGACTGCACTCATGTATTACAGAGATCAGTTCTCTAATGATGCCCTCCTCTCGGTGACTGCAGTACTTATTACAGAGATGAGTACTCTAATCATGCCCTCCTCTCAGTGACTGCAGTCATGTATTAGAGATGAATACTCTAATCATGCCCTCATCTCAGTGACTGCAGTCATGTATTACAGAGATGAGTACTCTAATCATGCACTCCTCTCAGTGACTGCAGTCATGTATTACAGAGATGAGTACTCTAATCATGCCCTCCTCTCAGTGACTGCAATACTTATTACAGAGATGAATACTCTAATCATGCCCTCCTCTCAGTGACTGCAGTCGTCTATTACAGAGATGAGTACTCTAATCATGCCCTCCTCTCAGTGACTGCAGTCATGTATTAGAGATGAATACTCTAATCATGCCCTCATCTCAGTGACTGCAGTCATGTATTACAGAGATGAGTACTCTAATCATACCCTCCTCTCAGTGACTGCAGTCATGTATTACAGAGATGAGTTCTCTAATGATGCCCTCCTCTCAGTGACTGCAGTACTTATTACAGAGATGAGTACTCTAATCATGCCATCCTCTCAGTGACTGCAGTTATGTATTACAGAGATGAGTTCTCTAATCATGCCCTCCTCTCAGTGACTGCAGTCATGTATTAGAGATGAATACTCTAATCATGCCCTCATCTCAGTGACTGCAGTCATGTATTACAGAGATGAGTACTCTAATCATGTCCTCCTCTCAGTGACTGCAGTCATGTATTACAGAGATGAGTTCTCTAATGATGCCCTCCTCTCAGTGACTGCAGTACTTATTACAGAGATGAGTACTCTAATCATGCCCTCCTCTCAGTGACTGCAGTCATGTATTACAGAGATGAATATTCTAATCATGCCCTCCTCTCAGTGACTGCAGTCATGTATTACAGAGATGAATACTCTAATCATGCCCTCCTCTCAGTGACTGCAGTCATGTATTACAAAGATGAATACTCTAATCATGCCCTCCTCTCAGTGACTGCAGTCATGTATTAGAGATGAATACTGTAATCATGCCCTCCTCTCAGTGACTGCAGTCGTGTATTACAGAGATGAATACTCTAATCATGCCATCCTCTCAGTGACTGCAGTCATGTATTACAGAGATGAGTTCTCTAATCATGCCCTCCTTTCAGTGACTGCAGTCATGTATTACAGAGATGAGTTCTCTAATGATGCCCTCCTCTCAGTGACTGCAGTCATGTATTACAGAGATGAGTACTCTAATCATGCCCTCCTCTCAGTGACTACAGTCATGTATTACAGAGACGAGTTCTCTAATGATGTCCTCCTCTCAGTGACTGCAGTCATGTATTACAGAGATGAGTTCTCTAATCATGCCCTCCTCTCAGTGACTGCAGTCATGTATTAGAGATGAATACTCTAATCATGCCCTCATCTCAGTGACTGCAGTCATGTATTACAGAGATGAGTACTCTAATCATGCCCACCTCTCAGTGACTGCAGTCATGTATTACAGAGATGAGTTCTCTAATGATGCCCTCCTCCCAGTGACTGCAGTACTTATTACGGAGATGAGTACTCTAATCATGCCCTCCTCTCAGTTACTGCAGTCATGTATTACAGAGATGAGTTCTCTAATCATGCCCTCCTCTCAGTGACTGCAGTCGTGTATTACAGAGATGAGTACTCTAATCATGCCCTCCTCTCAGTGACTGCAGTCATGTATTACAGAGACGAGTTCTCTAATCATGCCCTCCTCTCAGTGACTGCAGTCGTGTATTACAGAGATGAGTACTTTAATCATGCCCTCCTCTCAGTGACTGCAGTCATGTATTACAGAGATGAGTACTCTAATCATGCCCTCCTCTCAGTGACTGCAGTCGTGTATTACAGAGATGAGTACTCTAATCATGCCCTCCTCTCAGTGACTGCAGTCGTGTATTACAGAGATGAGTACTCTAATCATGCCCTCCTCTCAGTGACTGCAGTCATGTATTACAGAGATGAGTACTCTAATCATGCCCTCCTCTCAGTGACTGCAGTCATATATTACAGAGATGAATACTCTAATCATGCCCTCCTCTCAGTGACTGCAGTACTTATTACAGAGATGAATACTCTAATCATGCCCTCCTCTCAGTGACTGCAGTTCGTGTATTACAGAGATGAGTACTCAAATCATGTCCTCCTCTCAGTGACTGCAGTCATGTATTACAGAGATGAGTTCTCTAATCATGCCCTCCTCTCAGTGACTGCAGTCATGTATTAGAGATGAATACTCTAATCATGCCCTCATCTCAGTGACTGCAGTCATGTATTACAGAGATGAGTACTCTAATCATGCCATCCTCTCAGTGACTGCAGTCATGTATTACAGAGATGAGTTCTCTAATCATGCCCTCCTCTCAGTGACTGCAGTCATGTATTACAGAGATGAGTACTCTAATCATGCCCTCCTCTCAGTGACTGCAGTCGTGTATTACAGAGATGAGTACTCTAATCATGCCCTCCTCTCAGTGACTGCAGTCATGTATTACAGAGATGAGTACTCTAATCATGCCCTCCTCTCAGTGACTGCAGTCATGTATTACAGAGATGAGTACTCTAATCATGCCCTCCTCTCAGTGACTGCAGTACTTATTACAGAGATGAATACTCTAATCATGCCCTCCTCTCAGTGACTGCAGTCGTGTATTACAGAGATGAGTACTCTAATCATGCCCTCCTCTCAGTGACTGCAGTCATGTATTACAGAGATGAGTTCTCTAATCATGCCCTCCTCTCAGTGACTGCAGTCATGTATTAGAGATGAATACTCTAATCATGCCCTCATCTCAGTGACTGCAGTCATGTATTACAGAGATGAGTACTCTAATCATGCCCTCCTCTCAGTGACTACAGTCATGTATTACAGAGACGAGTTCTCTAATGATGCCCTCCTCTCAGTGACTGCAGTACTTATTACAGAGATGAGTACTCTAATCATGTCCTCCTCTCAGTGACTGCAGTCATGTATTAGAGATGAATACTCTAATCATGCCCTCATCTCAGTGACTGCAGTCATGTATTACAGAGATGAGTACTCTAATCATGTCCTCCTCTCAGTGACTGCAGTCATGTATTACAGAGATGAGTTCTCTAAATGATGCCGTCCTCTCAGTGACTGCAGTCATGTATTACAGAGATGAGTACTCTAATCATGCCATCCTCTCAGTGACTGCAGTCATGTATTACAGAGATGAGTTCTCTAATCATGCCCTCTCAGTGACTGCAGTCATGTATTACAGAGATGAGTACTCTAATCATGCCCTCCTCTCAGTGACTGCAGTTGTGTATTACAGAGATGAGTACTCTAATCATGCCCACCTCTCAGTGACTGCAGTCATGTATTACAGAGATGAGTTCTCTAATGATGCCCTCCTCTCAGTGACTGCAGTACTTATTACGGAGATGAGTACTCTAATCATGCCATCCTCTCAGTGACTGCAGTCATGTATTACAGAGATGAGTTCTCTAATCATGCCCTCCTCTCAGTGACTGCAGTCATGTATTACAGAGATGAGTACTCTAATCATGCCCTCCTCTCAGTGACTGCAGTCGTGTATTACAGAGATGAGTACTCTAATCATGCCCTCCTCTCAGTGACTGCAGTCATGTATTACAGAGATGAGTACTCTAATCATGCACTCCTCTCAGTGACTGCAGTCATGTATTACAGAGATGAGTACTCTAATCATGCCCTCCTCTCAGTGACTGCAGTACTTATTACAGAGATGAATACTCTAATCATGCCCTCCTCTCAGTGACTGCAGTCGTGTTTTACAGAGATGAGTACTCTAATCATGCCCTCCTCTCAGTTACTGCAGTCATGTATTACAGAGATGAGTTCTCTAATCATGCCCTCCTCTCAGTGACTGCAGTCATGTATTACAGAGATGAGTACTCTAATCATGCCCTCCTCTCAGTGACTACAGTCATGTATTACAGAGACGAGTTCTCTAATGATGTCCTCCTCTCAGTGACTGCAGTACTTATTACAGAGATGAGTACTCTAATCATGCCATCCTCTCAGTGACTGCAGTCATGTGTTACAGAGATGAGTTCTCTAATCATGCCCTCCTCTCAGTGACTGCAGTCATGTATTAGAGATGAATACTCTAATCATGCCCTCATCTCAGTGACTGCAGTCATGTATTACAGAGAGGAGTACTCTAATCATGCCCTCCTCTCAGTGACTGCACTCATGTATTACAGAGATCAGTTCTCTAATGATGCCCTCCTCTCGGTGACTGCAGTACTTATTACAGAGATGAGTACTCTAATCATGCCCTCCTCTCAGTGACTGCAGTCATGTATTAGAGATGAATACTCTAATCATGCACTCATCTCAGTGACTGCAGTCATGTATTACAGAGATGAGTACTCTAATCATGCACTCCTCTCAGTGACTGCAGTCATGTATTACAGAGATGAGTACTCTAATCATGCCCTCCTCTCAGTGACTGCAATACTTATTACAGAGATGAATACTCTAATCATGCCCTCCTCTCAGTGACTGCAGTCGTCTATTACAGAGATGAGTACTCTAATCATGCCCTCCTCTCAGTGACTGCAGTCATGTATTACAGAGATGAGTTCTCTAATCATGCCCTCCTCTCACTGACTGCAGTCATGTATTAGAGATGAATACTCTAATCATGCCCTCATCTCAGTGACTGCAGTCATGTATTACAGAGATGAGTACTCTAATCATACCCTCCTCTCAGTGACTGCAGTCATGTATTACAGAGATGAGTTCTCTAATGATGCCCTCCTCTCAGTGACTGCAGTACTTATTACAGAGATGAGTACTCTAATCATGCCATCCTCTCAGTGACTGCAGTTATGTATTACAGAGATGAGTTCTCTAATCATGCCCTCCTCTCAGTGACTGCAGTCATGTATTAGAGATGAATACTCTAATCATGCCCTCATCTCAGTGACTGCAGTCATGTATTACAGAGATGAGTACTCTAATCATGTCCTCCTCTCAGTGACTGCAGTCATGTATTACAGAGATGAGTTCTCTAATGATGCCCTCCTCTCAGTGACTGCAGTACTTATTACAGAGATGAGTACTCTAATCATGCCCTCCTCTCAGTGACTGCAGTCATGTATTACAGAGATGAATATTCTAATCATGCCCTCCTCTCAGTGACTGCAGTCATGTATTACAGAGATGAATACTCTAATCATGCCCTCCTCTCAGTGACTGCAGTCATGTATTACAAAGATGAATACTCTAATCATGCCCTCCTCTCAGTGACTGCAGTCATGTATTAGAGATGAATACTGTAATCATGCCCTCCTCTCAGTGACTGCAGTCGTGTATTACAGAGATGAATACTCTAATCATGCCATCCTCTCAGTGACTGCAGTCATGTATTACAGAGATGAGTTCTCTAATCATGCCCTCCTTTCAGTGACTGCAGTCATGTATTACAGAGATGAGTTCTCTAATGATGCCCTCCTCTCAGTGACTGCAGTCATGTATTACAGAGATGAGTACTCTAATCATGCCCTCCTCTCAGTGACTACAGTCATGTATTACAGAGACGAGTTCTCTAATGATGTCCTCCTCTCAGTGACTGCAGTCATGTATTACAGAGATGAGTTCTCTAATCATGCCCTCCTCTCAGTGACTGCAGTCATGTATTAGAGATGAATACTCTAATCATGCCCTCATCTCAGTGACTGCAGTCATGTATTACAGAGATGAGTACTCTAATCATGCCCACCTCTCAGTGACTGCAGTCATGTATTACAGAGATGACTTCTCTAATGATGCCCTCCTCCCAGTGACTGCAGTACTTATTACGGAGATGAGTACTCTAATCATGCCCTCCTCTCAGTGACTGCAGTCATGTATTACAGAGATGAGTACTCTAATCATGCCCTCCTCTCAGTGACTGCAGTCGTGTATTACAGAGATGAGTACTCTAATCATGCCCTCCTCTCAGTGACTGCAGTCATGTATTACAGAGATGAGTACTCTAATCATGCCCTCCTCTCAGTGACTGCAGTCATGTATTACAGAGATGAGTACTCTAATCATGCCCTCCTCTCAGTGACTGCAGTACTTATTACAGAGATGAATACTCTAATCATGCCCTCCTCTCAGTGACTGCAGTCGTGTATTACAGAGATGAGTACTCTAATCATGCCCTCCTCTCAGTTACTGCAGTCATGTATTACAGAGATGAGTTCTCTAATCATGCCCTCCTCTCAGTGACTGCAGTCATGTATTACAGAGATGAGTACTCTAATCATGCCCTCCTCTCAGTGACTACAGTCATGTATTACAGAGACGAGTTCTCTAATGATGTCCTCCTCTCAGTGACTGCAGTACTTATTACAGAGATGAGTACTCTAATCATGCCATCCTCTCAGTGACTGCAGTCATGTGTTACAGAGATGAGTTCTCTAATCATGCCCTCCTCTCAGTGACTGCAGTCATGTATTAGAGATGAATACTCTAATCATACCCTCATCTCAGTGACTGCAGTCATGTATTACAGAGAGGAGTACTCTAATCATGCCCTCCTCTCAGTGACTGCACTCATGTATTACAGAGATCAGTTCTCTAATGATGCCCTCCTCTCAGTGACTGCAGTACTTATTACAGAGATGAGTACTCTAATCATGCCCTCCTCTCAGTGACTGCAGTCATGTATTAGAGATGAATACTGTAATCATGCCCTCATCTCAGTGACTGCAGTCATGTATTACAGAGATGAGTACTCTAATCATGTCCTCCTCTCAGTGACTGCAGTCATGTATTACAGAGATGAGTACTCTAATCATGTCCTCCTCTCAGTGACTGCAGTACTTATTACAGAGATGAGTACTCTAATCATGCCCTCCTCTCAGTGACTGCAGTCATGTATTACAGAGATGAATACTCTAATCATGCCCTCCTCTCAGTGACTGCAGTCATGTATTAGAGATGAATACTCTAATCATGCCCTCATCTCAGTGACTGCAGTCATGTATTACAGAGATGAGTACTCTAATCATGCCCTCCTCTCAGTGACTGCAGTCATGTATTACAGAGATGAGTACTCTAATCATGCCCTCCTCTCAGTGACTGCAGTCATGTATTACAGAGATGAGTTCTCTAATGATGCCCTCCTCTCAGTGACTGCAGTCATGTATTACAGAGATGAGTACTCTAATCATGTCCTCCTCTCAGTGACTGCAGTCATGTATTACAGAGATGAGTTCTCTAATGATGCCCTCCTCTCAGTGACTGCAGTACTTATTACAGAGATGAGTACTCTAATCATGCCCTCCTCTCAGTGACTGCAGTCATGTATTACAGAGATGAGTTCTCTAATCATGCACTCCTCTCAGTGACTGCAGTCATGTATTACAGAGATGAGTACTCTAATCATGCCCTCCTCTCAGTGACTGCAGTACTTATTACAGAGATGAATACTCTAATCATGCCCTCCTCTCAGTGACTGCAGTCGTCTATTACAGAGATGAGTACTCTAATCATGCCCTCCTCTCAGTGACTGCAGTCATGTATTACAGAGATGAGTTCTCTAATCATGCCCTCCTCTCAGTGACTGCAGTCATGTATTAGAGATGAATACTCTAATCATGCCCTCATCTCAGTGACTGCAGTCATGTATTACAGAGATGAGTACTCTAATCATACCCTCCTCTCAGTGACTGCAGTCATGTATTACAGAGATGAGTTCTCTAATGATGCCCTCCTCTCAGTGACTGCAGTACTTATTACAGAGATGAGTACTCTAATCATGCCATCCTCTCAGTGACTGCAGTTATGTATTACAGAGATGAGTTCTCTAATCATGCCCTCCTCTCAGTGACTGCAGTCATGTATTAGAGATGAATACTCTAATCATGCCCTCATCTCAGTGACTGCAGTCATGTATTACAGAGATGAGTACTCTAATCATGTCCTCCTCTCAGTGACTGCAGTCATGTATTACAGAGATGAGTTCTCTAATGATGCCCTCCTCTCAGTGACTGCAGTACTTATTACAGAGATGAGTACTCTAATCATGCCCTCCTCTCAGTGACTGCAGTCATGTATTACAGAGATGAATATTCTAATCATGCCCTCCTCTCAGTGACTGCAGTCATGTATTACAGAGATGAATACTCTAATCATGCCCTCCTCTCAGTGACTGCAGTCATGTATTACAAAGATGAATACTCTAATCATGCCCTCCTCTCAGTGACTGCAGTCATGTATTAGAGATGAATACTGTAATCATGCCCTCCTCTCAGTGACTGCAGTCATGTATTACAGAGATGAATACTCTAATCATGCCATCGTCTCAGTGACTGCAGTCATGTATTACAGAGATGAGTTCTCTAATCATGCCCTCCTCTCAGTGACTGCAGTCATGTATTACAGAGATGAGTTCTCGAATGATGCCCTCCTCTCAGTGACTGCAGTACTTATTACAGAGATGAATACTCTAATCATGCCCTCCTCTCAGTGACTGCAGTCATGTATTACAGAGATGAATACTCTAATCATGCCCTCCTCTCAGTGACTGCACTGCAGTACTTATTACAGAGACTGATACCACAATTTTACCCTTCTGTCAGTTACTGCAGTCCTGTTACTACCCCCACTCTCAGTGACTGCACTCTCAGTGATTGTACTCACAGTGACTGCACTCTTCAGTGATTGTACTCTCAGTGACTGCATTCTTCAGTGATTGTACTCTCAGTGACTGCACTCTCAGTGATTTTATTCTCAGTGATCGCACTCTCAGTGACTGTGCTCGCAATGAATGCACTCTCAGTGACTGCACTTGCAATGAATGCACTCTCAGTGATCGCACTCTCACTGATTGTACTCTCAGTGACTGTACTCGCAATGAATGCACTCTCAGTGATCGCACTCTCAGTGATTGTACTCTCAGTGACTGTGCTCGCAATGAATGCACCCTCAGTGATTGTATTCTCAGTGACCGCACTCTCATTGACTACTTGCAATGAATGCTCTCTCAGTGATTGCACTCTCAGTAATTGTACTCTCAGTGACTGCACTCGCAATGAATGTACTCTCAGTGATTGTATTCTCAGTAATTGCACTCTCAGTGATTGTACTCTCAGTGACCGCACTCAGTGATTGTACTCTCAGTGACTGCACTCGCAATGAATGCACCCTCAGTGATTGTATTCTCAGTGACCGCACTCTCAGTGATTGTACTCTCAGTGACCGCACTCAGTGATTGTACTCTCAGTGACTGCACTCGCAATGAATGCACCCTCAGTGATTGTATTCTCAGTGATTGTACTCTCAGTAACTGCTATTCTAATCTACCTGCTCCCTCATTTACTGCAATGCTGAGATTACTGCTTCCAGTGACTGCTATGTACTTCTACAGAGATTACCACCCGTATTCTACTCCCTCTCAATGACTTTAAAACTGTATTAGCGATCACTCCGCTCTCACTCAGTGACTGCAGTGTTGTATTACAGAGATTATTACTTTAAATCCACCCTCTCGGTGACAGCAGTGTTGCAAAACAAGGATTAATACTCCCATCCTTTCCGCATTCCCAATGGCTCCAGGGCAGAGGTTAATGCTACCTCATACCTCTTTGGCTTTAGTTCTCCAGTGCAATGATCATTACTTTCATCCCATCACCTGTACAGTGCTGCAGTCCTAATGTTACATTTCCCATCCTCTACCTTCTCTGACAGTGCTGGATATTACCCATCATACTCCCTATATTTCATAATGTAGTAATGTAGCAAAATGTTATAGTCCCATAATAAATTCCCTGCATCTGGCTTCAGTGCATAGATTACATCTGGCATCCTACACCTACATGAGTCTCCATTACAGAAGGTAATACTCCCAGATACTTTGTGTAACTGGCTATAGCAGGGGTGGGGAACCTTTTTTTCTGCTGAGGGCTATTTTGATACATACTTTATTCGCGGGCCGGGTGCAGGCCACGCCCCCTCCGTGTGACATCATCACCGTGTAATTACAGCAATGCACGGAGCATCGTGCCATGTGCCCCCCGGGCCGCAGCGTCATGCGGGCGGCCGGCAGTCTGTGTCACTGTCACTGTGTCTGTGTCACTGTGCGTGTGTAGCGCTGACCGGACGGAGTTCGGTCAGCGCTACACAAGTGACAAACACACAGTCGCCGGCTCCGGCAGCTGTGTGTTTGTTTTGATCAGCAGCCAATGAGAGTCTGTCAGACTCTCATTAGCTGCTGCTGCGCCCACTGCAGGAGCCGCTCCATCTTCCGGCTCCCACAGTGGGCAATGGGAGAGGCGTCATAACGTCATATGACGTCTCTCCCATAATGCCCGGGAAGGACAGACGGAGGAGCGGATGGCGACGGCGGGAGCGGGGATTCAGGTAAGTGTTTTTTTTTTTTTTACTATGTGTGTCTACTGGGGGGGGGGAGGCTGGCACTACAAGGGGGGAACCACTACTGGAGGCACTGCAAGGGGGGGAATACTACTACTGGGGGCACTACAAGGGGGGAGACCACTACTGGGGGAACCACAAGGGGGGAACCACTACTGGAGGCACTGCAAGGGGGGGAATACTACTAATGGGGGCAATACAAGGGGGCGGACTACTACTACTGGGGGCACTACAAGGTGAGACTACAGGGGGAACTACAAGAGGGAGGGACTACTACTGGGGGCACTACAAGAGGGAGACCACTACTGGGGGTACTACAAGGGGATCACTACTGGGGGCACTACAGGGGGGGGCACTACAAGGGGGGACCACTACTGGGGATTATAACTGGGGGCACTTCAAGGGGGGGGACTACTACTGGGGGCACTACAAGGGGGGGGACTACTACTACAAGGGGGGGACTACTACTACTAAGGGCACTACAAGGGGAGGGGACAACTACTAGGGGCACTGCATAGGGAGGAGAGGACTACTACTAGGGGCACTGCATCGAGGGACCACTGCTGGGGGCTCTATACAAAGGGCAATACTGGGGTACTGCATAGGGGTGAGATTACAACTGGGGCCACTATTTAAGGGGCACTGCATAAGGGTTACCACTATTGGGGGCTCTGCATGGGGTGTGGACTGCTACTGGGGGCACTATATAAGGGGCTTACTACTGGGGGCACAAGGGTCACTGCACAGGGGGGACCACTACTGGGGGAACTATATAAGGGGCTTACTATTACTTTACATTAATCCCATATGGCGAGCCTCCTCTCTGGAACACTTGAGGGGGGGTGGGCGCCGTAGCACGCATATTCTTCGGGCACCCTGGCTACACGCTACTCCTCTGCCAGGGCCGCCTGCATGTATTTGCCCCCCAGGCTAAAAGTTGCCTGACAGCCCCGCTAAGGACCCTCCAGGCGGCACTGCTGCATAGATTCTGGCTGCAGGGTGACGTTCTAGGCACCCTGCTAGCCAGATGAGGCTAGCAGAAAAAAACTCCAAGGGCCAGGCCAAGTGATTCCCCGGGCCTTATACAGCCCCCGGGCCTGAGGTTCCCCATCCCTGGGCTGTAGTGAAAAGTTTATAACTCTCATCCTAACCCCTAAATCTGTCACCAGTACTTCATTGCTATATGTATACCTCCCATCCATCCTACAACTGTTCGGTACCCAGTGCGGCAGTGCAGACATTAATACTCCCATCCTACACCTGTATCTGTCCCCAGTGCGGCAGTGCAGACATTAATACTCCCATCCTACACCTGTATCTGTCCCCAGTGCGGCAGTGCAGACATTAATACTCCCATCCTACACCTGTATCTGTCACCAGTGCTGCAGTGCTGAGATTAATACTCCCATCCTACACCTGTATCTGTCCCCAGTGCTGCAGTGCAGAGATTAATACTCCCATCCTACACCTGTATCTGTACCCAGTGCGGCAGTGCAGACATTAATACTCCCATCCTACACCTGTATCTGTCCCCAGTGCGGCAGTGCAGACATTAATACTCCCATCCTACACCTGTATCTGTCCCCAGTGCGGCAGTGCAGACATTAATACTCCCATCCTACACCTGTATCTGTCCCCAGTGCTGCAGTGCAGACATTAATACTCCCATCCTACACCTGTATCTGTCCCCAGTGCTGCAGTGCAGAGATTAATACTCCCATCCTACACCTGTATCTGTCCCCAGTGCTGCAGTGCAGAGATTAATACTCCCATCCTACACCTGTATATGTCCCCAGTGCTGCAGTGCAGAAATTAATACTCCCATCAAACACCTGTATCTGTCATCACTGCTGTAGTACAGAATGTAATACCCCATCCTACCCCGAATGCCCCCAGTGCTGCAGTGCAGAGATTAATACTCCTATCCTACACATGTTCTTTCCCCAGTGCTACAGTGCAGACATTAATACTCCCATGTTACCCACTGAATCTGTCCTCAGTGCAGAGATTAATACTCCCATCCTACACCTGTATCTGTTACCAGTGCTGCAATGCAGATTCATACTCCCATCCCACACCTGTATCTGTTACCAGTGCAGAGATTAATACTCCCATCCTATACCTATATATGTTATCAGTGCTGCAGTGCAGAGATTAATACTCCCATCCTACCCACTGAATATGTCCCCAGTGCTGCAGTGCAGATTAATACTCCCATCCTACACCTGTATCTGTTAAAAGTGCTGCAATGCAGAGATGAATACTCCCATCCTACACCTGTATCTGTTAAAAGTGCTGCAGTGCAGAGATTAATACTTCCATTCTACACCTGTATCTGTTACCAGTGCTGCAGTGCAGAGATTAATACTCACATCCTACACATGTATCTGTCACCCGTGCTGCAGTGCAGATTAATACTCCCATCCTACACCTGTATCTGTTACCAGTGCTGCAGTGCAGAGATTCATACTCCCATCCTACATCTGTATCTGTTACCAGTGCTGCAGTGCAGAGATTAATACATCCATCCTACATATGTTCTGTCCCCAGTGCTGCAGTGCAGACATTAATACTCCCATGTTACCCACTGAATCTGTCCCCAGTACTGCAGTGCAGAGATTAATACTCCCATCCCACACCTGTATCTGTTACCAGTGCTGCAATGCAGAGATTAATACACCCATCCCACACCTGTATCTGTTACCAGTGCAGAGATTAATACTCCCATCCTATACCTATATCTGTTATCAGTGCTGCAGTGCAGAAATTAATACTCCCCTCCTACTCACTAAATTTGTCCCCAGTGCTGCAGTGCAGATTAATACTCCCATCCTACATCTGTATCTGTTAAAAGTGCTGCAGTGCAGAGATGAATACTCCTATCCTACACCTGTATCTGTTACCAGTGCTGCAGTGCAGATTAATACTCCCATCCTACACCTGTATCTGTCACCAGTGCTGCAGTGCAGAGATTAATACTCCCATCCTACACCTGTATCTGTTACCAGTGCTGCAGTGCAGAAATTAATACCCATCCTACACCTGTATCTGTCCCCAGTGCTACAGTGCAGAGATGAATACTCCTATCCTACACCTGTATGTTACCAGTGCTGCAGTGCAGAGATTAATACTCCCATCCTACACCTGTATCTGTCACCAGTGCTGCAGTGCAGAGATGAATACTCCCATCCTACACCTGTATCTGTTACCAGTGCTGCAGTGCAGAAATTAATACTCCCATCCTACACCTGTATCTGTCCCCAGTGCTGCAGTGCAGATTAATACTCTCATCAAACACCTGTATCTGTTACCAGTGCTACAGTGCAGAGATTAATACTCCCATCCTACACCTGTATCTATTACCAGTGCTGCAGTGCAGAGATTAATACCCCCATCCTACCCCCTGTATCTGTACCCAGTACTGCAGATTAATACTCCCATCCTACCCACTGAATCTGTCCCCAGTGCTGCAGTGCACAGATTAATATTCCCATCCTACACCTGTATCTGTTAAAAGTGCTGCAGTGCAGAGATTAATACTTCCATTCTACACCTGTATCTGTTACCAGTGATGCAGTGCAGAGATTAATACTCACATCCTACACCTGTATCTGTCACCAGTGCTGCAGTGCAGAGATTAATACTCACATCCTACACCTGTATCTGTTACCAATGCTGCAGTGCAGAGATTAATACTCCCATCCTTCACCTGTATCTATCCCCAGTGCTGCAGTGTAGACATTAATAACCCCATCCTACGCCTGTATCTGTCCCTAGTGCTGCAGTGCAGAGATTAATGCTCCCATCCTACCCCTTTTATTTGTTACCAGAGCTGCAGTGCAGAATGTAATACCCCCATCCTACCCCCCTATTTGTCATCAGTGCTGCAGAGCAGAAAGTAATACCCCATCCTACCCCCTGTATCTTTCTCCAGTGCTACAGTGCAGAATGTAATACCCCCATCCTACCCCCTGTATTTGTCATCAGTGCTGCAGTGCAGAAAGTAATACCCCATCCTACCCCCTGTATTTGTCATCAGTGCTGCAGTGCAGAAAGTAATACCCCATCCTACCCTGTATCTTTCTCCAGTGCTACAGTGCAGAATGTAATACCCCCATCCTACCCCCTGTATTTGTCATCAGTGCTGCAGTGCAGAATGTAATACCCCATCCTACCCCCTGTATCTTTCTCCAGTGCTGCAGTGCAGATTAATACTCACATCCTACGCCTGTATCTGTCCCTAGTGCTGCAGTGCAGAGATTAATGCTCCCATCCTACCCCTTTTATCTGTTACCAGAGCTGCAGTGCAGAATGTCCTACCCCCTGTATCTTTCCAGTGCTGCAGTGCAGAATGTAATACCCCATCCTACCCCCTGTATCTGTCCCCAGTGCTGCAGTGCAGATAATACCCCATTTTACCCCCTGTATCTGTCCCCAGTGCTGCAGTGCAGAATGTAATACCCCATCCTACACCCTGTATCTGTCCCCACTCCAGCACTGCAGAAAGTAATACCCCCATCCTACCCTCTGTATCTTTCTCCAGTGCTGCAGTGCAGAATGTAATACCCCCATCCTACCCCTGTATATTTATGCAGTGCTGCAGTGCAGAATATAATGCCCCCATCCTACCCTCTGTATCTGTCACCAGTGCTGCAGTGCAGAATGTAATACCCCATCCTACCCTTGTATCTTTCTCCAGTGCTCCAGTGCAGAATGTAATACCCCCATCCTAACCTCTGTATCTGTCACCAGTGCTCCAGTGCAGAATGTAATACCCCCATCCTACCCTCTGTATCTTTCTCCAGTGCTCCAGTGCAGAATGTAATACCCCCATCCTACCCTCTGTATCTTTCTCCAGTGCTCCAGTGCAGAATATAATACCCCCATCCTACCCTCTGTATCTGTCACCAGTGCTGCAGTGCAGAATGTAATACCCCATCCTACCCTTGTATCTTTCTCCAGTGCTCCAGTGCAGAATGTAATACCCCCATCCTACCCTCTGTATCTGTCACCAGTGCTCCAGTGCAGAATGTAATACCCCCATCCTACCCTCTGTATCTTTCTCCAGTGCTCCAGTGCAGAATGTAATACCCCCATCCTACCCTCTGTATCTTTCTCCAGTGCTCCAGTGCAGAATATAATACCCCCATCCTACCCTCTGTATCTGTCACCAGTGCTGCAGTGCAGAATGTAATACCCCATCCTACCCCCTGTATCTTTCTCCAGTGCTGCAGTGCAGAATGTAATACCCCATCCTACCCTCTGTATCTTTCTCCAGTGCAGCAGTGCAGAATGTAATACCCCATCCTACCCCCTGTATCTTTCTCCAGTGCTGCAGTGCAGAATGTAATACCCCCATCCTACCCCCTGTATCTTTCTCCAGTGCTGCAGTGCAGAATGTAATACCCCATCCTACCCCCTGTATCTTTCTCCAGTGGTGCAGTCAGTGCAGCATGTAATAGCCCCATACTACCCCCTGTATCTTTCTCCAGTGCTGCAGTGCAGAATGTAATACCCCATCCTACCCTCTGTATCTGTCCCCAGTGGTGCAGTCAGTGCAGCATGTAATAGCCCCATACTACCCCCTGTATCTGTCCCCAGTGGTGCAGTCAGTGCAGAATGTAATAGCCCCATACTACCCCCTGTATCTGTCCCCAGTGGTGCAGTCAGTGCAGCATGTAATAGCCCCATACTACCCCCTGTATCTGTCCCCAGTGGTGCAGTCAGTGCAGAATGTAATAGCCCCTTGTACTCCCACTTGTAGCCCCCACCCCACCTCCCAGGCTCCGGCGTTGCAGCCCCCGCCAGGTCCCTCCTCCTGCAGAGCGATGAGGGGATGGGAGCCGGGAGTGAGTGATGCCGGAGAGGGGAGGGGGAGTGACAGAGGGCGGGGGAGCTGCTGCTGCTGATCCCGGCGCTGCTGCTGCTGAGATGATGGAACGCAGCCCCGGGCGGACTCCTGCACCTCTGCCCTGAGCACAGCACTGGCGGCCGGGAGGCTGCGAGCACCGGGCACCGCGGGGACCACTGAGGAGTAGCAGGTAGGGAGCGCTGGGGGGCTCCGGGCGGGGAGAGACAAGACAGGACTGCTCACAGGGAATGTGGGGATTACTGATAACAGGTAGGGACTGCTGATAGAGATAATGTAGGGACTGCTGATAGAGATAATGTGGGACTGCTCGCAGGGAATGTGGGGACTGCTGACAGAGATAATGTGGGGACTGCTGACAGAGATAATGTGGGGACTGCTGACAGAGATAATGTAGGGACTGCTGATAGAGATAATGTGGGACTGCTGATAGAGATAATGTAGGGACTGCTGATAGAGATAATGTGGGACTGCTCACAGGGAATGTGGGGATTACTGATAACAGGTAGGGACTGCTGATAGAGATAATGTAGGGACTGCTGACAGAGATAATGTGGGGACTGCTGACAGAGATAATGTGGGGACTGCTGACAGAGATAATGTAGGGACTGCTGATAGAGATAATGTGGGGACTGCTGACAGAGATAATGTGGGGACTGCTGACAGAGATAATGTGGGGACTGCTGACAGAGATAATGTGGGGACTGCTGACAGAGATAATGTAGGGACTGCTGATAGAGATAATGTGGGGACTGCTGACAGAGATAATGTGGGGACTGCTGACAGAGATAATGTGGGGACTGCTGATAGAGATAATGTGGGACTGCTCGCAGGGAATGTGGGGATTACTGATAACAGGTAGGGACTGCTGATAGAGATAATGTAGGGACTGCTGACAGAGATAATGTGGGGACTGCTGATAGAGATAATGTAGGGACTGCTGACAGAGATAATGTAGGGACTGCTGACAGAGATAATGTGGGGACTGCTGACAGAGATAATGTAGGGACTGCTGATAGAGATAATGTAGGGACTGCTGACAGAGATAATGTGGGGACTGCTGACAGAGATAATGTGGGGACTGCTGATAGAGATAATGTAGGGACTGCTGATAGAGATAATTTAGGGACTGCTGACAGAGATAATGTGGGGACTGCTGACAGAGATAATGTGGGACTGCTGACAGGGAATGTGGGGATTACTGATAACAGGTAGGGACTGCTCATAGAGATAATGTAGGGACTGCTGATAGAGATAATGTGGGGACTGCTGACAGAGATAATGTGGGGACTGCTAACAGTTGATGTGGGGACTGCTGACAGAGAATGTAGGGACTGCTGACAGAGATAATGTGAGGACTGCTGATAGAGATAATGTAGGGACTGCTGATAGAGATAATGTAGGGACTGCTGACAGAGATAATGTGGGGACTGCTGACAGAGATAAAGTGGGGACTGCTGACAGAGAATGTGAGGACTGCTGATAATGATCATGTGGGGACTGCTGTCTGGGAATATGGGGATTACTAATAACAGGTACGGACTGCTGATAGAGATAATGTAGGGACTGCTGTCTGGAAATGTGGGGATTACTGATAACAGGTAGGGACTGCTGATAGAGATAATGTGGAGATTATTGATAACAGTGACTGCTGACAGAGATAATGTGGGGACTGCTGATAGAGATAATATGGGGACTGCTGACAGGGAATGTGGGGATTATTGATAACAGGGACTGCTGATAGGGATAATTTGGGGACTGCTGATAGAGATAATGTGGGGATTACTGATAACAGGTAGGGATAGAGATAATATGGGGACAGTTGATAGGGAATGTGGGGATTATTGATAACAGGGACTACTGACAGATAGAATGTGGGGACTGCTGACAGAATGTGGGGACTGCTAATAGCAGGTATGTACTGCTGACAGAGATAAGTGGGGACTGCTGACAGAGAGAATGTAGGGACTGCTCACAGGGAATGTGGGGATTGTTGATAACAGGTAACGAGATATGTAGGAACTGCTGACAGAGAGAATGTGGGGACTGCTGGAATGTGGGGATTGTTGATAACAGGTAGCAGGTAGGGATTGCTGATAGAGATAAGTGCTGATAGAGAGAAAGTAGGGACTGCTGATAGCAGGTAGGGAGTGCTGATAGAGAGAAAGTAGGGACTGCTGATAGCAGGTAGGGATTGCTGATAGAGATAAGTGCTGATAGAGAGAAAGTGAGGACTGCTGGTAACAGATAGGGAATCTGATAGAGAGCAGACCGAGGGGCCTATTTATCGCTGCATATAATAAATGATGCTCCAGCCAATCAACTCCCAACTGTCATTTTTCTAACAGATAAGTTAGGAGCTGATTGGCTGGAGCATCATTATCATACACAGCGAGTTTTATCACTAGTTGTGTATGATATAACTCATTGATAAATAGGCCCCAGAGACTACTTAGTTAGTAGGGCCTGCTATTAGGAAGTAGATGATAGAGAGAAAATACAGTATGGAATGTTGACAGAGAAAGTTGATGAGAGCAAGCGAAGAGGTACTGACACAGTGACAGCAGCCTGTACAGTGAGCGTTACATTGTGCCCACCGCACAGTGACAGCAGCCTGTACAGTGAGCGTTATATTGTGCCCACCGCACAGTGACAGCAGCCTGTACAGTGAGTGTTACATTGTGCCCCCAGCACAGTGACAGCAGCCTGTACAGTGAGTGTTACATTGTGCCCCCAGCACAGTGACAGCAGCCTGTACAGTGAGTGTTACATTGTGCCCACAGCACAGAACAGTGTTGCTGTGCATGCATGTCAGTGTACAATATACTGTGTGAGAGGTGCAGTGCACGCAATACAGTGTCAGTGCACAATATACTGTGTGAGAGGTGCAGTGCACGCAATACAGTGTCCGTGTACAATATACTGTGTGTGAGGTGCTGTGCACGCAATACAGTGTCAGTGTACAATATACTGTGTGAGAGGTGCAGTGCACGCAATACAGTGTCAGTGCACAATACACTGTGTGAGAGGTGCAGTGCACGCAATACAGTGTCCGTGTACAGTATACTGTGTGAGAGGTGCAGTGCACGTAATACAGTGTCAGTGTACAATATACTGTGTGAGAGGTGCAGTGCACGCAATACAGTGTCCGTGTACAATATACTGTGTGAGAGGTGCAGTGCACGTAATACAGTGTCAGTGTACAATATACTGTGTGAGAGGTGCAGTGCACGCAATACAGTGTCCGTGTACAATATACTGTGTGAGAGGTGCAGTGCACGCAATACAGTGTCCGTGTACAATATGCTGTGTGAGAGGTGCAGTGTACGCAATACAGTGTCAGTGTACAATATACTGTTTGAGAGGTGCAGTGCACGCAATACAGTGTCAGTGTACAATATACTGTGTGAGAGGTGCAGTGCACGCAATACAGTGTCAGTGCACAATATACTGCGTGAGAGTTGCAGTGCAGGCAATACAGTGTAAGTGTACAATATACTGTGTGAGAGGTGCAGTGCACGCAATACAGTGTCAGTGTACAATATACTGTGTGAGAGGTGCAGTGCATGCAATACAGTGTAAGTGCACAATATACTGTGTGAGAGGTGCAGTGCACGCAATACAGTGTCAGTGCACAATATACTGTGTGAGAGGTGCAGTGCACGCAATACAGTGCACAATATACCTTGTGAGAGTTGCAGTGCATGCAATACAGTGTCAGTGTACAATATACTGTGTGAGAGATGCAGTGCACGCAATACAGTGTCAGTGTACAATATACTGTGTGAGAGGTGCAGTGCACGCAATACAGTGTCAGTGCACAATATACTGTGTGAGAGGTGCGTCGCACGCAACACAATGTCAGTGTACAATATACTGTGTGAGAGGTGCAGTGCACGCAATACAGTGTAAGTGCACAATAAACTGTGTGAGAGGTGCATTGCACGCAAGACAGTGTCAGTGCACAATATACTGTGTGAGAGGTGCAGTCCACGCAATACAGTGTCAGTGTACAATATGCTGTGTGAGAGGTGCAGTGTACGCAATACAGTGTCAGTGTACAATATACTGTTTGAGAGGTGCAGTGCACGCAATACAGTGTAAGTGTACAATACACTGTGTGAGAGGTGCAGTGCACGCAATACAGTGTCAGTGTACAATATACTGTGTGAGAGGTGCAGTGCACGCAATACAGTGTCAGTGCACAATATACTGTGTGAGAGGTGCAGTGCATGCAATACAGTGTCAGTGTACAATATACTGTGTGAGAGGTGCAGTGCACGCCATGCAGTGTCAGTGTACAATATACTGTGTGAGAGGTGCAGTGCATGCAATACAGTGTCAGTGTACAATATACTGTGTGAGAGGTGCAGTGCATGCAATACAGTGTCAGTGTACAATATACTGTGTGAGAGGTGCAGTGCACGCAATACATTGTAAGTGTATAATATTCTGTGTGAGAGGTGCATCGCGCGCGATACAGTGTCAGTGCACAATATACTGTGTGAGAGGTGCGTCGCACGCAACACAGTGTCAGTGTACAATATACTGTGTGAGAGGTGCAGTGCACTCAACACAGTGTCAGTGCACAATATACTGTGTGAGACGTGCAGTGCACGCAATACAGTGTGTGTATCAGAAACTGTCAGCAGTCAGTAACCAGTGTGTGCATCAGTTTGTACAAAGTCTGAGAGCACTAGCGCAAAGTATAGAGATCAAAAAGTCCCAAATGTCCCTACTTTTTGTTGCCAGTCCTGGGTTTGCATATTTGACCCAGTGCCCATGGGTATATTGGGCTTGATCCAGGTCTGTTGACAGAGCGAGAATATGTAAATACTGGTATCAACGTTCCCCTTGTGTAGTAGCCTGCATCTTAATGGGCGAGCCCTGAGTCGCCCACTCTCACCTGACACTACTGCGACCCTCACATGGCACGTCCACGAGACAGACTTTTATTGCGCTCACTTCAAGCCAGCTCCCTGTCACCTCCCAGGAACGGCGCTCGGTTTCTCATACCATCTGAGCCGACTGTATACGCACCTTTGTACACACAGGGTAACGCGTGCGCTGCCGGGGCTTTCCGAATTTTACGTGCATGCACTGTCGCAAATCGTCGCTCAGTTACATAAATATCGGCATTGCGTTCCGTTTGCGTCTAGCTCAGGATTAGGCCCATTGTGTATATGAGAGTAGTATGCGTGACAGAATTAATTCATATAACAGTCGCAGCAATAACTCAGTGATCAGTGGATGAGTAACTATATAAGATGCAGAAATAAGAATACTATATAATGATTAGCCTATAGTTGGTAGCTGTGACGGCATCGCACCCCCCACAGGGTTTTCTCTGTTGCGATCCCTCCTTACTACTTTTAGGCAATAGTTAATATTTGCCGGTATCCCCCGAAAACGGGTGTTTTCGGGGGAATATGCCGCAAATATTTAATGATAAGTGGGCTGTTTGCACTGTGCGAGATACCCTGGATTATACACTAGCCCAGAGCTCTATCTATACTGTCAACGTGACCCATTCTGCAACCTTTCATTTCCCAAGCGGTACAAAGTGTCTACACTGCAGATGTCACCAGTCACAATGTGGACAGGACATGTCAGTGTTAGGTTTAGGTTGTAGAATAGGGTTAGGCTGCAGTTAGGGTTAGGGCTTAAATACTGTAATAGCGCTGTTTCGACATGCTTGCCATTGACATGCACAATGTCGACCTGACCATGTTAACACAATGACCAACATAACATGCATGTCGAGGCCATGCTAACATTCTGAATGACGACATTTTCATACCATGCTCTCCCACGTTGCAGCAAACTTCCCATAACACAATAGTGTATAAATAAATATATAAATATATATATATTATAAGGACACAGTCGTGCCCTTATAATAGGGCTGCATCTAAAATAAGTGAAATCTCCATAGGGAATTCTGGAGGGGGGGAGGGGGAATGGTGTTTGAGGGGCTACATCTCAAAAGCTGTTGGAGGTACAGAGCTGAAATTTGGTATGGACGGGTAGAACGGCCGCTCGGTGCTGCATGGTAAATTTCAGGGCAAAAACATAAAAAATTGGGATTTTGGAGTAATCTAAAGATCCAACTGTCATTTTTTTCTGACACTCAATTAGAACCACTTTTCTGCTGTTCTCTATGGGGGATTTTTGGTATATACTGTATATATATATGTGATGCACTCAGCACAGTGATAGCTGCACGATGTGACCACATTGTATAAGCAGAACACTCACCGAATTCACCATTAACGCTCCAAGCTTTACTCTGAAGCAGGAGTCGCAGGCATACAGCATAGTGATTATAGAGTGTAGATAAATCTCTGAGTGATTCCGTACACAGGGCTGACCAGGAGCGGAGGACTTTGCATTAGCTGGTCAGCTTAATGTGCTGGAATACGTGGAATGAACATATGGATTTAGTAAATATATGCCCCCAAACATTTTCACTTACGTCCTGGCCTATTATTATCATCATTTATTTATTATGCTGTACGGAGCAAAGATATAAAACAAGCCCGGGCCCAAGTAATTAGTACCCAGTGAAGTATCAGCGTATAATGTGAGATAATATAGGAGGTCATTGGGATATTGATCTCTTACCAGAAGATGTCTTAATCTGGTTACACACTGGCAGATATATTGGCCAAACAATTGATCGGCCAATTTATCTGGTGCCCTGTCGGCCAGTGTGTACCAGCGATATGTCTGTGAACGACGTCGTTCACAGACGTATTGCGTTGGCTGCGCTGCACAGACGATGCCCAATATATCTGCAGACATATCTGTCCATCGGTAAGTGTGTACGGAACATCAGCTGACCCTCCCCCGTACACATGCAGCGGCAGCCGCGGAAGGGGGTTGCGGTGCAACCCCTGGCCAGCGCGACACGCGGCTGATTGGAAGATGATGGTCGTTCAGTGTATATGAACGACCATCATCTGCAGATATATCTGTGCAGTGTGTACCCACCTTTACTGGGTGATATCACATTGTTAGTTTTAATGGTAAGGAAGGTGGGTGTAATAGATGTTACACAGAAGAGGTCACTACTATGGGACATGAAATTAACTAAGGGCCTGATTCAGACCCGCTCGTGAGCGCACAGCGCTCGCAAGCGGGTCGATGGTCGGCCAGTGCGCACGCGCGAGCCCCGGAGCGAGTGAGAACTTCACTCGCTCCGGGGCTCGCTACAAAACGGGGCGGCTGTCGATGTTGATCGACAGCTCGCCCCGTTTTGTAGGCGGGTAGGGGGGGTGGCTGGACAAACGGAGGTGTTCCCGAAGGAACGCCTGCCATTTGTGGGCGGCCCTACTGACATCATTCGTGATGTCAGTAATGAACTTCCTGCTCTATTAGAGCAGGAAGTTCACTCGGACTTGCGGGAACCGAGACCCTGCCACAAGGGTCTCGTCGCAAGCCCGATGGTCGCAATAATCGTGACCATCGCCAGGCCGCTCGCAAAAGCTGTGGGTGGTCACCCACAGCTATGCGAGCGACCTGGAGGCGGATTTTTTTTTTTTTCCACCCTGATTTAGAGCGAGCGCTCGCAAATAGCGAGCGCCTCTGAATCAGGCACTAAGACACTACCATGGGGCATAAAAGTAAGTAGAAAAACGTGTCTTTTAGCCCCGCCCCCTCCTCACGCTTCCGTGATTCACAGCAGTTTGGCGTGATGGGGCGGAGCCTGATGACATAGGAAACCGACCCAGCCCTTTAAAGTGGCCCCGGGCATCTCCCGGGGAGCAGATTTCAAAAGTCTGTAAGTATGGGGTAGGGTTAAACAATAGTAGGGAGGGCCCTGCTCGTGAGAGCTTACCATACTAAAATAGAAAGGGAAGCAGTATTAGAGACATGGGGCTGATTCAGCAGTGGGCGCTAATTCATTCACAACTGCGGTCATTTATGGATCGCAGTTGCTAAAATATGCTAATGCCTTAGGGACGCCCACTGCTACCTTCTCATAGCCATCCAACGCCGCGCAACAGTGCAAACATCGGCAACAATGGCGCACATCAGGGAGTCACGCAGCATGTAAGTCAAGCATGACCAGCCACAAACAGCTCTCCTGACACGCAGAGCGCTCTCAAGCTGCGAAGACGATGGCTAATTTATACACGTCCATGAAACAGCTTATAAACGGTCAGACACGCCTGCAGTTTTCTAACCCCCCCCCCCGTGTTATCTCCCCCAAT
Source organism: Taudactylus pleione (assembly GCA_031769625.1). Classification (NCBI taxonomy): domain Eukaryota; kingdom Metazoa; phylum Chordata; class Amphibia; order Anura; family Myobatrachidae; genus Taudactylus; species Taudactylus pleione. The sequence goes on along the minus strand of JAUIMM010000013.1, from coordinate 3,405,145 downwards.
GCTGACTACCTGTCACTTTTTGAGTGATTCCTATGTACGAGAGTAATCGCAAGGCAATTGCTGCATGGGCGCGGTGCAGTGTACAAGCATGCGCTATAGCAAACAATCGCTCGATCGGCGAAAACGTCGGCATTGCATCCTCATGGTCTGAAATTTGCCTATGTGAGATCACCCCATCTAAAACAAATTCCGCTTCTTTAATCGTAAAAGTAGATGCGATTGAAATACGTGCGCTGATTTTCTGAGCATGCCCAGTGCAAATACTCTCCCGGGACTGCCAGGAGCCTCCCGAAAATCAGGTGCCGCTCCCGGCTCCCCGCAAGAGTAGGCAAGTCCCCCACGCTCTCACATGAAATAGGGTGGTTCAGGGGGGAGGGGTAATGATGCGGCTCGTGCTGAATCGCGTCATCACAGCCCCGCCCCCTACTTTACAATGCCGGTAATATCTGCATTATAAAGCGGGGACGAGACCACAAAGACGCGATCGCGCTGACACGCCTCCGCACCTTCCACTTGAGAAGCCCCACACCGTCCCTGTCGGTAAGTATGCATAAAATACGCTCCACAAACGGGCGCACATTCAACCCCACTATGCTGAGGAAATGGCTTTTAACGAAACATGGCGGTTTGGCAGCGTAAGTGCAGCTAATCAACGTTTTCTCTTATTTGTAAGACGCTGGTGGGGACCAGAGTAGGAATGGAGGAGGAAGCTGCCTTGGACGCTGGGCTGTAACCAAGCTGGCTCGCTAAGTGATTTTTCAGTGGTAGAACTGAGATGTAGTTATACGACCGGCAGCTGCAAGGTCACATTCCCGACGCCGGAACACCGGCTAAGGAGTTACGACAGACGTGAAGATACCGACGCCTGTCATAATCCCGACGCCGGAAAGTAGAATGACACGGGCCCGATCGAGGTAAGTATAGGCTCCCGTTCTACTTAGCGGCGGGGAGGGAGGGTTAGGTTTAGGGCACCCCGGGGGGACTTAGGGTTAGGCACCCCACCAAGAAGGTTAGGGTTAGGCTAGGGGAATGGTGGGTTACGCTGTTACGGTTAGGCACTAGGGGGGAGGTTAGGGTTAGGCACCCCCCGGGAGGATTAGGCTTAGGGAGTGGGGGTTAGGTTTAAGTACTAACGGGGGGAGGTTAGGGTTAGGCACTAAGGGGGAGGTTAGAGTTAGGCACCCCTATAGGTGGGTTAGGGTTAGGGGGGGGAGAGGGTTAGACTGACTTACCTGCGCTGTCGGCATTCTGTCCTGCCAGGCTCTCCCTGTCGGGATTTGAACCGGCGGCTAAACAGCTGCCAGTAAAACAATCCCATTCCGTAGAACTACTGTGGTAGAAACAATGCCGTCTTCCCAAGTGGTGCCATCGTCACATGCCACCCTCGTCTCAAGTTCTGCACAATACAAAGCAATCACTTCTCCACATCTACATTGCTATAAACAGCCACCCTCAGCCCAAGTCCAATTCACAGCTAAACTATAATTGAAAATAAATATTGGAAATGTGTATGCTGGGTCCACGGCCGCTACGCTAATTGCTAAGATGACTGCTTGCTGCGCCATTTTTTTTTTGTGGGCCATCTCTTTCTTTGCTGCATTTTATCCCGATTCTCCAACTCCAGAATAGGAAAACGGGATAACAGGAACGCTATCCTGAAAGGGCACTTGTCACGTACGTTGTAAGAAGCCATTTTGTGAGCTAACCAAATAATCATGAGGATAATGGCTAGGCTAACAAAATGGATGTTTCAGCAACGTCATTAGTCTCACTTCATAGCCTGTGTTCTCATGAATATTGTTTCTGCGCACAATATCATACTGCTCAACTTTTAAGAGGACAACATGGCACACACAAAGGGAGACAATTGAGTCAGAGCCCTCAAATTGGGACTGCCCCCCATAAAATGGGACAATGGGGAGGTATGAAATATGACTGCCCCAGTTTTATTTTGGTGAGGGATACACTTAAATTAGCATCCTTATGGCTTGATTCAGGTGCGCACGCTATTGCAGCTGCAACTGTGTCATTTGCCTCAGAGCGACTGCTGGGTTCAGTGCAACTGCATCTTTAGTCACAGTCGCTGACCTCGACACACCCGCGTCAGGCTAGCCACACCCCTGTAACCTCCCTGAAATGCCATTTCGATCTGCGACTCCCGGTTGTAACCATCGGGACGTACGCGCAGACTGATAGCGTGGGCTGCTTGCGTGCAGCATCTACATTACTTGCACCTCAGAATCAGACCCTTAGGGGTATATATACTAAAGTGCGGGGCTTTTAGAAGTGGAGATGTTGCCCATAGCAACCAATCAGATTCTAGCTATTATTATCTAGAAGGTGCTAGATAAATGTTAAGTAGAGTCTGAATGGTTGCTATGGGCAACATCTCCAGTTCTAAAAACCCGCACTTTAGTAAATATACCCTTCAGTGTCAATGGTGCACAAGAATAGCATTAGGAAAGCCATTTTCTGCAGAAGCGCAAACCGTATTACCTTACTATCTGTCTCCTCCTCCCCAGTCACCAGCCCCTCCCATTATGTAAATGAGGAGCCGGATTCAGTACATTTGATAGAGAAGGGAGAGTGCGTTTGCATAACGTATTATTTCAATAAACAATAGTAAATTATTGATGTTAAAGTGTCATAAGGAAAAATAGCTGATCTTGCTGTATGGATAATTTTAAATTGCACTTTTAAATATAACGTTCTGAGGAGTATTTACTGGCCCCCCCTTTGTTTCGGAACCTTCGAGGATCTATATCAGCGCTGCTCTGATTGACAGAGCTGCTTATAGGGCACTTCTCTGAGTGCATTTCCAGAGCACTATACTGTTCTTTACAGCAGTCATAAAGAATTGCAGTCTGGGAATGATTTGTCAGACATGAAAATATAGGAGCGAGCAGGCTGAGGGTGTCTGTTTTCCTGCACTGTGTACAAAAAGACTCTGCCCCATTGCATATAGCCACGACCAGCTCCAGGTACCGATTACGATATATATACTCACAAATTCGCTATCTTATTCTCTCCTAGCATACGGCCTGATTCAGAGATGTACACTGACCCCATGTTTGAAGATCTGCGCATGTATAGATTTCCGTCTGCGAGCTCGCTCACAGTTCCCGGATGCTGCAGCCTGACTGACTGGCCGCGACCGTTTGGGGACAGAGCGGGGCGGCGTCAGGCAGCGCCCCTGAAAACGGGGGGCATACTAAGTGATCCTATGCTAGCTGTGTGGACGCAGTTTCAGATGCTGCTGCCGTTATTGTAACTACATTCCAGTCAGGACCAATGACCACTTACATTATGGGGGTGCTTGTGGTAAAATGGAGGGACTAGGGCTCCATGGATAGAGAATCTTGTGGTAAAACGGAGGGACTAGGGCTCCATGGATAGAGAATCTTGTGGTAAAACGGAGGGACTAGGGCTCCATGGATAGAGATACTTGGGGTAAAACGGAGGGACTAGGACTCCATGGATAGTGGTGCTTGTGATAAAATGGAGGGACTAGGGCTCCACGGATAGCGGCGCTTGTGGTAAAATGGAGGGACTGGGGCACCATGGATGGTTGCGCTTGTGGTAAAACGGAGGGACTAGGGCTCCATGGATAGAGATACTTGTGGTAAAACGGAGGGACTAGGGCTCCATGGATAGTGGCGCTTGTGATAAAATGGAGGGACTAGGGCTCCACGAATAGTGGCGCTTGTGGTAAAATGGAGGGACTGGGGCTCCATGGATGATGGCGCTTGTGGTATAACGGAGGGACTAGGGTTCCATGGATAGAGATACTTGTGGTAAAATGGAGGGACTAGGGCTCCATGGATAGCGGCGCTTGTGGTAAAATGGAGGGACTAGGGCTCCATGGATAGTGGTGCTTGTGATAAAATGGAGGGACTAGGGCTCCACGAATAGCGGCGCTTGTGGTAAAATGGAGGGACTGGGGCTCCGTGGATGGTGGCGCTTGTGGTAAAACGGAGGGACTAGGGCTCCATGGATAGAGATACTTGTGGTAAAATGGAGTGACTAGGGCTCCACGGATAGCAGTGCTTGTGGTAAAATGGAGGGACTAGGGCTCCGTGGATGGTGGTGCTTGTGGTAAAACGGAGGGACTAGGGCTCCATGGATAGTGGTGCTTGTGGTAAAACGGAGGGACTAGGGTCCATGGATAGTGGTGCTAGTGGTAAAATGGAGGGACTGGGGCTCCATGGATAGAGATACTTGTGGTAAAATGGAGGGACTAGGGCTCCATGGATAGTAGCGCTTGTGGTAAAATGGAGGGACTAGGGCTCCATGGATATTGACGCTTGTGGTAAAATGGAGGGACTAGGGTGTAGATTTACTAAAGCTTTTAAAACAAGTGGTTGTGTTGCCCATAGCAACCAATCAGATACTGTCTATCATTTTCTAGAATGCAATAGGGAAATTATAGCTTTTTTCTGAATGGTTGCTGTGGCCAACAACACCACTTATCTGTTTTGGAAGCTTTAGTAAATCCACCCCTATGGCTTCATGTATAGTGGTCCTTGTGGTAAAATGTCCTTCTGCGCATGACACTAGAGGGACTTCTGGGTCATAAACTCGTAAGTCCCTCATTCACAAAGGATAGGTCTTACCGAGAGAGCTGTCTTTGTGATGCATGGGAAGGGTGCCGGCATGCATTGCATCCTAAATGCGATGCGTCATCCATCCCGCCCCTGATCTAGAGTAAGCGGTCAGTGAGAATTAGGGCTAATGACACAAAAACGCCTAAAGACATAGGAACCCAGCCCCCCGAAGTGTCCCCCCGAAGTGTCCAGCTGTGTCTCCTCTCTGGGCTTCTGCTGGAGAGGAGATAGCAAAAGTCGGCAAGTTTGCAATACGCTGTATCAATCATCACATTTTGGATGTGATACATTTATTTTATTTATTTATTACCAGTTATTTATATAGCGCACACATATTGCGCAGCGCTGTACAGAGAATATTTGGCCATTCACATCAGTCCCTGCCCCAGTGGAGCTTACAATCTATGGACCCGATTCAGACCCGCTCGCAAGATGCGATCGCTCGCTGGCAAAAAGGGTCCGGATATGTAAATTAAGCGCTCGCACTGCGTCGCGTAAGGACGCCCACTGTGTGTTAGCGAGCTACGGCAAAGTGCGCTCGCAAGTGTCTGAAGATGCCCCCTTGACACTCGCAACACACGTCATCTCCGGGAAATGTATGATTAATCGGGACCATCTTGAGCCATTGGAGCTGCTCGCAGCCCATGGAGTTGCCTTTCCCCGCCACAAGAACTGCGATCAGCGCTGGCTGAAATACATGCAGGTGACATGTACAATGACGCTACTTTGCTAATTATGCACGCCCTTTAAACAGCGTTTTGGCGGGCAGACACGCCTGCGTTCGCAACAGTCCCCCATTCACATGCACCTTCCCCTGTTACCACCCACAAACGGCGCTATCTGTCACTCAAAGCAGCGACCTGATAGTGGCTTACGAGCCACCAAAATCAGATCGCAACGAATGCCTTGCGCACGCGCACTGCGAACTATACGCATGCGCAGATGGGCGAACATCGCTCACAGCGAGCGATCGCGCCTTAGCGAGCGGGTCTGAATCAGGTCCTATGTTTCCTTCAGCATGCTTACACACTAGGGTAAATTTTGTTGGGAGCCAATTTTTTGGAGTGTGGAAGGAAACCAGAGCACCCGGAGGAAACCCACGCAAGCACAGGGAGAATATATAAGCTCCACACAGTTAGGGCCGTAGTGGGAAATGAACCCAGGACCTCAGTGCTGTGAGGGACACCCCGCCACTGATTGCATGCATAAGAACACTACAATCGTTATTAAAATGGCAAAAGACAGCTCTTCCGAAAAGAGCTGTCCGTTGCGATGAGAGGACCTCTGGGTTTATGACTTGGGAGTCTTTCTGCGTATGCGCGGGGGACCCTGGGAGGGATCCTATTGGATCCTTCATAGGGAATATTGCGAAAAGGACCCGTAGGCTTCTATCGTTAACAAACTCTGGAACGTTACAGTTTCCAGAGCTTTGTAGAGAATGTTACTTTCGAGTATGGGCGCTGTGTTCACACCCACAACTCCATAGGATTGCATTATGCGAGCACAGCGCGGCATGGCGTAGCGTAGCTCACGCGGCCACAGCTAACCGCATGACGTGATGCGTGCGCGATCGTCAAAGAGGACACATCTGTACGTATGGGAAATGTGGTGAAACCGCATTTCAGCGTTAGTGCATCCCGCCCTGAGGGCCTGATTCAGACCCGCTCGCGAGCGTATAGCGCTCGCTATGGGTCGATGGCCGGACAGTGCGCATGTGCGGTGTGTGCACTGCGCATGCGCGGGCCCCGGAGCGAGCGAGAAATCGACAGCTTGCCCCGTTTTGTAGGCGGGTCGGGTAGGTGGCTGCACAAACGGAGGCGTTCCCTTATTAGAGCAGGAAGTTCACTGGGGCTTGCGATGGACGATACCCTACCACAAGGGTCTTGTCGCAAGCCCGATGGTCGCGATAATCGCGACCATCGCCAGGCCGCCCGCTAAAGCTGTGGTTGGTCACCCAAAGCTTAGCGAGCGGCCTGGAGGCCGAGGTTAAAAGTAAAATGGCCCGCCCTGATTCAGAGCGAGCGCTCGAAAATAGCGAGCGCCTCTGAATCAGGGCCTGAGTCTCCATTAATAACAGCTTGTAAATAATTGTCAGGTAGACGTCTCCCAGCGTTAGTGCATCCCGCCATGGGTCTCCATCTATAACAGCGAGTAAATAATTGTCAGCCTCTGTATCCTGAGTGACAGTCCCTCCCATACTGTCCATCTCCTTATCACATCACTTCCAGCCGATGACGGATCCCAGTTAGCAGCTTGATGAAATGGAATGGGATTATTCAGATAGGACCGTGCACGCCTGGGTAGAAAGTACTCCGTACTACGCTGTCTTCTTAATGTTTCAAACTATTCATTTCTGACATAAATTTAAAGGATTTAACTTCCAGTGAATTCAGTGGAATTTTTTTTTAACCTAAATTGCTGTGTACATATGGATGGCATCTAGGCATTGTGCTAATTACAAGTATATTTCCTTATGTTTTCATATTAGGAGAAGGTGAGAAGTCAGTGTGTCCTGATGTCTGTGTATTAGGAGGAGGGGAGAGGTCAGTGTGTCCTGATGTCTGTGTATTACGAGGAGGGGAGAGGTCAGTGTGTCCTGATGTCTGTGTATTAGGAGGAGGGGAGAGGTCAGTGTGTCCTGATGTCTGTGTATTAGGAGGAGGGGAGAGGTCAGTGTGTCCTGATGTCTATGAATTAGGAGGAGGGAAGAGGTCAGTGTGTCCTGATGTCTGTGTATTAGGAGGAGGGGAGGGGTCAGTGTGTCCTGATGTCTGTGTATTAGGAGGAGGGGAGAGGTCAGTGTGTCCTGATGTCTGTGTATTAGGAGGAGGGGGGAGGTCAGTGTGTCCTGATGTCTGTGTATTAGGAGGAGGAGAGCGGTCAGTGTGTCCTGATGTCTATGAATTAGGAGGAGGGGAGAGGTCAGTGTGTCCTGATGTCTGTGTATTAGGAGGAGGGGAGAGGTCAGTGTGTCCTGATGTCTGTGTATTAGGAGGAGGGGAGGGGTCAGTGTGTCCTGATGTCTGTGTATTAGGAGGAGGGAAGAGGTCAGTGTGTCCTGATGTCTGTGTATTAGGAGGAGGGGAGAGGTCAGTGTGTCCTGATGTCTGTGCATTAGGAGGAGGGGAGAGGTCAGTGTGTCCTGATGTCTGTGTATTAGGAGGAGGGGAGGGGTCAGTGTGTCCTGATGTCTGTGTATTAGGAGGAGGGGAGAGGTCAGTGTGTCCTGATGTCTATGAATTAGGAGGAGGGGAGAGGTCAGTGTGTCCTGTTGTCTGTGTATTAGGAGGAGGGGAGAGGTCAGTGTGTCCTGATGTCTATGAATTAGGAGGAGGGGAGAGGTCAGTGTGTCCTGATGTCTGTGTAATATGAATACATGTTCCTTAATACACGGACAACACTCTGGACCTGATTCAGACCCGCTCGCAAGATGCGATCGCTCGCTGGCAAAAAGGGCCTGGATATGTAAATTAAGCCCACTGTGTGTTAGCGAGCTATGGCAAAGTGCACTCACAAATGTCTGAAGATGCCCCCTTGCCACTCGCAACACATGTCTTCTCCGGGAAATGAAGGATTAATCGGGACCATCTTGAGCCATTGGAGCTGCTCGCAGCCCTTGGGGTTTCCTTTCCCCGCCGCAAGCACTGCGATCAGTGCGGGCTGAAATACATGCAGGTGACGTGTACAATGACGCTACTTTGCTAATTATGCACGGCGTTTTGGCGGGCAGACACGCCTGCGTTCGCAACACCACTCCCCCGTTCACATGCACCTTCCCCTGTTGCCACCCACAAACGGCGCTATCTGTCACTCAAAGCAGCGACCTGATAGTGGCTTACGAGCTACCAAAATCAGATCGCAATGAATGGCTCGCGCACGCGTACTGCGATTATACGTATGCGCAGATGGGCGAAAATCGCTCACAGCGAGCGATCGCGCCTTAGCGAGCGGGTCTGAATCAGGTCCTCTTTCTCTCTCCATAATACTTATATATAAATTGTATTCATATGATGTAACTCTCTCTCTCTATATATATATATGTGTGTGTGTATCTATCTATCTATCTCTATTTACCTATCTATATCTTTATAAATATAATCTAATACATGCATATGCCTTTTTGTATGACTCTCTATAAAGGTGTGTGTGAAATGACTGGACATGTATCACACATATTGTTGATTCTCCTCTCTCTTTTGCATATCTTATATATCACTTATTTTCTAAATTTGCCAACAGTATATTGGAAGCAGACTGATGACAGATTGTGTGGGAGAAGAACACAGGATGCAGGCAGATGATCCAAGAAGCAGATCGAGAATGTGAGCGGACGTCGAGACAACAAGTAGGCTTCAAGGATGATGCTCTACACTGCAGCTGTGGGGTACATCCTTTATGTGCAGTATTCAGTGTCCGTAGCCCACACGTTGCCCACCCCGTACTGGTTTTACTGAACCTGGGAGCTCCAGAGCAGGACTGCCAGGCTGGGGACCTTCCCGGAAGTCATCGTACCTCTTGGTGTCACCTCTGAATCTTCTCCTCTTTGGTTTCTTGGACTGGAATTATAAATTCAAATTCATTCTTTCACCCCCACTCCATTGTCTTGTGGCAGGCCCACCTTTTCATGGTCACATTCTGGACCCAAACATCGGACTTGTGGCTACTGAAGACTTAGCCATTTAAATATGGCAGCTGGAGTGGCTACGTGGCTCCCCTTTGCTCGAGCAGCAGCGGTGGGATGGCTTCCCCTTGCAAAGAGGCAAATGCCCAAGCCCCCCAGTGACAAAAGGAAGAGGAATGATGAGATACTTGTGGTGAATGTAAGCGGAAGGAAGTTCCAGACTTGGAGAAACACTTTGGACCGGTACCCTGACACCCTGTTGGGCAGCACAGAGAAAGAATTCTTCTTCAACCAAGAGACGCAAGAATACTTTTTTGACCGCGATCCGGAGATGTTTAGACACATTCTCAACTTCTACCGGACAGGCAAGTTGCATTATCCTCGCCATGAATGCATCCAGGCCTTCGATGAAGAGTTGTCATTCTATGGTATCATACCTGAGATCATTGGAGATTGCTGTCTAGAAGAATATCGCGACCGCAAGAAAGAAAACCTGGAGAGGCTAGCAGAGGACACGGAAGCGGAGACTGCTGGCGATACCCCCCTGCCCCCCGATAGCACCTTCCGGCAGCGACTGTGGAGAGCCTTTGAAAACCCCCACACCAGCACTATGGCCCTTGTCTTCTACTATGTCACCGGTTTCTTCATTGCCGTGTCGGTGATAGCAAACGTGGTGGAGACTGTGCCTTGTCGCCCACCCGCTGGGCGCCTTAAGGAGCTGCCATGTGGGGAAAAGTATGTACTAGCCTTTGACTGCATGGATACAGCCTGTGTCCTTATATTCACCTTCGAGTACCTCATGCGGCTATTTGCAGCCCCAAGCCGTTGTAAGTTTATGCGTAGTGTTATGAGCATCATCGATGTTGTGGCCATAATGCCGTACTACATAGGCCTGGTCATGCCGGACAACGAGAATGTGAGTGGTGCCTTTGTCACGTTGCGTGTTTTCCGCGTCTTCCGGATCTTCAAGTTCTCCAGACACTCCCAGGGGCTGCGGATCCTTGGCTACACCTTGAAGAGCTGTGCCTCCGAGCTTGGCTTCCTCCTCTTCTCCCTCACCATGGCCATCATCATCTTCGCCACCGTCATGTTCTATGCTGAGAAGGGAACGAGCAAGACAAAGTTCACCAGCATTCCTGCTGCCTTCTGGTACACCATCGTTACCATGACAACACTGGGGTGAGTCACGTGATCTCTTATAGGGCCTGATAGTTATGTTGGTTACCATGACATCCGGGGAGCGAGTCACGTGATGCTGTTCATCCCCGTGACAGATGCCATGGTTACCATTACAGTTCTAGGATGAGTCATGCGATATCATAAAGCTTCTCAAGGGGACGTGTTGTATAAAACAATTATAAGTCAGCCTCAAAAACAACACTCCGGTGCACTAAAAGCCTTCCATAAAATGCAGGCTTTGTTTTTGTTAACTGATGAATATATATCTCTCGATGTGTTGGGCTTTCATAAATGTATACGGCTTGGTTACCCTGTATTTATAGTTATGGGCCAGAGTTCTCTTAAAATTGGAATGATTATAAAACAGCAAATACCGTCCTAATGGTCAATAAAGCTTATCGCGTCTTTTTTTTTTTTTTTTTTAAGTGTCTTGTATTGAATATTGGGGAGCTTAACATTTTTGGGAGATCATCCATTGACCACCCTGGCTCAGTGATGATCAGTCTCGGGGAGTAGTAACATTGTGGGCCCTATTTATTAATGCATTGTTCCCTGAAAACCATGCGGAAATGTCAGTTTACTCATGATGCAAGAGTCCACGCTACTTACCAGAAGCTGAACGCAGCAGCTGTCAGAGACGCGTTGTGTCGCACGGCTACGTAGATGCGTAACCATATTAATTCATTATTGTAAATTGACACTTATAGGCTGATTCTGAGTGGTGTGCTGCTGAGATCGCGTTAGCATCTTTTGTGCGACTGTCACCGCTTCCACTCAGAGTACAAGCATGTGCCTGTATGTGCAAGGACCAGGGCGCCCACTTTGTGTGTCTTTAGACGCCGTAATACCGGTTAGTGCGTCTGTAGAGGCAACCAACGTATGCGCCATTGAAACTTGCATCGGCCCCATGCTAGGTGCAGATTCTCCATCTGAGTATGGCCTTCAATGTGAGCGACTTAGAGACCGAGGGGCTGATTCATCACTGCACGCAAGTGCAATGCTGAACGCAGATTCCCGATTATCGCACGCAGCTCCTTCTATATCTCTGCCTGATTGACAGGCAAAAGGAATTTAAGGGGCGGTGCAGGGGGCGGCCGGCGTTCCCGGAAACAGGGGTGTGCCTGTCCAGTTTTCCGGGAGTGGCAAGGCCACGGGCTGTGTCGACGGACGCAGTTTCCTGGCCTCTCAAGCTGGCCAGCCTGGGTAAGCTGAGGCTTACTCAGCTGGCTGACGGCCCGACGCCGTCCATTATCGCGACCGTTGGTTGCGATGGTGATCCCAGCCTGCGACCTGGGTCACAGAGCTGTGATTGCAAATGCACAGCAAGGGGTGTCATACAGGGGGTGTCATACAGGGGGGTGTCATACAGGGGGTGTCATACAGGGGGGTGTCATACAGGGGGGTGTCATACAGGGGGTGTCATACAGGGAGGTGTCATACAGGGGGTGTCATACACCTCCTGCTGCATTTGCATATTAATAAGGACGGAATTACAAGGTATTACGGATGTGCGAGAGGGGAAGTGGGCTTTGCGATTGCAGTTATTAGCATACTTTCGCAGCAGAACTGCGTGCATAATTGCTACCACGATCGCAATAGCGATCCTTGCTGAATATCAGGCCCTGTGTCTGAAAAATAACAGATTGTGGGCGGGATGTACTAAAGGGGAAAATGCAGCCAATAATCCAAAAAACTACAGTTTTCGGAGTTCTGGCCGCATTCCCCGTATGTACCAAGCTTCGGAATGCGATACTTTGTGAAGCTTGGACCCGGCGGGCCACGCCACCTATAGCTGGCATTGCCCAATAGAAACCTATGGGCTTCTCTTTGCATTGTGCCCTGGGAGGGATCCAATAAAAATGCGTCAAAAGGTAATTATCGCAGCGACAGTGACATTTATCGCCGCAATCAGTGCTAGTTTAATAAATAGGCCAATTAATCACTTGAATGTATTTTAGAAGGAGAGATGAACGGGGGTCCGTGGGCAGATGCTGTCTTCTGCCTGTGTCCCCTCTCCATAATACTTTCTCTGAGCAATACTATCATTATTCCAAGGATGCGCATATCGCCTTCGCTGGCACTCTACTCACTGCAGAAGTGGATGGATAGCTGATACCTGGCTCATTACAGCCAGCATAATGACCTTGCAGGTTCCTGGCTGTGGTAAGAGGCTCGGACGGGAGGGGTCCATTTGTAAATGAAATGCCTAAGCTCTAATAAGAATATTAGATAATATCAGCAATTTCCTTTCATTCTCTAAATGCCAACGTTCTTTAACTTCCACTAGTCTGATGAAAGCTGCATGCTGATTGGTTAAAAAAATGAAAGAAAAAATAAAAACCCTATGGTGGTAGTCAAGGGGTTAATGTTTCTGTACACGGTGCCTCGCAGTTGGATAGCGGCATGTTAAATAGGATGGGTAAAAGGACGGATAGAGATAAGCGCATTATGTATATGTATAGTATTGCAATATTGTATTGTACGCAGACATTGTGTGACAAATAGCTTAAAGGTGCGTACACACGGTACAACCTGCACAACAAGAGATATCGCCGATAGTTTTCCCTTCAACTTTCTGTAGTGCTGGGAAAAAGATTTTGGGTGTACACACTGATAGATATGTATGATAGACATTGGGTGTACACACTGATAGATATGTATGATAGACATTGGGTGTACACACTGATAGATATGTATGATAGACATTGGGTGTACACTGATAGATATGTATGATCGACATTGGGTGTACACACTGATAGATATCTATGATAGACATTGGGTGTACACACTGATAGATATGTATGATAGACATTGGGTGTACACACTGATAGATATGTATGATAGACATTGGGTGTACACACTGATAGATATATATGATAGACATTGGGTGTACACACTGATAGATATCTATGATAGACATTGGGTGTACACACTGATAGATATGTATGATAGACATTGGGTGTATACCCTTATAGATATATATGATAGACATTGGGTGTACACACTGATAGATATGTATGATAGACATTGGGTGTACACACTGATAGATATGTATGATAGACATTGGGTGTACACACTGATAGATATGTATGATAGACATTGGGTGTACACACTATTAGATATGTATGATAGACATTGGGTGTACACACTGATAGATATCTATGATAGACATTGGGTGTACACTGATAGATATGTATGATAGACATTGGGTGTACACACTGATAGATATCTATGATAGACATTGGGTGTACACACTGATAGATATGTATGATAGACATTGGGTGTACACACTGATAGATCTCTATGATAGACATTGGGTGTACACACTGATAGATATCTATGATAGACATTGGGTGTACACACTGATAGATATATATGATAGACATTGGGTGTACACACTGATAGATATATATGATAGACATTGGGTGTACACACTGATAGATATCTATGATAGACATTGGGTGTACACACTGATAGATATCTATGATAGACATTGGGTGTACACACTGATAGATATGTATGATAGACATTGGGTGTACACACTGATAGATATCTATGATAGACATTGGGTGTACACACTGATAGATATCTATGATAGACATTGGGTGTACACACTGATAGATATGTATGATAGACATTGGGTGTACACACTGATAGATATGTATGATAGACATTGGGTGTACACACTGATAGATATCTATGATAGACATTGGGTGTACACACTGATAGTTATATATGATAGACATTGGGTGTACACACTGATAGATATGTATGATAGACATTGGGTGTACACACTGATAGATATCTATGATAGACATTGGGTGTACACACTGATAGATATCTATGATAGACATTGGGTGTACACACTGATAGATCTCTATGATAGACATTGGGTGTACACACTGATAGATATCTATGATAGACATTGGGTGTACACACTGATAGATATATATGATAGACATTGGGTGTACACACTGATAGATATATATGATAGACATTGGGTGTACACACTGATAGATATCTATGATAGAAAATGGGTGTACACACTGATAGATATCTATGATAGACATTGGGTGTACACACTGATAGATATATATGATAGACATTGGGTGTACACACTGATATATATATGATAGACATTGGGTGTACACACTGATAGATATCTATGATAGACATTGGGTGTACACACTGATAGATATCTATGATAGACATTGGGTGTACACACTGATAGATATCTATGATAGACATTGGGTGTACACACTGATATATATATATATGATAGACATTGGGTGTACACATGATATACATTGGGTGTACACGCTGATAGATATATATGATAGACATTGGGTGTACACACTGATAGATATCTATGATAGACATTAGGTGTACACACTGATATATATCTATGATAGACATTGGGTGTACACACTGATAGATATTTATGATAGACATTGGGTGTACACACTGATAGATATATATGGTAGACTTTGGGTGTACACACTGATAGATATATATGATAGACATTGGGTGTACACACTGATAGATATCTATGATAGACATTGGGTGTACACACTGATAGATATATATGATAGACATTGGGTGTACACACTGATAGATATGTATGATAGACATTGGGTGTACACACTGATAGATATCTATGATAGACATTGGGTGTACACACTGATAGATCTCTATGATAGACATTGGGTGTACACACTGATAGATATCTATGATAGACATTGGGTGTACACACTGATAGATATATATGATAGACATTGGGTGTACACACTGATAGATATATATGATAGACATTGGGTGTACACACTGATAGATATCTATGATAGACATTGGGTGTACACACTGATATATATATATATGATAGACATTGGGTGTACACATGATATACATTGGGTGTACACGCTGATAGATATATATGATAGACATTGGGTGTACACACTGATAGATATCTATGATAGACATTAGGTGTACACACTGATATATATCTATGATAGACATTGGGTGTACACACTGATAGATATATATGATAGACATTGGGTGTACACACTGATAGATATGTATGATAGACATTGGGTGTACACACTGATAGATATCTATGATAGACATTGGGTGTACACACTGATAGATCTCTATGATAGACATTGGGTGTACACACTGATAGATATCTATGATAGACATTGGGTGTACACACTGATAGATATATATGATAGACATTGGGTGTACACACTGATAGATATATATGATAGACATTGGGTGTACACACTGATAGATATCTATGATAGACATTGGGTGTACACACTGATAGATATCTATGATAGACATTGGGTGTACACACTGATATATATATATATGATAGACATTGGGTGTACACATGATATACATTGGGTGTACACGCTGATAGATATATATGATAGACATTGGGTGTACACACTGATAGATATCTATGATAGACATTAGGTGTACACACTGATATATATCTATGATAGACATTGGGTGTACACACTGATAGATATTTATGATAGATATTGGGTGTACACACTGATAGATATATATGGTAGACTTTGGGTGTACACACTGATAGATATATATGATAGACATTGGGTGTACACACTGATAGATATCTATGATAGACATTGGGTGTACACACTGATAGATATATATGATAGACATTGGGTGTACACACTGATAGATATGTATGATAGACATTGGGTGTACACACTGATAGATTCTATGATAGACATTGGGTGTACACACTGATAGATATATATGATAGATATTTCAGTGAAATAATCTCTTAACAGGCAAATCGTGTGAAATTGTCCTTGTTGGCCTGCATGTACAGACGACCATAGATATCATTATCGTTCATGCAGGAACACGCACCTTTGGTCGTTTGTTCATTGCATAAAAATGAACGATATGAACAATTTATCGTTCATCGTTATCGTTCATTAAAATCATACCGTGTGTACGCACCATTACATATGTCTTCTTTTCTGCTTTCATCAAGATCACGTTTGTCTGGGCTGTATATACATAGGGTGATACTATATAGGATGTCTGTGCTGTATATACATAGGGTGATACTATATAGGATGTCTGTGCTGTATATACATAGGGTGATACTATATAGGATGTCTGGCTGTGCTGTATATACATAGGGTGATACTATATAGGATGTCTGTGCTGTGTATACATAGGGTGATACTATATAGGATGTCTGTCTGTGCTGTATATACATAGGGTGATACTATATAGGATGTCTGTCTGTGCTGTATGTACATAGGGTGATACTATATAGGATGTCTGTCTCTGCTGTATATACATAGGGTGATACTATATAGGATGTATGTCTGTGCTGTATGTACATAGGGTGATACTATATAGGATGTCTGTCTGTGCTGTATATACATAGGGTAATACTATATAGGACATCTGTCTGTGCTGTATATACATAAGGTAATACTATATAGGATGTCTGGCTGTGCTGTATATACATAGGGTGATACTATATAGGATGTGTCTGTGCTGTATATACATAGGGTAATACTATATAGGATGTCTGTCTGTATTTGCTCTATGTACATAGGGTGATACTATACAGGATGTTTGTCTGTGCTGTATATACATAGGGTGATACTGTACACACTGATAGATATCTATGATAGACATTGGGTGTACACACTGATAGATATCTATGATAGACATTGGGTGTACACACTGATAGATATATATGATAGACATTGGGTGTACACACTGATAGATATCTATGATAGACATTGGGTGTACACACTGATAGATATCTATGATAGACATTGGGTGTACACACTGATAGATATGTATGATAGACATTGGGTGTACACACTGATAGATATGTATGATAGACATTGGGTGTACACACTGATAGATATCTATGATAGACATTGGGTGTACACACTGATAGTTATATATGATAGACATTGGGTGTACACACTGATAGATATGTATGATAGACATTGGGTGTACACACTGATAGATATCTATGATAGACATTGGGTGTACACACTGATAGATATCTATGATAGACATTGGGTGTACACACTGATAGATCTCTATGATAGACATTGGGTGTACACACTGATAGATATCTATGATAGACATAGGGTGTACACACTGATAGATATATATGATAGACATTGGGTGTACACACTGATAGATATCTATGATAGACATTGGGTGTACACACTGATATATATATGATAGACATTGGGTGTACACACTGATAGATATCTATGATAGACATTGGGTGTACACACTGATAGATATCTATGATAGACATTGGGTGTACACACTGATAGATATCTATGATAGACATTGGGTGTACACACTGATAGATATATATGATAGACATTGGGTGTACACACTGATAGATATGTATGATAGACATTGGGTGTACACACTGATAGATTCTATGATAGACATTGGGTGTACACACTGATAGATATATATGATAGATATTTCAGTGAAATAATCTCTTAACAGGCAAATCGTGTGAAATTGTCCTTCTTGGCCTGCATGTACAGATGACCATAGATATCATTATCGTTCATGCAGGAACACGCACCTTTGGTCGTTTGTTCATTGCATAAAAATGAACGATATGAACAATTTATCGTTCATCGTTATCGTTCATTAAAATCATACCGTGTGTACGCACCATTACATATGTCTTCTTTTCTGCTTTCATCAAGATCACGTTTGTCTGGGCTGTATATACATAGGGTGATACTATATAGGATGTCTGTGCTGTATATACATAGGGTGATACTATATAGGATGTCTGTGCTGTATATACATAGGGTGATACTATATAGGATGTCTGTGCTGTATATACATAGGGTGATACTATATAGGATGTCTGTGCTGTATATACATAGGGTGATACTATATAGGATGTCTGTCTGTGCTGTATATACATAGGGTGATACTATATAGGATGTCTGTGCTGTGTGTACATGGGGTGATACTATATAGGATGTCTGTCTGTGCTGTATATACATAGGGTGATACTATATAGGATGTCTGTCTGTGCTGTATGTACATAGGGTGATACTATATAGGATGTCTGTCTGTGCTGTATGTACATAGGGTGATACTATATAGGATGTCTGTCTGTGCTGTATGTACATAGGGTGATACTATATAGGATGTCTGTCTGTGCTGTATGTACATAGGGTGATACTATATAGGATGTCTGTCTGTGCTGTATATACATAGGGTAATACTATATAGGACATCTGTCTGTGCTGTATATACATAAGGTAATACTATATAGGATGTCTGGCTGTGCTGTATATACATAGGGTGATACTATATAGGATGTGTCTGTGCTGTATATACATAGGGTAATACTATATAGGATGTCTGTCTGTATTTGCTCTATGTACATAGGGTGATACTATACAGGATGTTTGTCTGTGCTGTATATACATAGGGTGATACTGTACACACTGATAGATATCTATGATAGACATTGGGTGTACACACTGATAGATATCTATGATAGACATTGGGTGTACACACTGATAGATATATATGATAGACATTGGGTGTACACACTGATAGATATATATGATAGACATTGGGTGTACACACTGATAGATATATATGATAGACATTGGGTGTACACACTGATAGATATCTATGATAGACAATGGGTGTACACACTGATAGATATCTATGATAGACATTGGGTGTACACACTGATAGATATATATGATAGACATTGGGTGTACACACTGATATATATATGATAGACATTGGGTGTACACACTGATAGATATCTATGATAGACATTGGGTGTACACACTGATAGATATCTATGATAGACATTGGGTGTACACACTGATAGATATCTATGATAGACATTGGGTGTACACACTGATAGATATCTATGATAGACATTGGGTGTACACACTGATATATATATATATATGATAGACATTGGGTGTACACATGATATACATTGGGTGTACACACTGATAGATATATATGATAGACATTGGGTGTACACACTGATAGATATCTATGATAGACATTAGGTGTACACACTGATATATATCTATGATAGACATTGGGTGTACACACTGATAGATATTTATGATAGACATTGGGTGTACACACTGATAGATATATATGGTAGACTTTGGGTGTACACACTGATAGATATATATGATAGACATTGGGTGTACACACTGATAGATATCTATGATAGACATTGGGTGTACACACTGATAGATATATATGATAGACATTGGGTGTACACACTGATAGATATGTATGATAGACATTGGGTGTACACACTGATAGATATCTATGATAGACATTGGGTGTACACACTGATAGATATCTATGATAGACATTGGGTGTACACACTGATAGATATGTATGATAGACATTGGGTGTACACACTGATAGATATGTATGATAGACATTGGGTGTACACACTGATAGATATCTATGATAGACATTGGGTGTACACACTGATAGTTATATATGATAGACATTGGGTGTACACACTGATAGATATGTATGATAGACATTGGGTGTACACACTGATAGATATCTATGATAGACATTGGGTGTACACACTGATAGATATCTATGATAGACATTGGGTGTACACACTGATAGATCTCTATGATAGACATTGGGTGTACACACTGATAGATATCTATGATAGACATTGGGTGTACACACTGATAGATATATATGATAGACATTGGGTGTACACACTGATAGATATATATGATAGACATTGGGTGTACACACTGATAGATATCTATGATAGACAATGGGTGTACACACTGATAGATATCTATGATAGACATTGGGTGTACACACTGATAGATATATATGATAGACATTGGGTGTACACACTGATATATATATGATAGACATTGGGTGTACACACTGATAGATATCTATGATAGACATTGGGTGTACACACTGATAGATATCTATGATAGACATTGGGTGTACACACTGATAGATATCTATGATAGACATTGGGTGTACACACTGATAGATATATATGATAGACATTGGGTGTACACACTGATAGATATGTATGATAGACATTGGGTGTACACACTGATAGATTCTATGATAGACATTGGGTGTACACAATGATATATATATGATAGACATTGGGTGTACACACTGATAGATATCTATGATAGACATTGGGTGTACACACTGATAGATATCTATGATAGACATTGGGTGTACACACTGATAGATATCTATGATAGACATTGGGTGTACACACTGATAGATATATATGATAGACATTGGGTGTACACACTGATAGATATGTATGATAGACATTGGGTGTACACACTGATAGATTCTATGATAGACATTGGGTGTACACACTGATAGATATATATGATAGATATTTCAGTGAAATAATCTCTTAACAGGCAAATCGTGTGAAATTGTCCTTCTTGGCCTGCATGTACAGACGACCATAGATATCATTATCGTTCATGCAGGAACACGCACCTTTGGTCGTTTGTTCATTGCATAAAAATGAACGATATGAACAATTTATCGTTCATCGTTATCGTTCATTAAAATCATACCGTGTGTAAGCACCATTACATATGTCTTCTTTTCTGCTTTCATCAAGATCACGTTTGTCTGGGCTGTATATACATAGGGTGATACTATATAGGATGTCTGTGCTGTATATACATAGGGTGATACTATATAGGATGTCTGTGCTGTATATACATAGGGTGATACTATATAGGATGTCTGTGCTGTATATACATAGGGTGATACTATATAGGATGTCTGTGCTGTATATACATAGGGTGATACTATATAGGATGTCTGTCTGTGCTGTATATACATAGGGTGATACTATATAGGATGTCTGTGCTGTGTGTACATAGGGTGATACTATATAGGATGTCTGTCTGTGCTGTATATACATAGGGTGATACTATATAGGATGTCTGTCTGTGCTGTATGTACATAGGGTGATACTATATAGGATGTCTGTCTGTGCTGTATATACATAGGGTGATACTATATAGGATGTATGTCTGTGCTGTATGTACATAGGGTGATACTATATAGGATGTCTGTCTGTGCTGTATATACATAGGGTAATACTATATAGGACATCTGTCTGTGCTGTATATACATAAGGTAATACTATATAGGATGTCTGGCTGTGCTGTATATACATAGGGTGATACTATATAGGATGTGTCTGTGCTGTATATACATAGGGTAATACTATATAGGATGTCTGTCTGTATTTGCTCTATGTACATAGGGTGATACTATACAGGATGTTTGTCTGTGCTGTATATACATAGGGTGATACTGTACACACTGATAGATATCTATGATAGACATTGGGTGTACACACTGATAGATATCTATGATAGACATTGGGTGTACACACTGATAGATATATATGATAGACATTGGGTGTACACACTGATAGATATATATGATAGACATTGGGTGTACACACTGATAGATATATATGATAGACATTGGGTGTACACACTGATAGATATCTATGATAGACAATGGGTGTACACACTGATAGATATCTATGATAGACATTGGGTGTACACACTGATAGATATATATGATAGACATTGGGTGTACACACTGATATATATATATGATAGACATTGGGTGTACACACTGATAGATATCTATGATAGACATTGGGTGTACACACTGATAGATATCTATGATAGACATTGGGTGTACACACTGATAGATATCTATGATAGACATTGGGTGTACACACTGATATATATATATATGATAGACATTGGGTGTATACATGATATACATTGGGTGTACACACTGATAGATATATATGATAGACATTGGGTGTACACACTGATAGATATCTATGATAGACATTAGGTGTACACACTGATATATATCTATGATAGACATTGGGTGTACACACTGATAGATATTTATGATAGACATTGGGTGTACACACTGATAGATATATATGGTAGACTTTGGGTGTACACACTGATAGATATATATGATAGACATTGGGTGTACACACTGATAGATATCTATGATAGACATTGGGTGTACACACTGATAGATATATATGATAGACATTGGGTGTACACACTGATAGATATGTATGATAGACATTGGGTGTACACACTGATAGATTCTATGATAGACATTGGGTGTACACACTGATAGATATATATGATAGATATTTCAGTGAAATAATCTCTTAACAGGCAAATCGTGTGAAATTGTCCTTGTTGGCCTGCATGTACAGACGACCATAGATATCATTATCGTTCATGCAGGAACACGCACCTTTGGTCGTTTGTTCATTGCATAAAAATGAACGATATCAACAATTTATCGTTCATCGTTATCGCTCATTAAAATCATACCGTGTGTACGCACCATTACATATGTCTTCTTTTCTGCTTTCATCAAGATCACGTTTGTCTGGGCTGTATATACATAGGGTGATACTATATAGGATGTATGTGCTGTATATACATAGGGTGATACTATATAGGATGTCTGTGCTGTATATACATAGGGTGATACTATATAGGATGTCTGTCTGTGCTGTATATACATAGGGTGATACTATATAGGATGTCTGTGCTGTGTATACATAGGGTGATACTATATAGGATGTCTGTCTGTGCTGTATATACATAGGGTGATACTATATAGGATGTCTGTCTGTGCTGTATGTACATAGGGTGATACTATATAGGATGTCTGTCTGTGCTGTATATACATAGGGTGATACTATATAGGATGTATGTCTGTGCTGTATGTACATAGGGTGATACTATATAGGATGTCTGTCTGTGCTGTATATACATAGGGTAATACTATATAGGACATCTGTCTGTGCTGTATATACATAAGGTAATACTATATAGGATGTCTGGCTGTGCTGTATATACATAGGGTGATACTATATAGGATGTTTCTGTGCTGTATATACATAGGGTAATACTATATAGGATGTCTGTATTTGCTCTATGTACATAGGGTGATACTATACAGGATGTTTGTCTGTGCTGTATATACATAGGGTGATACTGTACACACTGATAGATATCTATGATAGACATTGGGTGTACACACTGATAGATATCTATGATAGACATTGGGTGTACACACTGATAGATATCTATGATAGACATTGGGTGTACACACTGATAGATCTCTATGATAGACATTGGGTGTACACACTGATAGATATCTATGATAGACATTGGGTGTACACACTGATAGATATATATGATAGACATTGGGTGTACACACTGATAGATATATATGATAGACATTGGGTGTACACACTGATAGATATCTATGATAGACAATGGGTGTACACACTGATAGATATCTATGATAGACATTGGGTGTACACACTGATAGATATATATGATAGACATTGGGTGTACACACTGATATATATATGATAGACATTGGGTGTACACACTGATAGATATCTATGATAGACATTGGGTGTACACACTGATAGATATCTATGATAGACATTGGGTGTACACACTGATAGATATCTATGATAGACATTGGGTGTACACACTGATAGATATATATGATAGACATTGGGTGTACACACTGATAGATATGTATGATAGACATTGGGTGTACACACTGATAGATTCCATGATAGACATTGGGTGTACACACTGATAGATATATATGATAGATATTTCAGTGAAATAATCTCTTAACAGGCAAATCGTGTGAAATTGTCCTTCTTGGCCTGCATGTACAGACGACCATAGATATCATTATCGTTCATGCAGGAACACGCACCTTTGGTCGTTTGTTCATTGCATAAAAATGAACGATATGAACAATTTATCGTTCATCGTTATCGTTCATTAAAATCATACCGTGTGTACGCACCATTACATATGTCTTCTTTTCTGCTTTCATCAAGATCACGTTTGTCTGGGCTGTATATACATAGGGTGATACTATATAGGATGTCTGTGCTGTATATACATAGGGTGATACTATATAGGATGTCTGTGCTGTATATACATAGGGTGATACTATATAGGATGTCTGTGCTGTATATACATAGGGTGATACTATATAGGATGTCTGTGC
This sequence comes from Taudactylus pleione, assembly GCA_031769625.1. Classification (NCBI taxonomy): domain Eukaryota; kingdom Metazoa; phylum Chordata; class Amphibia; order Anura; family Myobatrachidae; genus Taudactylus; species Taudactylus pleione. Next base: position 3,380,554 of record JAUIMM010000013.1, on the reverse strand, counting down.
TGTATATACATAGGGTGATACTATATAGGATGTCTGTCTGTGCTGTATATACATAGGGTGATACTATATAGGATGTCTGTGCTGTGTGTACATAGGGTGATACTATATAGGATGTCTGTCTGTGCTGTATATACATAGGGTGATACTATATAGGATGTCTGTCTGTGCTGTATGTACATAGGGTGATACTATATAGGATGTCTGTCTGTGCTGTATATACATAGGGTGATACTATATAGGATGTATGTCTGTGCTGTATGTACATAGGGTGATACTATATAGGATGTCTGTCTGTGCTGTATATACATAGGGTAATACTATATAGGACATCTGTCTGTGCTGTATATACATAAGGTAATACTATATAGGATGTCTGGCTGTGCTGTATATACATAGGGTGATACTATATAGGATGTGTCTGTGCTGTATATACATAGGGTAATACTATATAGGATGTCTGTCTGTATTTGCTCTATGTACATAGGGTGATACTATACAGGATGTTTGTCTGTGCTGTATATACATAGGGTGATACTGTACACACTGATAGATATCTATGATAGACATTGGGTGTACACACTGATAGATATCTATGATAGACATTGGGTGTACACACTGATAGATATATATGATAGACATTGGGTGTACACACTGATAGATATATATGATAGACATTGGGTGTACACACTGATAGATATATATGATAGACATTGGGTGTACACACTGATAGATATCTATGATAGACAATGGGTGTACACACTGATAGATATCTATGATAGACATTGGGTGTACACACTGATAGATATATATGATAGACATTGGGTGTACACACTGATATATATATATGATAGACATTGGGTGTACACACTGATAGATATCTATGATAGACATTGGGTGTACACACTGATAGATATCTATGATAGACATTGGGTGTACACACTGATAGATATCTATGATAGACATTGGGTGTACACACTGATATATATATATATGATAGACATTGGGTGTATACATGATATACATTGGGTGTACACACTGATAGATATATATGATAGACATTGGGTGTACACACTGATAGATATATATGATAGACATTGGGTGTACACACTGATAGATATATATGATAGACATTGGGTGTACACACTGATAGATATCTATGATAGACAATGGGTGTACACACTGATAGATATCTATGGTAGACTTTGGGTGTACACACTGATAGATATATATGATAGACATTGGGTGTACACACTGATATATATATATGATAGACATTGGGTGTACACACTGATAGATATCTATGATAGACATTGGGTGTACACACTGATAGATATCTATGATAGACATTGGGTGTACACACTGATAGATATCTATGATAGACATTGGGTGTACACACTGATATATATATATATGATAGACATTGGGTGTATACATGATATACATTGGGTGTACACACTGATAGATATATATGATAGACATTGGGTGTACACACTGATAGATATCTATGATAGACATTAGGTGTACACACTGATATATATCTATGATAGACATTGGGTGTACACACTGATAGATATTTATGATAGACATTGGGTGTACACACTGATAGATATATATGGTAGACTTTGGGTGTACACACTGATAGATATATATGATAGACATTGGGTGTACACACTGATAGATATCTATGATAGACATTGGGTGTACACACTGATAGATATATATGATAGACATTGGGTGTACACACTGATAGATATGTATGATAGACATTGGGTGTACACACTGATAGATTCTATGATAGACATTGGGTGTACACACTGATAGATATATATGATAGATATTTCAGTGAAATAATCTCTTAACAGGCAAATCGTGTGAAATTGTCCTTGTTGGCCTGCATGTACAGACGACCATAGATATCATTATCGTTCATGCAGGAACACGCACCTTTGGTCGTTTGTTCATTGCATAAAAATGAACGATATGAACAATTTATCGTTCATCGTTATCGCTCATTAAAATCATACCGTGTGTACGCACCATTACATATGTCTTCTTTTCTGCTTTCATCAAGATCACGTTTGTCTGGGCTGTATATACATAGGGTGATACTATATAGGATGTATGTGCTGTATATACATAGGGTGATACTATATAGGATGTCTGTGCTGTATATACATAGGGTGATACTATATAGGATGTCTGTCTGTGCTGTATATACATAGGGTGATACTATATAGGATGTCTGTGCTGTGTATACATAGGGTGATACTATATAGGATGTCTGTCTGTGCTGTATATACATAGGGTGATACTATATAGGATGTCTGTCTGTGCTGTATGTACATAGGGTGATACTATATAGGATGTCTGTCTGTGCTGTATATACATAGGGTGATACTATATAGGATGTATGTCTGTGCTGTATGTACATAGGGTGATACTATATAGGATGTCTGTCTGTGCTGTATATACATAGGGTAATACTATATAGGACATCTGTCTGTGCTGTATATACATAAGGTAATACTATATAGGATGTCTGGCTGTGCTGTATATACATAGGGTGATACTATATAGGATGTTTCTGTGCTGTATATACATAGGGTAATACTATATAGGATGTCTGTATTTGCTCTATGTACATAGGGTGATACTATACAGGATGTTTGTCTGTGCTGTATATACATAGGGTGATACTGTACACACTGATAGATATCTATGATAGACATTGGGTGTACACACTGATAGATATCTATGATAGACATTGGGTGTACACACTGATAGATATCTATGATAGACATTGGGTGTACACACTGATAGATCTCTATGATAGACATTGGGTGTACACACTGATAGATATCTATGATAGACATTGGGTGTACACACTGATAGATATATATGATAGACATTGGGTGTACACACTGATAGATATATATGATAGACATTGGGTGTACACACTGATAGATATCTATGATAGACAATGGGTGTACACACTGATAGATATCTATGATAGACATTGGGTGTACACACTGATAGATATATATGATAGACATTGGGTGTACACACTGATATATATATGATAGACATTGGGTGTACACACTGATAGATATCTATGATAGACATTGGGTGTACACACTGATAGATATCTATGATAGACATTGGGTGTACACACTGATAGATATCTATGATAGACATTGGGTGTACACACTGATAGATATATATGATAGACATTGGGTGTACACACTGATAGATATGTATGATAGACATTGGGTGTACACACTGATAGATTCCATGATAGACATTGGGTGTACACACTGATAGATATATATGATAGATATTTCAGTGAAATAATCTCTTAACAGGCAAATCGTGTGAAATTGTCCTTCTTGGCCTGCATGTACAGACGACCATAGATATCATTATCGTTCATGCAGGAACACGCACCTTTGGTCGTTTGTTCATTGCATAAAAATGAACGATATGAACAATTTATCGTTCATCGTTATCGTTCATTAAAATCATACCGTGTGTACGCACCATTACATATGTCTTCTTTTCTGCTTTCATCAAGATCACGTTTGTCTGGGCTGTATATACATAGGGTGATACTATATAGGATGTCTGTGCTGTATATACATAGGGTGATACTATATAGGATGTCTGTGCTGTATATACATAGGGTGATACTATATAGGATGTCTGTGCTGTATATACATAGGGTGATACTATATAGGATGTCTGTGCTGTATATACATAGGGTGATACTATATAGGATGTCTGTCTGTGCTGTATATACATAGGGTGATACTATATAGGATGTCTGTGCTGTGTGTACATAGGGTGATACTATATAGGATGTCTGTCTGTGCTGTATATACATAGGGTGATACTATATAGGATGTCTGTCTGTGCTGTATGTACATAGGGTGATACTATATAGGATGTCTGTCTGTGCTGTATATACATAGGGTGATACTATATAGGATGTATGTCTGTGCTGTATGTACATAGGGTGATACTATATAGGATGTCTGTCTGTGCTGTATATACATAGGGTAATACTATATAGGACATCTGTCTGTGCTGTATATACATAAGGTAATACTATATAGGATGTCTGGCTGTGCTGTATATACATAGGGTGATACTATTTAGGATGTGTCTGTGCTGTATATACATAGGGTAATACTATATAGGATGCCTGTGCTGTATATACATAGGGTGATAGGATGTCTGTCTGTGCTGTATGTACATAGGGTAATACTATATAGGATGTCTGTGCTGTATATACATAGGGTGATAGGATGTCTGTGTGTTCTGTATGTACATAGGGTGATACTATATAGGATGTCTGTCTGTGCTGTATATACATAGGGTAATACTATATAGGACGTCTGTCTGTGCTGTATATACATAGGGTGATACTATATAGGATGTCTGTGCAGTATATACATAGGGTGATAGGATGTCTGTGTGTTCTGTATGTACATAGGGTGATACTATATAGGATGTCTGTCTGTGCTGTATATACATAGGGTGATACTATATAGGATGTGTGTCTGTGCTGTATATACATAGGGTAATACTATATAGGATGCCTGTCTGTGCTGTATATACATAAGGTAATACTATATAGGATGTCTGTGCTGTATATACATAGGGTGATAGGATGTCTGTGTGTGCTGTATGTACATAGGGTGATGCTATATAGGATGTCTGTCTGTGCTGTATATACATAGGGTAATACTATATAGGACGTCTGTGCTGTATATACATAGGGTGATACTATATAGGATGTCTGTCTGTATTTGCTCTATGTACATAGGGTGATACTATACAGGATGTTTGTCTGTGCTGTATATACATAGGGTGATACTATATAGGATATCGGTCTGTGCTGTATATACATAGGGTAATACTATATAGGATGTCTGTGCTGTATAGACATAGGGTGATACTATACAGGATGTCTGTCTGTGCTGTATAGACATAGGGTGATACTATACAGGATGTCTGTCTGTGCTGTATATACATAGGGTGATACTATATAGGATGTCTGTGCTGTATATACATAGGGTAATAGTATATAGGATGTCAGTTTGTGCCGTATATACATAGGGTGATACTATATAAGATGTCTGTCTGTGCTGTATATACATAGGTGATACTATATAGGATGTCAGTCTGTGCTGTATATACATAGGGTGATAGGATGTCTGTGCTGCATATACATAGGTGATACTATATAGGATTTCTGTCTGTGCTGTATATACATAGGGTGATACTATATAGGATGTCTGTCTGTGCTGTATATACATAGGGTAATACTATATAGGACATCTGTCTGTGCTGTATATACATAAGGTAAAACTATATAGGATGTCTGGCTGTGCTGTATATACATAGGGTAATACTATATAGGATGCCTGTGCTGTATATACATAGGGTGATAGGATGTCTGTCTGTGCTGTATGTACATAGGGTAATACTATATAGGATGTCTGTGCTGTATATACATAGGGTGATAGGATGTCTGTGTGTTCTTTATGTACATAGGGTGTTACTATATAGGATGTCTGTCTGTGCTGTATATACATAGGGTAATACTATATAGGACGTCTGTCTGTGCTGTATATACATAGGGTGATACTATATAGGATGTCTGTGCAGTATATACATAGGGTGATAGGATGTCTGTGTGTTCTGTATGTACATAGGGTGATACTATATAGGATGTCTGTCTGTGCTGTATATACATAGGGTGATACTATATAGGATGTGTGTCTGTGCTGTATATACATAGGGTAATACTATATAGGATGCCTGTCTGTGCTGTATATACATAAGGTAATACTATATAGGATGTCTGTGCTGTATATACATAGGGTGATAGGATGTCTGTGTGTGCTGTATATACATAGGGTGATACTATACAGGATGTCTGTCTGTGCTGTATAGACATAGGGTGATACTATACAGGATGTCTGTCTGTGCTGTATATACATAGGGTGATACTATATAGGATGTCTGTGCTGTATATACATAGGGTAATAGTATATAGGATGTCAGTTTGTGCCGTATATACATAGGGTGATACTATATAAGATGTCTGTCTGTGCTGTATATACATAGGTGATACTATATAGGATGTCAGTCTGTGCTGTATATACATAGGGTGATAGGATGTCTGTGCTGCATATACATAGGTGATACTATATAGGATTTCTGTCTGTGCTGTATATACATAGGGTGATACTATATAGGATGTCTGTCTGTGCTGTATATACATAGGGTAATACTATATAGGACATCTGTCTGTGGTGTATATACATAAGGTAATACTATATAGGATGTCTGGCTGTGCTGTATATACATAGGGTAATACTATATAGGATGCCTGTGCTGTATATACATAGGGTGATAGGATGTCTGTCTGTGCTGTATGTACATAGGGTAATACTATATAGGATGTCTGTGCTGTATATACATAGGGTGATAGGATGTCTGTGTGTTCTGTATGTACATAGGGTGATACTATATAGGATGTCTGTCTGTGCTGTATATACATAGGGTAATACTATATAGGACGTCTGTCTGTGCTGTATATACATAGGGTGATACTATATAGGATGTCTGTGCAGTATATACATAGGGTGATAGGATGTCTGTGTGTTCTGTATGTACATAGGGTGATACTATATAGGATGTCTGTCTGTGCTGTATATACATAGGGTGATACTATATAGGATGTGTGTCTGTGCTGTATATACATAGGGTAATACTATATAGGATGCCTGTCTGTGCTGTATATACATAAGGTAATACTATATAGGATGTCTGTGCTGTATATACATAGGGTGATAGGATGTCTGTGTGTGCTGTATGTACATAGGGTGATGCTATATAGGATGTCTGTCTGTGCTGTATATACATAGGGTAATACTATATAGGACGTCTGTGCTGTATATACATAGGATGATACTATATAGGATGTCTGTCTGTATTTGCTCTATGTACATAGGGTGATACTATACAGGATGTTTGTCTGTGCTGTATATACATAGGGTGATACTATATAGGATATCGGTCTGTGCTGTATATACATAGGGTAATACTATATAGGATGTCTGTGCTGTATAGACATAGGGTGATACTATACAGGATGTCTGTCTGTGCTGTATATACATAGGGTGATACTATACAGGATGTCTGTCTGTGCTGTATATACATAGGGTGATACTATATAGGATGTCTGTGCTGTATATACATAGGGTAATAGTATATAGGATGTCAGTTTGTGCTGTATATACATAGGGTGATACTATATAAGATGTCTGTCTGTGCTGTATATACATAGGTGATACTATATAGGATGTCAGTCTGTGCTGTATATACATAGGGTGATAGGATGTCTGTGCTGCATATACATAGGTGATACTATATAGGATTTCTGTCTGTGCTGTATATACATAGGGTAATACTATATAGGATGTCTGTCTGTGCTGTATATACATAGGGTGATAGGATGTCTGTCTGTACTGTATATACATAGGGTGATACTATATAGGATGCCTGTCTGTGCTTTATATACATAGGGTGATACTATATAGGATGTCTGTCTGTGCTGTATATACATAAGGTGATACTATATAGGATGTCAGTCTGTGCTGTATATACATAGGGTGAAACTATATAGGATGTCTGTCTGTGCTGTATATACATAGGGTCATACTATATAGGATGCCTGTCTGTGCTGTATATACATAGGGTGATACTATACAGGATGTCTGTCTGTGCTGTATATACATGAGGTAATACTATATAGGATGTCTGTATGTGCTGTATATACATAGGGTGATACTATATAGGATGTCTGTCTGTGCTGTATGTACATAGGGTAATACTATATAGGATGTCTGTGCTGTATATACATAGGGTAATACTATATAGGATGTCTGCTGTATGTGCTGTATATACATAGGGTGATACTATATAGGATGTCTGTCTGTGCTGTATATACATAGGATAATACTATATAGGATGTCTTTCTGTGCTGTATATACATAAGTCGATACTATATAGGATGTCTGTCTCTGCTGTATATACATAGGGTGATACTATATAGGATGTCTGTCTGTACTGTATATACATAGGATGATACTATATAGGATGTCTGTCTGTGCTGTATGTGTGTGTGTGTGTATATATATATATATATATATATATACATATATGAACCCAGCGAGCCCGGCACTCCATGTGGTCTTTGTCTCACATAACTTGCTGTGGTGCCCTCCTAGTGTTAGCCCCGCTCACTGTACAGTATGCATTTGGAGGTAAAGGTGGCACTTATCCAGACTTGTAATCAGTTAAAATGAGTCCTTTATTTCTGGCGTATTGGAAGGAGTACCTCCATCCAGGGGCGTTTCTAGAGAGGAGGGGGCCCGTGTGCAGTCTCTAACACGGGCCCCCTCCTCTCTGCCCGTCGGCCGCCAGCGCACTGAGCTGTGCGCGGCCAGCACCGGAGTTATAGACTCTTGGCACTACAGTGCGCCCAGAGTCTATAGAGTATGCGCAGGTCACCGGGAAAATGGCTCCATGCATAGGGGCTGCTGTCTGAGAGGCAGATAGGGAAAGATGCTCCCCGGCTGCCCTGATTATGGATTAGACATAATCAGAGCAGCACACGTTACCTTATAGGAGGTCTGATGGGAATTAGGCAAACTATGAATTCCCCAGCAGTGTTCCCTGTTACCCTGCAGTTACACGAGGGCTTGGCTCTGTGTCAGCTGGTCCGGAGCAGGTGATTGGAGGAATGGTGTATAATGAGGGGGCGGAGCTACTCTCAGTGGTGCTTCAGTAGAAAGTGTGTTGCAATTTAATATTGACATTTTGGGGCCCCCTAAGTAATTATAGTAATGAGTAGGAACCAACATGGTGATGACGTTCTATTGTATGTATATATTGAGGGGCTTCATGAACAGAGCGATGTCCTGCAGCTCAGGGCCTGATGGACGCTAAAAGCACAGCAGCTGCGCTGCGCAGAAATATGTAAAAGCAGCAAGAGGTGCCTGTAGTAGGAAGACGCCCTCTGACGGCTTTTGTGATCCGCTGCTGCGTCCAAAAACTCTGCTTGGGAGCATCTGCGCGCACATCAGTCATCTGAGTAAAGACGGGTAGCTACTACGCCGTGATGTACGTAAATCATCGGGTTTGCGTCACACTTGCCTACTTTTTCTATGTCCCCCCTGGGAGAAGCCCTGAGAGGGAATTGGTATGATTTACCGCCGGACGCATGTCCGGCAGTTGGAATCCCAATACCAGCATCCCGGCAGCAGTGGAAATCCCGATCGTCCTCAGGTAAGTATTAGCTAACCTAATTCTACCCCCTAACCCTCCTTAGGGGTGCCTAACCCTAACCTCCCCCCCAGTACCTAACCCTAATCTCCCCTCTAAGTGCCTAAACCTAACCCCCCCCTTCCCCACTGCCTAAACCTAAGTCCCCCCCCTGGTAACCCTAAACCTAACCCCCCCCCCGTGGCTATCCACGCTCGGAGCCCGGCGACCCTTCGATCAGGATGCCGGGCGTCGGTCTCCTGGCGTATGTCTAATAATAGGTGTCGGCATATCGACGCCTGTCTTTAGACCCTTGCTGGGATATGACAGTCGGGAAGCCGGCTGTCGGGATTAGGTCCGCCGGCTTCCCGACTGCATACCCCTGAGAGGATACGTATTTGGCCACTTCAGGGGGAGGGGGCCATCGTTTTATAAAATTAGGCCCCACCCCATCATGGTTAACTGCCTCGAGGAGGGGGCGGGGCTAAAGGACATGGTTTTGAGTCATTTTGCCCCGCCCCCCATATAGAGCCCTGATTCCCGGCAATTATCTCCTACTTCACTAGAGAGTGGGTGGGATGCAGAAGATCGGGAGTGGGGGGCTACCCGAAAATTCGGGAGCTTCCCGCAACTTCCGGGAGAGTAAGTATGGTCTGTGTACAGCCCTTAGTACGCCCTTAGTGAATAAATACTCTGCAAGTTATTAGAAGTGGTGGTGGTGGTTAGTAAATCAGGTGACTGATTTGTACTTGTCACATTCAGGGCCTGTAAATAATTTCTACCTGCAGACTTGGGAATTAAAACGCGGACAGATAAATGGACTATGTGTCACAAGCTCTTTTTCCTTACGGCCATCATCCGTGCTTGGTAAGTGGTCACATAGCCAGTGCATTGGCCATGATGGAATGGTTTACAAATCCCCGAATGAGTGAACATCTGCTGAAAGCTTCCGTGTTCTATAAGGACTGGCTATAATAAGCTTTACCTTGAGTAAGAATTCACTGCTCGGCAGCCAACTCGGAAATATTATATTACAGCGTCCAGGAATTGTGCTCCTCTGTAGCCTGTACAGCATCGCTGTGTGGCACGTGGTTGTGATTATTACCGTGTCAGTAATGGGTTCTCGGACGGGAGGGAGAAGAAAGGGCCCATTCATAGTACTCAGCTGCATAAATCAATGCGTTGTCACTCTCCCATTATACGGGCCCAGTTACCAACAATCCCTGAATCCCAGTGACAGATCTGATATTTGAAGATTTGTCCCTTGGCATGTGTGTCTGTGGCAATGTGCTTTCTTTTTATTATGGTCCCAATGTCTATTAGGTTTGTTGGATGTAGGACAATATATCCGCCCTTATCCTGTATAAATTACATCTCTCTCTCTCTCTCTATATATATATATATATATATATATATATATAATAAAGTTCCCGGTTTATGGGGTCTGTGTGTTCGTTCAGGCTAATCTCTTGAACCACTGTAATGATTTTGATGGGGTTTCCACTATTCTGTAGAGTGTTGGTCGAGGAAAGTTTAGGTGTATGACCATACGTCTGTGACAAAAGGGAACCAAGCAGTGACGATATTAGTGAAGCAGGTTTGCACCAAGCTGCTGTTTAGGAGCTGGCCAGGGTGCTGAAACATGAAAGACATCATCTGAAACAGAGGGCCTGATTCAGAGCCGTTTGCTCGCGCTATGCATTCGCAAGCGGCCCGATGTTCTGTGTACGCGCATGCGCACGCTTTGTTCAGCGCGTGCGCTGACTACACACTGCGATCGCAACCCTGACGCTCGCCCTGCAAAGGCAGCCCAGGGTAATGAGTGACAGGAGAGGCCGTTTGTGGGTGGTAACGGGCAGGACACTAATAACGGGGGAGTGGAGGTGCGAACGCAGGCGTGCCTGAGTGTTTCATCGCCATTTTAGAGGCGTGCTTAATTAACAGGCAGCGTCATAGTACACGTCACTTGCCTTTTTTTACACTGATTTCCTCGCAATGCTTGCGGTACGGTAAAGCTACCTCAAGCACTGCGTTCACATCCGATGGTGCTCGATGTACCAATGTTTTAATACACTTCCTGGAGATGACGTGTTGCTGGTGGGCGGCTCTGCCTGTGCGATTGGGCGTACGCATACACAAAGTGGCCGCTCGCTAAGACATGGTGGGCGTGCTTATGCCTTGGCGAGCGATCGCTTCCCATGGCGTCACTTTGACAAATTTGCATACGCATCTAGCGAGCGTATGCAGATAGCAAACGGGTCTGAATCAGGCCCTAAGTCTTGTAATGAAGCAAGTCACACAAAAAAACTGTTGTGCTGTAAGTGACTGACTGCTGTTGCAGGGCCGAAGAGCTGCATTCTGATTGGCTCTCTGAGACAGTGAGATCCAATCAGAGATAGAAATGTGCCTTGTTGCTTAGAAGCAGCCTAGAGAGGGGAAGGGAGTCAGGGACTGAGCAGGTTCACGTCTGAGGCAGAGAGAGAGTGGAAGCCTCAAAAAACCCATGAAGATGCCCTAATGCAGACACAGTAGCCAGGAAGGAGCCAGGGGATGCATAGCTATCAGGAACTAAAAAAAGAATAACCATCGGAATTGCAGAGCCACTGGTGAATAAGGCCCTATGTCTGTATAGAGTGTAATAGTGTATTATGGTCACGTCCAGTGGTCAGGTCATGTTGGGGGTGTAGTGTCCTATGTCTGTATACGGTGTAATAGATGTGTATTATGATAATGTACAGTGGTCAGGACATGTTGGGGGTGTAGTAACCTATGTCTGTATACAGTGTAATAGATGTGTATTATGGTCATGTACAGTGGTCAGGTCATGTTGGGGGTGTAGCGTCCTATGTCTGTATACAGTGTAATAGATGAATATTATGATCATGTACAGTGGTCAGGTCATGTTGGGGGTGCAGTGTCCTATGTCTGTATACAGTGTGATAGATGTATAATGGTCATGTACAGTGGTCAGGTCATGTTGGGGGTGTAGTGTCCTATGTCTGTATACAGTGTAATAGATGTGTATTATGGTCATGTACAGCGGTCAGGACATGTTGGGTGTGTAGTGCCCTATGTCTGTATACAGTGTAATAGATGTGTATTATGGTCATGGCCAGTGGTCAGGTCATGTTGGGGATGTAGTGTCCTATGTCTGTCTGTATACAGTGTAATAGATATGTATTATGATCATGTACAGTGGTCAGGTCATGTTGGGGGTGTAGCGTCCTATGTCTGTATACAGTGTAATAGATGTGTATTATGGACATGTTGGGGGTGTAGTGTCCTATGTCTGTATACAGTGTAATGGATGTGTAATATGGTCATGTACAGTGGGCAGGCCATGTTGGGGGTGTAGTGTCCTATGTCTGTATACAGTGTAATAGATGGGTATTATGGTCATGTACAGTGGTCAGGACATGTTGGGGGTGTAGTGTCCTATGTCTGTATAGGGTGTAATAGATGTGTATTATGGCCATGTACAGTGGTCAGGACATGTTGGGGGTGTAGTGTCCTATGTCTGTATACAGTGTAATAGATGTGTATTATGATCATGTACAGTGGTCAGGACATGTTGGGGGTGTAGCATCCTATGTCTGTATACAGTGTAATAGATGTGTATTATGATCATGTACAGTGGTCAGGACATGTTGTCGGTGTAGCGTCCTATGTCTGTATACAGTGTAATAGATGTGTATTATGGTCATGTACAGTGGTCAGGACATGTTGTCTGTGTAGCGTCCTATGTCTGTATACAGTGTAATAGATGTGTATTATGGTCATGTACAGTGGTCCGGACATGTTGGGGGTGTAGTGTCCTATGCCTGTATACAGTGTGATAGATGTGTATTATGGTCATGTACAGTGGTCAGGACATGTTGGGGGTGTAGTGTCCTATGTCTGTATAGGGTGTAATAGATGTGTATTATGGTCATGTACAGTGGTCAGGTCATGTTGGGGGTGTAGTGTCCTATGCCTGTATACAGTGTAATAGATGTGTATTATGGTCATGTACAGTGGTCAGGTCATGTTGGGGGTGTAGTGTCCTATGTCTGTATACAGTGTAATAGATGTGTATTATGGTCATGTACAGTGGTCAGGCCATGTTGGGGGTGTAGTGTCCTATGTCTGTATACAGTGTAATAGATGTGTATTATGATCATGTACAGCGGTCAGGACATGTTGGGTGTGTAGTGTCCTATGTCTGTCTGTATACAGTGTAATACATGTGTATTATGATCATGTACAGTGGTCAGGTCATGTTGGGGGTGTAGCGTCCTATGACTGTATACAGTGTAATAGATGTGTAATATGGCCATGTACAGTGGTCAGGACATGTTGGGGGTGTAGTGTCCTATGTCTGTATACGGTGTAATAGATGTGTATTATGGTCATGTACAGCGGTCAGGACATGTTGGGGGTGTAGTGTCCTATGTCTGTATACAGTGTAATAGATGTGTATTATGGTCATGTACAGCGGTCAGGACATGTTGGGTGTGTAGTGTCCTATGTCTGTCTGTATACAGTGTAATAGATGTGTATTATGATCATGTACAGTGGTCAGGTCATGTTGGGGGTGTAGTGTCCTATGTCTGTATACAGTGTAATAGATGTGTATTATGGTCATGTACAGTGGTCAGGTCATGTTGGGGGGGTAGCGTCCTGTCTGTATACAGTGTAATAGATGTGTATTATGGTCATGTACAGTGGTCAGGACATGTTGGGGATGTAGTGTCCTATGTCAGTATACAGTGTAATAGATGTGTATTATGGTCATGTACAGTGGTCAGGACATGTTGGGGGTGTAGTGTCCTATGTCAGTATACAGTGTAATAGATGTGTATTATGGTCATGTAGAGTGGTCAGGACATGTTGGGGGTGTAGTGTCCTATGTCTGTATACAGTGTAATAGATGTGTATTATGGTCATGTACAGTGGTCAGGTCATGTTGGGGGTGTAGTGTCCTATGTCTGTATAGTGTAATAGATGTGTATTATGGTCATGTACAGTGGTCAGGTCATGTTGGGGGTGTAGTGTCCTATGTCTGTATACAATGTAATAGATGTGTATTATGATCATGTACAGTGATCAGGTCATGTTGGGGGTGTAGTGTCCTATGTCTGTATACAGTGTAATAGATGTGTAGTATGGTCATGTACAGCGGTCAGGTCATGTTGGGGGTGTAGTGTCCTATGTCTGTCTGTATACAGTGTAATAGATGTGTATTATGATCATGTACAGTGGTCAGGTCATGTTGGGGGTGTAGTGTCCTATGTCTGTATACAGTGTAATAGATGTGTATTATGGTCATGTACAGTGGTCAGGTCATGTTGGGGGGGTAGCGTCCTGTCTGTATACAGTGTAATAGATGTGTATTATGGTCATGTACAGTGGTCAGGACATGTTGGGGATGTAGTGTCCTATGTCAGTATACAGTGTAATAGATGTGTATTATGGTCATGTACAGTGGTCAGGACATGTTGGGGGTGTAGTGTCCTATGTCAGTATACAGTGTAATAGATGTGTATTATGGTCATGTACAGTGGTCAGGACATGTTGGGGGTGTAGTGTCCTATGTCTGTATACAGTGTAATAGATGTGTATTATGGTCATGTACAGTGGTCAGGTCATGTTGGGGGTGTAGTGTCCTATGTCTGTATAGAGTGTAATAGATGTGTATTATGGTCATGTACAGTGGTCAGGTCATGTTGGGGGTGTAGTGTCCTATGTCTGTATACAGTGTAATAGATGTGTATTATGATCATGTACAGTGATCAGGTCATGTTGGGGGTGTAGTGTCCTATGTCTGTATACAGTGTAATAGATGTGTAGTATGGTCATGTACAGCGGTCAGGTCATGTTGGGGGTGTAGTGTCCTATGTCTGTATACAGTGTAATAGATGTGTATTATGGTCATGTACAGCGGTCAGGTCATGTTGGGGGTGTAGTGTCCTATGTCTGTATACAGTGTAATAGATGTGTATTATGGCCATGTACAGTGGTCAGGACATGTTGGGGTGTAGCGTCCTATGTCTGTATACAGTGTAATAGATGTGTATTATGATCATGTACAGTGGTCAGGACATGTTGGGGGTGTAGCGTCCTATGTCTGTATACGGTGTAATAGATGTGTATTATGGTCATGTACAGTGGTCAGGACATGTTGGGATGTAGCGTCCTATGTCTGTATACGGTGTAATAGATGTGTATTATGGTCATGTACAGTGGTCAGGTCATGTTGGGGTGTAGTGTCCTATGTCTGTATACAGTGTAATAGATGTGTATTATGGTCATGTACAGTGGTCAGGTCATGTTGTGGGTGTAGTGTCCTATGTCTGTATACAGTGTAATAGATGTGTATTATGGTCATGTACAGTGGTCTGGACATGTTGGGGGTGTAGTGTCCTATGTCTGTATACAGTGTAATAGATGTGTATTATGGTCATGTACAGCGGTCAGGTCATGTTGGGGGTGTAGTGTCCTATGTCTGTATACAGTGTAATAGATGTGTATTATGGTCATGTACAGTGGTCAGGTCATGTTGGAGGTGTAGTGTCCTATGTCTGTATACAGTGTAATGTGTATTATGGTCATGTACAGCGGTCAGGACATGTTGGGGGTGTAGTGTCCTATGTCTGTATACAGTGTAATAGATGTGTATTATGGTCATGTACAGTGGTCAGGTCATGTTGGGAGGTGTAGTGTCCTATGTCTGTATACAGTGTAATAGATGTGTATTATGGTCATGTACAGTGGTCAGGTCATGTTGGAGGTGTAGTGTCCTATGTCTGTATAGGGTGTAATACAGGGGTTCCCAACCACGGTCCTCAAGGCACACTAACAGTCCAGGTTTTAAGGATAGCCATACTTGAGTACAGGTGACTTAATTAGTACCTCAGTTACTTTAATTTAACCATCTGGGCTCAAGCATGGGTATCACTAAAACCAGGACTGTTGGTGTGCCTTGAGGACCGAGGTTGGGAATCACTGGTGTAATAGATGTGTATTATGGTCATGTACAGTGGTCAGGACATGTTGGGGGTGTAGTGTCCTATGTCTGTATACAGTGTAATAGATGTGTATTATGGTCATGTACAATGGTCAGGACATGTTGGGGGTGTAGTGTCCTATGTCTGTATACAGTGTAATAGATGTGTATTATGATCATGTATAGTGGTCAGGCTATGTTGGAGGTGTAGTGTCCTATGTCTGTATACAGTGTAATAGATGTATATTATGGTCATGTACAGTGGTCAGGACATGTTGGGGGTGTAGTGTCCTATGTCTGTATACAGTGTAATAGATGTATATTATGGTCATGTACAGTGGTCAGGACATGTTGGGGGTGTAGTGTCCTATGTCTGTATACAGTGTAATAGATGTGTATTATGGTCATGTACAGTGGTCAGGACATGTTGGGGGTGTAGTGTCCTATGTCTGTATACAGTGTAATAGATGTGTATTATGGTCATGTACAGTGGTCAGGTCATGTTGGGAGGTGTAGTGTCCTATGTCTGTATACAGTGTAATAGATGTGTATTATGGTCATGTACAGTGGTCAGGACATGTTGGGGGTGTAGTGTCCTATGTCTGTATACAGTGTAATAGATGTGTATTATGGTCATGTACAGTGGTCAGGCTATGTTGGGGGTGTAGTGTCCTATGTCTGTATACATGTAATAGATGTGTATTATGGTCATGTACAGTGGTCAGGACATGTTGGGGTGTAGTGTCCTATGTCTGTATACAGTGTAATAGATGTGTATTATGGTCATGTACAGTGGTCAGGTCATGTTGTGGGTGTAGTGTCCTATGTCTGTATACAGTGTAATAGATGTGTATTATGGTCATGTACAGTGGTCAGGTCATGTTGGAGGTGTAGTGTCCTATGTCTGTATAGGGTGTAATACAGGGGTTCCCAACCACGGTCCTCAAGGCACACTAACAGTCCAGGTTTTAAGGATAGCCATACTTGAGTACAGGTGACTTAATTAGTACCTCAGTTACTTTAATTTAACCATCTGGGCTCAAGCATGGGTATCACTAAAACCAGGACTGTTGGTGTGCCTTGAGGACCGAGGTTGGGAATCACTGGTGTAATAGATGTGTATTATGATCATGTACAGCGGTCAGGACATGTTGGGGTGTAGTGTCCTATGTCTGTATACGGTGTAATAGATGTGTATTATGATCATGTACAGCGGTCAGGACATGTTGGGGTGTAGTGTCCTATGTATGTATACAGTGTAATAGATGTGTATTATGGTCATGTACAGTGGTCAGGACATGTTGGGGGTGTAGTGCCCTATGTCTGTATACAGTGTAATAGATGTGTATTATGGTCATGTACAGCGGTCAGGACATGTTGGGGGTGCAGTGTCCTATGTCTGTATACAGTGTGATAGATGTATAATGGTCATGTACAGTGGTCGGGACATGTTGGGGGTGTAGTGTCCTATGTCTGTATACAGTGTAATAGATGTATATTATGGTCATGTACAGTGGTCAGGACATGTTGGGGGTGTAGTGTCCTATGTCTGTATACAGTGTAATAGATGTGTATTATGGTCATGTACAGTGGTCAGGTCATGTTGGGGGGTGTAGTGTCCTATGTCTGTATACAGTGTAATAGATGTGTATTATGGTCATGTACAGTGGTCAGGTCATGTTGGGGGTGTAGTGTCCTATGTCTGTATACAGTGTAATAGATGTGTATTATGGTCATGTACAGTGGTCAGGCTATGTTGGGGGTATAGTGTCCTATGTCTGTATACATTTAATAGATGTGTATTATGGTCATGTACAGTGGTCAGGACATGTTGGGGGTGTAGTGTCCTATGTCTGTATACAGTGTAATAGATGTGTATTATGGTCATGTACAGTGGTCAGGCTATGTTGGGGGTGTAGTGTCATTTGTCTGTATACAGTGTAATAGATGTGTATTATGATCATGTACAGTGGTCGGGACATGTTGGGGGTGTAGTGTCCTATGTCTGTAAACATGTAATAGATGTGTATTATGGTCATGTACAGTGGTCAGGTCATGTTGGGGGTGCAGTGTCCTATGTCTGTATACAGTGTAATAGATGTGTATTATGGTCATGTACAGTGGTCAGGCTATGTTGGGGGTGTAGTGTCCTATGTCTGTATACAGTGTAATAGATGTGTATTATGATCATGTACAGTGGTCGGGACATGTTGGGGGTGTAGTGTCCTATGTCTGTAAACATGTAATAGATGTGTATTATGGTCATGTACAGTGGTCAGGTCATGTTGGGGGTGCAGTGTCCTATGTCTGTATACAGTGTAATAGATGTGTATTATGGTCATGTACAGTGGTCAGGCTATGTTGGGGGTGTAGTGTCCTATGTCTGTATACAGTGTAATAGATGTGTATTATGGTCATGTACAGTGGTCAGGACATGTTGGGGGTGTAGTGTCCTATGTCTGTATACATGTAATAGATGTGTATTATGGTCATGTACAGTGGTCAGGTCATGTTGGGGGTGCAGTGTCCTATGTCTGTATACAGTGTAATAGATGTGTATTATGATCGTGTACAGTGGTCAGGACATGTTGGGGGTGTAGTGTCCTATGTCTGTATACAGTGTAATAGATGTGTATTATGGTCATGTACAGCGGTCAGGTCATGTTGGGGGTGTAGTGTCCTATGTCTGTATACAGTGTAATAGATGTGTATTGTGGTCATGTACAGTGGTCAGGACATGTTGGGGGTGTAGTGTCCTATGTCTGTATACAGTGTAATAGATGTGTATTATGGTCATGTACAGTGGTCAGGACATGTTGGGGGTGTAGTGTCCTATGTCTGTATACATGTAATAGATGTGTATTATGGTCATGTACAGTGGTCAGGTCATGTTGGGGGTGTAGTGTCCTATGTCTGTATACAGTGTAATAGATGTGTATTATGATCGTGTACAGTGGTCAGGACATGTTGGGGGTGTAGTGTCCTATGTCTGTATACAGTGTAATAGATGTGTATTATGGTCATGTACAGCGGTCAGGTCATGTTAGGGGTGTAGTGTCCTATGTCTGTATACAGTGTAATAGATGTGTATTGTGGTCATGTACAGTGGTCAGGACATGTTGGGGGTGTAGTGTCCTATGTCTGTATACAGTGTAATAGATGTGTATTATGATCATGTACAGTGGTCAGGTCATGTTGGGGGTGTAGTGTCCTATGTCTGTATACAGTGTAATAGATGTGTATTATGATCATGTATAGTGGTCAGGACATGTTGGGGTGTAGTGTCCTATGTCTGTATACAGTGTAATAGATGTGTATTATGATCATGTACAGCGGTCAGGACATGTTGGGGGTGTAGTGTCCTATGTCTGTATACAGTGTAATAGATGTGTATTATGGTCATGTACAGTGGTCAGGACATGTTGGGGGTGTAGTGTCCTATGTCTGTATACAGTGTAATAGATGTGTATTATGGTCATGTACAGCGGTCAGGTCATGTTAGGGGTGTAGTGTCCTATGTCTGTATACAGTGTAATAGATGTGTATTGTGGTCATGTACAGTGGTCAGGACATGTTGGGGGTGTAGTGTCCTATGTCTGTATACAGTGTAATAGATGTGTATTATGATCATGTACAGTGGTCAGGTCATGTTGGGGGTGTAGTGTCCTATGTCTGTATACAGTGTAATAGATGTGTATTATGATCATGTATAGTGGTCAGGACATGTTGGGGTGTAGTGTCCTATGTCTGTATACAGTGTAATAGATGTGTATTATGATCATGTACAGCGGTCAGGACATGTTGGGGGTGTAGTGTCCTATGTCTGTATACAGTGTAATAGATGTGTATTATGGTCATGTACAGTGGTCAGGCTATGTTGGGGGTGTAGTGTCCTCTATACACAATTATATGTTCTAGCTGGTAACACCTATTTCTCTAACAATAAAATACCCGGTGATACGTTTTTTACAGATAAGTTTATTTGCCTTTTATGAATTGTAGGTTTAATTTCGACGTAGATAAATGATAATATGCAGCCGTTTAAAAGGTTAGAGGTCGGCACACGCTGCCTTTGCTGTGTATCGGGTTTCCCATCACTGATATAGATTATTACAGATGTGTATTGGGATCCTGCTTCTCAGAGAGAAATTCAGCACCAGATATACGGAATGAGAGGCCCTGCAGTCAGAATAAATGGTATATTCCACGTTATTTGTTATTTCTGGAAGCCAACCGGAAATAGAAAACACTTATCATTTATTTCTTCTGCCGCATAGGTGTAAAACACTGTACAAAGTCCCATCAGTTTGTTTGCTGCACTTGTTACCGCTGATATAGAAACTAGTAACATTGTTGCAACAAAGGAACTAGCTGGCAGTTATGCTGGGTACACGCCTACTTAATCCTGGGGCTGTTCTTTTGATTTCAACCTGTTAATTCTATATCACAACCGTGTGTACGTCCCTCCCATCATGTTTTGTCGGATGAAAACTGGTCAAATCGAAGGATCACATCTTACTGTATGTGGAGTTTAATATTCATCCGACTCGACCGGGCCAGATCGGACCAAAAGCGCAGTGTATGCACCTTCCGCCTTTCCTACGATTCTACACCAGCAGCAGCGCCGCCTCTGTGGGCGGTACAATCATTTTCTTACAATATTTTGGCAGTCGCTGATCGAAGGTCGGCAGTATGATTGTATAGGTGTGTGCGCACATCGGCACTGTGGCCGGGACTTCGGATCGCAAGTGAAGATGATCGATGTATTGAAAGAGTGATGGCAACGGTGTGTACCCGGCTTTAGTATTGCAGTGAATAGGAGAGAGAGCGAGTGCTTTGGCTACTTTCTTTTCTTTTCAATTGTACTTGATAAATTAGGTGAAATTTCCAGCCCATAAGTAGATAGGATAGAAGCAACGTTATTATATGCCTGTTTTTCCATCAAAAGGCTGCAGATGTTATGCAGTCATAATGTCGACAGTCCATTATAGTGGTAGTGGTAGGGTTAGGCTGCGATTAGTGTTAGGCTGCTGTTAGTGTTAGGTGCCGGTAGTGTTAGGCTGCGGTTATTGCTAGAGTTATACTGCTCTTAGTGTTAGGGAGGGGTGAGCGGATTCGGTTCTACTCGGTTCCGTTCGGATTTAAAAACCGAATCTTATTGGCTATCCAAAACTCGTGACAGCTGATAGCCAATAAGATTCGGTTTTTAAATCCGAACGGAACCGAGTAGAATCAAATCCACTCACCCCTTAAAATGCAGTTAGTGTTAGACTGCTATTAGGGTTA
The DNA here is from genome assembly GCA_031769625.1 of Taudactylus pleione. Classification (NCBI taxonomy): domain Eukaryota; kingdom Metazoa; phylum Chordata; class Amphibia; order Anura; family Myobatrachidae; genus Taudactylus; species Taudactylus pleione. Next base: position 3,358,947 of record JAUIMM010000013.1, on the reverse strand, counting down.
GGCTGCGGGTAGTGTTAGGGTTATACTGCTCTTAGTGTTAGGGTTAGGCTGCGATTAGTGTTAGGCTGCTGTTAGTGTTAAGTGCCGGTAGTGTTAGGCTGCTGTTAGGGTTAGGCTGCGGTTATTGCTAGAATTATACTGCTCTTAGTGTTAAGGTTAAACTGCAGTTAGTGTTAGACTGCTATTAGGGTTAGGCTGCAATTAATGTTAGTGTTAGGCTGCGGTTAGTATTAGGGTTAGGCTGCAATTAGTGTTAGGGTTAGGCTGCGGTTAGTATTAGGGTTAGGCTGCAATTAGTGTTAGGGTTAGGCTGCGGTTAGCATTAGGGTTAGGCTCGGTTAGTGTTAGGTTTAGGCTGCTGTTAGTGTTAGGCTGCGATTAGTGTTAGGTTTAGGCTGCGGTTATTGCTAGGGTTATACTGCTCTTAGTGTTAGGGTTAGGCTGCGGTTAGTGTTAGGGTTAGGCTGCAGTTAGTATTAGGGTTAGGCTGCAATTAGTGTTAGGGTTATACTGTGGTTAGTGTTAGGGTTAGGCTGCAGTTAGTATTAGGGTTAGGCTGCAATTAGTGTTAGGGTTATACTGTGGTTAGTGTTAGGGTTAGGCTGCAGTTCGTATTAGGGTTAGGCTGCAATTAGTGTTAGGGTTAGGCTGCGGTTAGTATTAGGGTTAGGCCGCGGTTAGTGTTAGGTTTAGACTGCATTTAGTATTAGGGTTAGGCTGCGATTAGTGTTAGGGGTAGGCTGCGTTTAGTGTTAGGCTGCAATTAGCGTTAGTGTTAGGCTGCGATTAGTGTTAGGCTGCTGTTAGTGTTAGGTGCCGGTAGTGTTAGGCTGCGGTTAGTGTTAGGGTTATACTGCTCTTAGTGTTAGGGTTAGGCTGCGATTACTGTTAGGCTGCTGTTAGTGTTAGGTGCTGGTAGTGTTAGGCTGCGGTTAGGGTTAGGCTGCGGTTATTGCTAGGGTTATACTGCTCTTAGTGTTAGGGTTAAACTGCAGTTAGTGTTAGACTGCTATTAGGGTTAGGCTGTGGTTAGTATTAGGGTTAGGCTGCAATTAATGTTAGGGTTAGGCTGCGGTTAGTATTAGGGTTAGGCTGCAATTAGTGTTAGGGTTATACTGTGGTTAGTGTTAGGGTTAGGCTGCAGTTAGTATTAGGGTTAGGCTGCAATTAGTGTTAGGGTTATACTGTGGTTAGTGTTAGGGTTAGGCTGCAGTTCGTATTAGGGTTAGGCTGCAATTAGTGTTAGGGTTAGGCTGCGGTTAGTATTAGGGTTAGGCCGCGGTTAGTGTTAGGTTTAGACTGCATTTAGTATTAGGGTTAGGCTGCGATTAGTGTTAGGGGTAGGCTGCGTTTAGTGTTAGGCTGCAATTAGCGTTAGTGTTAGGCTGCGATTAGTGTTAGGCTGCTGTTAGTGTTAGGTGCCGGTAGTGTTAGGCTGCGGTTAGTGTTAGGGTTATACTGCTCTTAGTGTTAGGGTTAGGCTGCGATTACTGTTAGGCTGCTGTTAGTGTTAGGTGCTGGTAGTGTTAGGCTGCGGTTAGGGTTAGGCTGCGGTTATTGCTAGGGTTATACTGCTCTTAGTGTTAGGGTTAAACTGCAGTTAGTGTTAGACTGCTATTAGGGTTAGGCTGTGGTTAGTATTAGGGTTAGGCTGCAATTAATGTTAGGGTTAGGCTACGGTTAGTGTTAGGCTGCGGTTAGTATTAGGATTAGGCTGCAATTAGTGTTAGGGTTAGGCTGCGGTTAGTATTAGGATTAGGCTGCGATTAGTGTTAGGGGTAGGCTGCGGTTAGTGTTAGGCAGCGTTTAGTGTTAGGGTTAGACTGCTGTTAGTGTTAGGCTGCAATTTGCGTTAGGGTTAGTCTGCGGTGTTAGGCTGCGGTTAGTGTTAGGATTAGGCTGAGGGTAATGTTAGGGTTAGACTGCGATTAGTGTTAGGGTTAGGCTGAGGGTAATGTTAGGGTTAGGTTGCTGTTAGGGTTAGGCTGAGGTTAATGTTAGGGTTAGGCTGCTGTTATGGTTAGGCTGCTGTTAGGGTTAGGCTGCAGTTAGTGTTAGGGTAATGTTAGGGTTAGGCTGCGTTTAGTGTTAGGGTTAGGTTGCTCTCAGGGTTAGGCTGCTGTTAGTGTTATGCTGTAGTTAGTGTTAGGCTGCTGTTAGTGTTCGGCTGCAGTTAGTGTTCGGGTTAGGCTGATGTTACTGTTAGGATTAGGCTGCTGTTAGGGTTAGGCTGCGGTTAGGGTTAGGCTGAGGTTAGTGTTAGGATAAAGTTGCGGTTAGTGTTAGGGTTTAGGCTGTGGTTAGTGTTAGGCTGCAATTAGCATTAGGGTTAGGCTGCAGTGTTAGGCTGCAGTTAGTGTTAGGGTTCGACTGCGGTTAGTGTTAGGCTGCGGTTAATGTTAGGCTGAGGGTAGGCTGCGGTTAGTGTTAGGGTTAGGCTGAGGGTAATGTTAGGGTCAGGCTGCTGTTAGTGTTAGGCTGCGTTTAGTATTAGGGTTAGGTTGCTGATAGTGTTAGGGTTAGGCTGAGGTTAATGTTATGGTTAGGCTGCGGATAGTGTTAGGCTGCAGTTAGTGTTTGGCTGCTGTTGGGGTTAGGCTGCTGTTAGGGTTAGGCTGCTGTTAGACTTTGGCTGCTGTCAGGGTTTGGCTGCTGTTAGTGTTAGGGTAATGCTAGGGTTAGGCTACGTTTAGTGTTAGGGTTAGGTTGCTGTTAGTGTGAGGCTGCAATTAGCGTTAGGGTTAGGCTGCTCTCAGGGTTAGGCTGCTGTTAGTGTTATGCTGTGGTTAGTGTTCGGCTGCAGTTAGTGTTTGGCTGCAGTTAGTGTTAGGGTTAGGCTGAGGTTAATGTTAGGGTTAGGCTGTTGTTAGGGTTAGGCTGCGGATAGTGTTAGGCTGCGGTTAGTGTTAGGCTGCGGTTAGTGTTACGGTAAAGTTGCGGTTAGTGTTAGGGTTTAGGCTGTGGTTAGTGTAAGGGCTAGGCTGCGGTTAGTGTTAGGGTAAAGTTGCAGTTAGTGTTAGGGCTAGGCTGCGGTTAGTGTTAAGATGAGGTTAGTGTTAGGGTAAAGATGCAGTTAGTGTTAGGCTGCGGTTATTGTTAATATTAAGGCTGGGGTTGTGTTAGGGATAGGCAGCTGTTAGGGTTACACTGTGATTAGGGCTAGGGCTGAAATAATCTGAAAATGCTATGTCGACATGCCGACTGTCAACATTCTGGCAATGTCCGTGACTACATTCTGAATGTTGAATTTAGACCAAGTCGACAATCTGGTGCCAACATTCTAAATGTCATCATTTTGTAGCACACTCCTGCAGGCGAGTTAATAAAAAATAAATTACAAATCCCCTTATTATCAATTCAATGATACAAATTAGAGACCTAGAAATCGTCCCCAAGCCCAAAGCTCATCAGCGTTTTATTTTTCCTGTGCTCCAGAGCGGTTCCGGAGCTGCGAGATTGTCAGCGCTGTGGCGCTGAAGCTGAGAGTTTGGGGGGGGGGTGTATGTACGTTTGAGATAGTGAAAGGGTGCGTTCACGTAATCGCATTCAATGCGTCTGTCTGGAGGCGGATCAATGGTGCAAGCTGATGTTGGTGATGACCCCGGCTGAATGTGTCTAACTCCATCTTAGTTATTATTATACTCTGGTAATATTGCTGCTGTGATTTATTTGCAGGGTTACAGTGAAGTGAGCAGTCAGTTCACAGTAATGAAACGCGTCAGCTTGTAAAGGGGAAGGCTCCTGCTGTTTATTACTGTGTACATAAAAAAAAAAATCCTATTTGCATCTTGTTTGATTTCCATTGTCATTTTACATGCCCCTGTGACTTTATTTCCTATGAATTACGCTGTCTCGCCATGCACAGTGATGTTAATGCAGTGCATACTGATTACTCTGACGCCGCGCAATTTGCTAGTATTGCAGATCTTGGCTCAGCTCTGAACGAGCAATAAATACAATGTGTATTGTTTTTTTTTCAAGATGCATTGTACGTTTGCGAATATCGTCAAAGTTGCGTCCATCTGAGCACGTGCTCCAATATGGATGCCTCCACTTTGAGTAGGCAATAAGGTGCCATGGACTGGCGTGGTTGGCAAAAAAAATGGGTCACTCTTATTAGCAGAGAAATAAGGCACTTGGTGTAGAATAACATGTTTAAATTGAAATAGACATCTTAATAGAAGCATGGTACATCCCCAGCCCAGTAATGGTGCCACTGCCCGTGTTTCTGCAGGTATGGAGATATGGTTCCAGACACAATAGCTGGGAAGATATTTGGCTCCATCTGCTCCCTCAGCGGAGTGCTGGTTATTGCACTGCCGGTCCCAGTCATCGTATCTAATTTCAGCCGTATTTATCACCAGAACCAGCGGGCGGACAAGCGCCGGGCGCAGCAAGTAAGCAGGTCTTCAGTCACTCACCCTATGTTCTGTGATTGTGGTATATGTTTGTCCTGCCACCCCATATTTCTCTCCTGTCACCCAACCCCATATTTCTCTCCTGTCACCCAACCACCTAACCCCATATTTCTCTCCTGTCACCCAACCACCTAACCCCATATTTCTCTCCTGTCACCCAACCACCTAACCCCATATTTCTCTCCTGCCACCTAACCCCATATTTCTCTCCTGTAACCCAACCACCTAACCCCATATTTCTCTCCTGTCACCCAACCCCATATTTCTCTCCTGTAACCCAACCACCTAACCCCATATTTCTCTCCTGTCACCCAACCCCATATTTCTCTCCTGCCACCCAACCCCATATTTCTCTCCTGCCACCCAACCACCTAACCCCATATTTCTCCTGTAACCCAACCACCTGCCCCATATTTCTCTCCTGTCACCCAACCACCAAACCCCATATTTCTCTCCCGTCACCCAACCACCTAACCCCATATTTCTCTCCTGTCACCCAACCACCTGCCCCATATTTCTCTCCTGTCACCAACCACCTAACCCCATATTTCTTTCCTGTAACCCAACCACCTAACCCCATATTTCTCTCCTGTAACCCAACCACCTGCCCCATATTTCTCTCCTGTCACCCAACCACTTGCCCCATATTTCTCTCCTGTCACCCAACCACCTAACCCCATATTTCTCTCCTGTCACCCAACCACCTAACCCCATATTTCTCTCCTGCCACCCAACCACCTAACCCCATATTTCTTTCCTGTAACCCAAACACCTAACCCCATATTTCTCTCCTGTAACCCAACCACCTGCCCCATATTTCTCTCCTGTCACCCAACTACTTGCCCCATATTTCTCTCCTGTCACCCAACCACCTAACCCCATATTTCTCTCCTGTCACCCAACCACCTAACCCCATATTTCTCTCCTGTCACCCAACCCCATATTTCTCTGCTGTCACCCAACCACCTAACCCCATATTTCTCTCCTGTAACCCAACCACCTAACCCCATATTTCTCTCCTGTCACCCAACCACCTGCCCCATATTTCTCTCCTGTCACCCAACCACCTAACCCCATATTTCTCTCCTGTCACCCAACCCCATATTTCTCTCCTGTCACCCAACCCCATATTTCTCTGCTGTCACCCAACCACCTAACCCCATATGTCTCTCCTGTCACCCAACCACCTAACCCCATATTTCTCTCCTGTAACCCATACACCTAACCCCATATTTCTCTCCTGTCACCCAACCACTTGCCCCATATTTCTCTCCTGTAACCCAACCCCATATTTCTCTCCTGTAACCCAACCACCTAACCCCATATTTCTCTCCTGTCACCCAACCACCTAACCCCATATTTCTCTCCTGTCACCCAACCACCTAACCCCATATTTCTCTCCTGTCACCCAACCACTTGCCCCATATTTCTCTCCTGTAACCCAACCACCTAACCCCATATTCCTCTCCTGTAACCCAACCACCAAACCCCATATTTCTCTCCTGTCACCCAACCCCATATTTGTCACCCAACCACCTATTTCTCTACTATCACACAACCACCTAACCCCATATATATCTCCTGCCACCCAACCACCTGCCCCATATTTCTCTTGTGCCACCCAACCACCTGCTCCATACTACTCTGCTGTCACCCAACCACCTAACCCCATATTTCTCTCTTGCCACCCAACCACCTGCCTCATATTTCTCTCTTGCCACCCAACCACCCACCTCATATTTCTCTCCTGTCACTCACCCCGCTGTGTTTGTCATCTCCGCAGAAGATCCGCCTGGCCAGGATTAGACTGGCAAAGAGCAACACCACCAACGCGTTTCTGCGTTACAAAGAGAGTGGGGGCCTAGAGGTAAGGATAGCTTTCCATTTTGATCCCAAAACTACTACTAGAATGTGTCTTATATAAGCTGGGAGACTAAGAGGACGTACACATACTTTATTTCATGTCTTACGTTTTCACACATATAAATACACTTCCCTGTATATAATGCAAGATTTCCACCGGCTGCAGAACGTTCCACTATCTCCTCCCACAAAACAAGATCTTGATTGATTTTTTTGTGCACAGTGTAAGACATATTACTGAAGGTCACCTGAATACAGCAGATGAAACCGTAAGCCGCCCCAGCTCCTGTCAAGAGGAGCGTATTTTACCCTTCTATCCCAAATACCCACCATCTTGCTGCACAAAGTAATTTGCTTACTTATACAAGTAGACACCACAAAACAAAAGAAATTGAAATGGCACTATATGTCCGCCGGATTTCACCTCTGTCAGTTCCCCTTAATGTCTCCTAGCTGGCTGCCATTTTTTATGTCTACGGACTGGTCAGTTGATGTGTGGGGATCTCTGCGCAGTTTGTAAAATGATTAAGAATTTTAAATCGACAGGTTCACACCAAAGCATCTTGGTTAAAGCGGTTGGATACGCTAGCCGCGTATGATGCGTACGTGGACAAGAATTTACTGCAATGGCTGATAATAAAAATCCTATGAAAGCAGGTTTTGTTGGTAAATGTGGAAGAATTCTGCCCACAGATGATCAGTGCCTTCAGTCCTGCACAACCAGAGGAGCACGATTTGGTACTTACCAAATTGGTCAGGCCCAGTTTGGTTAGGACATGTGTTGGCAAATTGGAGTGGGCATGTAGCTCATGCCGACTAAGGCCAGCATTAGAGTAGGTGGTAAACCGCGGAAGGAAAAATCGACGATGAGCTATAGGAGGGGTGTAAAACGTTTAATTCGGCAAGGAGTAGGTGGAGCTTAGTGTTAGATGGGTGATGTTGGTGACGGTTACGATGGTGAATTGGACTGTTTGCCATGAAGGACAGGTTATAGGATACATAGCTATGAACTGACTCGCTAGAACTTGTGCCAGTTCTGTTAATTCTATTACTACACAGCAGCTGCTCTCAAACCGTTCACCTGCATTAATCCGATGCTCAGGGGAAAAAAAAAAAAAATCAATAATGGAGACTTTCATAGTAGGGACGAAATAAGAGCATTATACCAGTTGTTGGCGGTATCAGTAAGGTCGGATACGTAGCTGTGTTCATCCAGAGAGGCCAGGGATTCGATTAGAGGTCACAGAAAGGCAAGTAAGAGAGGCTGGAGCTCTGGTGGTGAGGCGATGAATAGTCACACAGAAGTATATATAGAACTAATGAGTGAAGACCTAGAGCAGGGGTCTTCAACCTTAGCCCTCCAGCTGCTGTGGAGCTACACAACCCAGCATGCACTGCCACCTTTTTGATATAACAGCATGCTAAAACTATGTCAATGCATGCTAGGATGTGTAGTTCCACAGCAGCTGGAGGGCCAAGGTTGAAGACCCCTGACCTAGAGGGTTATAAGGGAGAGTTCAGTGTGGATGGCTAAGTGCTATCAGGTATTCCAGGATATTTTCAGTATTCGCGACTGTACATTTACACCTTGTGAATGATGAATCTCCTATAAATCAGAACCTTGTCACATCCAGACTCACAGAAACATATTTATAGTGAATTACTGCATTTACGCCTAACAGTGATTATAAAAACCCATGCCATAAAATAGGATTAAAGTCTTAAACATATACTCAGTGGTCTTGAAATGTGCCCAATATGGTGGGCAAAGGAATAGGAAATACTGTTTATTGAACAGATCACATCATAAAACATCGTAAAGAAATTCAAAGTACAAAATTAGTGCACACCATAAATAACTGGCCAGGTCTAACGTTAGCTTTGGGAAGGATCCAGTTTTAGGTATAGAGAGCGAGGGAACACCCTCGCATATAACGGTGTGGCAAACCATGGAAAAAGAGGAAAGAAGAAAGATAAAGTAGGGAAGAGATAGAATGAGAACGGGTTTGGGAAAGAGAGCCAATGGGGTGAGGCCTCTTAGTTGGGAGCTATGTGAAGGGGAGATTTATACAGATAGTTAACAACTAAACGAGGATGGGGATGTTGAGAGTACAACCATGGACTCCAGACTTTACCAAACGATTTGGCCGAATTCTTAATTATGCTGGTCATGTACTTCATCTTCTAGGTATACCAAATGCGAGAAAGGATTGACTGCATAGGTATAATCACTCAGTTTTACAGTAGGGTCCGATTCAGTTAGATGCAAAAAAAAAAAGTCTTGAGTCCTGGGCTAACGTAAGTGCACTGGCTCGGGTCACAAGCCCACTCGTGGCTAATCAGATCTCCCCTGAGACATAGAAGTCTATTTTGAATCCTGTCTAAAATATAGCACAAGTGTGAGGTCGGGTCATGTCAATTGTGATCCAGGAAGGCGGTAGGCTTCTGTGACATCAGCCGTTACTGCACATGTCAGTTTTCGGTTATGCAGGGAAAGTTGTCATTGGAAAATGTTCCGCTTTGTTTTATTGTAGCAGGTCATGGGGGGACCTGGGGATACAATTAGCCATCTGTATGGCAGAGTGCCTGCCCTATTAATGCTTTTCTGTTTTGCAGGAAAATACAGAGACTCATGCTCTATGTATCAAGAATCGCTCAGCGTTTGAGTTACAGCATCACCACCTCCTGCACTGTTTGGAAAAGACCACGGTAAGAACCTATAGACTAATACCACCAAAATTTAATCATTCTACTATATAACTAGTTATTTCTACAATCTCTGCTGTAATGTCCAGGATGAGCCATGTAACATCTGCCCATTTCACAGATCTTCGACTCACCCATACTGATCCATTATTCCTCTCCTGGTGTCTTCTGATGTAACCGGGATGTGACCCGTCCATACTGAGCCATTATTCCTCTCCTGGTGCCTTCTGATGTCACCTAGATGTGACCTGTCCATACTGAGCCATTATTCCTCTCCTGGTGCCTTCTGATGTCACCTAGATGTGACCTGTCCATACTGAGCCATTATTCCTCTCCTGGTGCCTTCTGATGTCACCTAGATGTGACCTGTCCATACTGAGCCATTATTCCTCTCCTGGTGCCTTCTGATGTCACCTAGATGTGACCTGTCCATACTGATCCATTATTCCTCTCCTGGTGTCTTCTGATGTAACCGGGATGTGACCCGTCCATACTGAGCCATTATTCCTCTCCTGGTGCCTTCTGATGTCACCTAGATGTGACCTGTCCATACTGATCCATTATTCCTCTCCTGGTGTCTTCTGATGTAACCGGGATGTGACCCGTCCATACTGAGCCATTATTCCTCTCCTGGTGCCTTCTGATGTCACCTAGATGTGACCTGTCCATACTGATCCATTATTCCTCTCCTGGTGCCTTCTGATGTCACCTAGATGTGACCTGTCCATACTGAGCCATTATTCCTCTCCTGGTGCCTTCTGATGTCACCTAGATGTGACCTGTCCATACTGATCCATTATTCCTCTCCTGGTGCCTTCTGATGTCACCTAGATGTGACCTGTCCATACTGATCCATTATTCCTCTCCTGGTGTCTTCTGATGTAACCGGGATGTGACCCGTCCATACTGAGCCATTATTCCTCTCCTGGTGCCTTCTGATGTCACCTAGATGTGACCTGTCCATACTGATCCATTATTCCTCTCCTGGTGTCTTCTGATGTAACCGGGATGTGACCTGTCCATACTGATCCATTATTCCTCTCCTGGTGCCTTCTGATGTCACCTAGATGTGACCTGTCCATACTGATCCATTATTCCTCTCCTGGTGTCTTCTGATGTAACCGGGATGTGACCTGTCCATACTGATCCATTATTCCTCTCCTGGTGCCTTCTGATGTCACCTAGATGTGACCTGTCCATACTGATCCATTATTCCTCTCCTGGTGCCTTCTGATGTCACCTAGATGTGACCTGTCCATACTGATCCATTATTCCTCTCCTGGTGCCTTCTGATGTCACCTAGATGTGACCTGTCCATACTGAGCCATTATTCCTCTCCTGGCATTTTCTTTTTTTTAAACACTTTTTTTATTAAAGCAATGCATATCATCAAACAGTGTACAGAGTAGTCAAGAAAAATGACGATAAATGTTAGTACAAATTGTGTCTTTTCAGAAATATACTAAATAGCTCAAATATTGTATAACAAACAGTCTCTGACATGGTAACTTTATAATAAGGGAAACATATGGAACAGACAATATAAAAAGAAATACACTTCTGAAAAGAATTATAACAAAAGATGTCTTTGTTATTTCTCCTATCTCCACCCCCACTTTTCCTCCTCAAGCAGTACCCTTGAAAATTTTGTCTATAGATTAATTTCTATAATCCAGATTTACAAAACTATTGGAGGATCGTTATCCACCATACGCTGCATAAACCATATAGTGTTTGAAAACGAGTTACATATCTGTGTCTTAACAGCTGTAGAAAGGGTTACAATGTAACTCTCCCAAACTGCGAAAAAACGTTCAACCTGTGTCTCCTTTTCCAAAGTAGCTCCCACCCACTCCATTCTAAAGAGATAGAAAAGTTTAGCTTTGAAAAGACTCATGGAAGGTGGTTCCGGGTTGATCCATGTCTGCAGGATGGATTTCCTCACCGCAGCACTCACAACCAATAATAATTTACGGCTTCCTCTTGTTATACGCAGATCACTGGGAATAATCCCAAACAGTGCCCACTCTGGACTTAGAGGTAGAAAATTGATTAAATGTGTTACTGAATATAAACGAACATCAATCCAAAATTTACGTATGATAGGACAATCCCAAAGGCAGTGTTTTAGGTCTGCCTGGGGATTTCCACATTTAAAACAATGATGCGAATCAGATAAACCAATCAAAAATCTCCTATGTGGGGAAAGATACGTTCTGTGCAAAATGTTAAGGAACATTTCCGTGTACATAACAGAAGGGAATGATCTACAGGCTTTGTAATGTGCGTCTAGCAATTCATCCACCCGCAGACTCGGAACCTGGGAGGTCCAAACCACAATACCTCTCTGAGATTTGGTGTGATCTAACGAGCTTCGGAGCCAGTTGTAGGCTGAAGAAATTGCCCCTTTATTCTGAGATTGTTGCCTCAACATCACATCAAGTAAATTATCCCAGTCAGCAGAAGAAAAACGTCTTATTACCAGACTGACATAATGCTGTGCCAGTAAAAATGCTACAGGGTAACCAGTTATCACTGGATATCTTTCAGACATCTCCTGGAACGTGAGGGGTCGGTGTGTCTCCAAATTTACCATGCATCCTACATTGGTCACTCCGCCTACTCTCCAGATAGTAAAAGGGTATCCAGCTTGCCCTTCCTGAAAGTCTGGATTTGATAGTAATGGGAGAAACAATGTGTTATGAGAGTTTAAATTATTTTTGTGGCGTGTAATGCACCACAGTTTTCTGACAGACCATAGTAAAGGGTTATCACGGTATTGGGGTAAAATTTCTTGATCATATAGATGTAAGAAAGATATTAGATCGCCCCCCTGAAGAAATTCCCTTTCCAGAGAGGTAACTGCATAGTTATCATGACAATGTAACCAATCCTTGAGATATCTAAGATGGGCCGCCTGGCAATACAGCTGGACATCTGGAAAATGAATTCCCCCATTAGTTACAGTTTGTTGCAACTTTATAAGCCCAATACGGGGACGCTTGCCCTTCCATATGAACTTCCGAAATAAGAAATTAAGTTGTTAAGTTGTTGTCTCCTGGCATTTTCTAATGTCACCTAGATGTGACTTGTCCATACTGAGCCATTATTCCTCTCCTGGCGTTTTCTGATGTAACCGGGATGTGACCTGTCCATACGGAGCCAATAATTCTCTCCTGGCATTTTCTGATGTCACCTAAATGTGACCTGTCCATACTGAGCCATTATTCCTCTCCTGGCGTTTTCTGATGTAACCGGGATGTGACCTGTCCATACGGAGCCAATAATTCTCTCCTGGCATTTTCTGATGTCACCTAAATGTGACCTGTCCGTGTTATGCTCCCTGTGACATCTCATCCTTTCTGGGCAATACATACCTATAGCACATAACTCCTTGTGTCCTTCAACTTGTCCATTCAACTTAATATAATCTTTGTGTCACTAGTCTTTAAGGTGGACCCACCATCATATGCCTCAGAGGCGATAAATATCACTAGTCTCTTTCCTACTGATAGGCTGAATGCTGGTACAGCCCGCACAGAATGGCTGCCTCCACTGTTTGTAGCTGATGGCTCCATCATACAGGGCAATATTGAGCACTCTTTGCGTTTTATTTACTATGTTTTGCTATTAAAAGCATTGCCCGGTTATATTTCGGGCTTAAACACTCCGGGAAGAAAAACTGCTGCTTAGTAAATAAACCCCAATGTGTCTGAGTTCTCAGTCGTCCACACGGGAGGTAGTTGAAATCCCGGCTGTTGGGAAGCCGACACCGGAATTCCAATACCAGTCAGAATCACGGCGCCAGCATCCCGCCCGCTGGCACCCCAGCGGTAAGTAGTGGGGTTAGGGGGAGAGTTGTTAGGCACTAGGGAGTGAGATTAGGTTTAGGGTGTGGGGAGGGAGAGTTAGGGTTCAGGCACCAGGAGGAGAGTTAGGGTTCAGGCACCAGGAGGAGAGTTAGGGTTCAGGCACCAGGAGGAGAGTTAGGGTTCAGGCACTAGGAGGAGAGTTAGGGTTCAGGCACTAGGGAGGAGAGTTAGGGTTCAGGCACTAGGGAGGGAGATTAGGTTTAGGGTGTGGGGAGGGAGAGTTAGGCTACTTACCGACAGGTGTCGGTATCCTTACCCTGTCGGAATGCCGGCGTTGGGATTCTGACTGCCGAGATCCCTGTACCCAACCAGTCCACACTAGTCTCTATGTCTCTTTGGTTTATGAGCTGTCTGTGGTGAACCTTTATGTCAACTGAGACCTCCTTCTCCTCTCCTTGTACCTCCCTGTGTCTCGGAGCTCTGAGTACATATCTCTGTCTCCTGTTCTCTGCTTGCCTCCTGTCTCCAGTGCCATGAATTTACAGATGAGCATACATACAGCGAGGCCCTGATGACTGAATCGATTGGGTACCGGACCAGCCGCAGCACCTCTGTATCTTCCCAGCAGGGCCTGAGTACCTCCTGCTGCCCACGCCGTGCCAAGCGCCGCGCCATCCGACTTGCTAACTCCACTGTCTCCGTCAGCCGTGGCAGCATGCAGGAGCTGGATACTCTGCATGTGCAGAAGGGCCTTAACCAGAGGTAAGTAGAGGTGTTGCCTAGTGATTGCCTATCTGCCATGCCAGACCCGTCCCCCGATGCAGACCTAGAACCTGCCCGGGAATTCTAATTATCATTATCCTTCTACTGAAATCAACTCGGAACATTGGGGGAGATGTATCAAACCGTCTAAAGAAAAGACAAGTGGAGACGTTGCTTATAGCAACCAATCAGCAACCTGCGCTGTGATGACTTGCTCAATGCTGTAACAATACCTATTATACTATGTCACACACCCATCACACAGCTCTTCTTATCCTACAGTTGTGTTGACACAGAAGGTACAAGTGCTTTTATAGGACGGTCCTAAAGCTTCAGCTATATATAGATCTTGTAGGGGTAAATCAGAGTTTGGGCAACATATGGGACTTGTAGTTCATGGCTGGTGTTGACTTTAAGGACCTCTCCTCTCCTCTCCGCTCTGCTCTGTTTTGGTTTGAGGTCTATGACTCACACATTGATGCAGAATGTTACTTATTACAGAATAGTACTTACCTAGGGGTCCGGCGTTGTGGCCGATCCAGTGGGACCCCCAAACTCTGCCGCAGCCTGGCGAATCTCTCCTCCTGGAGGGATGGAGGAGGGATTTATAGCTTAAATAAATATGTACATTAATAATAAATACAGGTTGCTGTGGTATAAAAGGGCACTTTGCACTAATCACCTACATATGTATTAAACATGATTCAATTTGGAATATGTGGGAGCAGTGGAAGTGTAGCTGCGGGAGGAGTGGAAGCGTAGTAGCTGCGGGAGGAGTGGAAGCGTAGTAGCTGCGGGAGCAGTGGAAGCGTAGTAGCTGCGGGAGCAGTGGAAGCGTAGTAGCTGCGGGAGGAGTGGAAGCGTAGTAGCTGCGGGAGGAGTGGAAGCGTAGTAGCTGCGGGAGCAGTGGAAGCGTAGTAGCTGCGGGAGCAGTGGAAGCGTAGTAGCTGCGGGAGCAGTGGAAGCGTAGTAGCTGCGGGAGGAGTGGAAGCGTAGTAGCTGCGGGAGGAGTGGAAGCGTAGTAGCTGCGGGAGGAGTGAAAGCGTAGTAGCTGCGGGAGTGGAAGCGTAGTAGCTGCGGGAGGAGTGGAAGCGTAGTAGCTTCGGGAGGAGTGGAAGCGTTGTAGCTGTGGGAGCAGTGGAAGAGTAGTAGCTGCGGGAGGAGTGGAAGTGTAGTAGCTGCGGGAGGAGTGGAAGTGTAGCTGCGGGAGCAGTGAAGCGTAGTAGCTGCGGGAGTGGAAGTGTAGTAGCTGCGGGAGTGGAAGTGTAGTAGCTGCGGGAGGAGTGGAAGAGTAGTAGCTGCGGGAGGAGTGGAAGAGTAGTAGCTGCGGGAGGAGTGGAAGAGTAGCTGCGGGAGGAGTGGAAGTGTAGTAGCTGCGGGAGGAGTGGAAGTGTAGTAGCTGCGGGAGGAGTGGAAGAGTAGTAGCTGCGGGAGGAGTGGAAGTGTAGTAGCTGCGGGAGGAGTGGAAGTGTAGCTGCGGGAGCAGTGAAGCGTAGTAGCTGCGGGAGGAGTGGAAGTGTAGTAGCTGCGGGAGTGGAAGTGTAGTAGCTGCGGGAGTGGAAGCGTAGTAGCTGCGGGAGGAGTGGAAGTGTAGTAGCTGCGGGAGGAGTGGAAGCGTAGTAGCTGCGGGACGAGTGGAAGTGTAGTAGCTGCGGGAGGAGTGGAAGTGTAGTAGCTGCGGGAGCAGTGGAAGTGTAGTAGCTGCGGGAGGAGTGGAAGTGTAGTAGCTGCGGGAGGAGTGGAAGTGTAGTAGCTGCGGGAGGAGTGGAAGTGTAGCTGTACACACACACACACACACACACACACATTTTTCCTCTGCTTTTGGTGCTATCTAGTATCTGTATATAGAAAACCAGTGCAACTAAAAGGTATTGCTGGCTTTTTAAATGGGTGCTAACCCTATATATTGTATTTGTCTATTTAAATATGAAGGGATGACTTTGTAGAAACATTCTTGGTCTAGGATCTAGTTTAGCCTTCTCCATTTAGTACAGTTCCATTATTTGCTTTCTCTTCCTACGATTGTTTTATCTCCCACAGAACTCTCCTGTCAGCCTAACTGAGGTGTGAGAGGGAGAGTATGCCCAGGGATGTGTCAGACAGGAGGGCAGATCAGGCCAAGAGCTGACAGACATAACCTGCTCATAGCCTGCAGGGAGGGATAACATGAGACTGTGTCACACCTCCCAACATTTATACAGGCACAACAGGGACAAATAAACCACCAAACTCCACCCTGAGCTACCTGAGAACAAATGTGTCCTCCCTCCGAATGGAGCAACAAATGAATCTCTATTCTACCATATAATAGAATGAAATATCCCAGCACAGTGCGCCACCTAGTGGTCAAAGTCAGAATGGCTGAGACTCCTTGATTTTAATGACCAATGGCATAAGTAGTAAGCACTGCTCGGATGTCTTCCTTTGGACAACCCCTTCTGAAATAAACACGCTGCATCCCTGAAGCCAGGTGGCGGATCACACATAGGGGGAGATGTAGCAAAGCTTGGAGAGAGATATAAAGTGGATAGAATTAAAGTACCAACCACGCAGCTCCTGTTACTTACAGGCTGTGTTTGAAAAATTGCAGTTAAAAGCTGAATGGTTGGTACTTTATCTCTCTCCAAGCTCTGATGATACATCTCCCCCATAGTGCTGCTCATTGTCCCGGTAGAAAGGGCGCATTATATGGACTCTGGGCCCTATTTAACAACGATGTCATCCTTGCTGTATGTAACAAACATCGGTAATATAACATTAACGCTGTTGGTCACTGCATCACTCTCGCCGTTGCCGTCAATAGGGTCCCCAGCAGTAGCCATTCCGGCTTCAGGCAAACCTTCCAGATACTGCTAGGTCCCCGCTGGGTTCATCGGTCATGCAAGAACGAGTTCTTCTCTGAGGGGCGCCCTGGAGAAATGATATATTGCTAAAATATTATCACTTATGTTTGGACTTAGACCTAGACAAACCATACATATAACGATTACAGGCAAAGTGACTAATTAGGACTAAATAATATAAATGAATCTGCCAATCAGGAGTCCAATATCACTGTTGCCAATTAAAATACAAAAACACTAGACATAGGCCCTGATTCAGAGCCGCTCGCAAAAAGTGAGCACTTGCTCTGAATCAGGGCGGCCGCTTTTTTTTTTTTTTTTTTTAAACCGGCCTCCTGGCCGCTGGATAAGCTGTGGGTGACCACCCACAGCTTATGCGAGCGGCCAGGTGATGGTCGTGACGAGACCCTTGTGGTAGGGTCTCATCTTCCGCAATCCCCAGTGAGCTTCCTGCTCTAATAGAGCCGGAAGCTCACTACTGACATCACTGGTGATGTCAGTAGGGCCGCCCACAAACGCCACCCACCCCCAACAAAACGGCGCGAGCTGTCGATCAACATCGTCAGCCGCCCCGTTTTGCTGCGAGCCCCGGAGCGAGTGCGCACTGCCCGGCCATCGACCCGCTTGCGAGCGGGTCTGAATCAGGCCCATAGTGTAGGGAGTGTGACAATAGGGGACATAATGGGATGCGCTCGGCATCCCAGCCGTCGGGATGCCGACATTTACATTAATGGCGTGAGAATACCGAACGTAAGTAACGGGGTTGGGGGGAGGGTTACGGTTAGGCACTACGGGGAGGGTTAGGGTTAGGCACTAGGGGGGGGGAGGGTTAGGGTGCTGGGAGGGGGAGGTTAGGTTCAGGCACTAGGGGGGGGAGGTTACGGTTAGGCACCAAAGAGGGGGGGTTAGGGTAGAGAGAGGCGGAGGGTTAGCATACCGACCAACAAGTGTCGGTATGATCACGACTGTTGGTATTTCATACAGATTCCGATATAAAAACAATAAAGACAACATTAAAAAGTCGCCAATTCAACCTGCATATATCTAGGTGGAATTCCGCTATTATGTAGCTCCTTAGAGTCCGTCTATTATTAGTGAGTAGGATTATAATGAATCTGATAACAAGTCCGCTAGGTACGCCTCATGCATATATTTGCGGAGGAGGTTCAAGTCCCAGATCACATGAGTGTAAGGTCAATCTGCTATATTAATTGTTATTGTGCATACAATAATTCTTCATAAATGTTTATACCACATGTACATTCGAGCACCTCCGTAACAGTTATACTTTACAGACAATAATATAGTCCCTGCTCTATTAGATATAGAATCAGTCTGGTATAATAACTAATATTGTAAAAACAGTAAATTCTATGTTTATATAACACGTGCAAACATAAGTATCTCCATGGCAAATCCACTATGAAAGCAATGTATAAAAGAATAGTATTCCTCAATTATAGACGGTATAACCAGCACCTGATTATTACGTATATACTGTATGTAGAGCACTTGCAGATTTAGGAATAAACTTTGCAGCTTACACTTTTATATAGAAAGATTGTGCATACATACACTCCATTGTGAGTTGGAATGGATCATGTATACATTATCCAGAGACAATACGTGGGTTAGGTCACAATTACCAGATATATTACAGTCACCGTGCAGAAAAGTGAAGGAGGAGACTGAGCAGTTACAAGTCGCTGACTGCTGCTGTCTCCATTATACCTGGGCATTGAACCAATGATAAGCAGGTAGGCACAGTGGCTCAGTGAAATGAAGTGTTGGTAGAGTGCTGCATCTGCTGTCAGGGGTACCTGCCGTGTAATGCCCAGGGGCAGGACAAGCACAGCAGAGTGCCTAATGAGAATAAAGCAGAAATAGAAAAGTACCTTACGGGCAGTGAACTCACTAACAACAGGTGAGTATGGCGGGTGGGGAGCCCTAGAGCACTATCAGGGTGCCGACGCGCGTTTCGCAATATATCATTTCTCTACTATGCCCCTCAGAGAAGTACTCGTTGTCTGTTCTTATGTATCATTGTACTTCTGGGAGCACCTTTTTGTATGAATATTAATAGGAATCTCACCTGTTTAAATAATAGATTTCCCCTATCTAGTGCTGGGACCATCCACCGCTTTCCTCTCTTAATCAGTCATGCGCAGACTGACCGTTGTGCATGCCAGAGTAGCCCGTCGCTGCCAGCGATAGGCTGCCAGCAGGTGAGCAAAGGACACCGCCGCCGAGGAGGAGGAGGACACCCCTGGACCTCGCAGGAGGGGTAAGTAATGATGAATACCAGCGGCATATCCCCAGCACTAGATAAGGGAAATCTAGTGTCACTATGATACGAAATGAAATATGCTGCTGGTATTAAGGTACGTCAATAAATTGGGCCCTCTGTAACATAACATATTACATAGTACAAAGCAACTCCCGGCTTCCATTTTCACATTATTTCATATAGCCATGACCAGCTATTGCGCCACAGCTGTAACTTTTATGCTTGGTGGAAGCAAAGCTCTTTCCTCGTATACATCTGTGGGTATGAATACACAAAGACTGAGACACCCACTGTGGGGAAAATCCAATTAACTCTCCCCCGCAGGCAAAGGGGGCAAGTTGAAGTTGCAACAGTGCGTAAACACCTGCAACGGCATCAGAATATGCCTCCTGGCAGCCCCATCTCGCCCCAGATTCAGGAATTTTTGTATACGCCCCCCAAAAAATCCATGAATCCAGTGGTACTGTGAGTGTGGCATATAAATTCTCACTGTCCATACAGTGGTCCTGGCGGCATCTAAGTACCGGTAAGTATACATTATATATATGTATATCTTTATAAGAAAGACATTTAGCATTTTCAACTTTTATTTAATTTTTTGTTTTCTGTACTGCTGACACAATCTGGATTTTGTCTCCCTTCCTCTCTCCACATGGTGCTGGCTCAGTCGCTCCAGTCTCAATGCCAAATCCCACGGGAACCTGAAGCTTAATTGTGAGACGTCAGATCTTACAGCTGCTATCATCAGCATCCCGACACCCCCGGACCATACCCCTGACGACCTCTCTTCACCCAATTCTGGCATCCTGAGGAATTCCAGCATCACGGCCAGATACTACCAGGAGACTGTCAGGATTTCCAGCTTGTAGGGTCTGGTACACCCCGGAACTAGTGACGTCTCAAACACACTGTGACACCGCACACGCGAACACCTCACGGCAAGCACATACAAGACAATCAGCTCATCTCCATGTGGCCAGCTGACGTGACACAAAGGCCATTATCTGTCTAGACCCACACAGCGCACTCTCGCGGGATAACCTCGGCTGCGACTGCACAATGACACTGCGTATAGGAGGGGATCATTCACACAAGCTGTGCACATACACGCTTCTACGCGAATCAAAGCAGCACAACCTAAATCACCTCATTCTGCATCGCCAGACGCAGGCTAGATGTTCACAAGCCCTCATACCGCAAACACCATCGTGAATCACGCTCAGCACACCCATAATGGTCCTCCAATAGGAGAAATTCAACTGAGGGCTAAAATTAAAGCGGGGTATTAAAAGCACATTTATTGAAGGGGTAAGGCTGATAAAGTCAGACGTTTTGGGATCTCATTTAGAGTGGGTGCCAAACGTAAAAAGATCTGGGCGCACAATTGCCGCCAAACGTGTGTATGTTTCATTGCACTGGTGTGATATCTGATAATGTGTAGCTGAAAATACAGCAGAAGAATGCAGTTACATCAAGACCCAACCCCATTTGGACCGATGCGGCTGCCTATAACATATGCCGGTCATCATCATCAACTTGAGAAGCGTTTAAGGAGTATTGATGATGATAGTGTAAGAAAAAAAAAGAATAACTAAATTTACACACAAATAAAGTTGTTACTGTCCAACCCACAAACACTTTACCAACCCCAAGCTATACCACTATAAAAGGGGGACACTGTAGTTCCACAGAGTAAATTAATAGAAGATACTAATTATATTATGAAAGTACTGCAGACTCTCCAACATGACCCCCTCCACCAGGTACACAAGGCTCTGCTCCCGAACTTCTCACCTAATTTATGATTGCAGCCACCTGTACCTGTGCAATCATATATTAGGAGCATTGTGTACCTGATGGAAGGGGTCATGTTAGAGGGTCTGTTACTGTGTGGAGCTACAGAAATTAGAGGCAGCCTGTCAGATATGGGAATACGGGGATGAGAGTAGAGGCAGGCCGTCCGATATGGGAATACGGGGATGAGAGTAGAGGCGGCCAGTCAGATATAGGAATATGGGGATGAGAGTAGAGACGGCCCGTCAGATATGGGAATACGGGGATGAGAGTAGAGGCGGCCCGTCAGATATGGGAATACGGGGAGGAGAGTAGAGGCGGCCCGTCAGATATGGGAATACGGGGAGGAGAGTAGAGGCAGGCTGTCAGATATGGGAATACGGGGATGAGAGTAGAGGCGGCCCGTCAGATATGGGAATACGGGGAGGAGAGTAGAAGCGGCCCGTCAGATATGGGAATACGGGGATGAGAGTAGAGGCAGGCTGTCAGATATGGGAATACGGGGATGAGAGTAGAGGCAGGCTGTCTGATATGGGGACAGAATGATAAGTCAGTAATGGGGATAAGTCTGTCCGAGTATCGGGGTAACTGGATCAGTCAGAGTTTGGGGATATATGGGTCACAGTTTAGGATAACAGCATCGGATAAGGGACTAAACACCAGGAAAACCTGTATCTATGGAAGCGTCTACGTGAATATGTTTATTAGGGGGGAAACAAATCATTTACAATTAAGTGAGGGTATGATCATTCTCCATACATTTACTGACGCTACATGCACTCACATTATTCCTCAGCCGACGTTCACTTATCCCTCTTCTACCTACACCCCCTGTATTCCCACGCCGCACACACACCTACCGACCCGCACGCACACCTACTGACCCGCGCACATACCTAGGCTCCCATTGGACTGACTATTCTGTAGTCTAGAGAAATGCACAAACTGAGAGGAAATCTATGCACATGTAATATTCCTATATATAGCGCTGGGGGAGGGTTTTTTGTTTGCATTTGGAACTGAGACACATTGCACAGATCTGTGCACCGTCTGGTATATACATGTATGTACAGAACTGTAGAAATCGATACCTGTACAGCACCGTGCACATCTATAATGGGGAGGGGGGGGGGGGCGGGCAATGTATATGTCTGTATGCACAGAGCTACTTACAGCTATGCACAGCACTGTACATATCAACACATATGCACAGCATTGTATAGAGCTGTAGGCAGAGCATTGTATATGACTATGCAGAACCCTGTGGCATTGTATGTGTCAGTATATATGTATGTACAGCACTGTATACATGAGAGGCAATGTGTTCCAGGCTGCCCCCATGCAGAGAGGGGGGCGCAGGTGTTGGTCAGGCACTATGCATAACACAGCGGGGCGTGGGCCGCGGCTCCCGACCTGGGGAGGGGAAACCGTTCAGCAAGAGCTTTTGACTCAGGGACACACAGATTATACACTCTCTCCTTCCTCGCCGTCCCGGAAGCCTGAAGCCCTGCAGGCCATAAGGCGTCACCTCCCTGCAAACCAGTGATCCCTGTGCCGCCCATCCACGCCCCACAAGGACGCTACAGACGCAAAACACGGAATGTGACAGCGGGGAGCACGCCGCCTGCCCCTTTTTATGCTTTCTTTTTTTAGAGATGATGTCACTGTGCGATTATTAATCAGGTACGATGTCATTGTTCGATTGTTGTGCAATCATGGTGTGGCCCTGGACAGCTGGAGAGCTAATCCGGTCGCACATGGCAATACATTGTGGAGGGAAGTCAGGTGTCAGTGTTATCTGAGTGGCCACAACGCCATCTGCAGGCTCTCACTGGGCATTACAAGGGCCGTTCTATGCATGCTGTGACTTTCATATATGCACATGTGGGCACAATTCACACTCAGCCATATGGGGGGGGGGTATAGGGACTATAAGCCTGACTGGGTACCGTTCTAGGTACCTGTCAACACAGATATAAAATAGACTAGGGGGTAAGGGGGGGATATTTGGATTTTTTTTTTTTTCATTGTATTGCATCCAGATATAACAATGTACAGACTGCTACATAAGCTCTGGCGTGTGAGAGAACAGTCTACAGAGTCGTCTCATGGCCACTGACACGCAGTGAGTGACAGGGTAGCGATAGTAACCCTCTCCCTACAGGACGTCTCTGCAATCAGGCCATGTCTGCGCATCTGCAGAGCATCTCACCCGCTAATACTAGGTCCTGCAGAACATCTCTCCTAATGGAAAGGTTCACTGAGGCAACCCCAGCCAAATATTTCTACCCCTATAATGGCAATTTGCAGAGTGTCTCTTCCTAATACTGGCGGCCGAGTGATCCTGTGTCCCAGGTCTTAGGCCATAGGAGCAGGACCAGCCTCTCTCTCTGCCCAGCTTAATACCTGCTGAGCATTACTCTTCACTGACATCAAAATATTTGATCAATAAAGACTGCAGACTATCACTACCTATTGTAGAATAACCTTTCGCACTACAAAAGCCACGAAGACCTGCAGAACATCACTCTGCCGGTAATACATGCAGGACATCACTTTGTCTGCCGATAATGCCTGCAGAACATCACTCTCTTTGCTGGTAATATCTGCAGAACATCGCGCTCTGTCTGCCGACACTACCTGCAGAACATCACACTGTTTGCCGGTAACTGCAGATCACCACTATGTCCACTAGTAATATCTGCAGAACATCACTCTCTCATCCGGTAACTTCTGCAGAACATCACTCTCTCTCTCTCTGCCGGGATCCTCTGCAGAACATCACTTTCCCTGCCATTAAGATTTGCAGACCATTATTCTCCCTGTCAGAGCTATCCACAGACCCTGAGCTACAGGTCATCTTAAAGAACCACTGTAGGTAGTAAATGTTATAGTATATTACAGATTAGATAATGAAAGGTAAACAGGGTGAGATTCCACATCCACAAGGTGGGAATCTGAAATATTTCCCACTATTAATGACCGATTGTCCGGCTAATCTATATTTTAGCAGAGTTACAAGCTCTGAATGACCAAGAAAATTTGAGCATTGCAGGATTCAATTACTTTAACTTTGAAGATTTTCAACACTAGGGTGCAACCTCCTATGTAGTCTGAACCAATACCCATGAGCCTGCAGCCTCCCGATTCCCAAGGACCTGGTTACATGACCGAGGCACGAGGCACGAAGTGCCTTATATAGTTAGCTAGCTTTGAACGTCTCTGAAAACACTGCTGCATGTTAGTCCAAACGACTGGACTTTTCTCTCCCCCCACTCAGCGAATGTGACAGGTCTGCAACCAAAGTCAACCTTAGATCGGAGATTTCCAGGACTTGGCTCATCCAGCCTAATTATCATGGAGAGCCGGGGGTTTCAGGGAAGAGAAATAAAACGCCTACAAATATATAGGACCAGATTTATCAACTAGTGATATCCTCTTGTCACTCGTTACTAATCTTAAACGGTGCTCCAACCAATCAGCTCCTCACTGTCGTGCGTTTGAAAATTGAGTTAAGAGCTGATTGGTCGGAGCATCATTTAAGATTAGTAACGAGCGATAACAAGAAATTCACTCGTTGATAAATCTGGGCCATAAGTTGGATGCTATCGTAATTTGAGTGAACCAAATGGAATTTTGGGCCTGATTCAGAGCCGGACGCAATTAGCGCTCGCTCGTCCAGAAAATAGGGATGGTTATTCAAATGAACCGTTCGCTCTTTGCGGTCTGTTCACGCCTCTATGTCTGAACGAGGGAACAAAACTTGCGGTCGTTTTTTAGAAAAAAATACGCCCCCTGGCCGCTCGCATCCTACGTCATGTCCGCTATTTATTAGATTAATCGAGTACATCGACCAGGATATGAACTGCTCGCTATTCTTGGGGTTGGTTTTTGCTACCACAATTTTGCGAGCAGTTCTGGCTATAAAATAACCCAGTGACGTGGTCAATGACGCTGCTGTATTAATTATGCACACCCATAAAATGCCCGTTTTGACCTTTAAGCACACCTGCGTTCTGATCTCCACCCCACGTTTTCAAGCACATACAGTTACTACCCACAAACGCCTCCTCATGTCACTCAAAATAGCAGGCATTCGCTATTTTGCGAACAAACGATTTTCGGCCGCACTGACTGGTTCGCGCATGCGTATTACGATCCGTACGCATGCGCAGTTGGGCAAACATCGCTCGGAGCGAACGAGCGGCCGCTTACGAGCGGCTCTGAATCAGGCCCTTTGTTAGGAGTCAATGGAGACGTTTATTCCTACTGATCTGTTGATGAGGCCAAAAATGGCAGTGAAATATATACGTCTGAGACGGGGACTGATCATCCCAGGAGGTTGGTAGGTATCCGTTTGCTAAACTAGTGCTTCTCAGACAACTGGTTAATGTCACCAGAATCATTGGCTGCTCACGATAGAGGTTTGTGATCTGCACTAATGAGATTTGGGCCTATGAATTCACTCGGAGCTGGTGACACTGCTGAGGGCGTGAGGCACCGTGTACCTCGGCGATGTCACTAGTTCCAAGTGAATTGATGGGCTGAAGACTGGGACATTCTGCAGATTGGTTGTCTCCGCAGGATGTGGGCAACAGGCCCGGAGCCCAAATTGCCCCTGAAATGTTCTTTATATTGAATATTGCTGATCTTCGTGGTACAAACACTGGTTCCTGTTTACAATGTCTGTGTGTTGTCACTCGGTCTGCTGGATATGTGTGGGGGGAGGTCTGTTCCATCCATAAGCTACACTCGGAAACACATCTCTCATCTCCTAATATGAATGGAGCTATGGAGTCACTACTGCACAAAAGCTATAGCACAGACAGACTAGGTGACGGCTGGACGCTCCAACCACCGTGCTCCGATTTTCTGCACATCTACCTGTTCCTGGGGATTGTGGGATCTACTGAAGGCCACGGACATTAACTGTGAGCAGCCAAGACCCCGCTTCCCATCCATCCTGATCTTCCCCCACCCAAAACGGACCCACGCAGAGCAGCGGTCACTATTTTGTCTTCCATGCATGTTAACTGTCTGACCGTCGTCATCATGGGGGGGGGGGGGGTGTATGTTTCAGAGTTTGCATATCATTCGTTCTTTTAAATGGATTCTTTTGATGATAAAGGGATACACCAGTCTGACTCGAAATAAAACAATTTAAAAAGAAAACTGGAATTTCATATTGAGTTATTAGAAGGGAGAGCAAGAAAACATGCTCTGCAAGAAGTTGCAGGATACAATTGCCTTACTGTAATAGCTGTGTTGCAGAAGCAGATCCCCTATTATATGATTAGATAGCACTCTATAGCTGAGACCAGGAACAGATCCCCTATTATATGAGTAGCTAGCGCTCTATAGCTGAGATCAGGAACAGATTCCCGCCTATTATATGATTAGATAGCGCTCTATAGCTGAGATCAGGAACAGATTCCCGCCTATTATACGATTAGATAGCGCTCTATAGCTGAGATCAGGAACAGATTCCCACCTATTATACGATTAGATAGCACTCTATAGCTGAGATCAGGAACAGATTCCCGGCTATTATATGATTAGATAGCACTCTATAGCTGAGATCAGGAACAGATCCTCTATTATACGATTAGATAGCGCTCTATAGCTGAGATCAGGAACAGATTCCCACCTATTATAAGATTAGATAGCGCTCTATAGCTGAGATCAGGAACAGATTCCCGCCTATTATATGATTAGATAGCGCTCTATAGCTGAGATCAGGAACAGATTCCCGCCTATTATACGATTAGATAGCGCTCTATAGCTGAGATCAGGAACAGATTCCCGGCTATTATACGATTAGATAGCGCTCTATAGCTGAGATCAGGAACAGATTCCCACCTATTATATGATTAGATAGCACTCTATAGCTGAGATCAGGAACAGATTCCCGGCTATTATACGATTAGATAGCGCTCTATAGCTGAGATCAGGAACAGATTCCCGCCTATTATATGATTAGATAGCACTCTATAGCTGAGATCAGGAACAGATTCCCACCTATTATACGATTAGATAGCGCTCTATAGCTGAGATCAGGAACAGATTCCCGCCTATTATACGATTAGATAGCACTCTATAGCTGAGATCAGGAACAGATTCCCTATTATATGATGAGATAGCACTCTATAGCTGAGATCAGGAACAGATTCCCTATTATATGATGAGATAGCGCTCTATAGCTGAGATCAGGAACAGATTCCCACCTATTATATGATTAGATAGCGCTCTATAGCTGAGATCAGGAACAGATTCCCACCTATTATATGATTAGATAGCGCTCTATAGCTGAGATCAGGAACAGATTCCCACCTATTATAAGATTAGATAGCGCTCTACAGCTGAGACCAGGAACAGATTCCCACCTATTATACGATTAGATAGCGCTCTATAGCTGAGATCAGGAACAGATTCCCGCCTATTATATGATTAGATAGCACTCTATAGCTGAGACCAGGAACAGATTCCCTATTATATGATGAGATAGCGCTCTATAGCTGAGATCAGGAACAGATTCCCACCTATTATATGAATAGATAACGCTCTATAGCTGAGATCAGGAACAGATTCCCGCCTAATATACGATTAGATAGCACTCTATAGCTGAGACCAGGAACAGATCCTCTATTATATGATGAGATAGCTCTCTATAGCTGAGATCAGGAACAGATTCCCGCCTATTATACGATTAGATAGCACTCTATAGCTGAGACCAGGAACAGATCCTCTATTATATGATTAGATAGCACTCTATAGCTGAGACCAGGAACAGATTCCCACCTATTATATGATTAGATAGCACTCTATAGCTGAGATCAGGAACAGATCCTCTATTATATGATTAGATAGCACTCTATAGCTGAGACCAGGAACAGATCCTCTATTATATGATGAGATAGCACTCTATAGCTGAGATCAGGAACAGATTCCCGCCTATTATACGATTAGATAGCACTCTATAGCTGAGACCAGGAACAGATCCTCTATTATATGATTAGATAGCACTCTATAGCTGAGACCAGGAACAGATTCCCGCCTATTATACGATTAGATAGCGCTCTATAGCTGAGATCAGGAACAGATTCCCGCCTATTATACGATTAGATAGCGCTCTATAGCTTAGATCAGGAACAGATTCCCGGCTATTATACGATTAGATAGCACTCTATAGCTGAGATCAGGAACAGATCCTCTATTATATAATTAGATAGCACTCTATAGCTGAGATCAGGAACAGATTCCCGCCTATTATATGATTAGATAGCGCTCTATAGCTGAGATCAGGAACAGATTCCCGGCTATTATAAGATTAGATAGCACTCTATAGCTGAGATCAGGAACAGATCCTCTATTATATAATTAGATAGCACTCTATAGCTGAGATCAGGAACAGATTCCCGCCTATTATATGATTAGATAGCGCTCTATAGCTGAGATCAGGAACAGATTCCCGCCTATTATAAGATTAGATAGCACTCTATAGCTGAGACCAGGAACAGATCCTCTATTATACGATTAGATAGCGCTCTATAGCTGAGATCAGGAACAGATTCCCACCTATTATATGATTAGATAGCACTCTATAGCTGAGATCAGGAACAGATTCCCGCCTATTATATGATTAGATAGCGCTCTATAGCTGAGATCAGGAACAGATCCTCTATTATATGATTAGATAGCACTCTATAGCTGAGATCAGGAACAGATTCCCTATTATATGATTAGATAGCACTCTATAGCTGAGATCAGGAACAGATCCTCTATTATACGATTAGCTAGCACTCTATAGCTGAGATCAGGAACAGATTCCCACCTATTATATGATTAGATAGCACTCTATAGCTGAGATCAGGAACAGATTCCCGCCTATTATACGATTAGATAGCACTCTATAGCTGAGATCAGGAACAGATCCTCTATTATACGATTAGATAGCACTCTATAGCTGAGATCAGGAACAGATTCCCACCTATTATATGATTAGATAGCACTCTATAGCTGAGATCAGGAACAGATTCCCACCTATTATACGATTAGATAGCACTCTATAGCTGAGATCAGGAACAGATTCCCACCTATTATATGATTAGATAGCACTCTATAGCTGAGATCAGGAACAGATTCCCGGCTATTATATGATTAGATAGCACTCCATAGCTGAGATCAGGAACAGATTCCCGGCTATTATATGATTAGATAGCGCTCTATAGCTGAGATCAGGAACAGATCCTCTATTATACGATTAGATAGCACTCTATAGCTGAGATCAGGAACAGATTCCCACCTATTATATGATTAGATAGCACTCTATAGCTGAGATCAGGAACAGATTCCCGCCTATTATATGATTAGATAGCGCTCTATAGCTGAGATCAGGAACAGATCCTCTATTATACGATTAGATAGCACTCTATAGCTGAGATCAGGAACAGATTCCCGGCTATTATATGATTAGATAGCGCTCTATAGCTGAGATCAGGAACAGATTCCCGCCTATTATACGATTAGATAGCGCTCTATAGCTGAGATCAGGAACAGATTCCCACCTATTATATGATTAGATAGCGCTCTATAGCTGAGATCAGGAACAGATTCCCACCTATTATATGATTAGATAGCGCTCTATAGCTGAGATCAGGAACAGATTCCCGGCTATTATATAATTAGATAGCGCTCTATAGCTGAGATCAGGAACAGATTCCCGGCTATTATATAATTAGATAGCGCTCTATAGCTGAGATCAGGAACAGATCCTCTATTATATGATTAGATAGAACTCCATAGCTGAGATCAGGAACAGATCCTCTATTATACGATTAGATAGCACTCTATAGCTGAGATCAGGAACAGATTCCCGGCTATTATATGATTAGATAGCGCTCTATAGCTGAGATCAGGAACAGATCCTCTATTATACGATTAGATAGCACTCTATAGCTGAGATCAGGAACAGATTCCCGCCTATTATACGATTAGATAGCGCTCTATAGCTGAGATCAGGAACAGATTCCCACCTATTATATGATTAGATAGCGCTCTATAGCTGAGATCAGGAACAGATCCCCGGCTATTATATGATTAGATAGAACTCCATAGCTGAGATCAGGAACCGATCCTCTATTATACGATTAGATAGCACTCTATAGCTGAGATCAGGAACAGATTCCCGGCTATTATATGATTAGATAGCGCTCTATAGCTGAGATCAGGAACAGATTCCCGGCTATTATATGATTAGATAGCGCTCTATAGCTGAGATCAGGAACAGATTCCCGGCTATTATATGATTAGATAGCGCTCTATAGCTGAGATCAGGAACAGATTCCCGGCTATTATATAATTAGATAGCACGCTATAGCTGAGATCAGGAACAGATTCCCACCTATTATATGATTAGATAGCACTCTATAGCTGAGATCAGGAACAGATTCCCACCTATTATATGAGTAGATAGCGCTCTATAGCTCAGATCAGGAACAGATTCCCGCCTATTATACGATTAGATAGCGCTCTATAGCTGAGATCAGGAACAGATTCCCGCCTATTATACGATTAGATAGCGCTCTATAGCGGAGATCAGGAACAGATTCCCGCCTATTATACGATTAGATAGCGCTCTATAGCGGAGATCAGGAACAGATTCCCGCCTATTATACGATTAGATAGCGCTCTATAGCTGAGATCAGGAACAGATTCCCGCCTATTATACGATTAGATAGCGCTCTATAGCTGAGATCAGGAACAGATTCCCGCCTATTATACGATTAGATAGCGCTCTATAGCTGAGATCAGGAACAGATTCCCGCCTATTATACGATTAGATAGCGCTCTATAGCTGAGATCAGGAACAGATTCCCGCCTATTATACGATTAGATAGCTCTCTATAGCTGAGATCAGGAACAGATTCCCACCTATTATACGATTAGATAGCGCTCTATAGCTGAGATCAGGAACAGATTCCCGCCTATTATACGATTAGATTGCACTCTATAGCTGAGATCAGTAACAGATTCCCGCCTATTATACGATTAGATAGCACTCTATAGCTCAGATCAGGAACAGATTCCTACCTATTATATGAATAGATAGCGCTCTATAGCTGAGATCAGGAACAGATCCTCTATTATACGATTAGATAGCACTCTATAGCTGAGATCAGGAACAGATCCTCTATTATACGATTAGATAGCGCTCTATAGCTGAGATCAGGAACAGATTCCCGCCTATTATACGATTAGATAGCGCTCTATAGCTGAGATCAGGAACAGATTCCCGCCTATTATACGATTAGATAGCACTCTATAGCTGAGATCAGGAACAGATTCCCCCCTATTATATGATTAGATAGCGCTCTATAGCTGAGATCAGGAACAGATTCCCCCCTATTATATGATTAGATAGCGCTCTATAGCTGAGATACAGGAACAGATCCCCTATAATATGATGAGATAGCACTCTACAGCTGAGATACAGGAACAGATCCCCTATAATATGATGAGATAGCACTCTACAGCTGAGATACAGGAACAGATCCCCTATAATATGATGAGATAGCGCTCTACAGCTGAGATCCAGGAACAGATCCCCTATAGCGCTCTACAGCTGAGATCCAGGAACATCCCCTATAATATGATGAGATAACACTACAGCTGAGATACAGGAACAGATCCCCTATAATATGATGAGATGGCGCTCTACAGCTGAGATACAGAAACAGATCCCCTATAATATGATGAGATAGCACTCTACAGCTGAGATACAGGAACAGATCCCCTATAATATGATGAGATAGCGCTCTACATCTGAGATACAGGAACACAACCCCTATAATATGATGATAGCGCTCTACATCTGAGATACAGGAACAGATCCCCTATAATATGATGAGATAGCACTCTACAGCTGAGATACAGGAACAGATCCCCTATAATATGATGAGATAGCACTCTACAGCTGAGATACAGGAACAGATCCCCTATAATATGAGATAGCACTCTATAGCTGAGATACAGGAACAGATCCCCTATAATATGATGAGATAGCACTCTACAGCTGAGATACAGGAACATCCCCTATAATATGATGAGATAGCGCTCTACAGCTGAGATACAGGAACACATCCCATATAATATGATGAGATAGCGCTCTACATCTGAGATACAGGAACAGATCCCCTATAATATGATGAGATAGCACTCTATAGCTGAGATACAGGAACAGATCCCCTATAATATGATGAGATAGCGCTCTACAGCTGAGATACAGGAACACAACCCCTATAATATGATGAGATAGTGCTCTACATCTGAGATACAGGAACAGATCCCCTATAATATGATGAGATAGCACTCTATAGCTGAGATACAGGAACAGATCCCCTATAATATGATGAGATAGCGCTCTATAGCTGAGATACAGGAACACATCCCATATAATATGATGAGATAGCGCTCTACATCTGAGATACAGGAACAGATCCCCTATAATATGATGAGATAGAGCTCTACAGCTGAGATACAGGAACTGATTATTACAAAGTTCCCCAAACTCCACCATTACGGTTCAGGTTTTAATGTTATCCATGCTTGAGTCACCTGCCTCAAGCATGGATACCATTAAAACTCAATGTGGAGCATAGGGATGGCCATCGGTGGGTTACCATTGATGGCAAGAAACCATCAAAGGGGAACCAATGATGGTTTGTATCTCCCTGCTGTGGAGAACAACAGGTGGTGGGCCTCTCAGGGAAGGGGATAGGGCTAAACTCTGTGCCCCCGACTCTGTGAAAAAAAATATAACCGCCGTACAGCCATCGATTGGAAAAACCATCAACTGTCAGTGTTTCTTGGCCATCACTAGTGGGGAGTGTAGATAAGGACAGAGAAAATAAAGGATGTAACCAAGGCAGCGTGATTGGGGAATTAGGGTGCATTTGATATGGTCAACCACAAAGAAGACTACAAGAGGGGCAGTGACACTGGGAGAATGGAAAATGATGAGCTCCGTTTGAACATGTTGAGCTTTTGGTATGGCAGACCTGAATCAATTGCATAAAACCTCTAGAACCATACTACAGAGACTGGTCCTATAACAATCACTTTTCCCATACAGAGAAATGTTCTCACCGGTACTGAGATGCCGCCTGGTCTTAAATTCAGGATAGTATAGGTTTATGATTACAGGGTTAATTAGACTGTATAATAAAACTTGTGTTTTTTTACATTAACAGCAGTAACAACAGGTAGCTTGATAATGGTAACTGCAAACAAAATTACACTTTTTCAATATTAAGTCAGGTGATACTTAACAGGTGATGTAGGGAGTAGGAGACCATGGATCAAACTGGAAAGCACACAGAGATTCCTGATACCAGCAGTACACACCAGGCACTCATGCTTACACCAAGACATGAAGCTATTACTGACAAAGAGGTGAAGGTCTGGCTGCCTTTAAACACACACACAGACCAATGACAAAACATCAATGAAAACCAACTCCCTGCAAGTGAAACAAGTTACAGGTGTGCTGCTGCTGCACACAGGAGAGCAACTAGTGAGAATCCCAGCAATTAAACACCAGCTGCAGAATTCCAGTGCAGCCTCCAGTCACGTCATCTCAGTCTCCAAGCAATGACTGGGACCCAGCATGCAAAGCAGCTACTGATGCTGGTGTACAGATCTCCAAGCAACTAGTGGGACCTAAGGAGGAAGTTAAACGCCGTGCTGGCCACTGCGGCTCCTAACAGCTTTATGTAGTGTGACCGGATAGTTCTGCTCCACCAGGGGGAACGGTTTAGGGACGGGTAACTTGACTCCTTGAGTGACACGGAATGGATGTTACTTTGTCACTCCTTGGGTATAGAGATTCCCCTCACTGTTAGCAACCCCCCTTTACTGACATTCTAGAAGTGTAACTTGCTGCCAGCACCAGACTCGCATACTGGCACCTGGAACCGCTTACTTCTGGGCAAGTGTGACCAACCTGCTGCAACACCTCCTGTATGGTGTTGACTAATTCACCCCATGCCACTTATTGACTGTAGACCAGTGCGGCCCTTAGTAGAGGGCACAGGACAAGCTTGGAGAAAATTAGCTCAACTGCAGAACCGTCGGAGAACAGAATAGAATGTTGTGCTGTTTTTGGTGGTCACAGGACACAAGCAGCTGCAGGCATCTTGGAAGCAGGAAAGTTAATTCTTAGCTGAAGGTGCTAGGAATATCACAACATATTAGAGGTTCAACTGATACACACACCATAATGTTCAATATGGTATACACACATTTCAAAGCCACATAAGCCTTTTTTATTTAGTTTTAATAACACACACTTGTTGGCAGGGCGTAAACCAGATACAATAACTAACATATGACTTCATATGTCAGAATATCCCAAAATCAATCTACCCCCCAAATGACAAAGCCTTATAAATCAAATACATTAAAAATACATTTCTGCAATTGGTGCATAGAACCAAAATTTATCCCCTTTGGCGCTGCAGCGATGGACATTAACTAATCCAAGGTGACAGTGTGACCTATCAAATATAACATTTAATGAAAGTGGCATCTACTGCAACATACATCGCACAAATGTAGCTATATATTCAGTCCACATCAGGTGCATAGCGATGACATCTCCTCTTTATGGCGTCGCAGCAAGAAAGTTTATGCAGCGGTGGCCGTCTTAGCTGTACGGCTCGGGTAGTAGGAGAGGAACAGGTCCCTTATCACGATTCCATAGCACTCTACAGCTGAGATATAGCAGTATGAATAGATCTATTATTATACTAGGCTAGGCGTAAAAGGAAGAGGTGGGCATAAGTTGATGATGTCATGCATATCTCTTGAATTGCATGACCACTCTCCCTTTCTGATGCCAGCACAGTGGGCAGAGACATGCCAAAGCTATGGAAATTGTGTTATTATCACACACCTCGCCTCACCCACTCGACAATATGATTTGTGACATCGCGATTTGTACTCCTACAGCCTAACCCGCTTTCTTTGGAAGTCTCACAATAGTTTGTGAATTTCCCAAGGGATATATATGGCAGGTCAATTGTCAGTACGTCGACAGTGACTATATCGACAGTGCAACGCGGGCGCCTGTATGCAGATGCGGATGTAATGCCGGGTCAGAATTATAACTTTAAACATACTGTAATGAGAAAGCTCAGACCAATAGGAATCTGGGAGACTTGCCTTATGGCCGGGCATCTGGAAAAGCCACCTGAGATTTAGGAGTCTCTCGGACGATCTGAGACTAGCAAAGTAAGCAGCAGGGACACAGGGGCACTCACCTCTGACTGATGGGGCCCATACATACATAATTGGGGCAATTC
Source organism: Taudactylus pleione (assembly GCA_031769625.1). Classification (NCBI taxonomy): domain Eukaryota; kingdom Metazoa; phylum Chordata; class Amphibia; order Anura; family Myobatrachidae; genus Taudactylus; species Taudactylus pleione. Next base: position 3,324,102 of record JAUIMM010000013.1, on the reverse strand, counting down.
ACTGTTCTGCAGACGCCTGCATACCTCCCAACATGACCCTCTCCAGGAGGGACACAGTGCTCTGGTCCTGGACTTCCCTGGTAAGAGGTGGGGCTGCAGCACAGTTCAAAATTCAAATAGGGGAGTCACACCAATTGTCATTTCCCACACTGCCAAACATCACTGGCTGGGACTCACTGGCAGTTGGTGTGACTCCCCTATTTGAATTTTGGACTGTGCTGCAGCCCCGCCTCTGGAACCTCCACCAATCATACATTACCAGGGAAGTCCAGGACCAGAGCATTGTGTCCCTCCTGGAGAGGGTCATGTTGGGAGGTATGTGCCTGGGTTGGGGAATGTGAGAATCCAACATGTTGGACAATCTCAATTTGCCGATTCGGATTAAAATATTATCAAAATCGATGAATCCAGAATTTTTTAAGGTTATACTTTCCCAATCACCATGAGAAATCTCCAATAAGCAAATCAGATCAGCGCCTGGAAATTGTCCGGCAGATGCACGAAACAGTGATGAACCCAGGGTTGGCGACAATCTGGCTGCCTCTTCCGGGAGAAGGCAGCCAGATTGTCAGAACAGGGGGGCGTGATGCGAATTTCGGGGCAAGACTGCAAGATCGCATCATCGCAGCCACGCCCTCGCTACACAATGCTGAGATTACAGGCATTGCGCAGCCGGGGCCACAAGGATACGATTCAGAGCGAATCGTATCAACGGCTCCCCTGGACCAGCCAATTACAAGGGAGAGCAAAAGGCGGGCAGGGGGGGGGGGGGGGTCATTGGGTGCGTGGCGCCGGCCGGGAGAGTAGGAAAGTATGATCAAACCTTCCAAACTGGCAACCTATCAGATATTTAACTATCATTTATATTGTACATTCTAGAACACAGGTTCTCATACTCGGTCCTCAGGACCCCAAACAGGGCATGTTTTCCAGATCTCCTCACAGAATCACAAATGAAATAATTAGCTCCATCTGTGGATCTTTTAAAATGTGTCAGCGAGTAATGACTGCACCTGTGCTCCTGCTGGGAGACCTGTGTGGGGTCCTGAGGGCAGAGTTTGAGAACCACTGATCTAGAAAATGAGACCTAGAAGCTGATTGGCTGCTATGGACATCTCACAGCCAACCACGTTGTGTTACCAGTCCCCGCGCAGTGGCCTCACGCACAGCTGTCACCAGACCCATAGGAGAGCCACCACCAGTACTACTTATATTATTATAGACCCTCCGTGCAGTTCCGCTTCCGGCACCCGTTGCCATGGCGACCAGGCAGCTCCGGCCGAGGCGTGGAACGCAAGCACAGGCGCGATGACGTCTCCAGAGCGCGCACCGCCTCAGTCTCCTCCCCCCGCAGGGCGCTCCCACCAATCGCGGCTTTGGCCCCGTCCCGTCACGTGGGCAGGAGGAGAGCGTGCGTGCGGCGTAGTGACGCTCAGCCCCCGGTCCGGCGCTCGGTGTGACGCAGGCTCGGTGTCCGGTGAAGGTGACCGATGACCATCCTACCGAAGAAGAAGCCGCCTCCCCCCTCTGACCCGGATGACGGGGACCGGAGCGGCGGTGGGGGCGGGGGAGACCCTCACTCCCGCTCCGGGGCCCGGCCCCGCTCCTCCCCGCCCCCGCGCTGGGCCCAGGCATCGCCGCCCCCCGGGTCAGGGGGCCCCGGTGGCGCCGGCGCGGGATCGGACGGGCTCGGGGGCTGCTGCTGCTGTAACGGCTCGGGGATAGGCCCCGGGGGCTGCTGCTCCGGCCCAGGACACAGCAAGCGGAGGAGACAGGGGGTGAGCGGGCCCGGGGGGGCCGGTGCGGGAGGACTGGGGATCCCCGGGGCCGGGAACACCCCTGACCGGGAGGACGGAGCAGGAAACAACAGCGAGGATGAGTATGAGACCGCGGCCCGGACCCAGGCCATAGACCCGGACGCGGCGGAGCAGGTGAGCCCCAGGGGGATGCACCAATGTATGGGGGGGCAGCTGTCATGTGTTTAGTACATGGGGGGGCAGCTGTCATGTGATTAGTACATGGGGGGGGCAACTGTCATGTGATTAGTACATGGGGTGCAACTGTCATGTGATTAGTACATGGGGGGCAGCTGTCATGTGATTAGTACATGGGGGGCAACTGTCATGTGATTAGTACATGGGGGGGCAACTGTCATGTGATTAGTACATGGGGGAAACTGTCATGTGATTAGTACATGGGGGGCAACTGTCATGTGATTAGTAAATGGGGGTGCAACTGTCATGTGATTAGTACATGGGGGGAAACTGTCATGTGATTAGTACATGGGGGGAAACTGTCATGTGATTAGTACATGGGGGCAGCTGTCATGTGATTAGTACATGGGGGGCAACTGTCATGTGATTAGTACATGGGGGGGCAACTGTCATGTGATTAGTACATGGGGGAAACTGTCATGTGATTAGTACATGGGGGGCAACTGTCATGTGATTAGTAAATGGGGGTGCAACTGTCATGTGATTAGTACATGGGGGGAAACTGTCATGTGATTAGTACATGGGGGGCAACTGTCATGTGATTAGTACATGGGGGCAACTGTCATGTGATTAGTACATGGGGGGCAACTGTCATGTGATTAGTACATGGGGGGCAACTGTCATGTGATTAGTACATGGGGGAAACTGTCATGTGATTAGTACATGGGGGAAACTGTCATGTGATTAGTACATGGGGGGAAACTGTCATGTGATTAGTACATGGGGGGGCAACTGTCATGTGATTAGTAAATGGGGGGGGCAACTGTCATGTGATTAGTAAATGGGGGGGGCAACTGTCATGTGATTAATACACGTGGGGGGGAGCTGTCATATGATTAATACACGGGGGGGAGCTGTCATGTGATTAATAAACGGGGGGGGAGCTGTCATGTGATTAATACACGGGGGGGAGCTGTCATGTGATTAATACACGGGGGGAGCTGTCATGTGATTAGTACACGGGGGCAGCTGTCATGTGATTAGTACATGGGGGGCAGCTGTCATGTGATTAGTACATGGGGGGCAGCTGTCATGTGATTAGTACATGGGGGGCAGCTGTCATGTGATTAGTACATGGGGGGCAGCTGTCATGTGATTAGTACATGGGGGGGCAACTGTCATGTGATTAGTACATGGGGGGGCAACTGTCATGTGATTAGTACATGGGGGGGCAACTGTCATGTGATTAATACATGGGGGGGCAACTGTCATGTGATTAGTACATGGGGGGAAACCTTCATGTGATTAGTACATGGGGGGGCAACTGTCATGTGATTAGTACATGGGGGGGGCAACTGTCATGTGATTAGTACATGGGGGCTGTCATGTGATTTGTGTACAGGCTTCTAGGCTGTTCTGTAGGTAAAATGTCATCTGTCTGATTGTCCCTATGCTCTGTAATGTGGTCAGGAGGTGATTGGTCACCCAGGCTATTCGTTGTTGTTTTCCAACGACATTCCCCTGTCCGACAATCACCTAGATCAGGGGTCTTCAACCCGTGGCCTGTGGAGCTGTTCCCTGTGGCGCTCCGACCGTGGCAAAAAAAGGTAAACGGACCATGTTTTGTTCATTAATATAATAGAATTATCTTTTGAAGTCTTCATTATGGCTTTACGAGTCTGGAAAAGGTTTTAGAATCCTCTAATTTTCTTTAAGTCTAAATACCACAGTATTGGTTAGTGGCCCTCAGGCTTCTTTGAATTACGAATGTGGCCCACATTATTAAAAAGGTTGAAGACCCCTGACCTAGACCATTGTGATGGGATTATAGCTGGCCATCACTGTGGACCTAAATCGATCCAGCTGTAACCTAACAGATTATATTGAAATCGGGTCCGCAGTACAATGTCTGTGCCCAATACTGCGTTTATTGGCACAATGAGTAATATCGTTGCTGTATCGGCGTACTGACGGGATATGTGGCTCCCCAATGGTCACCACCCGAGAATAATTTGATTGCATCAGCGATCCAGAGGCCGCACCAGCAACCCCCCCCCCCCCATGCGATACGGCCAAGATCTCACATGTGGTTTAGACACCTGCCTGGAAATGAGAGAAATAAGGGAATATAGAGCAGAATTATTTTACACTTCCACTCTAGTGTACAT